>CM035426.1:164387627-164767627 GCA_020310875.1 Ceratopteris richardii | reverse complement strand
TATCTATATACACATATATATACACATACACATATATATACACATGCATACACATATATACATGTTTTAGGTCTAGGTCTTTCTGATTAGGGTTTTAGGGTTTTAACACCTACATAACATATATACACACATACACATACACATATAATACATATATACATGTATATACACATGCATACAAAAATATACATATTTTAGTTCTAGATCTTTAAGATTAGGGTTTTTGGGTTTAGGCATACATATAACTCAATTAAATTTATATAAAGAGAAAATATAGAAAAAAACTATGGAAAAACCTGAATATATAAATAAATATATATATATATAGAAATAAGATAATTGTATAGATAAATAAATATAAAAAGAACTAGTGTTTTAAATAATTTAATTAAATATATATAATTAAATAT
The DNA here is from genome assembly GCA_020310875.1 of Ceratopteris richardii. NCBI lineage: Eukaryota > Viridiplantae > Streptophyta > Polypodiopsida > Polypodiales > Pteridaceae > Ceratopteris > Ceratopteris richardii. The sequence continues at coordinate 164,767,217 of CM035426.1, read as the reverse complement.
ATAAAAATAAGATTAATTAAGAAAAAAATATGAATATATAAATAAATATATATAAAAAATAGGATAATTATATAGATAAATAAATATGAAAAGAACTAGTGTTTTAAATAAATAAATTAAATATTATAAAAATAGGTTTAATTTTAAGGATTTTAATCAGAGTATATATATATACACATACACATACACACATATACTTATACACATATCTATATACACATATATATACACATGCATAGACATATATACATGTTTTAGGTCTAGGTCTTTCTGATTAGGGTTTTAGGGTTTTAACACCTATATAACATATATACACACATACACATACGCATATAATACATATATACATGTATGTACACATGCATACAAAAATATACATATTTTAGGTCTAGATCTTTAAGATTAGGGTTTTCGAGTTTAGGCATACATATAATTCAATTAAATTTATATAAAGAGAAAATATAGAAACAAATTAAGGAAAAAATCTGAATATATATATATATATATATATATATATATATATATATATATATATATATATATATATATATATATATATATATATATATATATATATATATATATATATATATATATATATATAGGATAATTATATAGATAAATAAATATAAAAAGAACTAGTGTTTTAAATAAAAAATAGGTTTAATTTTAAGGATTTTAATCAGATTAAATATATATACACATACACATACACACATATACTTATACACATATTTATATACACATGCATACACATATTTTAAATATATATAATTAAATATATAAAAATAGGTTTAATTTTAAGGATTTTAATCAGAGTAAATATATATACACATACACATACACACATATACTTATACACTATATTTATATACACATGCATACACATATATACATGTTTTAGGTCTAGGTCTTTCTGATTAGGGTTTTAGGGTTTTAACACCTACATAACATATATACACACATACACATACACATATAATACATATATACATGTATATACACATGCATACATAAATATACATATTTTAGGTCTAGATCTTTAAGATTAGGATTTTAGGGTTTAGGCATACATATAACTCAATTAAATTTATATAAAGAGAAAATATAGAAAAAAATTAAGGAAAAAATCTGAATATATAAATAAATATATATATAAATAGGATAATTATATAGATAAATAAATATAAAAAGAACTAGTGTTTTAAATAATTTAATTAAATATATATAATTAAGTATATAAAAATATGATAAATTAAGAAAAAATTTTGAATATATAAATAAATATATATATAAAATAGGAAAATTATATAGATAAATAAATATGAAAAGAACTAGTGTTTTAAATAAATTAATTAAATATATAAAATTAAATATATAAAAATAGGTTTAATTTTAAGTATTTTAATAAGAGTAAATATATATACACATACACATACACACCTATACTTATACACATATATATACACATACACATATATATACACATGCATACACATATATACATGTTTTAGGTCTAGGTCTTTTTTATTAGGGTTTTAGGGTTTTAGGGTTTTAACACCTGCATAACATATATACACACATACACATACACATATAATACATATATACATGTATATACACATACATACAAAAATATACATATTTTATGTCTAGATCTTTAAGATTATGGTTTTAGGGTTTAGGCATACATATAAAAAGAACTAGTGTTTTAAATAATTTAACTAAATATATATAATTAAATATATAAAAATAAGAATAATTAAGAAAAAATCTTAATATATAAATAAATAAATATATAAAATAGGATAATTATATAGATAAATAAATATGAAAGGAACTAGTGTTTTAAATAAATTAATTATATATAATTAAATATATAAAAATAGGATTTTAATTATATAAGCAATAGACATATATATAATACATATAACACATATACACATATATAGGTCTTTAGTATTAGGGTTTTAGGATTAGGGTTTTAGGATTAGGGTTTTAGGATTAGGGTTTCAGGTTTTTTTAGGTGTTTAAGTATTTAGGTTTTAGTATTTCAGGTTTAAGTCTTTAGGAGTATGATTTTTAGGTTTAATAAAAAAATCAAATGTTCTAAAATGTCCATATTGTATCAGATGGCTAGTTTGGATCCAGAGGAGAGAATGGCATGTCCTTGCACTCAGTGCAAATATCAAATTTATCGAAAACGACGGATTTGTACTACACATGTTAGAGAGTATGGATCCTTTGATAAAAGTCGACTAGAAAACCTACATTACCATTTGCATGGTCCCCCAGGTGAGGAGATGGACCCAAATGACATTGCACCGGTAACCTCTCGTGGATAAAGAGAACAAAAAAGGAGTTAGACGTACAAGCAAGCACTAATAGCATTACACGGAATGAACATATGGAAGAGATGCTCGAAGCATTTTATGAGATGGACAAAGATCATGATGGTGGAGAAGATGTTGAGAGTTTCATGGACACAACAAAATTTCCACGATCAGAAGTCAATGAAGAATATGAAAACATGCAAAGACTAACTCGTTTACCACTTTACAATGGAGCAAACATATGTGTACTACATGCGTCACTCGCGATGCTCAATCTGCAATCCATTTATGGATGGTCAGATAGTAGTGTCACTGAATTGTTCAAGTAAGTGGATTTGAAATAAACTTTCATTATTGTATCAAAATAACTTTATTTACTAATATCATTTTAATTGCTTATTGCAGGCTTCTTAAAGATCAATTTTTGTCAGAGGGCAATGCCTCGAACACGTGGAGATGCAAAAAAACTTTTACAGTCCATTGGAATGGATTATACTAAGATTCATGCTTGTCCGAATGATTGCATCCTCTTTCGGAATGAGTATGAGCATCTCCACATATGTCCAAAGTGTGGATCAAATAGATTTAGAGAAGACCTTGTAGGCAAAGCAATCCCCACAAAGGTTCTTCGCCACTTTCCTATCATTCCACGAATTAAGAACATGTTTAGATGCAAATATATAGCTGAGCTAATGTCATGGCATACAAAGAGCAGGTCTTCATGGAGCACATGGCCTGTATGTTTGGTCAATTATAACATCCCACCATGGCTGGCCACAAAGAAAGGTCATTTATTATTAGCTCTTATTGTACCAGGTAAGTATAAGGTAAAAAACATGGATGTATATCTTGCACCACTTGTGGAAGAACTGCGCATTTTATGGGATGGGATTACTGTGTGTGACATGTCTCAACCTATAAGAAGACGAGACGTGCAAGTGCAAGGAATACTTATGTGGATGATGCATGATTGGCCTGGTTATGATGAATGTTCAGATTTATCGATTTCGGGTTACCATGCTTGTCCCTTATGCAGACCACGACTCGAAGCACGCTATTCCAAAGCACTACGTAAAACTGTCTATGAAGGACACCATAGATATTAGCCTGATGCACATGTTTTACGTGAAGGACAAATTGGTCGACAAGTGCAACACCAAATGAAAGCTAGCGATTGGAAACAACTGTGGGATTCAAAAAATCCAGTCGCTCGCATGAAACGGTTGTCCATTTTTCTTGAACTCCCTTATTGGAGTGAATTATTGATCAATCATTTGGTAGACCCAATGCATATTTTTAAGAATGTGGGAGAGATTCTTTGGAAGACTTTGATCGGAAGGAAAGAAAGCAAAGCACAAAGGGAGGACCTAGAAGAGCGAGGTCATATGCGAAAGTTGTGGGCAATTACTAAGCCCAACGGAACAATATCATTACCAAGAGCTCCTTGGGTGCTTCGCAAGATGGAAGAGCAATAAGTGAAGAAAACAATTTCAGAGTTTCGGACACCTACTGGATGCATGATGCAAGAGAACAAGGATTACGACCACCACATGCTAGAGAGATGACTCTCCTCCCAACCAAATGCCTCTATATATAGCTCTCTCCAAGGGACTTCCTTCTTGGGCAGGTGGATATTAGCCAGCCATGTGTTGGCCATGTAACTGCATGTGTGACAAGTGTCCCAGTCAACTCGACTTAACTCAAGTGGATGCTTCTAGAAGGCTCTAGATCTCTTTGGGCAAAATACTCTCCCCATGTCCCCCATGGGGATTGAACCCAAGACCTCCTCCTTCACATCCTTGAGACTTAACCACTAAGCTAGGTGGATCACTTGTTCACAAGAGCACAAGACCTCCTAGTAAGTCTAAACTCGAGATCTTTGGTCATACACACAGATGAACAAACGGTGTCCGATTTCATATCTGTCTGAACTGGTCGGACCCCTAGAAACTTACTTTATTACATTCTTCCCCCTTGGAAAAAATATTTTCGTCCTCAAAAATAGAGCTATATATCTACTATAGGCAACCCTCGAACCTCATGTTCTAAAACTGGAAGAACATGGTCATGTTCTAGAACTGGAAGAACATGTCTCATCTCTGTGGTGGCATCCCTGTCCAAATGATTCAAAACACTATCTGGCATTGCACTTTGATAGACTGGTCAAAGAACAAAGTAGTGAATGAATAATAAGGGTTGATCTAGGACATCCCTAGCCAATTCATAGTTTCTCGATGTGCAATCTAGGCATAATCATGTGATCTGGGTGGATTCAACTTACTATTCCATTTCTGGGCATGACTGGTGCATGGACTTAGTAATGAAGATGGGATTTTTATCCCTTATAAGACTTATTCACTTTGAATTTATTTTGGAGAACTTGAAGTCTGGTTGTCCCAAATATATAACTTGGATGTTTGTGCAATGGTTTACTCTTATCGAACAATTACTTGATTTTTTCACCTGACTAGAGGACTACCTTGTCCTAATAAGTTAAAAATCCTATGAAAATTGTAGGAGAAAGTTACCTTTTTCTTTGAGTGAACCATACTATATCTTGACCAATACAAATTCTAAATGAAAATTGTCCAACTTAGGATACTTTTCTCAAAAACTTGAGCTAGAAGTTCTCGGGAACTCCCAATCTGATGGGCAATTCCTAACTTCTCTATTCTAGAGTATACTAGACTCTAGAAAATCATTTATGTTATAACTTGAAGCAAACTCAAATGAATAAGTCAAACTTGAACTTATCATCTTTCAATGTTTGAAAAGTTTCTTGTACAGAACATCTATCTAAGATGTTTAATTTAGTTACTTGGTTCTTTGCGGCTGACCCTTCTCTTTTATGAAAAGAATCAGATATCATATCTGAGTCAAATCCAAAAGATTCGAAAAGCGGAAAGAAAGAACTAAACTTTGTTCAACCAACTCAAGCTTCGAAGATAGGTAGACTTGCTATGAGTCAAAGTCTAGATGACTTAGGACTTTAACTTCTCAAAGATCTATTTCAATAGGGTATTGAAGCATTTTTTCTATCTTTAAGAGAAATAAGCTGGATTCTCAAAAAGATTTAGAGCAAAACTAAAACATCATCCAACCACAAGATATTAGTGTGGTTTCTAACATCTGTGTGTCGACCCACTGAAGTTCTGGTGATGAGTTTTTCTTCACTTAATGTTTCACTTGAGACTAAGTTCAGGTCATATTCAATCTTTCTGACTCCTTACTTAGAATGCAATTCTTGTGCATTTCTTTGAGTCAAAAGAGTGAATTTACCAAGTTATACTAGGAACTTGATGCTTGACTTAGTCAATAAAATCCTTGGTTAAAAAGATCAACTCAAATCAAAGTCCAACTATTTCATAAATTTATGAAATATTTCCGAATTAACAACACTTTATCTTGAAGTGTTTCAAGAAGATCTTGGAAGTTACTTACTTCGTATCTTCTATTTCCTTGATCTTGAAGTTATTATGAAGTGTCTTGAGATACTACGTTTATTGCAAGAGAACAAGGATTACGACCACCACATGCTTGAGAGATGACTCTCCTCCCAACCAAATGCCTCTATATATAGCTCTCTCCAGGGGACTACCTTCTTGGGCAGGTGGATACTAACCAGCCAAGTGTCAGCCATGTAACTACATGTGCGCCAAGTGTCCAGTGGATGCTTCTAGAAGGTTCTAGAGCTTTTTGGGCAAAATACTCTTCCCATGTACCTCATGGGGATTGAACCCAAGACCTCGTCCTTCACACCCTTGAGTCTTAACCATTAGGCTAAGTGGATTACTTGGTTACAAGAGTAAATGACCTCCTAGTAAGTCTAAACTTGAGATCTTTGGTCATACACACGGATGACCAAACGGTGTCCGATTTCAGATCTGTCTGAATCGGCTAGACCCTTGGATCATAGACTTACTTTATTACATTCTTGCCCCCTTGGAAAAGATTTTCGTCCTCGAAAATAGAGCTATATACATACTGTAGGCAACCCCCGAGCCTCATGTTCTAAAACTGGAAGAACATGGTCATGTTCTAGAACTGGAAGAACATGTCTCATCTCTGTGGTGGCATCCTTGCCCAAATGATTCAAAACACTATCTGGTTTTTGCACTTTGATGAACAGGACAAAGTACAAACTAGTGAAGAATAATAAGGGTGGATCTAATGACATCCCTGGCTAATTCACAGTTTTTGGATGTGCGATCTAGGCACAAACATGTGAACTAGGTGGATTCAAATTACTAGTCCATTTCTAGGCATAACTGGTGCATGGGCTTAGTAATGAAGGTGGGATTCTTATCCCTCACAAGACTTTGAGAATTCTTGATTCACTTGAATTTGTTTTGGAGAACTTGAAGTTTGGTTGTCCCATACATCTAACTTTAGATGTCTGTACAATGGTTTACTTTTATCTAACAGTTACTTGATTTTTTCACCCGACTAGAGGACTACTTTGTCCCAATGAGTTGAAAAAATCCTATGTAAACTGTAGGAGAAAGTTTACCATTTCGGTGGAATCAACCATACTAACTTCACCAATTCAAATTCAAAATGAAAATTGTCCAACTTAGGACACTTTTCTCAAAGACTTTTAACTGAAAGTTCTTGGGAATTGTCAATCTAATGAGCAATTCCTAACTTCTTTATTCTAGAGTATACTGGACTCTAGGAAATTATTTATGCTATAACTTGAAGCAAAATCAAATGAATAACTCTACTTAGACTTATCATCTTTTGAAGATTGAAAAGGTTCTTGTACATAACATCTATCTAGGATGTTCAAGTTAGTTATCTAATTCTAACCGGCTATCCCTGGTCTTTTGCAAAAGGAATCAGATACCATATCTGAGTCAATTCCAAAAGATTTGGAAAGCGGAAAGAGATAACTAAGACTTTGTACAACCAATTCAAACTTCGCACATACATAAACTTGCTATGAGTCAAAGTCTAGTTGACTCAGGACTTTAGCTTCTCAACGATCTATTTCAATAAGATATTGAAGTATTTTCTTTATCTTTAAGAGAAATAAGCTGGATTCTCAAAAAGATTCAAAGAAAATCAAAAACATCATCCAACCACAAGATACTAGTGTGGTAACCAACATCAGTGTGTCGACCCACTGAGGTTCTGTCGATGAGTTTTAAATATTCAAATAATGCTTCACTTGAGACTAAGTTCAGGTCTCATTCAATCTTTTTGACTCCGTGAATGCAATTCTTGTGCATTTCTTTGAGTCTAAAAGAGTGAATTTTATCAAGTTACACTAGGAACTTGATGCTTGACTTAGTCAATTAAATCTTTAGTTGAAAAGATCAACTCAAAATCAAAGTCCAACTTCTTTCAGAAATTTATCAAATATTTCTGATCAATAACACTTAAGCTTGAAGTGTTCTAAGAAGATCTTGGAAGTTCCTTACTTCATATCTTCAATTTCCTTGATCTTGAAGTCGTCTTGAAGTATCGTAAGATACTACTTTCATCCTTTACGAATTAAACTTTTTCTTGAAGTCTTAATTCCCTTGAGGATGAAATCTAACTTCAAAATCCAAACTAGGACTAAAAGATAATCATCATCCCACGGTCCGATGTCCCATTCCATCTTTCCTACATCAATCTGAGTATAAAATCTGGTGTCCCATACCACCCTATTTTATATTCACATTAATGTGTGGGTGATTCTTATCCTAAAGTCTAAACATCTCTTGATAGAGTACCTTATTTCTTCAATTCTTTTACAAGAATTGGAAGTTTCAGGCATTACCTCTAACTAGATTTTCTAGGTTTTGATTCCTTCACATGATCGTCTCACAATCATGTGCTTTACCTTGGGAACTTGAAAACCTCTTAACAGAATATCAATTCTTCTTTGCTAGGGTTTTCAAATGAAAACCAATCAAAATTCCAAGTACTTGAATTTTCTTGAATTCAAGTTCAATTGGTTTACCCTTGACCAATTTTGTAGCGACAAGAGCTTTTGACTTCTTGTCTTTAGATTCCTTTCTTTACTGTTGCTTTAGGTACCTACCCCGGGGACTTTATTTAGGAATCTCTTTACTGCTTAAGTCTTAAGCATCCGCTCATGCTTTCTGGATTTGTACCAAAATCCCTTTAAGGATAGGTAAACACTTATGTTTTACCTTCCACAGACTTAATTACCATTTTCACGGTTGCAGACTACATTCTTGGAATTTCTTTACTCTGTTCAGACTTGGAACAACTTACTCTTTTTCACAGTTTTCCATCGAATAAATGGAACTTGAGTGAATAATTCCCAAAAGGAATTTTATTGCCAATACTTGGGCAATCTACAAAGTAGTTCTAATCGCACATTACTTGGACAATCATGGCCAAGATTGATCAAGTCTGGTTGATCTTGCGATAAAAATAAAGACTTAGTCTTTATCTTTAAGATCTCTTAAACTATCTTTAAGCTGCTTTGCTTACCTGCAGGATTTTTAGAGATCTTTCTCAAGTCCAAGCATACACTTATGCCTCTCAGATTCCAAAGCTAAGAATCTTTGATATACCTTTAGGTTATATCACAAATAGGACTTGAAATACCACTTCTAGTGGTTTGGGATGTCCGGGAACTACTTACTTATTGTTTAAAGAGTATGAAGAATTTCACTCTCAATACTTGAAAGAATGTCATTTCTTCAAAGACTTGAGATTCCTTCTAAGGAATAACTTGAGCAAATGATTCATCTTGGAATCTTTTGCAATATTAAAAGAACATTTGAAAGAAATTCTTTCAAATAATATCCAAAAAATTTACTGATTCAATTGTATTCATTTCCTGAGTATCAAACTAGAGACAAAATATCACATTTTGGATATGGTTTCCCATTCCACTATGAAAGTTTAAGTTGAACTTTCATTTATGTGATATCGACTTCTATTCTTGAGTTTGATACAAAACTCATTATTATTGGTCAATCTTCAGATGTTACTAGAGTCCTTTTAACATATTTCACCAATCAAAATTATGTTTAAAGTCCAAGCATCTATTGATGATTGATCCAATAGTAATGTTATTGTGAACACAACTTTGAACTTTATAACTTGTTTAGGAGAAGTTCATGGATTGAAAATCCATTTCTTGGAACTTTCTACTCCTAAATGAAAAGTTCACACTTGCTTCAAGTCTTTACGAACTTATATTATTTCCTAAAGATTGCTTAGCTAGTTGCATCATTTACCAGAGATGCAACTATAGAACCTAACATCCTTTTATTGATATCAAGGATCAATTGATGTTGAGGTTTAACCTTTTGATTTCCATCACCCCTTGGGATGAAATCAAATGAAAATTTATAAAAGCTTGATACCTTTATATCTTGGCAAAACATTTATATCCTAAAGAGGTTTTGCCTACATCATTCCTTGGACCTATCATATAATATGAATTTATGTGTATTTTTGGGAAGAGTTCATGAATCATTTAAGATCCTAACTTGGAAATATAGTTGAGGTTTTCATCCAACCTTGGGATGCTTGAGAAGTTACATAAAATGTATAACTAATCAACTAAAGCTTATCAGTATGACTTTCTAAGTACATCCAGGACTTAGGGTCATCATACATCACAAAAGAGTTTGCAAGTAATTAAATTTTCTTGGTTATCAAGAAAATTTATTACTTAACTTTCTCCTAGTGCTTACTTATACCTAGCAAGACATCTATCATACTTAATTGTCATTAAGTATTTGTCTTTGATAGAAGAGTATCGACTTGGGAAGAAATCGACTAATTACTTGAGTTGCAAACTAGAACTAGTATGTCTTTGCAACTAACTAGTCCTTGGTCTTCCCTAATGTCAAACTGCGAGCTTTATAAAGTAAGCTAAATACTAAGAGAGTACATTCTCATATCTACTTGCAAACAACATTCCATTCTATCATGCAAATGCATGTATCTACATGCAAAAGCATATGCTCACATGCGTATGCATGCATGTTCTTTGCATGCCCAAAAAAATAATACAACAATCATGCATGAGCTTGATGCACGATTTTTTCCTTGTACTAAGAATGTATATCATGCAATCCTGATGCATGTATATCCTTTCCTTTGTCCTAATGCACTATGATATAAAAACATACCCTTGAGGTGCAATAGAAAACTTACTCAATGGAAAGGAAATATGTATTTAAACTACCAAAATACATTCTTTGATGCACAAGGATCTTTTTGAAATCAAGTCTTTCCTTAATGCAAACTAATGCTTGAAATGAGAAATGGATTAATTCATTATTCTAATCTAGACTTAATCAATTGAAATCTTGGCTATTTCAATGTGCATCTAGGATTAAGTGTAGAATAATGAAAACAAGATAAATCAAGCATTAAGGCCAAGCAGAAACTGGAAAATACTTAGCTTTGATCAAAGCTTCGTCCATCCCTTGATCCTTTGGAAGAGTGATTCATCCTCTTGATCCTTGTGAGGAGCTATTCACCATTCTTGAAGCTTCCTCATCAAGAAATAGTCTTGGATGACTTGGTCCGTCGTGGTTGACTAACTTAGGCCTCCGGATCTTCACTCCACAGCTCCAATTCCTTCAAGCTTTGCTCAATCTTTGATTCTTCTTGGATGGATGAGAGGACTTGGCTCCTTGAAAAGATGAGAGTTGGGCTTGCACTTCAGCTCTGTTTACTGCTTTAGTAGAGTTTGTTCTATATTAGAGAACAAGCAAATCGGGCTGGGCGCGTGGCTACGTGAGCCTCCTCCCAAAGAACCCGTCTAAGTTCGATCCCTAGCAGACGCAGCGGGCACAGAAAGCTATTTTTTGATTTTGTTCCTTTCTGAGATCTTCTGCAGTGCTCGGGTACAACAGAAGATGAATGAGATCTTTGGAGCGTGAATGCCCGTCGACGTGATGGATAGGCGATTGCCCTCTAGTTGGGGGGGAGGGGGTTCGAATCCCCTCTGCTTCACCAGAGAATGTACCCTTTTGGATTTACAAACCGAGATCTTCTTCAGCAGTGCCTATGATCAGTAACGTCTACTGCGGAGGTATGTTCACGCGGACGACATGTTCTTATGGTTAGAACAAAGCGCTCCCAACAGAGGGGCGGGAGTTCGAGTCCTGCCGGCAGCACACAGAGATCTTTCTTTTGCTCCTCAGCGCTGGCGTGCAACAATAAATGGCGTCTGCATCTCGAATGTACAGCATCAACGGCCGTGGGCTCTTTGGATAGACCAGCGCGCCCCAATCGAGGGGGCGGGGGTTCGAATCCCCTAATCGACATATAGTGCGCATAATCATTTTGGGCAATCTAACCTGCAATGACTGCATACGGCAAGGAGTAATTCGACAACGATGAAGAAGTGCTGCAGTAATGGAATTTCGACGCAGCTCAACAAGAGCTTACAAGAAAAACAATGAAGCCGAAAGTCTCCATAGATCTCAACCTACAAGCTCTGATACCAATGCAAGAGAACAAGGATTACGACCACCACATGCTTGAGAGATGAATCTCCTCCCAACCAAATGCCTCTATATATAGCTCTCTCCAGGGGACTACCTTCTTGGGCAGGTGGATACTAACCAGCCAAGTGTCAGCCATGTAACTACATGTGCGCCAAGTGTCCAGTGGATGCTTCTAGAAGGTTCTAGAGCTTTTTGGGCAAAATACTCTTCCCATGTACCTCATGGGGATTGAACCCAAGACCTCTTCCTTCACACCCTTGAGTCTTAACCATTAGGCTAAGTGGATTACTTGGTTACAAGAGTAAATGACCTCCTAGTAAGTCTAAACTTGAGATCTTTGGTCATACACACGGATGACCAAACGGTGTCCGATTTCAGATCTGTCTGAACCGGCTAGACCCTTGGATCATAGACTTACTTTATTACATTTATCGTCCTTGAATTTAAACTCCTTCTTTGAAGTTTTAATTCCCTTGAGGATCAAACCTAACTTCAAAATCCAATCTAAGACTAAAAAGTAATTATCATCCCACGGTCCGATGTCCCATACCATCTTTTCTACATCAATCTGAATATAAAATTTGGTGTCCGATACCACCCTATTTTATATTCACATTAATTTGTGAGTGATACTTATCCTAAAGTCTAAAACATCTCTTGATAGAGTACCTTCTGCTTCAATTTTTTATTAGAATTTTTAAAGTTTCAGGCATTACCTCTAACTAGATTTTCTAGGTTTTCATCCCTTCACATGATCGTTTTACGATCTTGTGCTTTGCTTTGGGAACTTGAAAACCTTTTTGATGTAGCATCCATCCTTCTTTGCTATGGTTTTCAAATGAAAACCAATCAGAATTCCAAGTACTTGAATTTTCACAGATTCAAGCTCTATTGATTTACCCTTGACCAATTTGTAGTGACAAGAGTTTTTTAACTTCTTGTCTTTAGATTCCTTCTTTATTGATGCTTTAGGTACCTATCTCGGCCGAGAATTTTACAAGAATCTCTCTACTGCTTAAGTCTAAGCATCAGCTCATGCTCTCTAGAATTGTACCAAAATCCCTTTAAGGATAGGCAAACATTATGTTTTACGTTCCACATACTTAAGTACCGTCTTCATGGTTGCATACTACATTCTTGGAATTCCTTTGCTCTGTTCAGTACTTGGAACAACTTACTCTTTTCACAATTTTCCATTGGATTTCGCTCTATTCTGTACTTGGAACAACTTACTCTTTTCACAACTTTCCATTGGATAAATAGAACTTGAGCGAATAATTCCCAAAAGGAATTTCATTGCCAATGCTTTGGAAATCTACAAAGTAGTTCCAATCGCACATACTTGGACAATCATGGCCAAGCTTGATCAAGTCTAGTTGATCTTGCGACTAAAATAAAGACTTAGTCTTTATCTTTTAAGATCTCCTGAAGTATCAAAAGCTTCTTTGCTTACCCGCGGGATTTTAGAGATCTTTCCCTCAACTTAAGTCCAAGCATACATTGATGCCTCTTAGATTCCAGAGCTAAGAATCTTTGATACATATTTAGGTTATATCACTATTTGGACTTAAGTACCAATATCGGTGGTTTAGGAATTACTGGGAACTACTTGCTGTTTAAATTTTCTTGAAAGATTCTAGTCTCACATCTAAGGAGATTTTTTTTCTTTTAAGAACTTCAGATTCCTACCAAGGAATCAAGTAATACTAAGGCAATGATTCATCTTGGAATCTTTTGCTTTCCATTCCAATGATTCATCTTGGAATTCTTTCCTTTACTGGAGTGATCTTCAAAAGAAATTCTTGACTTCTGGACAAGACCAAGACTTAAGGCTTTATTGCTCGTCCAAAAGATATTTCTTTTTAATCTAAGGAAATAGTTAACCAGACCATTTTCTTTGTTGGCTTATCTTTAGGAGCTTAATTCCTAAAGATTGCTTTGATATATCTTTTAGGAAAATATCTTGATTCCTAAAGATTACTTGGGTTTCTTATTTAAGCTCGAATTAGCTTAAACAAAACCAAGCATACTTTATATCTTGGCAAAACATCTATATCCTAAAGAGGGTTTTGCCTTCTTCATCTTTCGACAAAACATCCATAACTAGTAGATGTTTTGCTCTTATCTATCCAATCCATCAATTTCTATCCCGATTGATGGGTATGTCCGCTTTTGGAAAGATGTGCTTAACAAGAGGCCTCATCTATCATTTTTCCAATGCCTTATCTCTTTATACACCTTTTATTAGAACATCATCATTCCTTGGTCCTATCATATATTATGAATTCATGTGTATTTTGGGAAGAGTTCATGAATCACCTAAGATCCTCTACTTGGAACGTCTGCCTTCCCAAAAATAAATTCATCTCGAACATGGTAGGATAATGATCTCGCGTGTGGAATAGAAGACTTGATTATTTCATTTTAGTGTTTCTCTTTTAGGAAATATCTCAATTCCTAAAAGTCACTTACTGAGGTTTCATCGTGAGATATGAATCTTGAAACCACAAAGAAACTTCTTAGAACTTTCGAAATCTTCTAAATAGAAGAGTGCTTCCAAAGTTTCCATGTTTTCATGGCCCTATGCATCATTACCAAAGATGCAAAACATGAACGAAACACAATTCTATTGAACTTCAAAGTTGAATTTGTATCTAAGTTCATCGATTTGGTTGTTGAGTTCCATGGAATCCAAGAGTGCTCATGGAACTTGGAAATATAGCTGAAGCTATCATCCAATCTTGGGATGCTTGAGAAGTTACATAAATTACGCAACTAATCAACTAAAGCTTATCCGCATGACTTTCTAAATATCACCTATACTTAGAGTAATCATTATAAGCTTATCTTCATGACTCCCTACATACATCCGGGACTCAGAGTCAGCATACATCGCAAAAAGTTTGCAAGTAATTAAGTTTTCTTGGTCATCAAGAAAATTTAATACTTAACTTTCTCCTAGCACCTACTTATACCTAGTAAGACATCAAACATACTTAATTGTCATTAAGTATTTGTTGTTGATATCGGAGTATCAACTTGGGAAGGAATCGACTAATTACTTGAGCTGCAAACTAGAACTAGCATGTCTTTGCAACTAACTAGTCCTCTGTCTTCCCTAATGTCAAAGTGTGAGCTTTATAAAGTAAGCTAAATACTAAGAGAGTACATTATCATATCTACTTGCAAACAACATCCCATTCTATCATGAAAATGCATGTGCCTACATGCAAATGCATATGCTCACATGCGTATGCATGCATGTTCTTTGCATGCCCAAAAAATAATGCAACAATTATGCATGAGCTTGATGCATGACTTTTCCTTGTACTAGGAATGTATATCATGCAATCTTGATGCATGTATATCCTTTCCTTTGTCCTAATGCACTATGATATAAAAACATATCCTTGTGGTGCAATAAAAAACTTACTCAATAGAAAGGAAATCTGGAATTAAACTACCAAAATACATTCTTTGACGCACAAGGATCCTTTTTTATATCAAGTCTTTCCTTAATGCAAACTAATGCTTGAAATGAGAAGTGGATTGTTTCATTATCCTAATCTAGACTTAATCGATTGAAATCTTAGCTATTTCAATGTGCATCTAGGATCAAGTGTAGACTAATGAAAACAAGATGAATCAAGCATTAAGGCCAAGTAGAAACTGGAAAATACTTAGCTTTGATCATAGCTTTGTCCATCCTCTGATTCTCGGGAAGAGCCATCTTCCATCCTTGAAGACCATTGCTTCTTCTTGTCCTCTCCTTTGAAAAATGAAGCCTTTATATTAGCCCATCCTTTGCCTTCAAATGATGTATGGATGATGCTTCATTTTGTCTTTCTGATGAAGGATAAGACCCAGAATCAGAAGCAGATGATCCAACAGTCTCTGTTCCATTTGATTGGAGATTCCCATCTGATTCTATGCAATCCGCATCAAGATCTTCATGAGATCATAATGAAGAAGATGATCATGATGAATCTTAGAAGAATTCTATAAGCGCTTAAGAAAGATGATGAGCCATTAAGGTCACCATGAAAGCTTGCTCTGATACCAATGCAAGAGAACAAGGATTACGACCACCACGTGCTAGAGAGATGACTCTCCTTCCAACCAAATGCCTCTATATATAGCTCTCGCCTGGCTTCTTGGGCAGGTGGATACTAGCTAGCCATGTGTTGGCCATGTAACTGCATGTGCACCAAGTGTCCCTATCAACTTGAGTTAACTCAAGTGGATGCTTCTAGAAGGCTCTAGATCTCTTTGGACAAAATACTCTCCCCATGTCCCCCATGGGGATTGAACCCAAGACCTCCTTCTTCACATCCTTGAGACTTAACCACTAAGCTAAGTGGATCACTTGTTCATAAGAGCACAAGACCTCCTAGTAAGTCTAAACTCGAGATCTTTGGTCATACACACGGATGACCAAACGGTGTCTTATTTCAGATCTGTCTGAACCGATCGGACCCCTGGATCATAAACTTACTTTGTTACACATGAGATGTCTAAAGACTGCTTTCATATGAAACGACGATCTTGGAGGGCTCAAGCCTCATGATTGGCACAAGTTTTTACAGTTTGTGCTCCCTGTAGCCTTAAAAGATTATCTTTCGGAGGATGTACGAAAAACCATTTATATAATTAGCTCTTTAGTACGATGGATCTCTTCTAAAGAGATAAATAGAGATAGCATAGAGAGTGCGAAACTCAATGCTATCGAGGCTGTTTGTATGGTAGAGAAATACTTTCCCACAAGTATTCTCACTATTCAACTTCATTTACTGATGCAGCTTTCAGAGAGAAGGCAATGAAGTTTTGCATAGTTAACACTGAGCCTAT
Organism: Ceratopteris richardii; assembly: GCA_020310875.1. Lineage (NCBI taxonomy): Eukaryota > Viridiplantae > Streptophyta > Polypodiopsida > Polypodiales > Pteridaceae > Ceratopteris > Ceratopteris richardii. The sequence goes on along the minus strand of CM035426.1, from coordinate 164,750,599 downwards.
GCAGAAGTGGTTAGAAAAGTATGAGCTTGCCAAGGAGACCAACGCAAAGGAAAGAGCTCAGTTTTGAAGGAATCGTTCCACTCGATTTTTGCCTCTTCCAGAAAGTCTTCGACCTCTTCCACCTTTTCCAACGAGCACATGGCTAGATACAATGGTTTCACAAGCAAAGGAAGCAGGTGAAGATATCTCTGAAGAAGAAGAAGAACTTGCAAAGGGATGTGATTGGGAGTATACTAAATACAGTGCACTATGGTCTCATGGACGACTTTTTCGGATCGCACGAATCGATAAAAATAGGTCTACTTTTGACAGTGGGGTGATGATGAACTTTTTGCAAAAAAGTAGAGCGAATGCAAGAGATGATAATGCTCAAGAAGGCAAGCTAGATTATTGTGGTGCGATTCAAGATATCTTGAAATTATCTTTTAGGAAGTTTGATTACTTTGTTTTTTATGTGAAATGGTTCAAATTAGCCACCTCTAGAAGAAACACAACAGTGAGGTGAGATAAAAGCGGTTTGCTTCAAGTCGACTCCACAAAATTATGGACGGATGAAACAAATACATTTGTACTTCCCGAACACTGTGAGCAAGTTATTTTTATACCAGATTCAAAGAACCAGAGTGGCTATTTGTTTTACAAGTCGCCCCACATAGTAGACGAATTTGTGAGAACATAGATGTAGAAGAAAGTCCATTTGTAGTGGACTCAAATATTCATTTGATAGTCGAGGAGGAAGAGATCATTGTTTGAGAAGAAGAGGTCATTGAAGAAGAAAAATTATAGGACGAAGCAATAGATGATGATTAGGAAGAAACCAACATAGCAAGCGATTTAGAAGTCATCAATATAGAGATAGATATTCTCGGTGCATCGGATCTCCAAGAGGATGCTAGACTAGAGGATTTTTGAATCAAACACTTGTACATACTAATTTTTGTTTATTTTTTTTGCTAGGTTTTTTTGTACACTACCATTTCTCTATATTATCTTTATTATCACATGCTACTTATTTGAGTTCTTTTGTTATGGAGCACGATGGGAGACAATCCTCCAGTCACTCCAATTCCATGACAGAGGAGCAGTTCTTAGAGTTCATCTCTCAGGTACCTCCCGCATATATGGCCGCTACGTCACAGTATTGGATCGCTCGTGGTAGCACTCCTCCCGACCTCACTCCTGGCGGCCTCACTCCTGTCGGCCTCACTCCTGGCGGCCTCACTCCCACCGGTGTCACTCCTGCCAGTGTCACTCCTGCCGGCGTCACTCCTGCGGGTGATGCTACTCCCGTCAGAGGTATGTTTCCTAGCTTTATGACTCCATCACGACCATCTTTCAGCCATCCCCTACTGGCTCTAGTAGTAGACATGTGCGTTTGACACCTCAACGCGATACACGTTCTGGCGTGTCTTGTAGGTCGAGGTCACGCTCTGGAGCAAGAGGTTCTAGGAGTGGATCTACAGGTAGGTCTGGAGGAGGCGGCTATTGTGGAGGCAGTGCAACGGACGTTGTGTCGCCCGCTTCTACTCCTAGGACAAGTACCTCAGATGTAGGTATGCCACGTCATATACCACGTGGAACACCACATACACCTTGGGGTGCTCATGACCATGATGACTCCAAGGTGTATAGTATCCGAGATGGAGCTCCAGTGATGGATGCGGTTGGCAAAGCAATGCGTGCACGTATACGATAGCTTTGCTCCATACAGTTTGGACACTCTATCATGTTGAAATGGAGTGCACCCATCGACGATCCGAGGCTCGTGATGCTTTCAGAGCAAGCTTACCAAAGCCTGTATGGTTAGATGTTGAGGAGTGGGATATGATTCACGACGAGCATAAGCAGACTCTTGACCGATATCGCTAGCAGCGAGATGCCGCAGCCACACGTTTAGATACGGTTGGACCATCACATTTGGGTAGTGGCAGATATGACATGATGCGTCACGAGTTTGTAAGTACCATTTGATTTATTGAATTTGTTTGTGTTAAGCTTCTCATGTATGTTCCTCTAATGTTTTGTATATTTGTTGCAGGAGCTGGAAATGGGTCGTCCTCCAACACGAACGGACGAGGCTTATGGATATCGTCATGGATTGACTGCACTATTGGAGGACTTGGAGGGACGTGGTGCGGTCGTTTCATGGGAGCGTTTGTGATGAGGTGATGAATTTATAAACTTGGTTTTTACTTGTTGTTTGTAAATTTCATGTGAAGTTATCTCATTTCATTAATGTTCTTTGTTGTAGGACTGTTGATATGGAACGTTCTTTGCATGTAGATGGCAGTGGCACACCAAAATTTTGTATTTGATTTTTATATGGCAATGCAATGCTTTGCCACATTCTGTAAAAGCGTCATTTATGACAATGGTTTGCCACACTCTTGTACATGCTTCATTTATGAAATATATAACTCTTTTTGTACATGGTTCATGGTTCATGGTTCATTCTGATTATCTCTTTTGTGTCCAATAATATTATGTTTTATGAAATCATATTTCGATTGACATTAGAGTATACATCACATGTACTTGATTTTTTTGGGTAGAGTGTATTGTATTTTGTTAAGCAACATCATGGTAATGTTGCTGTAGCAAAAGACAACACACTCTGCCCAAAAAAAAATTTGCAGATATGGTCGTCGGTATAAGCGACGGTACTCTCAATAATGCCATCGGAATAAGCGCCGGTACACCTAGCGGGTGCCGCTATACGCGACGGTATAGCCATCAGAGGCGTCGGTATGGACGTCGGTAATACTAACATTTATACCGATGCCTATACCGACGCTCATACCGACGCCCATACCGATGCTCATACCGGTGCTTTAATACTGACGCGCATATTGACACCTACACCGACGTCAGGGAAAAAATATGCGCGTTCATTTCCCTCGGTAAAAACCTCGGTATACGACTGATCTGTTGTAGTGCTTCCTAATCTTGCCTCTTAGAGTGTGGTTCAATCATCTCATGCCTATTGCTTTATGACATTCTAGCCCTCTTGGTTGATCATTGTCCTCAATGATATGCTCTTATATCGCTCTAGCCTCAGTGACTAGCTCCCAAACTCCCTAAGTACCCTCGAATCGATGTCATCACCCTCCCATAGTGTCTTGGACCTTTTTCGCAGCCATGGTGTCTTGAAACCTTGGTCTCAAGCTCAATATCTTGAACATCATTATCACCCATGCTTGGTATCATGGATCCTCAGTCAAGTGCTACCCCTAGAATGTTCATTCCAAGAGCTTTCCAATACTACCTTATATATCTTGATCTCACTACGTATTGGGAGATACACTCCAATCTTTATCGGGAAAATTTCTCAAAGCATCATCCACATTTTTTGTACCTTTCCATATAGAAGAGTGCCCAAGCACCTTTTTTAGAGGCCATTGGGTGTCCACAACCTCCATCCACATTGCCCAAAATGACTTCTTAAGCTTTGATACCAATGTTGTATCGAGAGGAGATTTTAACTCTTGAGCTACTGACTAGGAGTTCAATGGGTTAACCACATGCCCCAAATGCCATGATTTGGGATTGCTTTCTAATCCTCCCCCTTAGGGTGTGATTCAACCATCTCCTTCCTATCACTTTATGATAGAATCCATGAACTTTTACAAGGAATCCATTTTTTTTTTAACTGCAACATTTTCTTGCATATTCAATATCTATCTACATACCAAGATGAGAGAAGAGGATCCTCAACAATGCAAACTTAAATGAAAAAAACATATGCAGATTACTATACACAATATTCTTTCTCATTGAAATCTAGATTATAAAATCAGAATCTTTCAATGACCCAAGGAAGAACACTCTAAATAACTATCATACTTACTCTCACTACGAAAATTAACAATCGATGTCTTCAACAAATCCAGTCATAGACAATTCGAATCATCTTAGAGTCCCCCAATACGTGAAAGAACACCTACATACCCATTTTTTTCTGGCTTCATTATGGTTGAATTTGCCCATCACTTCCAGAAGTGATAGAAACTGAGCTCGTGGGGCTTCTTGTGAGTTCATGCTCATGGTGTGTGCGCATTGTGGGGTGCGTGTTCTGAGCATGCATTCATTCTTAGTTTTGTGCTTGCTATCGAGCACTAATGATGTTAGCGGGGATGTCATAATTTTGACTCGATACTATGCATTGGAGCTGATCTGCTATATAGTCTTGTGGTCGACTACCATGATTTTATAGTTGCAGTTTCATTTGAGGGTGAATTTGGGGTTTGCCTTGATTCATCGGGCAAGTCTAATGATCTCCTTTTGTTCTACCTTGCATCACATTTTCCATGATGTAAGCACCATGTTTAAGAGGCTCCCTGCGTACTTTACTAACGTAATTAATCCTATTTTTCTAATCTACTTTGAATTTTAGTTATTGCCTTTCTCCCTCTATCTCTCTCCCTTCCCCTTCTTATGTTTCTTTTACAAGGACTCTATTGCATCCACATGGGATTTGAACTTGTGACTTGTTGGCAAAGAGTTTGATGGGCTAACCACTTGCCTCAAAAGCCATAGTTTGGGATTACTTCCTAATTTTATCTCTTAGGGTGTGGTTCAATCATCTCATGCCTATCGCTTTACGACATTCTTTCCCTCTTGGTTGATCATTGTCCTCAATGATGTGCTCTTGTATCTCTCTAGCCTCGGTGATTAGCTCCCAAACTCCCTAGGTACCCTTGAATTGATGTCCTCACCCTCGCATGGTGTCTTGAACCTTTTTCACAGCCTTGGTGCCTTGAACCTCTTTTCTCAACCTCAATATCTTGAACATCATTATCATCCATGCTCAGTATCTTGGACCCTTAGCCAAGTGCTACCTCCATAACATTTATTCCAAGAAATTTCCAATACTACCTTATATGTCTCAATTTGACTATGGATCGGGAGATACACTTCAATCTTCGTTGGGATAAATTCTGAAAGCATCGTGCACCTTTTTTGTACCTTTCCTGTATACAAGAGTTCCCAAGTGCCTTTTCTAGAGGCCTTTGGGTGCCCACAACCTCCATGCACATTGCCCAAAACTACTTCCTAGGCTTTGATACCAATGTTGTATCTAGAGGAGATTTGAACTCTTAATCTACTAGGTAGGAGTTAGATGCGATAACCACATGCCCCAAAATCCATGGTTTGGGATTACTTCGTAATCCTCCCTCAACCATCTCCTTCCTATCACTTTATGACGAATCCATGAACTTTTACAAGGAGTCCACGTTTTTTTTTTAATTGCAACATTTTATTTCATATTCAGTTCTCTATCTACATGTCAAGATGAAAAAAGAAGATCTTCAACAAGAAAACATATGCAGATTACTATTTACAATATTCTTTCTCATCAAAATCTACATTATAAAATCCCAATCTTCCAATGAGTCAATTAAGAACACTAAATGACTATCACACTTACTCTCACTATGAAAACTAACAATCGATGTCTTCAACTAATCCAATCATATACATATATTTCACATGCACATTTTTTTTACGAAATATCTCATCATACATAAACATTAGAAAATCACGGGCAAGTCTAATGATCTCCTTTCGTTCTACCTTGCATCACATTTTCCATGATGTAAGCACACCATGTTTAAGAGGCTCCCTGCGTACTTTACTCACGTCAAATGCATCAAAATGAATGACACTGCATTTCAGCGTTAGAAGCAGCATCTTTCTGGAAATTTTTAGATCCAAAGTCTGCTTCCCGCCAGAGTGTAGATCCTGTCAAGATCATGGCGAGAATCAAGCCCAAAGTTCTGCTCGCGCAGAGCAAGCAAAAAAAGGCCCCGGCTCGATTCAGCAGGAGCTTCTTGTTCGGAGGGGTCTTCATTGTGCTCTTCCTTCTCCTTACAATCTTCCTCCGATCCAGACAACATCGCGCGGTAAGCTATTCGTAGGGGATCTTTACATTTGAATGTAATGGAGAAGGAACTGGGAAGTGCCGATTTTTATTTATTTATTTCTATTATTATTATTGTTATTATCATTATTATTGTTATTATCATTATTATTGTTATTATTTTAAATCGACAAAAGCAATCTGATTTCTCTAAGCACCTAGGACTTTCTCCAGACTTTGATTGCGACAAGCGGATTGCCTGTTTGAATTTCCGTGTAGCTACCACGGCTAGCGATTTCGTGGTTCAACTGTGCTTAAGTGCTTTTTCTAGGCGGAGAAATGAATTTTAAGGACATAGTCCATTTATTTAATATTTGATATGCCAGGGTCCACATTTTGGGTTTCCATTTTTGTGACATCTTTTGTCTTAATGTTTGTAACACATGCGAAGTTGTTTTGACATCCGTTCTATAATGCTTGGAACTTTCATGATCAACTAATTGAAATGTTTGAGGGACATCACTCTGACTATTTTTTTTTCTAGTGAAATGTGTTTATATGATCGTTTTGTGAGTGCCTGGTGTAAAGCTTAGAGGTGTGTCTATATTTTAAGGGTCTTGGATGGAAAGACCGTTGCATGTGTGTAGAATTTTGAGTTTGATGCACAGCTCATAGAGTTAACATATGGTAATTCATAGGTATCACATACATGCACGGAATTATGGGTAAAGTAGTATAAATCATATGCTAATCGCACTTAATAAGCAGCTTAGGGCTATACAAGTTCAAGCTAGGCATGACATTTAATAACTTAGGAATTAAGCTAGAAGCTGGAAGCGTGGAATGATGGATTCATGAATCATAAATTATGTGAACTATATGAAACGAATCTTTTGGCTTCCTATGTTTATGGAAGTTTGCAATCAATCTCCCAAGGTAAAATTCAGCCATATGCGCACATCCTGAAAACCCAAAATTACCTCCTAAGAGGACTTGTGAATCTCAATTTGATGGTTATGCTCAGCTCTTGAGCACTTATTAGGAAAAAGAATGTCGTTTTGCATAGCAAGTGTGATACTTTATTCATGCCCTTAAAAACATCAGATTAATCTACATGGATGGTATCAACTATGTGTAGCCTCGCTAACCAAACAGTTGACACAAAGGGCTTGTAATTTATGTATGCAAGTCATTTTTGGATTTTCATGTGATTGCAAAATGATGTAAGACATGATATGCTTTTATATGCCTGGGTTCCATCTGATGCATTGACTTGCTCTTGCACATACTCTCTATCCCTAGTTATAAATAATTCTTGCCATGCATTCAAGGAGTTTGCCTTAAATGTACAGCTTTATATGTCTATGTATTCATGTTTGTAGACTGAATGGGCTTTTCTTAGGTATTAGGTTTGGATGATTTTTATGTTTTAGTCCAAATCAGGCTAGGGTTTTGGATATGAGGAATTAAGTATATAAGGATGAATCATGATGAGAGACATCGTTGAAGTGAGGACACGTAGAATTTTGCCTTTACTTGCAGAGTGCAACATCTGGTTTTCTTATAGTCGTAGGGTTTTTGCAATCAAACATGAACTTGAAAATGATTGAGTGGAAAGTGCATTGTTTGTAATGTGGGCAATCGAGTTTGCCTTGAAAGTTGAATCTCAATTTTAATGGGTGGTTATTGATTTCTCTAGATTTGGGAAAATGTGCAAACATGGCAAAGATGATGTAGATCGGCAATGAGATGCCGATATCAAAATTCACAATGATTTTTTAAGGTTTTGGTGATAATCAAAACCTTCATTTGGGAAATTGAAAGTAGATCTCTTTTCTTCTCCTTCAATCAAGATTTACATAAATTTTTTCATAAAAAATATACCTTGTATATTTGAGTTAATATGAAATCATGCATATGTGAAGATAAATTTGTCTTGCACATCCTAAGCATCAATGCACTCTATCTATTTAGAGATATGTTATCTTCATCATTGTGCATTATTTTGGACTTGAAACATATTTGGTTGTAAATATTGTGTTTGTAATGGCCATGAAGTCGGTTGTATACTAAATCGTTGTTTAATAATTTTTTACTTCCTCATTTTCTTTCATACCATGTGGAAAGAACATTTCATCATCTATCCAACTTTTTATTTGAATTTTGATCCACATGTACTAACTTACCTCTAGGTTATTTGCTCAAAAAACCATTGCTTAGGCTTCATGTTGAAAAAGATAAAGTCTCTTGTTTGGGAAGTTTCATCTCACCATCAAGGGATGCTTCTTTGTAAATACAATGATCTTCACTTACATGGGATAGTTCAATATAGAGGACCACAATGAACTTTATACTAGTCCTAAAGGGGAGACAAGGAGTTGATCAAAGTAGTGAAAATTTAATTCATTGTAATAGTGGGCTTCCTCTTGTTTTCAACTTTTTTCAACTCTTCATCATTGGTTTTTTGCTTAGCATAAACAAGTAGCTTGTCATATTTATCTCGGAAACGATCAATTCTATTTCCTCTTAACCTCACTTTCAAAACTAATGAGGAGGATTTTCTTGTGAAATTCTTTCTTCAGGTTTGGGAGTTTTTTTGAGATTTTGGCAAGGCATATGTCACTTCACTTTTCTACACATCTCATCTTCCTTTTTCTCGTTATTGTTTTTCTTATTTTTATAGATGTTTCTTATGCTCCTTTACAAAAAAAACTTTCAATCAAGGGTTTGTGCCCTCACCTGACATTTGATAGTTTGATTGCATATAACATCATGCTTCTGATATTTTCCTTATTCATAGTAGTCACTAGAAAACAAAGCTCCTCTCTTCTTAAGGGGAGGAATATGTCTTGTTTTTTCATCTACATTTTATATGCATCCCTTGACTCCCTGTTGGGAGTTGGCCTTATGTTTGATACCTTGATATTGTGTTCTTCATAGCTCAATAGGAAGTCGCATAAGAAGCACACATTCCTTGTTCAATGAGACCACACTCTTACATACAAAAACATGCAAGATCTGTGAAAATGGCAAAAGCTTGTATCAAGATGAATAAGCAAGGAGGCATTCATAGTGAAGTGAACAAAAGGGCACTCGAAAAATGTAGAGGCTAGAAAGGAAGCTATGATATTAACAAACATAAATTGCTATATTGAATGGAAGGATGTGTGCGTATCACTATGGGGAAAAATCTTCCATTTTCATGTGGATCAGTAGTGGGCCAACAAAATTCACTATATCCTATCTCATCACACCTAAAGACCTTTCAATCTAGACCTTTTCTCATATGTAGAAGAAGGAACAAATGAAGGTACAACTTCTAGTTCGTAGAGGAGAAGATCACTTTAAGTTGTTTTTCAATGGATCACAACTATGTGTTTTGCAAATCATTGAGTATGCTTATGCATATACTCAAATCACTTACATTTTGGCTTTGATTCGTTGTATCATTTATTTAACTTCTCATGAAAGTTTGCGTAATGCATATGACTATTATTCTCACATGTTGTATTAAGTTTTTCATTTTTTTTTTCAATCTAATCTATGCTAACCATGTTGTATTAAGTTTTTCATGTTTTTTTTCAATCTACTCGTACCAAAAATAGGCACCTCACATTTTGTACAATGTGCAATTTGAAGCATATGATCTTTTCAAGCTTAAAAGCCTTTATAAAGCCCCTTTTGTCAAAGGAACTATTAGATTCTCCAAGATCCTCCTTGCTAGACAAGTCAACACACAAGCCATATTCACAAACAACAAAGGGGTGGACCATGGACATAAGGCTAACCTCCAAGCTATAGAGCCAATATGGGCTCATCCTTGAGCCGAAGAGTCTTAACACAACATGAGGATGGTGTCTCATACCACGACCCCTTCCAACCCAAGCCACTCTTTCAAGTGACGACCATGGAATACACGATATAACTTGATTTCTTGATGTAAGTCAGGCTCGTAGGACACACCACTTACCTTGTGCTTTAAAATGGATCATAATATCTAGAAGATAACTTTGTTTAAGAGCCAATTTGGATCATCTCAGAATCCCTCGGTACTTGAAAGAACACCTACATACCCATTTTTGTTAGGCTTCATCATGGTTGAGTTTGCCCATCACTTCCAGAAGTGATAGAAACTGAGTTTGGGGAGCTTCTTGTGAGTTCATGCTCATGGTGTGTGCGCATTGTGGGGTGCGTGTCCAAGCATGTGTTCATTCTTAGTTCTGTGCCCACTATCGAGCTTTGATGACGTTAGTGGGGATGCCATAAATGATAATGTTGAGTCGATACTATGCATAGTGGAGCTGAGCTACTATAGTCTTGTGGTTGACTACCATGAGCTTATAGTTGCACTTTCATTTGAGGGTGAATTTGGGGTTTGCCTTGATTCATTCGGGTATATATCAGTCCCTATGTTTGTAAAAGAAAGAGTTTTCAACACCACACACATTGGTGGTGCCTCGTAGGTACCTAATCTCGCATGGTGTAGACATCTGAACATCTTTCTTGACCACAAATCCCCTAGACAGATCCGCAATATGCAAACATCAATGCAAAGGTCAAAAGTTATTTTGGTATAAGCAAACATTGATTAAGCTCTTTGGTATGCTTAATAAGCATTCTAGAACTATGCCTATTGTTATTGATACCCTTAGTGAGTCACGGGTCAAGGGCTTAATAATACAGACATGATCTCTAATGAACTCGCAACAAAACTAGTGAATTGTAAGAAAACACCCTGCGAATCTTGTGGAGATTGGTCAAGCCTATAACACAATCCATACTTTATCATGGCCAATAGGAATGCTATCAACCGTGATGACATGACTAAGATAAAGTGCTTGAGTGTGAAAAAAAATTGTACTTACTCTTACGTACATTCTCTCACCTTAGCATAAGAGGAGATGCCGGTTTTGTTTAAGAATCTCCACATCCAACTATACACGAGGATATGATTGAGGAACATTGCGCATATGGATATTGTTTTTATGTTGGAGATTGCCTTATCTCATGGCTATCTAAGAAACAACAAACAATAGCCACTTCATCAAGTGAAGTAGAGTATAGGGCTTGCTTTACAGCTTGAAGCAATTTGGTTACATAAAATTTTGAGTTATCTTGATGTTCATGTTCATCTACTTATGCACATATTTTTAGATAGTCAAAGTGCTATTGCTATTGCAAAGAATCTTGTTCATCATGCGAGGACAAAGCATATTGAAGTTCTATCTAGAGCCAGACATATGAAGTTATGTATACGTTTGAACCTTATGCCATTATGACATTGATGGGGGGATTGTTGGAAAACGATGTCATAATGGCCAAATCTGCCAAAAATTCCAACAATCCTAATTTTGGTACTTCGTCAAAATTTGGTCAAAGATGGTAAAAAATTGTTATTGCACTATTGGAAAATACTCATTGAGAGCTTTCTAATGATACATAAGACTTTTTTGGCATCAAAAAGTCAACTTAATGTGAAACCTTAATTTTTGCGTCCGAAGTTGCTTTTCATTAAATATTAAACAAAGGTTGAGATTTAAAATTTGGAAAGCTGATAATCAACAGTCCAAACTTAGGCGACCAAGTTTTAGTACTCTAACAACGCATGAGGCTCATAAAAGCTAAAAAACAACATTAGACACAAAAACTCGTAAATCTTGCTTTTGTGGGTCACTAAAGCTATATAAAGAGGAGGCTCTAGACCTTTTGGATCATCAATGTCAAGCTACTCAAGCTGAAGAGCTCTAAGGTTAAGAGTGAGGACTCTTCGAGTATTTTCTTCGAGTATTATATGTAGATTTTGAGGAGATTTTGCCTACTTATCCTTGTTCTTCTTCACATTCCATAGTGTGCATGCTGATTTTGGAGAGTTGTGGGTTTTATATTAGGGTTTCTTCATATGCTCTTGCGGTATATCAGGTGTATACCTACTATTTCATCGCGAGAAGTATCCTTATTTTTGCACATATTCACTCAGATAATACCTCGTAGAAACTCATTGTATCATACACACATTGCATGTTGACATTTTGCATTTATTAGTGTGTGTAGTAGCATTAAGTTGCCCCACTTTCATAATTGTCTTCTCATCTCTTTATGTTGTCATGTATCTCAATTGATCTAGTCAAGGTATAATCAAGGCGTGTTATGTGTTAAGGTCAAGTGTGGAAAGATCTTAGAACTGAGTCTTGACATGTGATTATTGTTTGGGTCTACCACACTTCCAACATTTCTACGTGCTAAATGAATCGAGCTTGACTTGTGTCTTTTATATTTCTCTTATCTTTCTATAATATGCACTATTCTCAACATGCTCTATGTGTGTTAGTTCCATTTGTTTTGATACCGATTGTAAGGCCCACAATCAATATAGAGACAAAAATGAAATAGAGACATGAGAGAGAATAGAGAAAGTCATAGAGAGATGAAAGAGCAAAGCTCTTTTTGTATTTTGACCTACAATTTTAGGTTTGCTTTTGAGCTAGCAAATCTCTTTGAAATTCATCATGTGATATATCGTTGGATAGCTCTTGGGTAGCACATTTGAAATTAAATAAAAATTTTTGTAAAATTTTGGCCAATTTTGACTACCTTTGACCTTAGTTTGACCATTGTTGACTTTGTCGAAATCTGATAAAAATATGTGCAATCCCTCTTGTGGAAGGTTGTATTTCCAACACACACTGAAGTTTTTGCCTAAAGAATCTTGTAAGTGACTACATATATTAAGGTTCTCTTCAATTCTTGCTCTTGTACGAAGTTTCTATCACCTATCACTTCAAGAAAAGAAGCCTTGCTGCCTCTTATTTCAGAGGAGAGTCCCATCTTCAGTTAGGATTTACAGATTTTACCATATTTTCCAGCATACAAGCTGTATTACCTACAGGATACATAGAGTCCTGTCATTATTCCGGCATTTTCACTCTTTCTTACAATTATGAGGCACTCTCTTCTCATAGATTTGTGCTTAGAACCCTCGTACATTCAGCTTTATATTCAGATGTTGTGTATTACACACTTTGTATTGTTATTCATTCATCAAGTAAAATTTATTTTTAAGAGTAGCATTAAGTTGCTCACACCATTCTCTTGTCTTGTTTATTTCTCATAGTCATTCATCTATCTTATTTGATTCAAGGTGTGTTTGTGGTTAAGGTCAGTGTTGGAAAAATCTTGGGAATACTTGTGGTTTATATTGGGTGTACCTCACTTCCATCAATGATCAACTAAAGTCAGGTGCAAAAAAGTTATTATTACATATTTGAAAAGTACTCATCAAGAGCTTCCTAATCACACTTGCCGTATGGCTAAGAATGAATCCGCAAACTCAAACCATAATTTTTGAAAATTGACATGCTTTTCACAATCAAATATTTTTAAACATATATGGCAATCTCTTATTACCAACAAGCATGTTAATTTTAGAGCATCAATCTATATGCTCAAAATAAGTGCTATCATAATTTTTTCGCTAAGAAAAGCTAAAATAGTGAAACAATATAATGAATTGCGGGACTTTTTTAGTTTGATTTTTGTAAAAGCTTCCGCTTGGGCTTAAAAGTTTATATAAGGAGTACAAGAGGGGCACAAAGACAATGAACTACACATACTTTTGTGCTCTAGAGGCTAAGGTGCTGCCTTGTGGAGGCCTTGTAACTGATTTGGAGGCTTGAAGCTGCCCCCCACTTCTTCTTTACACACATTGGAATGTGTGTACCTGCTGATCTTAGTAAGTTGCTGCTATTCTTGATTATTCCTTCAGGTCTTGCTGCTGGACCAGGTTTTTCCTACCCACTACCTCAAGAGGAGGAGGTTCTGTGGCTGCTTATATCAGAGAAGAACTCTATTTTTTGTTAGGGTTGCTGATTTTTACTCCTATCCCAGCACATAGGATTCACCAGCATGGGATTCTCTAAGTCTTAACCTTTGGTTGTGAGGTGTTAGATCATGAGCAACATGGTCTTCGAGGCTTCACCTTGTGAGTTTGTATTATATTTATATTTATTTAATCGTGTACATTTTCAGTCGATGAACCTTATCTCTGGGGTAGGGTTTTTCACTTGAACCTGCTTCAAACTAACTCATATGTATCTTACCACCTTTATATCGAGTGAGGAGTTCTGTGTGATTCATTAACCCTGCTCATGTATAGATGAATGTTGCTATGTTTCTTTAATTTTATTCTTTTGAGAAATTCTTGGGTGCTCAACTGGTCACACTGTGCTCCAGTGTTCCTGCTTACCTGTTTCACTTGGATTTTGTGTACATAAATATTTGGTTTGGACATTCGATATGTTCACTCTTCTCTGATTTGAGATGTCTGCTGCCAGCAATTATTACCTGTATTTTAACTATATTTGCAAAAACCTGGGCTTTGTTTTTGGTTTCAAGACTTGCAGAGGATTTCCTACAATATCTAATAACAACTTGGATTTTTATCAACAAATTTGCTTCCATTTCATGACAGCAGGCTAATGGAGCTAATTTATTGCTAGCCAATTCTGCAAACTCATTCTCTTCAGAAAGGCATCCTAATTATATGATTCTTGCCTTTCAAAGGATATTATATCTACAGACTAGATACATACATTCTTAGCTACCTACCTTTTTATGTAGACGTCTCTCTCTCTCTCATGACATGATGAGATCAGAGTTTGCATTGCATCCCATGCTACTGAAGGTTTTCTTCCATACTGAGGGTTTTGTCATCAGGGTCCATAGCTTACTTCCAGACAGGTTATCTTGAAGAGCACTTGAGGCATACAGAGTAATATATGAAGCTAGGAATACAGGTTTGTGATGTAGTCAGATGACAGAATGGTGCAGAGCACATATATTGGATATCAACAATCTTCCTCTGCTCTTACATAGGGAGTATATACACTTACATCCACTCTCTCATGACGAACACAACATGGTGATTGGACATAGGGTATGGTTGCAAATACAACATGGTGATTGGACATGGGGTATGGTTGCGAATAACATATGTTGTTTGGGTATGAGGTACGAGCAATTGTTAAGGATTTCAGAGGTAGGGTTCATTGAGAGGCGTGGTTTTATGTCGATTTATCTTCACCACATGCTATGAGAGTTACTATTGGTCAGCCACAAGCCTACTCACACGAGTTAGAGATCAAGTGACATAGAGCTGGGGGGATTCCCAGAGAGCAGAGGCTTTGCAGACCATCCCTCTCATCCTGTCACTGTACACTGATCCAGCATATGATGTATTCCATACACAACACGTCCATTTTGCACTTGCTTTCATTGCTTTCTGTTGCGGATTCCTGACAGAATTTTATATTTCTTACGATAGTATGTTTTGCTCTTAGGACTATTTGGCTCCCCGTAGACTTTCTTTTATGTCTCTTTCTTCTCTGTCTCTGTGTCTCTCTGTTTTGCTCTCTCTCTCTCTCATCTCATGGGCCAATTTGGCTCCCTGTAAATATTAATGTATATTATTCATTCTTTCTCTCTGGTGCTTCATATTTTTCTACCAAGGGCAGATGAGGCTGAGATGTGCTGGCTTGGTATAATACATTGGAGCAGATGGTAATCAACTGGCTATGATGCAGGATTGTACCTTTGTTTCCAGGAAGGGCAATCCATACACATAATCTGGAGAGGGAAATAGTTTTGTCTGTTCATGGCTTTTTCAAAGCATTTAGGTTATGATATTGAGTCATGTACACAAATAGGGGGATCTTTTGGTCTTATTGAACTATCAAAGTAAATACTTTCTCCATTTTGTGGTTCAATTACTCGTTCAATGAAAATGTTAAAATTAATATCCTTGTTTCCATATCAGATGTTGTCTTGTATCATGTATGCCATGGAAACTGCTTTGCATCTCGATTCTCAGGTGAATGATCATTTTGTGGAAAATCATGAGGATAGTGTTTAATGTAAGGATTCTCAATCCTTTTGTCATTTACTTTCCGGAATGGCTTGAAAAGCACAACCTGAACATGCTTGTAAAACACAAACCATGAACATTTTGCTTAACTGATGGCAACATGCCAAACTAGAAATGATTCATCATGATGTGCTACATGTGATTTACATTGCTCTGCATTCTGAACTTCATTCTGGATCTGATTGGCAGGTCTATGAGTATGAAGTATCAGATACAGAGTCTTCACAATATGCTGTAATACTTTTACCTGTTCATGAATTTCTCCCAGGTCAAAGTGTACCTCTATTCTAACATCATATATGTATTTTTTAACAGATATTGAATACAACCAAGGGACTCGTACGTGTGCAACTGTTCAAAGATAAGACTCCTAAAACTGTGGAAAATTTTGTTACTCACAGGTCAGTGCACATTTATTTCATTATGTAGCATACTTCTTGTTCTGATTTTATATATTCTGATATATATATATATATATATATATATATATATATATATATATATATATATATATATATATACACACACACACACACACACACACACACACACACACACACACACACACACACACACACACACACACATACACACACACACACATACATATACACACACACACACACACACATATATATATATATATATATATATATATATATATATATATATATATATATATATATATATATATATATATATATATATATATATATATATATATATATATATATATATATATACACATACATATGTATGTGTATATGTGTGTGTGTGTATTCAATGGACAGACAAATAAGGGTCCTGTTTTTGAGTACGCAAGGTTATCTGAAAGAACATATTACGACTTATTTGCATGACCAGGAAGCATTTTTATAGTCAGTTTTAATGCTGGTTAGACATGTTCCTTTGTAGACCTGATGCTGTGTGATTTGTAAAGCCGTGTGAGCCATCAATGGTTTCTGTATTATCCTGGTGCTAGTCTTTCATGCACATAAATACAGAGTGCTGATCAGCAACCAGAGGGACAATTTTATATGGGTAGAAATTAAATTTTATCTCAACCTTCTTGAAGCCTACCTTTTTTAAAAATTATATAAGTGTGGGAATTTGCTCATTTTGGCCTAATTCACTAAACTTGCGTATATATTTCTACCTTTGCTGGCTCTTAATGATTACATCATCTTGAGAAGTAAGCTAATTTAGTTATAGACAAGAGACCATGCAAGAGCAAAACTAAACAAAGATTTCCTTAAAACTAAATGTAAAATTATATGAAGAAAAAAAAAATGCACTTGAATACAGAAAACCTTTTATTTGCATGCAACTTCAGCAGTACAGTTTGTTTGCTGCATTATGAAGTAGCTATAACGTCAGATCTTATCAATAATTGAAGTATTGAGGAAAGTGACTAAATGCTGATCTAAGCTCTGATTAGAATAACATAAAGAGAAGTATTATTTGTGATTGATCACTAAATTTATTCAAGCAATTAATACATAAGGTATCAACATCAAGGAACTTTTGTTAATGATAAATTTGTCGCAAAGAACCAACTTGTAGCTTGATATCACATCTTATCATTGATATTATAGTCCATTGCTGCAAATGGGCTGACTTGAACTCCTTTAAAGTGTAGAGAAGGTATAGGTGTAGTTGCACAAGGTGTAGAGAGTTGTTTACATGGCATTAGTATGGCAGGTCGCCATAGTGATTATCATGCCTCCCAAGAGTTGGTCGCCTCCTCAATATGGCGACGGACAAAAATGGGGTTGATCATCTATATAGCACATAAGGGGATCTCCCTCCATGGTCACAGAAAAGTTGGTTGTCTTTGCAGAGAATGAAGATGGTTGCCCATGTTGGAAACAATTTCAGAATAGTCCAAAACCCTAAAATTCCAGCAACCCTATTTTCGAGGACTTAGCCAATGTTTGGGTACAACGGTAAAAAAAATTTATTACCTTATCAGATAGAGCTTGAAGAGAGCTTTCATTTGATATATAACATTCAGTCATCAGAGGTCCAGATCAGGAGAAAACCCTAACCCTAATTTCTGTTCAAAATAGGTTTTTTACCTCATTTAGTCACTCTCAACCTATAGATCAAGAAAAGCCAAGTCCAAGGTCCAGCTGAAGGCTAAATGATGGAGATCACAGCTGACTTAATCTGAAAAGCTTGTTTTAACGAATAAAAAGCTGATCACAAATTTTTTAATGCTTTTTTGGGCAAAATCGTATGCAATCGCAGCTTTTATGAAAAGCATGTACATGGGTCTTTCATAAAACTATATAAGGAGCATACTAGGGTCACTTGAAGGCAAAGTCACCAGGGGACGAGGATGGGTCCTAAGAACGGTAGTGTCCCCGGGATGGGGACGGAGCCTAGGGTGTCCCGAGGACGCGTCCCCGGGACGACACAAAAAAAATGTTGATTTTCTTTAGATAATCAAATGAAAGTCATCTAAAATTAGTTTTTAATATATGAAATGACCAATAACAAGAAATCATAGAGAGAAGTAGTTTTTTTTAAGCGTAAACAACGAACATGTACAATGCACATGTAATGAGTATGGAGAATCCAAGTGGGGAGTCTCAATTTCTAGAACACCATCAGTCACCAGTGGCTTATGCATCTTCAAGTTCTTCATTTACGACTTTGTATGGACTATGACCTTGTGTCACCTCCCATTCTTTAAAAGGATCTCCTTGTATGCATTGAGTCCTCCGAAGTTATCAGTGAAATTGTGATTGGATGAGTTGAAATGAGGCCTTTTTATGCTTGTGTAAGGGATTGAAAGAAGATTCTAGAAGTCCAAAAGTTAGGTATCAAAAGTTGGATTAGAGCATCAAAATTCACCTTGAATTTCAAGCCCAAAAAAAACTTCATTGAGCTGCCAAACTGCCCGTCCCCGTCCTGGACAGTGTCTGTCGCCAGAAAACGTCCCGGGGACGAAAAGCTGTTTCACACATGTATGGGGGGATGGCAGCCGTCCCCTTTTCCCGTCCCGCCTCCATTCATATTGGGGACGGCGTCCCGGCGTCCCTAGGGCTCCGGGACGCGTCCCCATGTGACTTTGCTTGAAGGCATCAATCAATCATCCGAGCTACCAATCTCATCGTTGGTGATCGACAAGCTAGGAGGAGTGTTTTTCTACACTTGGAGGAGATGTGCTCTACACTTGGTGCAGCTGTGGAGGAGTTAGTATCAGCCAACCATCAGCATCATTGCTGATTTACTGTGAGTAGCAAGGCTATTTCTATTTCTCACTTGCTAGGTCACTAGTTTCTTATTTAGGGTTTTTAAAACCCTAATTTCAGAATTAGGGTTTGTTGTGAAACAATTCTAAACTTCTCATATTCTCTACATCTTCACACGCACACACACTCTTCATATCTTTTATGCACTTTATGGACAAATTCTTGTATCAAGTTCCCTATTACTACCTAGATTCAAAGTTTGTAATCATCTACACACATTGTAACTGACATTGATATAAAATATAGTGTAGGTAGGCTATTTGGTTACCGTTACACTTGAAAATATTGTCTACTCTCTCTCTCTCTCTCTATCTCTCACTCATCTCTTTTTGAGTATTAAGGTGTTTATGCTAAGGTTCATGTGTTGGAAGATCTTGTAAACGTGTGATTATTATCGTTATTGAGACCCACCCCACTTCCAACATTTGGAATGAGTTTCATAGTTGACATACACCCTTAACAAGATAAGTGATTATAGATTTGAGAATGAAACAAACTTGAGGGAATGTCTAATTATCCGATGTGGAGTTTTATGATGATGAATCTGTTAGTATCACAAGACTTATAAAATATTGTCAATGGCACTTATCCAAGGCCAAGATATGTCAGAGAAGAAGCTACTTCATCTTCTAGAAGACCTGTTTCTATTTCGCTTAACATGAGGTTAGTGAAGAAGAAGAAAGAACTACTTCATCATTGGGAGTCCATACTACTACCAGATCACTTACTACAGAAGTGCAATCCAAATGGGATTCAAGGGATTCACAAGCACTTTCATATATCGCTATCGGAGTCAAGAGGCATATTATACCCTAAATTAGGTAATGCAGAATCTCTCAACAGGCTAAGGGCTTGGTTGGAGTTTGAGAATCTCTATCAGAGCAAAAACCTTGCTAGGAAAGCTCATCTTAGAAGACAGCTAGCCAGTACAAGGATGAAAGCTAGCCAATACAAGGATGAAAGCTAGCCAATACAAGGATGAAAGTTGGTGAGTCAGTTCAATCACATATTTTGAAGCTCAAAGATTTATAAGATCAGTTACTCAATGTGGATGTCAATACGCAACATGAAATGTAGATAATCCTTGAATTTTCGGTTTTGGAACTACTAAGCATATGGAAAGTTGCAGAAAGGTATTCTCTTCTCTTACTAACTCTTTAGGTAGAAGAGCGACCATTGTAGATGGTCATGATTTAAATGTTGTTGGTGTTGGAAAAGTAAACCTAAAGTCAAGAGCAAGTGGAAATTTCACAATTTCGAATCTTCTTTATGTATCAAAAATGAAGAAGAATTTGCTCTCTATATCTACTTTCTTGTCAGATGGTTCTAAAGTCACTTTTAAGAAAGATTCATGTCAGATCCTCTCACCTAATGAGGAGCATTGTGTACTTCAAGGTGAAAATAGAAATGACATGTTTATATTATTCAAAATTAGTCATGTTAATGTTGTCAGATCTTCTACACCTAAGGAAAACATGAAGTTATGGCATGCTAGATTTAGACATATAAGTTACACAGCTCTCAAGCACTTCAAAGATCATGGAATGGTAGAGAGTTTACCAGATGATGCAGAATCATGTGAAGGATGTCTTGAAGGAAAGCTTCACATACTTCCTATCCAGAAACAGGGATATATCATGGTTACAAGGACGTTGTAGATCATACATTCAAATGTAAATAGTCCTATGAGAACAGATTCTATTCAAGGTTTCAGGTATTTCGTTACTTTCATTGATGATTTCTCAAGATATTCGTGGATTTATGGTCTTAAAGTAAAGTCAAAAGTCTTTTCTACTTTTAAGAAGGTTCTTGTCTATGGTTGAAAATGAAAGTCAATCAAAAATTCATATTTTAAGAAGTGATAGAGGAGGAGAATACATGTCAAAGAGCTTGAAGTCTTTCCTTGAAGACAAAGATATTTCTCATCAGCTCACTATTGCTTACACTCTAGAACATAATGGTGTTGCAGAGAGAAAGAATAAGATACTTGTTGAGATGATGCGTAGTATGATGTCATCCAAAAAGCTTTGTCCCAAGTTTTGGTTTGATGAAGTACATATAGCCCCAGTTGCCTCCGGATTTGTTAGCATCGTCCGAGGCTAACGTTTTGCTGATGTTTTTTTACTAACGGCCCACGGGTTACTAACGCGTTATCGACGGGTCTTTTTTTTTTGCCCAGCAGCCCCCCTTATGAGTGAAATCGAACGCCTAACTCTCATATTTTTTTCGCGTTTCTACTGTTGTTGCAGCCCGCGAGCTCATCGATTGTTTTGAATCTTTGAAGGTGGTAGATTAGAAATGGGTTCGATGCATGCTCTATAGAGAGTAGAAACTAGAGAGGCGACACTATGGGCTTCAGCCTACATGCTCTTGTTAGAGTCAAGTTGCATAATGCACATAATGCACATTGCATATATGATGCATTATGCACATTTCATATATGATGCATTATGCACATTGCATTATGCATATGCCATAATGCACATTGCATATGCATATTGCATTGCACAATGCACATGCATAAAGCACATTGCATTGTAATTTATGTGTATGCCAAAGAATTATTGACTTATTCAATTATTTGTTTTTTTTCTACTTGTAGACGCCAAAGAAACCGGGACAAGAGTGGGACTATTATTGAGAAGGTGAAGACCTTGACCAAAGGTCAATATAGATGCAAATGCAAATTTTGTGGTCATGTATGGGATGGGGGGCTAACAAGGTAACGGCACATATCCTTGGCTTGAAAGGATATGGTGTTAGTAGATGTGATAATGCTCCCCAAGAGGTTAAAGATGTGTACAGGAACTTGCAAGCAAAGGGGGGTAGTGAAAGTGGTGATCCATCTTATGTACATATGCAGTCCACTGGAGATTCAATTGTGCATGGATCCATGGCCAGCCAATGTGAAAATGATGCATATGAAGCTGATAATCAAAATTATGTGCATGCATGTGGATCAGGTGAAACCTCTGGAGGGCATGCAAGAAAAAGAAAAAGAAAAAGAAGGCATGAGGGAGCTTTGCAAAAGGCATGGGATTCCAAAGCACGTTCAGATGCAGATAAAGCCTTGCGTAGGTTTTTTTTGCTGAGGATATACCATTTTGGAAAGTAAGGAGTCCTGACTTCCAAGAATTTGTGACTTCCATTGGAAGGGCTGGCCCTTCATACAAAGTTCCTTCATATAATCATTTGTGTGATGGGCATTTGAAAGATGATGTCAAATGTATTGAAAATGATTTGCTCAAGTTGCGTGAGAAGTGAAAAACATATGGCTGCACTATATGTTGTGATGGTTGGTCTGATACCAGAAATCAGCCAATCATTAATGTTATGGTGTCATGCATTCATGGAACTATGTTCGTAAAATCAATTGACACTTCTGGTCAAATCAAAACAAGTGAATATACCTTTAATATTCTCAAAGATGCCATTATGGATGTTGGACCACAAAATATGGTCCAAGTATGTATGGATAATGAAGCTAATTGTGTGAGAGCTAGATGTTTGGTTGAAGAGCAATGGCCACACATTTTCTATACTCGTTGCACTTGCCATTGCATTGATCTCCTTTTTGAGGATATAGGTTGACTTCCATGAGTAAATCCAATATTGGCTCAAGCTGTAAAAGTTGTCACTTTTGTTACCATGAAGCCTACCATTCTTGCTATATATAGAAAATTCTGCAAGAAAGAATTAGTTAAACCAGCCCAAACAAGGTTTGCTTATATGTTTATCATGCTCTCAAATTTGATTGAGGACAGGGTGTACAATGGATTGCTTGGCATGATTGTTTCTACTGAGTACACTATGAAAAAAGTGTCTAAAACCAAAAAGGCTGAACATGTTTCTTCTATTATATTGAGCCCATTTTTTTGGAGAAGTTGTAGGGAAATTGTGCATAGTTGTGCTCCCATATTAAAGATCTTACTCTTGGCTGATAGAGAAGGGAGCACAATGGGCTTAATTTATGAAATGACAGATAGAATGGTTAAGAAGATTGGAAACATGGAAGCAATTGACTCTTCTAGACTTGAAGATGTGAAGAATGTATGCATAGAAAGATGGAACATGATGCATTCTCCATTACATGAAGCAGCATATATGCTTCATCCCATATGGAGAGAGAAATGTCCAGAAAATGATGGGGAAGTTAATGATGGATGGATGGATCTCATTGACCGGTGCACAAATGGTGATATTGACAAGCAAAGTATCTTATGTGATGAATTAAATGTGTACAAATCTATGGCAGGCACATTTGGCCGTCCCATTGCAAAAGATGAGAAAAGAATGCAGTATGCAGTCAATTGGTGGGAAATGTTTGGCACACGCACAACTAATTTTAGAAGCTAGCACTTCGCATTCTTTCACAAGGGAGTTGTGCTTCTGCTTGTGAAAGAAATTGGAGCACTTTCTCTTTGATACACACCAAGAAAATGAATAGATTGCTTCAAAAAAAAACCGAAAAATTAGTGTACATTCATACAAATTTGCGCCTTGCAAGTAAACTTAAAGAAAGAGGCTTTGAGAAAATGGAAGTCACATTGGACATGATTGATAAGGAAAGGGATGATGATAAACTTCTTTTGTGGCAAGAGAATCATGACGGTGAGGAAATTACCCTCACATCTACTAGTGCAATCACAGAGAGATTGCTTGACCAGCATGTAGATGATGATGTTGATGAGGATGATGTTGGTGAGGATGGTGATGCATATGAGGATAATAATGGAGATCAAGAGATTTCATCTCAGGATGATTGATGATTTTATCATATGATATATGATGTATCTATGATCTATTTTTTTTGTCACATGTCACATACTATGACTCGAGTATGGTCTTTACTCTATATGGATTTTATGACTATAGTCTATTCGCTAATGAAAGGTATCCTTTTTGAGTTTTTGTCATTTTATACATGAAACCTGTCTGGTTTATGGTTGAATAATTTATTTTTTAATGTTTTTATGAGTATATATACGCGTTCTTTTCAAATTTATTTAAAAAAGAAAGGTCGCGTTCGTAAACGTCGGAAACGTTTTGGCGGACTCATCAGAAGTCAACTAAACGTCAGAAGTCAGAAGTCAGAATCCCGTCAGTAACAACTATGCATATAGCTAACCATATTTTGAATAGATCTTCCACAAAAGCTTTGAAGGTCATTACAACTTATGAAACTTATTATGAAAAGAAACCCAATGTGAGTTACTTCAAAGTTTTTGGTTCCTCATCTTATCTTCACATTGAAAAGGATTGTGGTAAGCTCAATGTATCAGCCATTAAGGCCATCTTTATTGGTTATGCAATTTGATAAGAAGTCAGACATTCCAGATTTTATAAAGGCAGCTGACTATGCAATTTTTTTGAAGAAATTTGGATTCTTACATTCAACCATACAAGGGGTGTGATGAATCTTCTCAAATCCTAAAAGATACACTTGATAAATGTGAAGAGAGTACACTACCTACATCAATACCTAGTCCATCATCAATACCTAGTCCATCATCAATAACTCTCGATGTTCCGACTTATGAAGTTGGAGAAGGTTCTAGAGTCCTGAAGAAAGAGACACTGAAGAACTAGAAGAGATTTCACCACTTTTCAAGAATACACCGGGGTGGTTTTATCAAACTTGGAAGAAGAGCGGTATAGAGAACTTCACTTGACGAACTCGAAGTCAGACAAGGAGATAACAAGCAGATCATGTAAATTACGTAGAACATTTTGAGATTCATAACATTTTAGCACCAACTTCAATAGAGAATGAACAAGCTTGTGTTAAAGATGCACGACAAAGTCTTGTATAGAAGAAAGCTATGCAAGAAGAGATTGATTCTATTCATAAGAATCAAACATGAAAGCTTTGTGAGGTACCAAAAGGTAAAAAGGCAATTGATGTTAAGTGGATCTTTAAAATCAAAAGAAAAGCAGATGGTACCATTGACATGTACAAAGCAAAATTAGTAGTCAAAGGCTATGCACAAAAGAAAGGTATTGACTATGATGAGACTTTTGCACCTACATTTAGAATGACAGTAGTCAGAACTGGACTTTCTCTTGTTGCATTCTTTGGGTGGAATGTCTACCAGTTAGATATCAAAATTGCCTATCTTAATGGTGATCTTCATGAAGATGTCTACAATCAGCAGCAAGAAGGTTTGAAGAGACAGGTAAAGAGCATCTAGTATGCAAGTTTATCAAAGCTTTGTATGGATTAAAGAAGGCACCAAGAGCTTGGTATGAGAAGATACATATCTCTCTCTTATCTATTGGTTTTGAAAACTCAGATGAAGCTCCTACTCTTTATGTTAAAGCTGAGAAAGATGTTTTGATTATTATTATCATATATGTTGATAATATGATCATGACAAGTCCCAAGGATTCATATGCTTAGTCTCTATAACAAAGCAGAAATACATTGAGAAATTATTGGAAAAGTTTGAGATGTCAGATTCCAACTCTATGCAAACACCTATGGATTTTAATGTGTCATTACTGACAGAAGCAGATTCAAAACCTTTTGATGCTACTTTGTATAGTCAAGCAGTTGGTTGCTTGATCTATTTATGTAATACACGTCCTAGCATTAAGTTTGCAGTTTCTCAAGTATCTAAGTTCATGCACAATCCGCTTAAGATTCATTGGAAATCAGTTAAGAGATATATTTGCAAATATCAGAAGTTTTGCAGATTATTGAACCTTGTACCGTGACATTGAGGGGGGATTGTTGGAAACAATATCAGAATAGTCCAAAACTCTAAAATTCAAGCAACCTTATTT
The DNA here is from genome assembly GCA_020310875.1 of Ceratopteris richardii. Classification (NCBI taxonomy): domain Eukaryota; kingdom Viridiplantae; phylum Streptophyta; class Polypodiopsida; order Polypodiales; family Pteridaceae; genus Ceratopteris; species Ceratopteris richardii. The sequence continues at coordinate 164,724,774 of CM035426.1, read as the reverse complement.
TTGAGGACTTGGTCAATTTTTAGGTACAAGAGGTCAAACATTTTTATTAGCTTATCAGATAGAGCTTGAAGAGAGCTTTCATTTGATAAATAACATTCAGCCATCAGAGGTCCAGATCAGGAGAAAACCCTAATCCTAATTTTCACTCAAAATAGGTTTTTACCTCATTTGGTCATCCTCAACCTATAGATCAAGGAAAGTTAAGTCCCAGGTCGAACTGAAGGTTAAATGATGGAGATCGCAATTGATTAGTATCTGAACAGCTTGTTTTAACGAATAAAAAGCTGATCACAAATCCTTTAACGTAAGTGTTTTTTGGGCAAAATTGTATGCGATCGCAGCTTTTATGAAAAACATGCGCATCGGTCTTCATAAAACTATATAAGGAGCATACTAGGGTCACTTGAAGGCATCAATCAATCATCCAAGCTACCAATCTCATCGTTGGTGATCAACAAGCTAGGGGGAGTGTTCCTCTACACTTGGAGGTGTGTTTTACACTTGGTGCAACTGTGGAGGAGTTAGTATGAGCCAACCATCAATTCTGATGAGATCTTGGTAGATCTCAAAGGTTTGACCTCTGCTTCAGAAATATGGGCAAAGCTGAAAGCAACTTATGAAAACACTACGCCTGTTAATTAAGTGCATTTGATGCGGAAGCTTGTTGGCATGCAGCTAGATGAGTCCAAGAGTGCAGCTGAGCACTATCTCTCTTTACAGGTACTTTCTCATAGTTGCAGGACTCAGGTATGGATCCTTTTGATGACAAGCTTAAAGCCATTTTCTTGCTTATGACATTGCCTGATTCTTGGGAGACATTGGTAGTCTCATTGTCCAATAACCCCAACTTGACCTTCGATGGTGTTAGGGGTTCTATACTTAATGAAGAGATAAAGCAGGTGGTGAAGGTGGAAGCTCAGCAAACATGGTTAGAGGCAGGACAGATAAGAGGAGTAATAATGCACAAAGGAACAAGAGTCAGAGCAAGGAAAGTGTTAATAGAAGCAAGGGTAAAAGCAAAGTCATCAAGGGACGGGGACAGTCCCGGGGACGGTGGTGTTCTCGAGACGGGGACAGTGCCTAGGGTGTCCTCGGGACGCGTCCCCGGGACGACACTAGAATAATGCTGATTTTTTCAAATAATCATATGAAAGTCATGTAGAATGAATTTGCTAACATATTAAATGAATGATAACAAGAAAAGCATAAAAAAAGGATGTTTTTTGAGTATAATACACATGTACGAAGCATATTCGTCGTTGATGGTTGAACATTCAAATTTTAGAGTTAATCAAGAGTCAGAAGTGACAAGTGACAAGTCATATGTATACTATCATGTCAAATAGTGTGGATACATCATCATAATCATACCAAAAAGATGTTACATCATGAGAACAAAAAGATGTTACATCAATGATCATAGTACATATCATCGATCGACAAAAAGACTCCATACGGCAGTTGACTAGGACATAAATGACAAATGTAGAAACTACAACATAAATGATAAATGTAATGATTAGTGACTAGTCACTATGGAGAATCCAAGTTGGGAGTGTCATTTTTTGCAACACAATCAGTGGCTTCTACTTCTTCATGTTCTTCATGTGCCACTTGGTCTGACCCTTGCTCTACCTCCCATTCTCTGAAAGGATCTCCTTCCACGCATCGCGTCCTCCATAGCATTCTCAAATTAGCACTGACAAACACAAGATCACTAGCACGTTGCACACCAAGTCTATTCCTCTTTTTAGAGGATACATGTCCATACACACTCCATAGTTGCTCAAGGCAACTCGCGGTGCAAGCCTGACTAAGTATACGAATGGCCAATTGTTGAAGATCTGGACCATCAAAACCAAAGTCCTCCCACCACAGGGCAACACCAACACGTAATCTATCTCTTGAGCATCTTCACATGCATATGAAGCATCTTTCCCGGTCCTGTATTTGGAGAGTTGATCTCTGATAAGTCTTCTAGTTGCACTATCTGAGGTAAGCCTCTCCAATATGATCCTCCATCCATTAGCCACCTCTGGGTCTGCATATTGCTTTTTATCTTGGAATTCTGGATCTAACATGTATGCTGCTGCATGAAGTGGGGAGTAGTAGGCATTCCACTTGCTAACACAAATAATTGCAATTTCTTCATACCTGTCAGTGTCCTTCACCAATGTTTTTAGCGACTCAATTGTCCGATCCATAGCCTCATACACTTTACCTATGCATGGCTCCATGGAATCCACAACTTTCAGTAAGTGCACAAGTGGAGGAACAATATCCATAATGCGAGAAATGTTCTCCTACCATGTTGCATCATCTGTCAATCTTCTAAAATGCTTTCCTGTTGAAGTAGAAGCCTTTGGTATCCTCGTTAATTCGTTGCTTAATAAGGGCTCTCGCAAGACACCACTACATTTCACTACTCTGTGTAACATAGTGAAATTGTATGCAAATCTTGTGTCTGAATACTTGAGCAAAGCAAGAGTTAAAAAATTATTATTAGCTCATTACGTAGTACTTCAGGAGAGCTTTCATTTGATATATAACATTATGTCATCAGAGGTCCAGAACTGCAAGAAAACAACACCTTTTCTGCCAAGACATGGGATTTCCTATAATTAGTGGTAGCTCTTAGAGAAGTTCTAATTTTTATTTTTATTATCGTTGTTTTTTGTCTTTTTATTCAGAGGTGCTTCTTATTTTACTTCAAGTGCATCGGATGTTGATTTAATAACAACTGCAGAAGGTTTTTCTTTGAACTTTGTCGAATGAGATTTCTCAAGAATTGAGGAGAGATAATAGTGTTGCTATCTTTAGTAAGGTTCGTCTGCAGTTTGGGGCACCATGGACTGTTTTTCCTTATTAATCAGGGATCAATGCACTGGGACTATTCACCGCCATTATGGTTCGTTGTACATCAAACCATCTATCATAGAGAAGTGTGCCCAGTGCTCTCTGGGTTTATTCGACAGTCTCCACATTGTGATTCTCGCTATTATTAAGGAGTACTAAGCCTTCTAAGAAGGCTTTGGACTTGGCTTGGGTTTGTAATACATAAAAGTTGCTTTGTTGCTAGAATACAGGAGAGCATCAAGCTTTAAATTCATTTTAGATGCACATTTTTGGAGTCCTGGGCACATGTTTTGCTACTTTCCTGAATTTCTTTTAAAGCTTTGGTGCTTTGTTCAGTTTAAAGTTGAGAATATGTTCCTGTATTCAGCGGTTGTTGATGAAGAGAACGGCATTCTATATTGTTCTGTATGATACATCCTTCTGGTTTAATCTGCCTTAATACCTATTTTTTGTGGTTGATTGTTATGTATTTGCATTAGTGAAGCTATCCCATAGTTTATCAAGGGGTCTCATGGCTGCTTATTTTGTTGGTATGATAGCATTTGTTGTAACATTCTAGGTTTCTCTAATAACACGTGGTCTTTTTAACGTGAAAAGTTCGCCTGCAGCAAGAATGGCTACTATGATGGAGTCACATTTCATCGTGTGATAAAGAATTTCATGATCCAAGGGGGTGATCCACTTGGAGATGGAACAGGGGGTGAGTCCATTTGGGGCAGCACATTTGAAGATGAGTTTCATCCAAGGTTTGTGTGGTCAGGGTTTATTGATCATCTGGATCAAGTGGTTCACAGGCTTGTAATTTCTATTGACTGTTGATGTCCACTGGCTATAGCTTGAAGCATGAGCCTTTTACTTTATCAATGGCCAATCGGGGACCAAACACCAACGGTGCTCAGTTCTTCATTACTACTGTATCAACTCCACATCTGGACAACAAGCATACGGTGTTTGGACGTGTAGTTGAGGGACGTGATGTTGTCAAGGTATGCCCAAAAAAAAATAAAAAATCGGATTATTATATGCATGATTCCTTGAATGGTGCTTGATTCCTGACCCTTTGTGTGTTCGTGAAGGAAATCGAGAGAGTGGAAACTGATGCCATGGATAAGCCCAAGATTCCTGTTATCATCAAGAGTGTGTCAATTACGGATGAGCTCTGAACCTGAAATTGGGGATAAGGAGAGGTTTTCATTGCCATTCACTTTGTCTCTTGTTGTAGAGTTAGCAGTGATGACTGTTGTTGTTTTAAGTGGGGCGACCAATTCACATTCAGCTTTTTCACATTCAAGGATTGTTCTGAGCTCTGTGCCTGCTCAGAAACAGCAACATAGTCCTGCATATGCAGAAGAATTTTCGAAAATTGAAAGATTTCCAATTGAATAGTTGGTTTCTTAAACATGGCTTACAAAGATTGAGCCCACTTTTGGGATTTTGTGGTATATATGCATAGATGCATGCATGCAATCCTTATAATAATGTGAGGCAATTTTGACTAGGAAGTTAGGGTTTGTCTTTTGAGCTTCATTTTGCTACCAATTGTCCAATTGTTATATATCTATGGGTGATATGTACTTTCCAAATATGCAATAAAAATTTCTATAATTTTGTTTGTTTTGATCAATTTGGACTAGCCTTTGACTACTTGTTGATTGCTTCAATTTTTTATTTTATGAAGCTCCTTGTAGAAGGTTGCCTTTTTTCTAACAATCCCCTCCTAATGTAATAGGGTATATGTCAAGGTAGGCATATTTGTTGGTTGAAATTTTGTTGACCTAGGTACCTATATACTTTTGAAATTAACTGCCATGTGGTGTCATGCAAGTGTCCATCAACACACACAAGGACCTTGTCATGATGAGTCCTCCCCCAACACACATCACAAAGAGAATTCACACATCCCTACTCTTCTCAACGAAGTACTACTTGGAAGGTTAGAAACAAACATATGAGATGCCAATATTGATGTGTGTCTTAAGTTTAAGTTCATATGCTTTTATCTACATCTCTCTCTCTCTCTCACACACACACACACACAAGATGTTTAACATACAAATTTTGAAGTGGTTTCTTAATCACTTTACCAACTTCATCTTGTGAAAGTTCTTTTGCAACTTTTGCTTGCCCTTCTTTCTTATAACAAAATCTTGTTGTGTCTTTCCATCACATATCTTGCATGGGTTAATTGAAAAACACTCTGATTCTTTGTGATTAGACTTATCACAATGTTTGCACTTTTTGAATTTCTTTGCTTTAACAAATTACAACATATTGCTTCCATTCTCTGCCTTTGGTCTTTTCTCATGCTTTTGAATTGCTTCTATTTCCTTGTCAAGATTTGGATTTGTCTTGTTTTGGAGAATAATAACAATCATGCTATAGGAAGATGGAAGACTTGTTAGAAGTATTGCAACATCAATCTCCTCAGATATTGGATGGTTCATCCCTGCTAATTGAGCTAAGTAGCTCTAAAATTTGTTGATATGCTTTGCCATTGATGTTGAGTTGGACATTTCTAATTAAAAAAAGAGATAAGAAGAGAAATAAGAGACCATTGACTCCTAGTTCCAAGCATTCTTTCTAGTTTTATCCAAGCTTCTCCTTCACTTTTGATACCTAGAAGATGATGGATGTATTCATCACTTAAACTCATACCTATAGTGGAACTTTCTTGTTTCTACCTATAACATCTACATTTGTTTTTTGTACTATAACCCCCCTTGGAGTTGGAGCTATAGCCCCTCTTGCTTGTGTATTTCTTGCTTCACCACTTGAAGATGATGATGAGGTAGCACTTCGAGCTAGTTGGGCTTGTGTCCTAAAATATTATTAAGCAGTTGTCGTAAACCAACCAATTTCACCTTGTTCTAACAACTTTACCTCTGCTTTAACTTCATCCCATAGATCAATATTCATGAGATAGTATCGAAGATTGAGTTTGTTGAGTGTGAAAATTCTCTCCATTGAAATGGTCAATTGCTACCATATTGGATGCCACATCTCTCTATATGTCAACTTAAGCAAATATGCTCAAGTTATTCTTAAAAACAGCTCGCTCATGATTGGCAATGAAAAAAATGGAGGTGGCTTTTTTTCCTATTTTTATGATTTATTAATTGCTTTGGGATGCTTTTGATTGGAAATAATCCTAACATTGAATTATTATGCTTTTGGAACTTTAAGTTTGAACCATTGGTTAAAAATATTGTGAAAAGGAGTTTTCATAAAAAAATAGAGTTTTGACTTTTAAACTTTGTTTTGTTATCAAGTGTCCAAATGTTATATATGGTGAGATAGCTTTGGATTTGTACGTTCCAAATATGCAATAATTTTTTTGCAATTTTTTACCATTTTGATCAATTTTGACCAGTCTTTGACAATATGTTGATTGCTCCAATTCTTTATTTTATGAACCCCCTTGTGGAAGGTTTTCCGATTTTGGAAGAGTAACCAATTCTTGCTTTGGGTTCCATAAGTGGTGTTTTGGGTTGGAGACCTTTCGATTTTGTGGTATCATGGTTATGGTAGTCGGAGAGACCCCCCATTTCAACAAGAGAAGTCTTGCTTGAGATCACTTCTTATTGGAATGAACTTGGTGATGGAGAGACTGATTGTAATGCCATAAAGCCCTATAGTGGAGGAGACGGTGGGCTTAACACATCCATTGCAATGGCTCCCACTTACTTCATGTATAATGTATTTCATTTATGAAATGGGAATAACATTGAGATTTGACCTTGGAGTTGAGGACTTGTTGTCTCATTTGCATGTACATATTGTTGAAATGGATCTTCTTCATCCCTTTGTTCTTAAGTGGGTTGTAATCCATCTACCCTCTTTGAGTCCTTTGACCATGTTGTTAGCACTAAAGGCTAGACAAGAGGAACTAGGCATACGAGAAGGGGAAGCTTCTTCAAAGTTTTCACTGCATTATTGATCTTTTCTAGTTCTTCATTGATCACAAACAACAAAAGTAGCAATTTTTATTGCCAATCACCATTGTAAATACACAATTTTGTGAAATCTAACTCCATTTTATCCAAGCCGAGGAGTTTTCAAGCTTGAGGAGTGTAGGTAGAATCATCATATCAATTTTCATATTTTTAGAGCTTGTTTGAGCCCTTGAATAAGCCTTAGGACTTGATTTTTAGCTACATCGGATATTAGTTGTGAAATTGGTCAAAACTAGATAGAAAACTATCAAAAGAGCTAGAGAGCTCATTTTTGGGATGGTTGGCTAGATGATTGAGGTGAGATTGTATGAGAAAATCTATTGTATCTTTGGTTGAATGTAATTGATTTCCTTCTCCGCATTTTGCGCCTCTCCCTAATACATGTATGTGCGTCTCCTCAAGCTCCTTACTCACTTGTGCACACCACTTGCTCATAATCATCACATCATCCTCAGGTCTTCGCGGGTTGACAATTCTGAAGTGGAGCTCCTCGACTTTGTTGCTTGTCGAGGACGAGCGTGTGATGGTAAGTGTGTAGAGTATGGACGTTGAATCTATGGTAGATAAATTTTTGTTTTTTTTTTGTTTTTTTTTTTCATTTACACCTCTCCTCCATCCACCATAGCCATCCACTTTCACCTTCTTCAAAAAATTTTGTTTCGAGTATATCCACACTTTCCCCTTCATTCACCTCATTTGTGTGCGTGCGGGAGTGAGAGAGAACCATTTTGCATTGCTATTTGGTGTGTTTTTGAGTGTTTTCTTGCAGGAAACAGGGTTGTCATCATCTCCAATAGCTCATAGAGGCTTGATAGACCTTTCTTGGAATCCATGCCAACTGCCTCAGTGTGTCGCAAACAACACAGCAAGAAAGTGAGCATTTCAAAGTGGCATCTACACCATGACATAGAGCTCCCTAATGCCTTCCCAAATCACTAGGTGCATTGACATAGAGCTCCCTAATGCCTTCCCAAAGCACTAGGTGTATTGGAAAAAAATTGAGTTTTTCATTCTATTGCGATAGGGCGGAGTCTCGAAAAATTGGCTCTATTGCGATAGACACCCATCTTTTGCGATAGACACCCATCTGTTGCGATAGACTGCATCTATTGTGATAAGGACCTATCATGATAGATGAAGCCTGATAGACACTTGACTCATGATAGACATCCACTTCTTGTGTCAGATTGCCCTATCGCGACATATGCCCTGGTCTATAATGACAGACCAGTCCCACAAGTGACAAGACACTCTATCACGATAGAGCAAGGCCACGATATATGACCCTCTGCCGCAAAAGAACATCATCTATCGTGACAAGGCACCTTCTATTGTGATAGACTCCGTTTGTCGTGGCAGACCAAACACGACAAACCAAAAAAGAGCGATAGGCACCATCTATCATGATAGATTGGCCGGTCTATTGCAATAGATTGAGGGATCTATTGTGATAGACCAAATCCATGATAGGTCCCCATCTATTGCAACATACACCCTTCTATCACAATAGACTCCTCTATCATGAGACATACCATTGTACCGTCTGTCGCGACATATCCAAATCATGATAGGCCAATCTCATGATAGAGCCAATCTATCGCGATATACTACACTCTATCATGAAATAGTCCCCTCTATCGTGACAGACACTTGTATGTCACAAGAGATCACTCTATCGTAACAGATGCAATATTAGGGAAAATTTAATTTTTGTGAATTTTCATCAAATTTAAGCCTTTTTTGGTGATTTTTCAGGGACAATCAAGCAAATTGAGCATGCATGGGGCTCTTACAATCTGTAAGCATCAAAGCATGACTTGGGAGATCTTTCTTGGCAAAAGAGTTTATCAAATCACGACTTGGGAGATCTTTCTTGACAAAAGAGTTTATCAAAGCACGTTTCTAGAGGTTAGAAAACTATGAACTTCCTTTGTCAATTCTAGCCTAGGGTAAGACACATAGTTCTAGGATTAGGACTTAGGGTTACGATAAGAATCCTCCAATTATGAGAAACTCTAAAGGAATAAAGTTCAAGGTTGACAAGTATTTGATAAGTGAGACAAAACTTAAGGGCAAAAGAACATAATAAGACTATTCAATATTCAAATCGATTAATCCAAGTATTCCTGATGATGCTACATTAAGACAAGATCCTGATGAAGTGAATTAAGAACCAACAAGTGATTGATAATTGAACAAACATCAATGCACATGTGTACTCTAAGGGAAAGTAAAAAGGAAGCTGGACAAAATTCGTGAACCTTAGGTTAGGTAAACACGTGGGCAAGATTGACAAAGCCGAAGATCATCTAAAGCTAGTGCCATTCACACAACCAAGCCATGATCTAAGCAATTAGGTAAACACCCATCCAATGTAAGTTTAGTTTAAGTTTATACAGGAGTGAGAGGGAAAGCTCATCTAGTATGAAAAGGCCTACCGTAAGTTCAAGATTAGTGTACTTAGAGACCCCAGAGGAACCTAACAATGTATTGGAGTATGTAAGAACCAACCAATTAGGTGCTCACCTCACATCTCTGAGGACGGTTTGTGGAGATCAATGATTCAATTGAGGAATCCATAAAATCCCTTTGGAATAGAACATTGTGTGGTAAAATTTGAAGAAGGGTCATACATAGACAAGTAGGGAACCATGTCTGTGGTTACTAGCTATCCAAATAAAATAGTTGATCTTGGGACAATCCATCTTGAGTAAAAACAGGAGAGTTATAAGAGGAACACCTCTAAGGTAATCCAAGTACCCCAAGATAATGCTAGCATAGAACTATTTGTAAACAAGGCAAAAAAAGAGTCTTCTTGGAGATTTAGATAAGAGAATAACTTGACTCCAAGATACAATTTTGGGTATATGAGTTCAAGGATCCTGAGAATCCTAGCAAAAGTCACCTTTTAGCATATGTATGTAGCATTTGAGTATAGCAAACAAACACATGCCACAAAAGGAGAAAAGGATTTCCCTTAAAAAACAAGTCACTTCTCAGAAACAAATTGGCACAGGGCCCTCCAATCCATTAGGAGCACAAAAAGACAAATCTAAGAAAGTCCTAGAGGTAAGTTTTGTACACAATTCATGCATAGGAAGACTAAAATTAGTAATCCATTAGCTAGAGTGAGAAAGACATAGAGGGCATGGAACCCATAAAGACAGAAGAATTCCCATTGCCTAGAAAGACCCTCATAGGTAGTAAATATGATGAAAAACTACTTTGATGGCACAGCAGACCCTTATGTTCATGTAACAGAATTCAAACAAGTCTTGAGAGTGAGATAGGTAGAGAATTTGTTCATGCAGTTTGAGGCATTTGTCTTATCTTTGAAAGGCACAACCCTTACTTGGTTTCAACCCTTGAACTGAGGAAATTATCATGAGATCTCATGGTTGATGGATGCATTCATCAGCGAGTTCTACAAAAGTGGAATAAAGCATAATACATCATCTTGATTCATGTCTTCAAATAGACCCCTCAAGAAATAGTTAGGCAACCAGGATGTAGGTGCAAGCAATACATTGAGAGAGTTTCCTACTCAAGCTAAGCAACTGGAAAGCTTAGATCATGTGTACTTAAAAGGGTCACATATCTCGGACCAGTGATTGACAATATGCATTGACATTGAGGACAACCTAGGAGACGAGTTAAAACTGTCCAAGCTATATAAGGGATCAAACTATTCAGCAAGTGTAGCTTCAAAGCCTTCATCATTAGTAGAGGAATTTTTGGAGCTAGTAGCTCAAAAACTAGGTAGATCCAAAATAGACAACCCTATAGAGTGGTCACGATGAAATGTTGTTATACATGTGGAGGTCGTCACATGGTAAACGTGTGCCCAATGCAAATGCAAAATGTAGGAAACCCAAGAACTCAGTATTGCACAACTAAAAGAAAGTACACCAATTGGCATAAATTACCCTTACAACAAACAAGGAGCCATATCAGCAACCTTATAGGAATCAAAATCAGTGCCAAGAACAACCCTACTACAGGCCTCAGTAGAACTACCAACAAAAGTACGAGCCTCAACCTAGACCACAACTAGTTCTAGGATAACATCACCTTTGATCATTTAGAATGATCCCAATGCTAATAACTTTGATTTGGCCCATGTTGATAACCTACTAGCTTACTACACAAAATCCCTAGAGCATATAGAGACATATCAATATGATGCTCTATTGATAGAATCTAATTGGATGTAGATTGTACTCAAGTCATATCTACAACTTCGAATCCGAGACCCTAGATAAGGCAATATAGACCACGAGGACATCGAAGGCCATGTTATAGATGTCAAGGAGATCACTTCATTAGTGAGTGCCCACACCCTCCACTATCAAGACATCCTCAATCAGTCATGATTCAAGGTCATTGTCCAGAATGTGGTAAAGAGTGTTTGATTAGAGAATGCCCTAAAAACCCGTCTAGTGCGACAAAAATCACTCTAATCAATGTAGTTGGCACAATTGTAGACTCGAGTGGATGTGTTGCCAAAATATCTCCTATACAGGCAGTTACTAGAGAACAAGCTTTGCAATAGACTAAGGTTGCAAAACAAGAAAAAGAAATTGAGGCTTTTGAGTCAAACACCCCTAGTAAGAAGAAGATCAGAACATGAAAAGAGAGTCGAGAGAGAATGAAGAGGCGATGGGAAAGGAAGCTCACAAACCTAAAAGATAGCCTAATGGAAAGCAAAGCAAGAATCAAACATAAACCTCTCATCCCACCCTTTCACACTCCACCATTCGTTTCCTTTAAACCCAAAGCAAGATCAATATTAGTAGATCCTACTCTAGAAGGCTTGGACATGATGTACAAAGCTTAGTAGGATTGGCTTTAAGAAGGGAAAAGTGCAAGAAAACTAGATAAGAGTTACGAAAGAACAGATTTAGAGATTGAGAGGACTAAACTATGAATGAAAATGGTGGAACTAGCGCAAGCTATGTTTGAGGCTAGTCAACTCTTCAATTGGACAAAATCCATGCATTTTGAAGGACGATTAGAATGATTAGAGCAATTGGTGACTAAGCCATAGGTTTTAGCACCACGAAAGGATCATTCTGTTTCAACTAAGAGAGGAAGCTCTGACCTTAGAGAAGTTCAAAGTTTTAAACTTGAGAGAGTGTGGAATACCTCCCTCTATTTCTAAGTACTCTCAAGAGGTCTTGTGGGGAATACAAATGGAGAAGTGGGCCATAGAGCAAGAGAATGCTCTTCTTATCCAAGAGATAGATGATTTTCGAGGTCAATTTCCCCAAGACATACCCTCTCTATATGGAGATCAAGTAGGATCCCAACCAGAGTGTTAGTCGGCCGCCGGATTGGAAGTTGTAAAGACAAAATCCTTTCAGTTTCTGCACGCACAAAAGGTTGTTACACCGATACTTTGTAATCTTTATATAAAGCAATGAAAAAGAGACGCTTGAGTGACGTTCGTTGGGATCACCAGACTGTCTGTCTGGGTGATTGAGCTGAACGCTATTGTAGTGTCTGTTGAGCAATTTTGAGTATACTACTCTTGTTCTGTCTTGTTGTCTATTGATACCTGTTTCTGTTCATGAGTTACATAGACGTTCAGTTGATCGTTAGACTGTTTGTCTGAGCGAGTTGTTTTGCGGGGTTTCGGTTGTGATTGTTCTATTGATTAAGCATATCGTGGTGTCGCTCTTTCTTGTAAGGTGCTGTAACTTGTTGGATGAAGTCTGTGTAATTGCGGTAGTGTTCTGAGAACTCTGAGTCATATTGTGTTGTCTTCGGTGTTGAGGTCTGTCCTCATACGATAAGGGTTAAGCTACAGTAAGGGTCGTCTTAAGTTGTGTACTGGACCCCCCCAGTACTGTGTGTCTGAGACTATTGAGTTCTTCTGTGTCTTCGGTTTTGTTTGATTGTTTGTACCTCTTCGGCGAAGGTTGAATTACTGATATTGTCTCTAGTGTGACAGTATTTTGTATTCGGAACAGTTCTTGAGTTCATCGAGTAACTCTGTATCACGATACTGCATAGTTTGGTGCAGTGTGTTCGATCAACTTTGGGAGAGTTTGGTTGAGTACTGTAAGATTGTAAGTGTAACGGAGTCTTGATAGAGTTTTGAGCATCAGTGTATTGATGTGTGTGAAGTGATTAGTTTGGGAACTAAGTATAGGGCCTCTGTTTAACAGACCCCTTCCACTCCCAAGAACCCACTAAATGTTTAAACGTGCTACTAACATTTAGTCCCGCGTTTAACACAGAGGAAAGGTTAGATTTTGAATTTAATTCTCTCCAAGAGTTACCACACTTAACATGCCCATGTGAATCTGAATCTCTTCAATTTAGAGCTCCCACTATGATGGTAAGAAATGAGGATTCATCCCCAAAAACACTCTAGCAATCAAGAACCCTAAAGTGCAATGTCATCTCACTTTAGAGGAACTTCTAAAGTTTAAAGCGGAATTGTGAAAGCATGTGGCTAATCAAGTTCCAAAACTTGGTTCCACATATTCAAAGGTAGAATCCAAGAGAAAAGTGCTAGAGCTACCCTGAGAAAGGATTGGAGACATGAGTGAAGGTGAAAAAGGTAATAGCTATCTTCCCATTACCCATCACGGTCACATTACCAGAGCAATCTTAGATTCCGATGTAAGTGTTGCCATTGCTACCTCATCCCTATGGGTGCGATGAGGAAAACTAGCCTTGTGACCTAATAGGATGAAACTTCAAATGGATGATGTCTATATTGAGTGACCATTGGGTTTGCTATAAGGGATCACTCTCACTATTTGTGGTGTAGAGTTTGAGTATACCTTTGCTATATGTGAATTTGGAAAGAATCATGTCTTTGAGATGACACCAGGATGACCATTTCTAAGATAACTTCAAATTGTACAAGATTTGAGAATCAATCCTTTTTACTTGCAACACTTAGGAGTAACCACTAAAGTCAACTTGAATGTGTGTGTGCACCATAGGAAGCATAGAAGCAAGGGTTAGTGTTTCCCACCACTCTGTTCTTTTATCGTTGCGCGTGGCATAGAGATTCGATCAAGTTGAAAGTACCACCATTGGATGCATCTTCTCGAGAGCTTCTAAATGAACATGTGAACATATTCGGGTATTGGAGGAGAGAGAAATCACTCGATTAGTGTGTGTTGCTACGCCAAGTATTGTGATACATCCCAATGTGTAGGAGGCATCATGTGAGGTAGATTTAGCCTAATTTGCATGCATTACTTGTCCCAACCCTACATTAACTATCATGTGAGAACATGTCTTCATACAATTGATGTGGTTTAATTCACGGATTAATTTTTTCCTCAATGTATTATCATGTATTGATTTTGATCTGGTCATAAGATGGTGGATATTTTGAATTTAGATCCTTTGAGATTATATTGGATATTTTTGTGGTAAGCTCCTTCTCTACTACATCATGATCAAACTCATAGATTTTGAACAAATGCTATATACACAATGGTTCTAGCAACCATATGTCATGTAGAGAAGACCTTTTTTGTAATTTTAAGGTACAAAATAGGGTGCTAGAGAGGAAAAATAGATAGATTGCAGATATAGCTAGATGCATTTTAAATGATATGTCTTTACCATCATATTTTTAAGGAGATGTTGTTTCTACTATGATATACATTATGAACATGTGTCCAACTTTAGGGATTCATCATTTATTATTAGAGGAAGCTTGGAGTGGGAGAAATTCAGATCTCTCACACTTGAAGGTGTTTGGATCTATTTGTTACATACATGTTCCACAAGACGTGCGGACAAAGCTAGATGCTAGGGAAAAAAGTGTGTTTGGATCTATTTGTTACGTACATGTTCCACAATACGTATGGACAAAGCTAGATGGGCATCAAGAAAGCATGAATTAAAGTGGACCAAGCAAGTCAAAGGCTTCCACATATCACACAACATGAAGGGCAGGATTAGGAGCTCATCTACTAGCCCTCAATCAGAAATGAGCAAAACTAAAGGTAAAAACACCAATTCAAAGATTATATGCAAGATACTAGTAAAGAAGAGCTTGAAGAAGTGGTCACGCCAGAAGTTGCAAAAAGGAAAAAAGAGAAGATATACACATTATGAAATGAAATAATATCTCAAGCAATAGGTATCCAATAGAAGATCTCAGATATGATAGTTTTATTGAAAGGAAGTGTGCATTCATGAAACATGTTATCAAAAGCAAAGAGTGTGCCAGCTTTGAAGAAGCTAGGGTTTGCAAGGAATGGCAAACGACAATGGAGGATGAGATCAAATCTTTTGAAGAAAATCATAGATGGAGTAGGTACCAAAAGAAGAAGGAAGGAAGGTAATATCAAATAAGTGGGTCTATAAAACTAAGAGAAATTCAGATGGTTCAATTGCTAGACATAAAGCTAGATTGGTTGTAAAGGTATCTTCAAAGACACATGGCATGGACTATGAGGAGAATTTCAACCCTATGGAAAAATATGGCACAATAAGGACACTAATTACAATTTCTATAGCAAGGATATGGCCCATTTATCAACTTGACATGAAGAATGCTTTCCTAAATGGAGAGGTCAAGGAGAAATCCTACATGTTCCAATGTATCGGGTTTGAAGACAAGGGTAGGCTATATTATGTGTGTAGATTAAAGAAGGCCATTTATGGATTGAAGCAAGCACCTAGGTCTTGGAATCAAATGTTTATCAAGTACCATCATAATTTTGTATTCCATGTTAGTGAGGTTGATCCATCTTTATACATAAAGAGGAATGAAGGAAAATTTGTATACCTATGCATATATGTGGACTATCTTATTTTGATTGTTGATGAAATAGCATGTATAAAGGAGATAAAAAAAAAGTTATGAAAGGAATCAAAGATCTCATATCTTGGCTCCTCAATTACATTTTACGTATTGATGTGGTGTTTTTACATGATGGAGCATATCTAATTCAAAGGAACTATCTAATTTATGTGTTTTACAAGTATGGCGTGAGTGGATGTAATCCACTCTCACAACCCAAGGACATAAATATGAAGTTATGAGTAGGTCAAGGAGAGACAATTGAAAGAAATATAACTCTATAGGAGTATCATAGGATCAATGATTTATGCCACCACAATGCAACCTCATCTATCTTATGTCATTGGCGTTCTTTGATTGTTCATGCATGCTCCTACTAGTGAGCATCTTCATACAAAAAGAAAAATATTGAGGTACATCAAGCATACAATAAATAGAGTCCTATTTTGTGCTTGTGATGACCCTTTGGAGCCCAAAGTGTTCACTGATGAAAATTGGGTAGGTTCAAAGAAGATGGAGTACCTTAGGCTACATTTGATGTTAAGCTCAAACACAATCTTTTGGAGTTGAAAGAAGCAATAAATAGTAGTACTATCATCAATAGAGGTTAAGAATAGGGATTTAGCCCTAGCTGCATGTGAAGTTTTGTGGTTAAGGAATCTTCTCAAGGACCTATATGTGCTTCTCAAGGATCTTGATGTGGAGGTAACAACATCTTCCTTGTTTGGATATGATATTTCTAGCAGGCATCTAGCTAGCAATCCTGTGTATCATGCAACCAATAAGCATATATAGGTCCACTATCATTTCATTAGAGAAAAAGTGCTAAAGAAGTGCATGTCAAATAAGTTAATACAAAAGGGCACGTTACATACATTTTCACCAAATTCTTGATTACAAACAAGTTTGATGAATTCAAGGATGCTATATCCATGAAAGACTTAGGCTGAAGGTCAAAGAAGCTTGAACTTGAGGGGGAGTGTTGAGAATTTAAGGTTCATGAACTACCATAAAGGAAACTCAAAACTTAAATTGAAGGTCCACAAGTTTACTAAGGTTCCCAAGTGGCACAAAATTCAGGACTTTATCCAAATTGAGAAGTTGAAGCACCAAAAGTTAGGGTAGATGGAAGGCCAACAAACAAGGAAGATGAAGAGTCACCCTGGAATGTGAAGAGTCACTTTAGGTGCATCCCATGTTAAATCAAGATATAAGGACCACTCTACTCATACCTAAGTAGAGGATGATGAAGGCGAGCACCTCCATGTTGTAGAAATTCATATCTATTCCAAGATTTTCCCTGAGGCTCCATTTTTCTCCATAAACTCTTTATATTCGGTTCTCTAAAAAATAATGCGTTTTGTTAAAGCTATTTCATGTACTTCATGATTTCCAATTTTTGTAACCTAAAGAAGTCTATTTTCTATAGCCAAATTTTCATCTTCATTCTTTGCATCAATTAAGATATCTAGGAAACTGTCTATCTATGTGTCAATTCTATTCAATGTGTCCCAAGAGGAAAAATTTCAGCCTTATTGGCCATGGGAATCAAGAGATATTGGCAATACTTTGTCTACCTATTAAGTTTTTTCACTATGTGTAATAGGTGGTTTGGTTTGTGGATATTTTTTGGTAACAATGTCTAAATTTAGCACGCTATAGCTCATTCAAAAGCTACAAAAGTGTAATGTAGGTATAAATTTTTTTACATTCATTTGAAACCAAACTTAAGAGCAATTTCATTTCAAATAGGCTATGTCAAAAAACAAATAGATCCTAGGAGGGCCCATACACTTTTGTTGCATTTAGGAAGTGTAAAAATCTTCCATGAAACCATCCATGTGTCAAGAACATAACCTCACAAGTAGCAAGTGTCCCAATTAACTCGAGTTGAACCATCTATAACATTGGTTGGGGTTAGAGACTTCTTGCAAAGCTTGAACCCAAGACATCTTTCTAGTAACTAAACCCATATAAGAACTAGGCCACAAAACAAATCTTGACATTTGGAGTACATAAACTTATTCTTGAATCTAAATTATGGGACTTTATCATGATGGTAAACTATGGCTTCTTGTTTGTTGCGATGATCTGCTATACCATTTTTTTGCATGGTAGCAAGACACTAAGACAAATGGCATATGCACGTGAGATCTCGAGAGAGTCTAGATATACAAAACAATGATAATGAACAACCTCACACCATGACACCCCTCTTTATAGGACAAGGTCTCTCTTTTTAAAGATCTCTCTACCATCCTTTCCCCTCCCACCATTCCTACAAAAGTTATGGACAATGATGCTCAACTCTTCTAGCTTCACATCTATGTTCCAAGTGTTGCACCTTAGCGTAATGTAACACATCTTGTCTTGTAAATCTAAGGAATCTAATGCTAGTCTGATGGAAGTATGAGATCAGGGCCGATAAGTTGGACTATGCAAAGTGATTTGAAATTGATCAAGAGGAAACAATGAAGAGAAGAAACATTTTGTGGATGTGATGATAGATGGTATATATGTGGATGCTATGTGAAATGAAATGATTTCATAAAAAGTAAAAGCATTTCTAGTGTGGGAAATATTGTGGATGGAATTGACTATGAGAGGCATGTGGATGAAGATGAAATAAATGGTTCTTAGGTGGTTGAAATGTGTATGAGAGTGGTGTGTTTATAGAGTGGATGGTTTGATGAACATGTGTGTGCATGAATGTGCGGTTTGTGTGTGGCCATGTGTGTGAAACCATCTAGCTTGGTTGTTGAACATGAAGAAAATATATTAATTATGACTTGAGCCATATTGTTAGGGTCAAAAAGCAATGAGGCCAAAGTGGGTGCAATGGCAAGAGTGGTGTTAACTTTAGTTGTGATGGGATTGGATGCACCAAGTGGGTTGGTGGTCAGGATGCCAAAGATGATGGGTTGAGTGAGAATGGTATTAGTGGCCATGTCTACTATGGGTTATGTGTATGATGGTGGTGACTGAACTTGGACAATTATGGCTTGTGACATGTCCTCATTGATCATATTATCATAGAAATCATGTGTGATGTGCAGAGGTGACTGAGGTGATGATGGTGTGGGTGATGGTTTAATTATCTTATTTTTTCTCTTGCATAGTTGTTCCTCTGATGCAGAATGTCAATATCTAAATTAAGAACTTCCACAATCAGCATGTTAATTTTGGCCTTTTATTTTTCTCACCCTTTTAACAACTTTCTTTTTTTTTGCTATAGTCACCCCATATCGATTTATTCCTCTTCATAATCCTCATTTGGGATGGTATTTAGTGATTTGTGGCTTTCCTTTCCTTTGTTCATGATACTATGGATTATGGCCCGAAAGCATAAGCATATTTTTCTTGTGCCCCAATCATCTTTTTCGAAGCTTTGAAAAATGAATCTAGTTGTCTCTTTCTATGTTCTTTGTAGACGAGAATCTCAACCAATTCACTAGGCATTGTGGCTTTTCTTAATCTCTTTGAGGCCCCCAATTCTACACTACTAGTAGGTGTTGGGGGCTTGTTATGTATGTCACTCTTAGATTTCTTTATAAATTCTTGAACCTCTCCTATTTCATATGCAAAGGCAAATGCAACATCCATTTTCAAATATCTATAGATAATTTGGGTGAGTGCTTTTCTACATGTTGTACATGCTGCTTTTTCCTATTTGATCATGTTGAAAGGGATGCTAAATGGTCCACAATCCAATACGTCATATCCATAGAGTTTTTATAATATAAGATATACTTCATGCAATTGACGATGTTTTCTTCGTAGTATTGTGTGGTGATGGGCTAGGGGAAGTTAAAATGCAAGTGCCATAAAACCAAAGCCACCCTCATGTCGTGATCAGCCTCAAATTCCTCTCCAAGTTTGTACCAAGTAGTGGTACTCTTACTACCATTAACCCATGTTAGTATGATCTAATCAATCATGATCAAGCATGCCTTAAAATTTAAGGCCTCCTTGAATATCTTGTGGATAATTCTAATATCAACCAATTTCACATCTAAATCTTTAAGTTTTACCAAAACTTTACCCTTGTGAGTGTGGATAATGTCCATGATTTGTGTGTATCACTAAAAATCGAGTTGAATTAGCAATATTAAAAAGATATTGTCCACATCCTAGCTCATCCCAAACTTTTAAAACATATTAGTATATTGGAGTGCCTTGAAATATCTTCCAAAGAAATACACTTTATTTCGAGAATCTTCACAAGTCCTAAAATATATGTATTCATGCATTGCTGAGATACCCTAAGCATGATTCTAGAACCAATGCCTTTTGCCCAACCTTGAAGACTCTAGAAGAGGCAATAGTGGAGTCACCACATGTGTGACTTTATGAACTAACCATAGTTTATGATCTTTCTTGTACGTTTTATAGAGTTTAGATATAGCCACATTTCTTAAGAAATAGAATCATTAAGACGTTAATGCAAAAATGGTAGAAACTATGTGATTCGAGCAATCTTCTACTAGGAACCCTACTTATAGGTTAAACGAAATTGGTATTTGAATGATAAAAAATGGGAATGTTCTTGAGAAATGGTAATAAATATCTTCAAAAAATTGTTTATTGCATATTGTGATAGTACCCAAGAGCTATCCAATGGTGTAAAACACTTGGGTATTTGACATTTATGTATGGATCAAAAGTCAAATTCTAGTTTTTAGGTTGTGTGCCAATAATAATTCAAAATTTGAAGAGTAATTTGTATAATTGGCAAAATGCAGTTAAATCAATGTATTCTTATCCAATCATCCATAATATTTTTCAGTGGAAAATTCTCTAGAAATGGTGGAAGCCAATTTTTTTCATGTGCTTTTGCTTTTTTTTTAATATAAAGTTTTATCAAAGTCTATATAAAGACAACCTCTTGGAAACTTTGTTAAACCAAAAACTTTGGGGATATAGTTCATTGAGGCCTCCATTTAGATAGTTTGAAATTGAGAGGGTAAAGGATGACTTGTGGGCTCTCTTCTTGATATTTTGGTAGAGAATGAGGTCACTTAAACTTAAAGAGGTGGATTTTTTTGTCTTCTTCATCTTCTTTAAGGTATTTTGTGTTGGCATTTGAGGTCTACGGAAGCACACAAACATCACAAGGAAAAAGAAGAAGCTTGGAGCACAACACAATACTGATGTATTGAATGTACAAAGATAAGTGGCCTTTTTCGGTTATAGGTATTTATATATAAATAGGTGAAAAAAACCTCTCAAAAAAGGGAAAAAAATTCCTTGGCATTTTTAAGTGAGTTCACACACCACTACCAAAATATATCAAAAAATCCCTGTGGGAGTGATGTTGTGAACAAGGAGCTAGCACTCATGTATAAAGACGTGCCAAGCTATTTGGAAAGCAAAGTTTGGAATATTATCCTATGGGGGCACATCTTCCAAGCTAATCTCTCTAGTACATAAGCCATACACACTCATTAATCAGTGTGAAAGCTTCCCTTTACTCAACCTCACATCTAGAAGTGGCCACAATAGGATGCTTCTTGTTCAACCAAAATATGCATAAGCTAGCAAGTATGAAGCAAAAACTACTAGTGGGCACACAAGTGTCATAGTGACTAGCCTAGTCTGAGTTAGAAAAAGCATGTAAATCTAGCCATAATGATCCCTCCTTTTGCCTAGAGGGAAATCACATAAAGACAATATACCGTTCTTCATAATATCATCATGTTTTGATTGCATATTAGTCATCAAATTTTTTGAAATCTATGCTTTATCAAAAGAAGCACATTCATTCTCATCACAAAGGCTAGATACAACCATTCCATAACAATCTGATGCTTGTTAGCACATGTGAGAGTATTCCTCATAGGGGTAGGCTCAAGTGAACTAAAGAAATTGCGCTATGATGTAATATATTTGGTTGCCCCATTATCAAAGTACCAAACATCTGAGTCTGTTGTAGACATACACTACTCATGAGAAGATGGGTCATAGTTTCATACAGTATTAAAAGCCCATTCTTCACTCTGAACAAGATTAGTAGACTTTATTTTAGGTGTAGAGCCCTCTGCAACAACCATTCTGGTCTCTTCCTTCTTTGGCTCTTTTGCAACCAATTTTGGACAACTCTTTATCACATGATCGTTTCCCTTATAGTATTTGCAAAACTTTTTTTACTTTTTTGTTTTCTTTTCATCTTGTCTTCCTTCTTTGACTATGCAACATTAGCAAATTTTTGCTTATTAGAGATGAGCCCCATTTACCTTTGCCCTTTTAACTAACAAAGCAAGCTTGATCTACAACATGCATAATGGACCTATTTTGTCTGGATTGAACTTCCTGCAACAAAATAGTAGATCCTCAAATGTTAAGGAATTTGGATTGCCTTTCATCATAAATCAAAGACTAGAAGCAAAACACATATATGAATCTAGAAGACCATTAAGAACAGTCTGCACAAGTGAACTATCTAGCAAGACTTCATCAACAAAAATCAACTACTCCTTCAAATTTTTGATCTTTGTCAAAAAGCTATACATGGGATCTCCTTCATTCATGTGCTCACTCTCCAATCATTTTCGAAGGTAAGCAACATGAGCCTCATTTCTTTCCTAGTATAAGGTTGTAAGTGTATCCCAAGCATCTTTTGCTATCTTGCAAGAGTGAATGTGAGGGATAATGGAATGTTTGACATATAAAATTATCAATGCATGTACATGAGCATCTCTCCCATCCCAATGAAGTTTCTTAAGAGTAGGCATAGCACAAACCACAACACAAATAGGAATCTGAAGACCATCACCTTCAACATCATCTACATTGCCTTCAATAACTCTATTCACATGTGTAATAAGATGTTTTTCAATACCCTCCACAATATTTCACAACCCTTTTGCTAACAATACATGATGCATCATATATACTGATAACAATTAATTAGCATCCAACTTTTCCTCAATAGCCAACATACAAAATACATCATTGCTTTTAGCCATGGCCATTGACTAAATACCCTGATGTAGAAAAATGATTGTATCTTGAAAATTTGAACATAACTACCCTATTGAGCTCTACTAAATCAGTAGCAAACTTTGAGGCGCTTATACTGGTGAACCAAAACCTGTGTATATGTTTGGCACAAAAGGACAAAAGTGCCTACATAGGCACTACGATAGTGCATTCGGAGGCCGAAATGAGGTCAGATCAAAATTTTGATGCCACATAGCAAAGCTTTTTGAACTCCTAATCACCTTGAGTATGCTCACCAATTTTTCATGTGATTATGAGACTGTGACTTGAGGCATGGTGATGACTCCCTCAATGATGTAGTGACCTACTCTGGTACCAATGTTGGATTTTGACGTCTGCAAAAGCACCCAAACAACAGAAGGAAGAAGAAGAATCTTGGAGCACAACAAAACACTAAACAAATTACCAATTGAATGTACAAAGATAAGTAACCCATTAGGGTTATAGGCATGTATACAAGCTGGGGCAAAAAACCTCCTAAAGAGGGAAAAAATTGCCCTAGTGGTCCTAAGTGTGTTCACACACATCACTACCAAAATATATGAATAATTTAGTAGCAAAAATAGTTTTATGTTGATCATCAGTAGCAATATCTAGTTGATTGTAACTTGGAAAACCATTAAGGAAGTTGAACGCTTCTTTGTCTCCTCTACTTTCCAAAAGATGATCAATGATAGGTAGTGGGTAACTATCTTTGATGTTGGATACATTAAATTTTTTCAAATTAATAAAAACATGAGTTTCCCATTTTTTTTGGGTACTACCATTAATGGCAAAACCCATTCTATATGCTCGATTTCATATATGAATCTTGCTGCTAATAGCTTATCTATCTCTTTGCTTATCTTGGCAAAGCATATATCATTGTAACTATATGTTCTTTGTTTTGAATGCTTTTCTTAAGGAGTCATAGGAATCCTATGAGAGATCATCTTAGAGTCTACTCCCTTCAAATCCTTATGATTACATGCAAAGACATCTCAATACCCCCATAGTAACTCTGCTAGATCTTGCTCTTCTTCCATAGAGACATCTTTGCCCCGTCTCAAATCTAGTTTTCCCCATTTTTCCCAGATTTCTTTTGTAGAAATCCCTACTCTTGTGCCAATTTCTAGTATTTCTTTAATCATGTATCCTCTAAATGTGATAAAGGAAAATTTTTCCTTCATCACCTTCACTGAAATCTCCTACTTTATCCATAGGTATTCTTATTGTAGGGGTTTCTTCATGAACTTTCTCCTTGTTTGAATCTTTAAGATTAAGTTGGGTGGCTAAATTATTCCACAATCGAGGCTTGACTTATAGAAGTTCCTCTAAGGTTAAGGAACAATAGATTTTAGACTTCTTCAACTCTTGTAGAGTGATTGACACTTCCTTTGAGGTTCTTTTCTCCTTGCATCTCAATGTGGGAACATGGAAGAAATATTATTTTTATTCATACTCACCCATATAGTTTGGAAGTGTGGTAAGGTTGATTGCTTCCTATATCTTAAAGTGTTGATTAGATAGATTCTCTTTTTCTATTTCTCATTCAATCATTGGTCGGTTCATAGAAACATCTAATTCAATGAATAAAGGGATCTCTCCTTCGGCCTTTTTCCATCTATCATCTTGGTCTTCCACCCATAGGTCTTGTGGACAATTTGCTTCTACCTCAGGAATTAAGGAGTTAATCTCTAGGGTTTCTAACCCTAATTCCTCTTCACCCACTTTAGGTAGTTTTCGTTTTGCCTACTTTCAGTTAAAACGTGCTAAGCATTCCTAGAATTCTTTCTTTGGGATTCTCATCTCTAGAATGGTTGGGATTGATTTTTCTAACGTAGTTTGAGTAGCTTCAATAAGCTTCTTACATAATTCCAATCTTTCTTTCTCCAGGTCCCCTCTCGTGTAACATCGATCATGATGCTCTATAATAGATCCTACCTTTATTCTAAATTAATTAGCTTTCAATAACATTTGTAAGTCTTCAAGCATTGGATCCACAAGAATTGATCTTTCTTGGTCCTTCTTTTTTTCTTCCTTCACCACATCACTTTCTTCTTTAGCTTGTCTTACTTGTGTATAATCTTTCTCTTGTATAGTCTTTTAGTTTTCTTCATCCATTTTCTTTTAGCCTTCTCTCTTCTAGTCTTCCATTTTTGAGCTTTTCTTAGAGCTTTCAGACAATCTATAGAATCTTCTACCACTAGGTGTGAGGATTCTTCTCCCTTTTCACTTATGGGACTCCTGGATCTCTATTCACTAAAGGCTTCTATTTTTTCTTTATGCTCTTGTGATAGCCTTCAATAGTACCAGGTACTCCTTATCACTGCCAAAGGACTCAATTACTTCAATCACATTGTTCGGGTAGTGGAAGATGCTCTCGAGGGATTCTTGGGACAATCCCAAAACATGTGTACTTTTCCACAATCACTACAATATACTTCCCAAGTTTTCTAAAAAGGTGGGTAGTAGGGCATTGTACACTCCCAAATGAAATGATATCCTCCACATCTATAATATGGTCCTCTAGGCATAGGTGTTCTTACTAGTTGTTTTACTAGATCTTAACCTCTAGGTGCAGCATACATTATGTTTGCATATTTTGACCCATAGAAGTCTTCATAGCCATCATATTCAATGTATTGCTTCTCATATGTCACTTCATGTTCTATGGGGTTATGCTCATATGCGTAATAGTCACCACAGTTGTGCTCACAACTCTCGTTTCTATTTTCGAAACTCGTCAATGTATTTACGAGTACTACTGCTCTCTCTATGGTTTTGTATACTTGACTAGCACTACATTTGGAGGGTGGGGTGGTTGTTGTCCCAACAGTGGTTGAGGTTGAGTATAAGCTTGATACTCATATGGTCTATGAGCCATTGGAGGTCCTTGATATGGAGCATACCTTGGAGCCTCCCGAGCTTGGTCTCTAGGTGGATATCCATATGGCATGTATTGAGGAGGTTGTGCATGTCTAGGTTGTAAATTGTAAGGACAATTTTCTATAGCGTGATTGGTGTATTTCTACTCAATGTGGAAATAAAAGCTTGGCCCATGCATGGATGGTCTGACATATGAATAATGTTGTGGTGGGATAGGTCATCCTCTTGCACATGCATGGGATGGGTGGTCCCCTCCACAGAACACATCTTCTTAGCATCAGCATCCACATAGGTCGCACCTGATAGTATTTTGACCCTTGTTGGTTTTGAACTCCCAACTTCTTAGCAACCAATTCTTCCACATTTTTTGATTGAATAGATACACTACTAGAGGTATCTTCAAAGTTAGTTGGAGTTTGAGGAATCTTCATGTCATTGGCTAAATTATCCTCCAAATCTATGCATTCCTTGAGACACGCATCCAAAGTATCCAATTGCTTCATGTATAAAAAGGCTCTCAAACTCCCATTAGTTAGTCCATCCAAAAATAACGATATCAGTTTTTTTTTGGGTAGACCTTTCTGTCATTGGACATCGATCAACATATTGTTTAAACCTTCGGGTTACTAGTCTTATAGACTCATTGCTTTGTTGTTTGAATCTATGAATCAAAGAAGAGGTATTATGCTTAATCCCTCTCTTTGAGAACCCATCAATAAATTCCTCCAATAATTGTTTGATATTAACAAATCTAGGAACCATACCAATGTTGTTCCCAACAATGTGGGTCTAAAAGCTTCATACTGAACAAAGAATTCATCTACCTGTTCAGCTTGCAACATTTTTTCAAATTCATCCATGTGATCATACGGATCTCCTAGACCATCATAATGATTCCTTAAGAATTTTTCAACTTGATAGGATCTCAGCCTTCTACCCCCATTTGGTGTTTGAGGAATAACTTGGACAATTGGATGCACACATGGTCCTCTTTCTTATGGGGGTCTCAGAAGAAAGGGTGGTTTATTCATCATCTCACCTGCCATTTGAGGGTTTGGCATTGTGTTATTACTTAGTGTAGAAAAATAAACATGAGGTCTCTGGGGTATATTCTGCCAAATACTTTGCCCTAGATTACGGTTTCCTTGGCTTTGTTGTTGACTCTGTGGATTTTGAGAAGTGTTTGTCGGTTCCCTAGGAAGAAACATTGGCAAACCCATATATTGGACCTTTCTGTATCAATTACTTCCTAATATCCTCTCTTATCTTGATCCAAGTATGTGACTCTCAAGGAGTCTTCTAGATCCTGTGTCTCATAAATGGTAGCAAGATTAACACTAGTTCCAATCAAAGACATAGTTACTTGCAACAAATTATCTATTCCATTGATGAGGTAAAAATCCATCGCTTCATTATCTTGAGGAATTTCATCTCTTCTCAAGACAGTCACTACAATATATTTCCCTCTCAGAGTAGTCACTAGCTCTCTATTGTTCGTACTAGTTGGGTTACTTGGTTCCTCAATATCTCCCATTTCATTGATTCTCTCTAGTTGATCAGTCACTTTGTACAAACCTTTTCATTTATCTACATAGAAACCTCCAAACTTTATGGTTGGTGTTTGGAAAAATTCATAGGTGATTGAGTTTCTCAATCTAGGTATATAGGAACTCCATGCAAGTTTTTAGAAACATACTAGGCAGAAGTTCTATAGTTCCCTTCTATCAAAGAATGATTGTTGAAGAGTAGACAAAATTGTGCATGTCTTCAGAGGTTAACAATAGATCACTTTTGAATTCGCTAGAAGTATCTGAGTATGTGAAGTGGATGCTTCTTTGAGTCACAATCCTTGCTGATGAAAGTACACTCCTTTGACTCCCTAAGTCACATCTTGGTCTCATGTTCATTCATAGTCTATGATGCCTGTCAATTTTTCAAGCCCTAAGTTCTTTTTTCCTTCAATTTTTGAGTGTTTCAAATGTTGGATCAAACGTGACTTGTCCCAAAAAACTCACGATACATGATACCTTAAGCTCTTTGATGATACATGACAATTGACTCCCATGATACGATACTTGGCTAGATGACACACGATACACAGGCAAATGATACATGACACTTGAGGTCACCATACACGATACACAATCTTGGTATCGACGACACATGACACGAGGGGTATCAGTGACACATGATATTTCGACCAAGACAATACAATACTTAGTTACAACAATACATAATACTTGGTTTGTCACATGATGACACTTGAGCGTATCGACAATACATGATACACAATAAGGATAACATATGATACTCGATATACGAGTACCATGTGATGATACTCAACTATCCAAGATACAAGATGCTCAACTATCATGATACTTGATTAAGAGCGAGGTGTCAATGATACACGCCACTTGCCAAGTATTAGCGACATAAAAGAATTTGATATCGCGATACCAAACTCAATCGATCATGAGACTTCGACTTTTCTTAATTTGTTTCAATTTTTAAAGTAATTTTTGTGGTCCTTGTGCACTCCTCTCTTCCCCTATGCACCTGTATTATAAAAATTCCTATGCTTTCCCTAAAAATGCTCCTCATGACACTTGGGATGTGTCGTTTCTCCCCACATGCATGTGTATATGTGAAAGGGTGTAGATCTCACCTCAAGGGTCTTTCCTATCAAGTTTTATCCCTTAACTCTCTCTGTAGGTTGAGTTCTAAGTGATACAATGCTCGATGATATTGGTCGCATGCTAGCTCTTTCCACAATACCTGCATTTTGCAAATGAGGTTTTGGATGTGGTTTTTGGTTTTATCCATTAACCAAGATCATTGATCTCTGAGAAATGCAATTTTTTAGTTTTTTGGGGTTTTTGAGTGTCCTAACCTACTCCAATGCTATTGTTTTCCAAATCCTAAACTCTAACTTCTCCCCTTCCTAACTAATCCTAAAAATTTGTTACAAAAACAGATTAGTTGTATGAGAAAACAAGTGCAAGTGATCAATGACTTGTCACGATATTGAATTCCTTCTTCACATTCACTATGTTCACAACGATACTCTAACCATCATGTAGGCACCTTGACTTAGGCCTTCATCCTCAACAACAGAGTCAAAAACATGTGCATCAAACTCATAAGGTCCTATGCACTCGTAGCAAGTGAGAATAGTTAGCCCTCACACACCCAACAAGTGCACATAGGGGTGGTTTGATACACACATATTAAATTATCAAACGGAGAGTATGACCTGGTCAAGTGCATGGAAGTGTGTGCTCTAGTGATGGAATATGTGGGAAGGGTTAAGTAATGCATGCATGTGGGTTTCCATCTCACATGACACCGTCTACATGTGCGTCCGTGTTGTGATATTTAGTATAGCAACAGACACAAAATTGACTATTTCTCCTAGCTTCATTACCTGAATATGGTCAACAGTGAGTTCATTTCAAATCACTAGAAGGAACATAAACCAACTCAATGTGCTTCTTTGCTATTTGCTCTCGAATATAGTGGTAGTGTACCTCTATATGCTTCGTTAATCATAGTATTTCTAACTCACTTCTTTGCTCCAAGTTACACCCAAAAAACTAAGTGTCAAGAATCACCTACCTACACCTAATGATTCCCTATGGTTCATACACACAATATACAAATAGAAAAAGGTGATGAAGGGGTAGACCACACCTACAAGCATACATTCCATGCTTCAAACACACATACAAGCTCACTAAGAAGAAGATACACAAGCAAGGACACATGAATTTTTAAAGTTACTCTTTGTATTATTGCAAAAGTCTTTACAAATGTGTCACCAAGTGAATTATATACAAGTGCCCTAAGTTTGGTCCTTTCACAAAAGAGACCCAAACTTTTTCCACAGGTTCCTAAAAAACTACTATGTACAATGGTTTTGGTGAATGCTTGAGGGAATATGCATCTAGAGGACTTCTCTAGTGTATTTACAAGGCTTTCATGTCTTCCAAGATGTGATGAGTAAAAAGAAAAAATGGCACTATCTTTGAAAATTTCGTAGGCTTGCTCTTTCTATGTTCCTCTCTTCACTTCTTTCTTTCTCTAGTCTTTGACTCTCTACAACACTAGAATATGATCAAAATCAACTTTACACAAGCTCCAATTCATGTGCAGCCCTAACTAAACCATTTTGGGAAGGAAGAATGTTGAATATTTCCCAAAATACAAGCTTCATAACATGTTTATAAGGTGCCTCAATTTTGGGAAAAGAGGACACCATTTCAAATTTCTACAATAGAAGTAAACTAGCAAAATTTAGATGAACAAAGCATGTATGCCAAATCTTTGCATCTGTGATAGCCTCAAAATCATGAATTGCACATGCAGAATCATTCATAGATTTCATATAATCTAGGATTTTATACAACCCACAACATAAAATTCAAAAACCAATCATAACATCACCATTCAAAATATCATAAACTATACATCTATCATTAACAAATTTAACGACCAAATGAAACTGATAACACATTTTTCTTGATCCCTAGCACATATAAGGCATTTGATAATGCTAAAAATTGGCATCAACATTAGTCAAAATGATCTTTCCAACTCCCATTACAAGATAAGAGAAGTTGTCCACACATGTGAAAACATTCCCTTAAGGGACATGCTCAAATGAAGTGAAGAAATTGTGCTGCAAGGTAAGATGTTTGGTTGCACCATTATCAAAGTACCAAACATCTGAGTCTACTATAGACATACATTGCTCACGGGAAGATGGGACATAGTTGTGAACAGTATAGTAAATGTCCATTCTTCATTCTGAACAAGTTTAGCAAGCTTTGTTTTAGGTGTAGATCCCCTTACAATAATCATTCTAGCATCTTTCTTCTTTGCCTCCTTTGTAGCTAGTTTAGGATGCCTTTATGAAATGATCGCTTGTCTTAAAATACTTTGGAGCTAGTTTAGGACATCTTTATTACATGATCATCTACCTAGGGAGAATTTTTAAGGTTTTTGCAAAGTTTGTGGTTCACTTCCTTTTGTGGTTTTTAAATATATTCAAATCACTCATTTTTTCTAAAGGATTTCATAGAATGAAGGAAAAGAATCAAAATTGTACCATCATTCTCATTTTATGATATTGTACACATTGATTTTTTTCACCATGTAGTTTTTTTAACGTGAAACTTGATTCTTAAATAATTCTCCATGATATGTATTTTTTCTATGCTTCTTAATTTTTATGACATCCCACATTGGCAGAAATGACTAGACATATGGTTTTATAAATACATAAATAGAATTTTATCAAACAAGAAATTTCAAAATAAACACAAAAATATATGACAATGGGGGTATTATGCATTGATTAGGAGATAATCCGAAAAAATTGATATGTCATATTAGTTGAGTGTTGTGAGAAGCACCTTTGTGTTCTAGAAATCTTAGTTGAGCTTAAAGGTCTAGCTCACTTACCTTTACATTTTCCACATACCTTTGAGTACTCAATTACCATCACTAGAAAAAAGAACACAATGCAAACGATTCCTGACATTAAATTAGTAATAAATATTCTTTGATGAATGGATTCAAATGTTCAACGTAGTTCAATTTGAACATAATGTAGCCTAAATTTAAAGATTCAAAGAAGAAATATGTTCTACTTAAACAACACTCCATGATTGATTATAAAACATTCTTTTTTTACACATACAAGTGATATTTACTTCCACATACTCAAGATGAGTCATAAATCACACTAAATTTACACCTTATGATTCATGAATTCTCAATTAACCTAATTGAAGTTTGAGCTACGATTCATCCAAAGTTGAACCAGCTATGCGTTGGTACTAGATAAAACATGAGGATTGATGTATTTACTTCGTAGACAAGAACAACTATTTCCAAGTAGCCTAAGTTCATTTTTACATGCTAGAAAAGTGATCTATTTTTTGTGTCGAATATCACTCTCCTCTCGAATCTGACAATAAGGTATTTGTATTCATAAGCAAAAACCCAAACATAAAATCATACAAAAGGATAAAATTGCCTATAGAAGGGATATAATAGTGAGAACACTCACTTTAATCATGTATGACGTCAGAATATTCATTTTATTATGTGATAAATTTAACAAAGTCATGGAAATTGCCACCATGGTGGATTATGTGAATATAATGGATAATCTCTGCGTAAAAAAACCAAGGATATGCAAATAAGCCTTTCAGTGCATTTATTAACACTGAAATAACCAAGAAATGTCAAGGAGAAAATCTCGGAACAAGTGTGCATTAAACATATTTCCGTAAGTGTTATTGCAGGCAAATCACTATTCATTGTGATAGGATACATTCATCATACCATTGTGCAGAAATGTTGTTTGCTATGTTAATCAGGTTGGAACCCAGTTCATGCATCTTCTGCCAAAAATATCTAGAACATGTGCTAGAAATTTGTGCCATATAGAATACATCAACTAAATGATCCATGTTCATATATCATATTCTTCCAAGAATCCACATGGATAAAATCCCAGACAAGTAACTCAAATGTCTATGAATTATCTCTCCTTTTTTTCATTCATGATTGTTCTCACATAGAACTAACATTGAACCCAAATTAGAATTCAGATGCATTTCTATCACACTGAAGGCAGAAAGGATTAGTTAGGTGATCTACTTAGACAATTAACAATTTGTTCCACTGAGTCAGAAGGCTAATACCTGTTGCAATAGTCTTGATTGACTCTGAACTGGTTGAAGCAATTGTTCCATGGATGAACCAAATAAATGGAGAACCCATCACCATTATGAAACTCATTTTATTCTGATACATGTTCCATCTTTACTAAGATGTTCAACGTAAGAAAGTATTTGAGGTACTAAGTTCAATATCCGACTTCTCTTTGCAAGGCTATAAACATTTTCTGCATGAGAAGGATACTCTGTTTAAATCCTTTGAATTTAACAAAAGCCTAGGTCCTTTGAATTTAACAAAAGCCTAGGCTCAAATTGGTTTAAAAACCACTCCCTTACAGCGAAATTGATCTACACTATGGACGGTCACATTGTTCATTATAGCTCAGATGTGAAATTGGGCATCTTCAAGCAGGCAACAGAATCCATAGAATTCTTGATTGCAATCATGGAATAATGCCCAATTATAGAGAAATTAAGAACCTTAAGGAAATGACTATAGAATCAGTCAGACAGAAAGTGACTAAAAAGAATATGACACAGATCTCTTCGGTCATATAAAGGAGAATAATCCAAAATAGCCCCTCAAGTACTTGAAACGGATTAATAACAAAAAATTGATGTAGATCCATTAGTGTCAAAGCAGCTCAGTATTGATGCATCCTCTACCTTTAAATGCAGATTTTGAGATAGATATTTTGGTCTCTCATCACAAAAGCCCTAGCTTGTTCCTGTGTGCGAACTGTTCCTCCATCTAGAAAGATTTTTCCCAAGAACAGTCGAACTACTTTAAAGTGAGTATACAATGAATGCACATAAAAATGTCTATTTCTTCTTTCTCCCTCCCTTTCCAGACTTTCCACCACCTGTATTCGTAGTTGAAGCACCTGCCTCCCCCTTCTTAATTCTGCTCCGGTGCTTTGACATCAGATCAGCCACTTTAAGCATCAATACCCGTCCTGAACGCAAAAGAGAAGAGGAAAATCAAATGACAACTTAATCCAAAAGGCGACCAAAATAATCATGGGAATACTCAATAAAACACATACGAGAAGGTATTTCTGCATTGACAGGGCTACCATCAACTTTCTTCAACTGAACTCTGACACGTCCCCTTTGCCCTGTGCCATCCCTTGAATAAGCTTTCTCTGGCTGTTGCAGGAAAAAAATAAATAAACAAAGAAAACCTCAACCAGGAAGCTCTGTGAATATAATCCAACAATATTAAGAGATTATTTAACAAGTTCTAAAACATGGAATCGAAGGAGCATATATAGATGGGATTGTAACTTGTCCCAAAGAACCCCCTTACCTCCCTCTTTAGTTGTCTCCATCCCCCTTGTGCACAAATTATTTCATGAGCCTGTCTGCTCCCCCTTATTCTTTCACATATAGGTGCAAGAACTTACATAAGAAAATTTAAGATAATTTAGTGACTAGCAAATAAAAGTGGCCATGACTTGATGAGCAAGAATACATGACGGCCTTCATAAAGGGAACATTTCAAAGTCTTTTGTTTTGTTTCGTCTAATAAAGTCAGGGCTAGAAGCATGTCAGCTCCCCAGGGTCAAAACCAGAAATTTTAATGACCGATTTCATCCCATCGATCTCTGTCAACCCAAGCTTCTCCTGAGCTATGTATATGTACACAATAGTTTCTACTGGACTGAACATTCCTCATCCAGTTATGTCAAATCTTGTCAAACCTCACCAGGAGTTAGTAATATTCATCCTATGTTGCTTGAAGGAGACAAAAGAAATGTATTATGGAAAAGGTATGATGGATTTGCAGGGATGCAGTGATTCAGACATGGCTAGTGGCATGAATACATGCAAATGATTAGGTTTTTACTCTGACAGATGGAGCCATTTCGTGGTGCTTTAGACTGCAGAGGATAGTAATACCCTGTACTAGAGAGGCTAAATATATTTCAACACCTTGCAATTCCAAGGAAACCATAAAGCTCACTTGTTTGGCCAGAAATTTTGGATTGCTCACTAGGATGTTTCCCTTGGGTGTGATAACCAGCACAACTCTCTACACATGGAAATTTATGCATCTATCAAACATACAGATGTGACATACAATTTTAAAGAGCAGGTATTGTGCTACCTCCCGAAACCCAAAGGACGTCAAGATGAGTGTCTGTAGTTAAAGATGTCCAGCCAAGTATCGAGTGTCTGCCTAATGTGAACTCGGCCACCTCATTATTCTACAAATAGAACTCCTTGGCTCATTTGTGGGGGATTCCTTGTATGATGCACTTGGACTCCTAACCCTTGGTGTAGTCCCTCACACACTATGGTGTGGGTATGGTGGTATGGGAAACCATGCCCTTGAGGGAGCTGTCACTTGCTAGGCTGCAGGCTGTAGGAAGTAATCTGGTGGTAGTACCACGGACTCCTAATGATGAAAGAGATTCTTCTTCTTCACTAACCTCCTGTTGAGCAGAAATAGGAACAGCAGGTCTTTTAGAAAAGTA
Source organism: Ceratopteris richardii (assembly GCA_020310875.1). Classification (NCBI taxonomy): domain Eukaryota; kingdom Viridiplantae; phylum Streptophyta; class Polypodiopsida; order Polypodiales; family Pteridaceae; genus Ceratopteris; species Ceratopteris richardii. Next base: position 164,690,147 of record CM035426.1, on the reverse strand, counting down.
ACTTTCTCTCCGACTCGTCTTGGCCTTGGATAAGTGCCATTGACAATATTCCATAAATCATTTGATATTAACATATTATCATAAAACTCCACATTGGATGGTTAGACATTCCTTCAAGCTTCTCTTCATTCTCAAGTCTATAGTCACTCATCTTGTTAAGGGTGTATGTCAACTATGCTCTCATACCAAATGTTGAAATTGGGGTGGGCCTCAATATAAATATTAATCAAGGTTTACAGGATCTTCCAACACATGAACCTTAGCCTACGCACCTTAATACTCAAAAAGAGATGAGTGAGAGATAGAGAAAGAGTGTGGACAATACTTTCAAGTGTAACGGTAAGCAAATAGCCTACCTACACCTCAGCTCCACCGGTACGTGTACCGGTTCTAACGATTCGTTTTTTCCAATCGATACATTTGGTGCGTACCGTTTTTTTCGGTGTGCGCCATTTTTTTCAACAAAAAAACTTTTAGGTTTTGCATTCGAGGTTTTATCGCAATTGTTTGTGCGAGCAACCTTGCGAGTTCAACTTCCGTGTGATCCATTGTGAGCCCTCGGCTTCTCGTGCTTGACCTTTGAGCCTTTGATGCTTCCGCTTTGCTACCTTTGATGCTTCAGCTTTGAGCACATTTTCAATTTTTCACCCTTTTGAATCTTACCCCTTGACTCTTCACCCCCTTGCTTCATAGTGCACACACCCTTGTGGTCCACACATCCTATTGCTTCAGCTTTCCACCCGCTTTGAGGCTTGTGCTCCTTGCTTCTTCCTCCATTCAAAATTATGCCTCATAGTATTTCCCACCTTTGGGCCCTTCACACTTCAAGCCATGAATTGGTAAATCCTTCCATTACTGACTCGACACATGGAGGTGGGTATGCAAGTATTGTGCAAAAACAATTAGCACCACAACTACACGTCTCATTCGACATGTGTCAGCACTAGGAGGATCTAGCATTTTAGCTCGTCCAAAAGTCCCCAATGACATAGCCAAGGTTATGCGACATGAGCACAATCTTAACCAAGAGGTGGTGGCTTCTCGTAGGCGTGAGTCTGCTGCAACTTCTATTGATATATTAGAAGACTTGGAAGGTGGACTTAGTGTTGGACCTAGTGCTAGCTCATTTAGAAGCCGTACATCTACCCAACGAGAAGAGAGCGAAAGCTCTACCCCTCTTAAATTGAGCATTGCATACTTGAATGCAACCTCTCTTTCAATGTTGTTCGCACTGATGTTTGGAAGAGGATGGTGAGAGCAATAGCCCAAGTGGGCCCTACCAATGATGATTGGCATGGGAATTCCATATAATCACCTATGCACATCCATGCTCATTGAAGAGCAAAAGAGGATCGACCTACAATTAGGACCCATTAAAAGCGGGTGGCAGACCTATGGGTGCTCCATTCTATCCGATGGATGGAGTGATTTTAGACGACGCCACATTGTCAATATAATGGTTTCCTCTTTTGCTTAGGCATTTATTTTCTGAAAGCAGTGGATTGTAGTGTTGTGGGTACCAATATCAGAGGGGAATACATTTATGAGCGCATAAAATCCACTATAGAAGAAGTAGGACTTTCCAATGTGGTATAAATAGTGACAGACAATGCCTCTAATTGTAAGAGAATGGGGGAGATGATAGAAGCCGAGTTCCCAAGCATTTTCTGGACCCCTTGCAGTGCACATTGTCTTGGCCTTTTGTTTGAGGACATAGCCAAATCATGGTTGGCTCCCATGCTTTCAGATGCCAAATGCATTATCTCGTTTATAAGAAAGAATCACCAAGCTTTGAGTATCTTTCGCAGTTATAGTGACAAGGAGTTAGTTCGCATATCAAAAACATGATTTGGATATATATATATATATATATATATATATATATATATATATATATATATATATATATATATATATATATATATATATATATATATATGTATAATGTCTTCTCCCGCTTACACATGTGCATTGATTCCCTGAGGATGACTTTAATAGATAGCAAATGGATAAGTATGGCAGGAGGAAACATAGAGATTGCACATCATGTGCAAAGAAAAATTTTGGACATGGATTTTAGGCAACAGTTTTCCTATCATAAGATAGATTCATGTAGTATTACGCTATGTTGACATGGAGGGTTCAACCCTCGGACTTGTGTACATAACAGAGGCAATTCGAGCATCTGCGACATTGTCACCATCCAAGTATATTTTAATTTGAATTCCAAATTCAAAGTTCATGTTTAAATCTTCTTTTTTAATTTATAACGTAGACTTGAGGAGATACTTCAGCTTATGGAATCTTGATGGGAGTTCATGTCACGACCTATTCATGGGTTTGCGGCATTACTCCATCCCTACTTCAAAAACACGAGATTATGGAGTCAAGGATCACTGCGACATATGAAAGATTTGTATATGGAGCGTGTCATGGCTGAGAATGAACAGATCACTTTTGAGAGTGAATACTCAATATATATGGGAAACATTGACATAGCATATGCACATCCCACATCTATGCAAATTGATGATACATCTCTGTAGCTTGAGTGGTGGAATCATTATGGCTATGGATACCCCACGATCGCTTCATATGCATTACGAGTGTTATCACAAGTATTTTCTATGTTTTGAGCTTTTTGTGCAATGTGTGTACAACTTTATTATTTTGATAATTCATTTGATTTACATTATAAGCTTTGATAATTTTAGGATTGTTCGCCGAGCCTATGTGAGCGGCAATTGGAGTGCATTCTCATTGGTGCACACCAAATTACGCAATTGTCTCGGTGTGGCACAACTTCAGTGTGTGGTATATTGCAAAGCCAATCTTCGGCTTTTGCGATCATTGCAGGATCTCAAGGGTCCAAGACAGGTATTGTGTGGACATTGAAGCTTGAAGCTTATGACTTGTAATTACTCAAGCTTGAAAGTTGAAGCTAAAATTTATCATTATTATCAATTTTGTAGGTTTCTCCTATTACATTTGAGCAGAGTTTTACGTCGATGGAGGATGTGGGAGGATCTACACAAGACGAGGAGGAGGAGATTTATCGCATGCTCCATACAGAGCTTGAGGTGATCGATCGGAGGGTTACTAGAGCACGCTCACGTGCTTTACAGCAGAGGCGGCCCGATCGGCCTTCTACTAGTGCAGCTCCAGTGAGAGGTAGGAGGCGCAAAATGCACCCCCCACGGAGAGGTGCTCCTACACCATCGAGCAATCATTAGGAGTCTGCTATGGAGACGGTTCCTATTAGGGAACCAGAGTTTGATGATGATGGGAATGTCATTACACTAGGAGACATTCTACTCTCCTCTCCAAATTCTTCTTCATCTGACCAGAAGAGTGATTATGATTCACATGATAGGCATACACTTAAAGTAGCACACTGGCACTAAGCAGAGCCTACATACGTTGGACTACTGAGTATTTTTTGTATTGTCATCTCTCTTTTGTATCCAGATTCTCTCATTTCAGATTGACTGTTGGAAGATGGGAGGGCCTTTGTCCATTTTGTTTTGCCACATTTCGTATGGCATTATCATATATTAGTATATTCGATGTGTCGTGTGCATTATGCCTATGTCGAGACTCAAATTGTTATTCTTGAATCTTATCGGGTCCTTTCATATGAAATTATTAATGGTACATTGAACTTGATTCTTGAAGTTTAAACTTTAGTCTTTCAAGTTCGAAGTCACAATTTACAAATGTTTAATGAATCATCAATGTATATATAAAAAATTATGTGTGCAATGTGCACTGTGTACATTCAACATTGTAAGAACAACAAACATTGAATGATGATAATATATACATAGTATACACACACATGTCTCACACACACACACACACATATATATATATATATATATATATATATATATATATATATATATATATATATATATATATATATATATATATATATATATATATATATATATATATATATATATATATATATATATATAGTATGACGCACCTTACGCGAACCGAATTGAACGCACCTGACTGCTATGACCTACACTATCTTATATATAAATGTTAATTACAATGTGTGTAGATGATTACAAACTTTGAATCTAGTTTAGAACTCTTTTACAAAAAACCCTGATTCTGAAATTAGGGTTTCAGAAACCCTAAATCAGAAACTAGTGACCTAACAAGTAAGGAACTGATATAGACTTGTTATTCACAGTAAATCAGCAATGTGCTGATGGTTGGCTGATACTAACTCCTCCAGAGCTGCACCAAAGATAGAGCACACCTTCTCCAAGTGTAGAAGAACACTTCTCCTAGTAGAGCACTACTCAAGTTGATCTCCAACGATGGTGAATACTTGGATGATGATCCAACAATGACCCTATGGATCCTTATACAGCATTTTGCTGATCCTACACCTCCAATCATGAAAAGCATAATAGCGAGCAAAAGCTTTTCAGAAAATTATGCAAAAAAGCTTCTAAAAGCATATTTTCGTAATTTTTGGCGATAAGATCTTTTTTAATATCGATTTGGCTGCAATTGCTTAGTTTTGACCATCAAATGATACTAACATAGTGCTTTCCTTGATCTACATAATGAGAGAGTTCACATGAGGTAAAAACATACTTATGACAGAAAATAGGGTTAAGGTTTTCTCCTAGTTTGGAACTCTGATGATTGAATGTTGTATACCAAATGAAAGCTCTCTTCAAGCTCTATCTAATAAGCCAATAAAAATTTTTGACATTCTGTACCCAAAAAATGGATGTCCTAAAATTAGGATTGCTGGAATTTTTAGGGTTTTGGACTATTCTTACATTGTTTCCAACAATCCCCCCTTCAATGTCATAATGGTACAAGGTTCAATAATCTGCAAAACTTTTTATTTCTGTCTTTGGATAATGCTTTGGTAAAAATATATGCAACATTTTCACTTGTAGGTATATAGACTAGCTCAATGTGCTTCTTAGATACCTGTTCCCGAATGTAGTGGTAATGTACCTCTATATGCTTTGTCCTAGCATGATGAACAGGGTTCTTTGCAATAGCAATAGCACTCTGACTGATTGAAAATATATGAACTGGAAGATGAGCTTAAACATCAAGATAGCTTAGAACTTTCTGTAACCAAACCCATTCAAGTCTAGCTATAAAGGCTGCCCTGTACTCTGCTTCACTTGAAGATGTAGCAATTGTATGTTGTTTCTTTGACATCCAAGAGATAAGACAATCTCCTAGAAAGAAACAATATCCACTTGTGCTTCTTCTTTAGAACACTTCTCCTAATAGAGCGCTCCTCAAGTTGATCTCCAACCATGGTGAATACTTGGATGATGATCCAACAATGACCCTATGGATCCTTATATAGTATTTTGATGATCCTATGCCTCCAACCACGAAAAGCATAAAAGCAAGCGAAAGCTTTTCAGAAAATTATGCGAAAAAGCTTCTAAATGCATGCTTTCGTAATTTTTGGCAATATAGTTTTTTTTAATATCGATTTGGCTGCAACCACTTACTTTGGCCCATCAGACATAGTACAAAGAGAGTTTTAAAAACGAGTTTTAAAAACGGGTTTTAAAACGTTTAGTACGTAGGGTACTAAAAAAATGGAAATAAAAAACGAGTATTATATTTTGTCGCAACATTTCACTTTTTTGTTTTTCAATAATCCATGAGTAATACATATATAGCATTCCTTTACATATCTAGTGCTAAAAACAAATAAAAGAACTTAATCTATTACTGGTACAATGATCTAGAGTTAGGAAGGCCCAAAATGAATTTGGTTAAATTAAACAAAAATGGGAATGAAGTCTTAAACAAAGAACTCATGAGCTTAAAGCCCCACATAAAGCACATTGAAACTCCTAAGACTACTATACAACAAACTCCAATTTTGGAGCCAACCGAAGAAACCAAAAACAATGCATTTAGTCGAGGATGGAACAATGTGAACAATGTAATGATGTCCTTGTTAAATGAAATATCTTTTGGAATAAAAAATGGAACTTTTTTCTGAACCAGATAGGAGGGACTTTTGGTTTGGAATTTGGTAGAGAAGGAAAGAAAAAGACACTAGAGGAAATGCCTACTCCTATAGAAGGAAAAATATGAGAGAGTTGGACGTTTATGGACCAGAAAGGTTTACAAATTGTGAGGAATCTTCTAGTATATGTGATAATGATATAAAAATCTCTGGATCTGATTTCTTATGTCAATATGTATTGAAACTTGAAGGAGGCCCATAGTCATACTTCTGTTCATAAAGAGAAAATTTTTTTTTGAAGATGATCTTAAAATTTATAAAAAAAATATTTTTTTTTTTTTTTTTTAAACCCTCAAAAAAATGTATTAGGACGTTCGGAACGTCCGAACGTCCTAAACGTTTTTTATTTTGCAAAAAAAACGCGTTTTATTTTACTATGCCATCAGATGATAGTGACATAGTGCTTTCAGGGTTCAAATGAAGTAAAAACATATTTATGACAGAAATCAGGGTTAGGGTTTTCCCCTGATTTGGACATCTGATGACAGAATGTCATATACTAAATGAAAGCTCTTTTCAAGCTCTATCTCATAAGCTAATAAAAATATTTGACCTTCTGTACTCAAATAATTGCTAAGTCCTAAAATTAGGGTCGCTGAAATTTATAGGGTTTTGGACTATTTTGACATCGTTTCCAACAAAATCAAAACCCTAAAATCAGTTTTTGGGCTTAATTTCACAGCTATAGTCTCGTAAGGTGATTGCGCACAGGACATCAGGCGAATTTTACCTTTTTTGGTGTAATTTTTGAAGCTCTCAATGTGCAAACATGGCTTCTACCTCCTCTGATGTCAAAAACTTGTTTGAGATCAAGAGATTTGAAGATAGCAATTTTGATTCGTGGAAAGAGAGAATGTTGGGCATCCTCTTTCTTAAAGATTGTGAAGGAGCTCTTGAGAAAGTCAAGCCTGAAGATATGACAGATGCAACATGGATGAACCTAAACAAAAAGGCAATCACTTACATCAAGATGGTTATATAAGAAGAAATCTTAGTGGATTTGAAAGGCCTTACAACTGCTTTTGAGGTATGGGAGAAGTTGAAAACCACTTATGAAAATACCACGCATGTAAATCAAGTGCATCTTATGCGTAAGCTAGTGTGTATGCAACTTGATGAGTCAAAAAGTGCGGCAGAACTCTTATCTTCTTTTACAAGTACTCGTTCACAATTACAGGACTCCCGATTACCTGCATTTGATGATAATCATAAGGCTATCTTCTTGTTGATGACCTTACCTGATTCATGGGAAACATTGGTTGTTTCACTTTCGAATAGCCCCAACCTTACCTTTGATGGTGTAAGGGGTTCTATTTTGAATGAGGAAATCAGGAGGAAAGCTAGTGGAGAGGGTAGTGGTTCAATTAATGTGGCTAGAGGAAGAACAGAAAAAAAAAGTGGAAATGTACATAGGAACAAGAACAAAAGCAAAGGCAAGGCTGAAGTGACTTGTTACCAATGTGGTAGGAAAGGTCACAAGAAGCTTGATTGCAGATACTACAAAGCTGAACTAGAAAGAAAGAAGATCACAGGTGACAGGAAGAAAAAGGACACCAAGAATGAAGCACATGACAACTCAAAGGACAAGGACAAAGAGAAGGCCAATGTGGCCTCTAATGTAGTCATTGAGGAGTTATCAGATGCAGAAGATATACTTTGTGCTACTATGACAGCAGATCATGCCGAAGTTATCAATGCTTCTGTTAATATTCATGCACAAGATATGCAAATCACAAAGAAGGAATTGATTGATGCTTTGCTTACTATGAATGATGCTTTGTCACAAACATGGTTTGTGGATTCAGGTGCATCATTCCATGTTACTCCTATTAAGAAGTGTTTTACTACCTTTCATGGAGGCAACCATGGACATGTATATCTTGGAAATAACCATGCTTGTTCTATTGACGGTATTGGCACAGTGCATCTCACAGTGGATGGTACTAATGAGCTGGTTTTGTATGATGTAAGGTATGTACCAAACATCAAGAAAAGCTTATTGTCTGTTGGGCAAATCGATATGCATGGATATAGTACCCTCTTTGAGAAGGGGTCATGGAAGCTTATAAAAGGCTCTAGGCTGATTGTTAAAGGTACAAAGAAAGGGACTCTTTCTTGGCTGCATGGTAAAGCCTTGCTGGGCAAGTTTATTGCTTTGGTTGAAATCCATTCACATATGGAAATATGGCATAAAAGGCTTGGCCACATGAGCAAAAAAGGCAAAAAGGCCTTGATAAACTATGTAATTTGGACAAGTCTAATGCTAAAGGCTCAAAACTTGATTTTTGTGATGAATGCCAATATGGTAAGCAAGTAAAGAATTCCTCCTACTCTAGTGTCTCTCGTAAGTCTAATGTGCTTGATCTTGTTCATTCTGATGTTTGTAGCATGCCCACAAAATTTATGGGGGGTGCTCTTTACTTTGTTTCTTTTGTTGATGACTAATCTAGGAAGCTTTGGGTATATTTGTTAAAATCTAAAGATGACGCTTTTGCTCCATTAAGAAATTTCATGCATTTGTGACCACCCAAACAGGTAGAAAGCTGAAAATGCTTACGTACAGATAATGGGGTGAGTTTACAAGTGCTGAATTCAATAGATTTTGTGAAAATCTTGGTATTAAGAGGGAGCTAACAGTCCAATACAGCCCCTCTTCCAATGGTGTGGCTGAAAGGTATAATAGGACTTTATGTGAGAAGGTGAGATGCATGCTGTCCACAGCTAATCTTCCTCATGGATTTTGGGGAGAGGCTTTGAAAACTGAAGTTCATGTTTGCAATCGATCCCCTCATATGTCCTTAAAAGGTGGCATTTCAGAAGAGGTTTGATCTGGCAAATAGCTTCATATGACCACCTACGCATCTTTGGTTGTGATGCTTTTGTGCATATAAAGCCTGAGTTGAGAAGCAAGTTAGATGCAAAGTCCATGAAAGGAATCTTCATGGGTTATGGAGATGAAGGTGAAATGGGCTACACGATTTGGCTACCTCAACTCAAGAAAGTAATATGCAACCGAGATGTTGTATTTAATGAGGCAAGGCTGCTCAAAAACAATTGTGCCTCTAAAGATGACCATAAAAGAGTCAAATTTCAGCATGTACAGCCACCTGTTAAATCTAATATGAACCCTCCGGATGCACCACATATGGCTGGAAATGACAATGAGCCCGTGGTTATTGAGCAAACTGATGCTGGATAGCAAAATGACGCTCTTGATGGGCATATGCAGCCACCTATTCATGCTGAAAACAGGGCTGGAAATGATGTACAGCAGCCCATTAACAATAAAGAAGTTGACATACCTCCTGATGAAGATCCATTGCCAGGTAATGTGGATCATTGGTTAAGAAGATCTACACGTCCTAGGAGGCCAGTGAATAGATACGACCCCTCTATACATTACATTATGTTATCAGATGAGAGTGAGCCTCTCACTTATAAAGAGAAAAAGGTATGGGAGCACAAGAAGAAGTGGGAGTCAGCCATGCAGGACGAGATAAAGGCCTTGCATGCAAATGATACTTGGGATTTGGTTGAGTTACCCAAAGGTAGGAAGGCCATTCCTAACAAGTGGGTGTACAAAATCAAAACTGTTGATGGCAAACCCAAGTAGAAGGCAAGGCTGGTTGCTAAAGGATATGCCCAAAAAGAGGGCATTGATTTCCAAAAGGTGTTCTCTCTAGTGGTTAAAATGACCACATTACATGCGTTGTCTGCTCTCACAGCTGCCTTGGATTTGGAGTTATTCCAAATGGATGTTAAAACAGCCTTTTTGCATGGTGATTTAGACGAAGAGCAGTACATGAAACAGCCAGAAGGATATGCCATTCCTGGAAAAGAGCATCTGGTATGCAAGCTGAAAAGGAGCTTATATGGGACCTGGGTTGAAACAGGCCCACAGACAATGGTATAAGAAGTTTGATGCATTTATGCTCAAACACGAGTTCAAAAGAAGCCATGCAGACCACTGTTTGTACACTGAAAAGGATGAAGATGGCAGCCCAATCATTCTTGTGTTGTATGGAGATGATATGCTGCTGGCTGGGAAGAAAAAGAGCATTCTGAATGCTCTAAAACAGCAGTTGAACTGTGCATTCTCAATGAAAGACCTTGGAGAAGCTGAGCATATTCTTGGTATGCCAATAAAAAGGGATAGGCAGCATCACAGTTTGCATTTATCCCAAGAAAAGTACATTGAAAAAGTACTGGACAGATTTAATGTGGCTTATGCTAAGCCTCTTGAAGTGCCATTGCAGCCACATGTTAAGCTTTCCAAGGATGACTGTCCCAAAGATGATGATGCAGCCAATTACATCGAGTGTTCCATATGCACCGGCTTGTGGTTCACTTATGTATGCTATGGTTGCCACTCGGCCAATGACATTGCTCATGCAGTGGGAGTTGTTAGTAGGTTCATGGTTAATCCTGGTAGAGCTCATTGGTCTATCTTGAGATATTTGAAAGGGACCAACGGTAAATGCCTATGTTATGAAAAGGGTCAATGGGAGTTAAAAGGATCTTGTGATTCAGAAATGGCAGGTGATGTGGACACACGCAAGTCCACAAGTGGCTATGTATACACCCTTGCAGTTGGAGCTATTTCATGGTACTCTAGACTTCAGAGGATGGTTGCACTATCTACTACAGAGGATGAATATATTTCAGCCACAAAACTTCCGAAGAAGCCACTTGGTTAGCCCGCTTGTGCAGTGAATTTGGGATGCTTAAAAAGGCACCTGTTCTTGGATGCAATAGCCAAAGTGCCATATGTTTGGCAAAGAATGCCATGTTTCATGCTCGCACAAAGCATATTGATGTGAGATACCACTTCATCAGAGAGGTGTTAGAGGATGGCCTCATCACTTTGATCAAGGTCAATACTTCACAGAATCCTGCAGATGCTCTCACAAAGTGTCTACCCAAGGCACAACACATCAGCTCTGTATACAAATGGTGGGAGTTACTTAGCTTAAAGGAGCCTCCTTGGTCCTTTTAAGTGGGAGGTTGTTGGGGATAAAGGCCCCAAGGACTCTCCTTTTGTATATTTTGACCTTTCCATATGAAAGCTCTCTTCAAAAGCTTTCCAAACATATTTTTGTTATTTTTTTTGGACCCCAAATTGGGGAATTATAAGCATTTACATTATTTTTATGACTTTTGGTCATTGGTCATTTGTGGACATGTCCAAATGACCTAAAAGTCACTTATCAATAAGATTTGGTTCCAAATCTCTCATATCTTGATTGGGACTTCTTCAACTTCAGCTTCTCCATCTTCTTCTCCAAACTTCTGCGTAGGTTTCTCTCTCTACTTTCTCCCTCCTCATGCAACAACCCACTCACTTGGCATTTGGAGCAACCGAGCGCACCACGACATAGCTCTCCACGGCCTCTTTCAACTTATGACCCAATGGCTATCAATATGCCATGTAGCACCTTTTTTTTTCAGATATGCATATTTTCAACGATTTGAAATGTTCTTTGCTCATACTTCCCAGTTCAACCATTTAGACTATTGCACATATATTTATTGAAGACTACTATTTTATGATAAGTTGTAGCTATTTTGTTTTCTTGATGACACTACCCACCTCATGGGAGACATTGGGGTTGTCTCACTTTCTAGCAACCTCAACCTGACCTTTGATAGTGTAAGGGGTTCCATCCTCAATGAAGAGATTAGAAGGATATCAAATGGAAAGGGAAGTGGTCTCAAATATGGCCAAAGGTAGAACAAAGAAGAAAGGTGGAAATGCATAGAGGAACAAAAGCAAAAGCAAATGCAAAGGTGGTATCACTTGCTACCAATGTGGTGGAAAAGGTCACAAGAAGCCAGATTGCAAGTATTACAAAGCAAATATAAAAAGAAAGAACACATGTGATAAAATGGACACTAAGAATGGGACACAAGACAACTCGAAGGACAAAGAAAAGGAGAAGCCAATGTGGCCTCTAGTGTAATCATTGAGGAGTTGTCTAATATAGAGGATATTCTATGTGCTACTATGTGATCCGATGATGCATGCATACATGATGCTTCCACTCTAAGCCATGCCCAAGATATGTGGGCCACTAAAGGTGATCTTATTGACGTCATACTTACTATGAACTATGCACTTTCACATACTTTGAATGTGGATTCAGGTGCATCTTTTCATGCGACTCCTATCAAGCAGTGTTTTGCTACTTTTCATGTAGAAGATCATGGCCATGTTTACCTTGGGAACAAGGTATTGGGAACAATCATGCATCTTCCATTGAAAGTATTGATCTTGTGCACCTTTCTTTGGGAGATGCCAAAGAGTTGATTTTGCATAATATGCATTATGTACCAAGCATCAAAAAGAGCCTACTTTGGGGGAAGATGGATATGCATGGATATAGCATTGTTTTTTAAAAAGGCTCTTTAAGGCTAGTGAAAGACTCAAGGCTGATTGTAAAAGGCACAAAGACAGGTACACCTTATTGCTTTCATGGGAAAGCATTGCTTGGAAAATTTATTGCTTTGGCTTAAATAAACTCCCACATAGAGCTATGGCATAAAATGTAGGAAGTGAGGTGGACCTAATAATATATTCTACATGATGTCTCCAACACTTGAACCTTAAGCACACACACACCTTCAACCAAATAAAATAGATGAATAACTATAAAAATAGACAAGAGACAAGAGAATGTAAATGAGCAGCAAGAAGCTACTCTAAATAATATTCTACTTGATGAAATAATAACTATACAATGTGTATAATATACAAATATTGAAAAAGATTGAATGTAGAATGATTCAAGGTACAAATATAAGAGATAAACGTGCCTTAGGGGTTATAAGAAAGTGAATGTGTGCTGAAATTAGAAGAAGAATAGGACTGTTATGAGAGATGCAGCCTATGTTTAGGGCAAAAAACTGCAACCCTAACAGAAATTAGTACACAACCACAAAGATTCTCCTCTTGAGGTAGTAGGTAATAAAACTTGGTACAGCAGCAAGACTTGAAGAATAACTGAACATACAGCAGCCACTTACAAATTCAGCATGCACACACTTGTAAAGTGTGTGAAGAATAAAAGGGCAGTAGCGAATTACCAAAAAATCAGCTACAAATCTGCTCCAACAGTTCCAAAACCCTAGAGCAGCACCTGCCCCATGCATAAGCTTTTTTATAAAACATGCAAAAAAATCCTAGATCACAAATTCGCAAGAACTTTTACGTAGAACTTTCTTTTGGAGTAAAAAGCTCCCTCACTTGAAGATGTAGCCACTATAGGTTGTTTCTTAGAATGCCAAGAAATAAGACATTCTCCAACAAAAAAACAATGGCCATTAGTAGATCTTCTTGTGTCTCTATCACCTGCCCAATCAAAATCTGCAAGTCCTTGAAGTATAAAATGTGGTGATTTAAAAAAAAACATAGCAAAATTTTGTAGTTCTTTTCAAATATCTGAAAATTTGTTTAACTTCTCAAGGTTACTTGATCAAAAGACACTTCTTCTATGCTAACACATGCAAAAGATTCTTAGCGTAAAAACGAGTGGCAAGAGGCTACTCTAAATAATGTTCTATTTGATAAAATAATAACTAAACAATGTGTGTAATATACAAATTTTGAACAAAGGGCTGAATGTAGAATGATTATAGGTACAAATGTAAGAAAGAAGTGTGTCTAAGAGGTAATAGAAGGTGAATGTGTGTTGTTGAAAGTGTAGGAGGCCCAAATAATAATCACATGTTAATTCCAAGATCTTTTCAACACTTGACCTTAGCACATAACACACCTTTACTTGATCAAGAGAGATAAATGACAAATGAGATATGAGAAGACAATTATAAAAGTGCACTAGCTTAATGCTACTACAAAAACTAACCAAATGCTAAATGTCAATATACAATGTGTGTAATGATACAAAATCTGAAATTAGGCTGAATCTAAAGGTTCTAGGTAGAAAAAGTAGTGTGAGATTCTAAGAGGTATTATGTGAGTGAATATGTGCAAAAAGAAGGAAATGTAATGTCCAAAAAAGCTAACTCTAATCTGAAATTAGGTCCTCTACGATGCAGAGCTGCAGCAAAGTAACTTCTCGCAATGAAGTAATAGGCAAAGTCTTCGATCAGCAACACGCAAAGAAACCCTAATGTGAGCGCTACAACTCTCCAAAATCAGCATGCAGATTTGGAAATGTGAAGAAGAACAAAGGGAAGCTACCAAAATCTCCTTCAAAGCTGCATATACACTTGCAATAGTCCTCCTAGCTCTTAACCCTAGAGCACATAAGCTTGAATAGCTTAAGCATTGATTATCTACTGAGCCCCTAATCTCCTTTTTACATAGGTTTAAGCCCATCCAAAAAATCTCCTTCAAAAAGCATACGAAAAGCTGATTTTTTTTGTCAGTTTTATTAAAGCATATATCTAGTTTTTTTTCCTAGTGTTGTGTTTTTGGGCTTTAATATTAGAAAGCTCTCAAGGAGTACTTTCTAATACCCCGATAAAATTTTTTTACCATCTTTGATCAAATTTTCAAGAAGTACCAAAATTGGGGTTCATGAATTTTGTTGGCGAATTTGAGCATTCTGACATTGTTTTCCAACAATCCCCCCTTCAATGTCATATGGCACAAGGTTCGAGCGTCTACATAACTTCTGATGTTTGTCTCTGGATAATGCTTTGGTAAATATGTTTTCTACATGTTCATCTATAGGTACATAAGTTAACTCGATGTGCTTTTTAAATACTTGTTCTCAAATGTAATGATAGTGTACTCTAATATGTTCCGTCTTTGTATGATGAATAGAATTCTTTGCAATAGTGATGGCAATTTGACTATTTGAAAGTATCTTCATAGATAGATGAGCATAAACATCAAGATAACTCAGAATTTACTCTAATCATATTGCTTCAAAGTGTAGTTGTAAAAGCAATCCTATACTTTGCTTCACTTGACAAAGTAGCTATTGTTGGTTGTTTCTTAGAAAGCCAAGAGACAAGGCAATCTCCAACATAAAAACAATAACCACTTTGTGCTTCTTCTTGTGTCTTTGTCACCTTCATAATCAAAAGCCGCAAAGCCTTGCAGTAGAAAATATGACGCCTTTTGGAAATACATTAGCCTAATTCAAAGTTCCCTTCAAATATCTCAATATTCTCTAAACTACTTTCCAATGCATTTTGAGTGGTTTGTGCATGAATCTTGACACTTGAGAAATTGCAAACTGAATGTCGAGACGTGTATTATATAGACAGATTAAGCATCCAATTGCGTGACTATATAATGTAGCATCAAAAGATTTTGATCTAGATCTCTCTATAATGAGAGATATTAACATCCATAGGTGTCTGCATAGGTTTATAATCTGTCATTTCAGACCTTTCTAAAAATTTATCAATGTACTTTTGTTGTGTCATGTAATTTGTAAATGCAATCATTCTTGAATTTAGATTCAATGCCTAAATAATAATATGAAATCCCAAGGTCATTGACATCAAATGTAGGCCTAAATTTTGACTCAAAGAACTGAAGA
Organism: Ceratopteris richardii; assembly: GCA_020310875.1. Classification (NCBI taxonomy): domain Eukaryota; kingdom Viridiplantae; phylum Streptophyta; class Polypodiopsida; order Polypodiales; family Pteridaceae; genus Ceratopteris; species Ceratopteris richardii. The sequence continues at coordinate 164,674,589 of CM035426.1, read as the reverse complement.
TCCGAATTCTTAGGGACTTGTCATGCTCATATCATCAACATAGATGATGATGATAATCAGGACATCTATGTCTTCTTTGACATAGAGGGTTGGGCAGCTTCCGAGTTTTCAAAACCCATGGATAAAAGATATAAATGTATTTCTTCATATCAAGCCCTTAGTACTTGCTTCAAACCAGAGCTTTAATTAATTTGCATACTAAGTGTTCTTTACTTGGCTCTTCAAAACCTTATGGTTGTTGAATATAGACATCTTCATGAAGATCACCAATAAGCAAAGTTGTCTTGGTATCTAACTAGTATACATTCCAACTGAAAAATACAAAACTACTATGACTATGCTCATTCTAGAAGTACGTGCAAATGTTTCATCATAGTCTATATCTTTCTTTTGTGCATAACCTTTCACTACTAATCTAGCTTTATACCCATCAAAGGTACCATTTGCTTATCTTTTGATCTTGAAGATCCACTTAACACCAATAGCTTTCTTATCTTTCGATAACTCACAAAGCTTCCATGTTTGATTCTTGTGTATGGAATCAATCTCCTCCTCCATTACTTTCTTCCAAACAGGATTTTGTAGTGCAATCTTTGACACTCACATGTTCATCTTCAATTGAAGCTAGTGCAAGAATATTACTAATCTTGAAATGCTATATGAAATTTGCCTTGTCTTATTGATTTTTTTTCTTTCCTTGTTTGATTTCTAGTCCTTTCCTCTTGCATTACTTTCTTCTAAATAAGATTTTGTAGTTCAATCTTTGATACTCGTAGGTTCATCTTCAACTGAAGTTAGTGGAAAAATATTATTAATCTTGCAATGTTATGTGAAATTTACCTCGTCTGTTTTATTATTTTTGCTTTCCTTATCTGACTTCCAGTCCTTCCGGCTCAAAAGTTTTCTATTCCACTATCTTGAACAATTTGAAAGAACCATTTTGGAAGGTTCCTGAACATTGTGCAACATCTTCTCTCGGTCTTTCTTCTGTCTCTCTTGAGGTTTCTCCAACTTCATAAGTTGGTATATCAAAAAGTGGTGTAGAAATAGATGGAGATGATGATGAAGATAGTGGTGGACCGTGGTATAGGAGAAACAACTTTCTCTTTACATCTATCGATTGAAATTTTTAGGGTTTCAAAAGGTTGACCAACTCCCCTTATGGGTGAATGTAAGCACCTAGATTTGTCTTGAGAAACGCATAATCATTTGCCTTAATAAAGTCTGGAATTTCTGCATTTATCATAAATCTAACTTTCTGCAACATAAGCATTGTGTGAGAGTAGGATATTACCTATTTATGATACATAGAATCTATATCCTTTACTTTCAATGGCATAACTAATGAAAACTACTTTGATGGCTTTGACATCGAGCTTACCACAATCTTTCATCTCAGTGTGAACATAAGCTAGAGATCCAAAAACTTTGAAGTAATTCACGTTTTGCTTCTTATCATAATAAGCTTCATAAAGTGTGATGATCTTTAAAGCTCTTGAGGAAGACATGTTAAGAATGTCTTTCATTGTGTGTACTACATCAAACCAAAATTTGGGTGAAAGCTTCTTAGAGGACATCATACTACGAATCATTTCAGCAAGTATCCTATTTTTTTCTCTAAAACACAGTGCACACACAACTGCAAAGACCTAAAAAGATTCAAGTGGGCAGCACCGAAGATGCTATGATCTCCAATGGTGCCAACTAGTGTAGACAAAATTTCAATTGACTAGACGTGGTGGCTTTGAAGATCTTGAGTTGAAGTGTCATTCAGTTCCTTCTATAGCCACATCATAATATTTGCCAATATACTGAAGTAAAGACTAGTTGGAATGTAGTTAAAGAATATAAGATTTTGGAGGATGAAGTGTTTGAAAAATCTCCCTCCTAAGCTAACCCGTCCGGAACACATTACTAATGTGCTTTTTTTTTATGCCCAAGCTCCCCAATTTTAGTCGATCAAATGTGGTTTTCTATGATTATTGATGCATTCACATCTTTATTTTGGTTGTGTGAATTTCTTTGCAGCATTTAAACTTGTGAAGGGAGCATTTGGAGGCTATAGAGCATAAGTGGCAAGCGCTCTAGCCCCCATACACAGTACACCTATAGGAGTCTTAAACCCCAAGTCTAGGTACAAAGCACTCAGCATACTAGGATGTTGAGGTTGTATAGTATGGAATATAGTCTATAGTTATAGAAAACATGCATATGAGTTGAATATGTAGTTGAAGCTTGAGTATACGGTACTGAGTATATTGTTAGAATCTTATAATTTATAATTGTACAATATATAATAAAATGTATTTTGTGTATGAGGTAAGTGCGTACTTCAATGAACTTGAATGATAAATCTCACGTCTCATTATGTATATTGTATGCGTATTTGGAAGTGTCCACTTCCACTTTTCTGAGGTCCATTATCCAATCAAATTTTCAATATGGATAATGCATATTTATGCATTTATGCCTATGTAAAATTTATTTTAATGTTTTTATGAGTATATATGTGCTTTTTTCTTTAAATGTGTGTTTAAAAAGAAAAAAGGTCACATCCATAAACGTCAAAAACGTTTTGGAAGACTCCAAAGCACACGTCAGAATCCCATCAAAAGTTAGAAGTCAAAATCACGTCAATAACAACTATGAGCATACATAATCAATTCATATAATTTTTTTATATGTTTTTACAGATGGATTATAATCGCATAAGCGCAAAGTGTCCCTATTTCTAGACGAATCTAGCAGTTCCTAGGAGCTTACTCATACCAAGGAAAGTAAAGGGTACGCATGGACATGTGTACACTCCAATTGGAAAATTAATGCATGCAGAAGTTGAACTTCAGAGAAAAGCAGAGTGGATGCATGAAAAGCTACATTGCAGCTGACTCTGACACAACGACTTCGAATAAGATGTCACCTCCCAATTATTATGCACCTTTTTGACATGATGATTGTAAAACGTGTGTGGGAAACGACTAACTGAACCTAAAACAACAAAGAGGCACTTATGTCCTAAGGGTAATAAAACTTCAGTACTCACGTGTGCAATGAAATAAAATATCCACAACACGCATACAAGCTAACTCAAAATGAAAGAGAAAAGCATAAATATGAAGCAGATGCTAAATTCCCACCTCTATGCAGAAAGCAAGGTTCAAGAAAGCGCAGCAGTCCCCAATTTCTGAGGCCGTTGGGTTCTCACAGGACTGACTGATGGCAAGCCGACGTCCTTCTGCTAGCGTCTTCTTAGAATTCATATAGATAGGATAGATTATGACCCATCTTGATCGATCCGTTGACATTATCGCTTTGTTAAAAGGAGCAAGACAGTTGTCGGATCTCCGATAGTCATTCAGAGAACGAAGAATGTTCGTAAATGACTGTCATGACTGTCACTCCAGTGCGTCGATGACGATACCGCAGTATGTAAAAGTATTATGAAAGGGGACAGATGTATATAGTCTTCATTTAGATTATACTAAATTGATTTATTATTTGATCTTTTAATTTTTTGACTTTTAGAGAGCCGTCAATGTCATCATTTGTATGCACCATTTTCTGTTGAACCTATGGATGTCAATATAATCATCAATATGAATGCCAATATGATCATAAAAGATTTTGAGCTTTATACCAATGTTGTCAATTACATTTTAGTGGTTGTTATACACATCATTATATTGATCCAAAACTTTGGACTAAATAGAGAGGGCAAAAATCTGAGAATTTATTTCGCACAAGTCTCTACAACACAAATAGCTCTCATAAAAATAGACATGAATCCCTTCTATCACCCCTATCCATCTGTCCTTTTTCTCCCTTCCTCTCTCTCTCTCATGCACTCACACACTCTCTCTCTCTCTCCTTCTCGCCTTCTTCCAAGTATAGCAATAGAGGTCTATGTATATGAAAGGGAAGGTACATAAATAATAAGAGGGGCTAAGATAGATAGAGATTTGAATCAATGGAGAGAGAGGGGGGGGGATAAAGGTTTTGAGCAAAAAGATAGAGAGATGAAATGAGAAGCATGGCGAAAAAGAGAGGATGTGTACATGCATAGTCACATTCAAACATATACACACACATATTTATATACATACATATATATATGCATACATATGTATGTACACACATATATGCATCCATGCATGGGAATCCACATGCATGCATACACAAATAAATAAATAAATAAATACATACATACATACATACATACATGCATACATACATACATACATACATACATACATACATGCATACATACAGACATACATACATACATACATACATACATACATACATACATACATACATACATACATACAATACATGCATGCATCTACATGCATACATACATACATATGTATATACACAATACATACATGCATACATACATACATACATACATACATACATACATGCATGCATGCATACATACATACATTCATACATACATACATACATACATACATACAACATGCATGCATGCATGGATGCATACATCCATAGGCACATACATACATACACACACACATACATACATACATACATACATACATACATACATACATACATACATACATACATACATACATACATACATACATACATACATACATACATACATACATACATGCATGCATGTATGTATGTATGCATGCACATACACAGACACATACATACATACACACACATACATATGCATAAATACATGTGTACATACATACATACATACATACATACATATATAAATACATACATACATAGATGCATACATATGTATGTATATACATACATACATGCATATGTACATAGGCACACACGTACATACATAAATATATGCACAGATAGATACATATATATGGGCATATGTGTGTACATATGTATGTACATATATACATACATCCATACATATATACATACATGCATGGATACATACATGCATACATACGTACCTATTTTTTAACCCAATTATATCACAATGATGTGTCCTATCGTAAATACATACCTTGTGTCATAACAATTATATTCATGGACCACCATACCTATTCAGACACACATAGATACCCGCAAATACATATACATACGTTTACACATGCCTATTCATCTAACCAAGAGCCCTCCAAGTCATAGGTGCATATATTTGACTCTCACACACAAATCGGCTTACTTGCTTGTATATCTTTTCACACCTACAAGTTCTTATAAAGAAATTTTTAGGCGAAGAAGCTAGGGTATGACTAGACCCTATTACCTCTTCATGTGTTATTTCGGAAAAATATGATTCCAAAATTCAATCCTACTTAGGATCATCATGCTTTACAAGGAAAATCTCATGAGTCCTTCATGAACTTATTGTCAATACTTGGGCAAAATCTCTAGTGGTTCCAATTACAACTTCTTGGGCAAGCTTTGCAAAGCTTGATCAATCTTGTTGACCATACAACAATGATTAGGACTGAGTGTTTATTTGTAAGATCTCTTTGACTGTCTAAAGCTCATTGGCTTACCCTAGGGATTTTTTAGAGAGCTTCCCCTCAACTCAAGCCTAAGCATCCGCTAATGCTTTGCATATTCCTTTTCAAGTTTGATACACCTTTGGGTTATATCAAATCATTTGAATTAAGTACCACTACCAATGGTTTGGGGCTTTTTTGGGAACTACTTACTATTTAATTAACTTGAAGAAGTTTTATTTTCCCACTGTTATGGAAAATTTTGTTCTTGAAGTACTTGATCTTTGACTACTTCTAAGTAATCAACAACATGAGCAACATATTAATCTTGGAATTCTTTGTACCTCTTGAATGCCCCTTGGTAGAAACTATAGACTTTTGGACAATAGCAATGTAGTAAAGAAGGGCATAAGGGCTACCACGTGCTGTAGGGATGGCATTCCTTCTATCATTATGTCTCTATATATAGCTCTCTCCAAGAGACTGCTCTTTATGGCAGGTGGATACTAACCATCCAAGTGTTAACCTTGTAACTACAGGTGCACCAAGTGTAACTCTCAAGTTAAGTCAAGTGCATAATTCTAGAAGGATCTAGAGCTCTTGGGATAAAACACTCTCCCATGACTCTCATAGGACTTGAACACAAGACCTCCTCCTTCCCATCCATATGACTTAAGCACTAGGTTAAGCTACTTGGTTGTTTAAAGCGCACATGCACCTTTATTAAGGTCTACCCTTGAGACTTTGGCTTTACACGAGAATGACCAAATGGTGTCCAATTGCAAATCTATTTGAGACAGTTGGATGCACATGTCATATGCTTACTTTATAACATATATACCTCTGGATCTGTTATCACTTATGGAATCTTGAATTATTGGAGCTTATTATTGAGATATTAATGTGTTTGTGCTTTAATATAGCAACTAAAGGTCTATGGGGGCATGGATGGACATGGACTTATTCAAATGTATCTGGACAAAAATTTAAAAAAAACATATTTTCCATATATTTTGTAAATAAAAGATCCACGTAAAGGGTTTTTTCTAGAAAGTCATAAAATAGTGGTTTTGATAAGGATTGTTGTAGAATGTGACTTTTGTAAATAAAAGATAAGCCTCACCGTAAAAGTGAGCAACCGTTTACTCACACATATGCTTTTCAAAGTGTCACCCTCATTGTAACCTCTATATTTGGCATAATAAACAACTATAAATACACATACTCTGGAGACTTGTCCAACAAAGTGCATGGGGGGAGATTGCATCCAATACTATGTACTATCTCAACTATTATGCATCTCTACTTTTTGTGTGTCTCAGATTTCATACTCTATGCATGCATGTCTATAAGACCCTACAATAGTAGTATCAAAGTTTGTGCCATCACTGCAAAGGTGTACTAGTATCATTCCCATTTCGGTGTTTGCCTGTTTCGATGTTCGAATGTTGTCCTTTTTTATTCTGATTCTTGTTTCAATTTCCATTTCTAGTTCCAATTTTGGGTTCGACTTGCATTTTTTATTTTGGTTTGTTTCCACTTCCAATTTTTGTTCTTGTTTTTGATTTCAGCTTTTGTTTCAGTTCCAGTTTTGGCTTTTATGCTTTTGGTTTTGACATCAAATAAGGCATAGAACTTTGGCATAAATTTGGCATAACTTTGGCATCTTTGACTTCCCTAGCACCCATGGCTCCCTTAGCCATTGACATTGTTGGCTATGCGCAAACATTCTTTAATTAGAAGTGGCAATAAGGGCCCCTCATTTGGCAAGGAGGGGATTTGAACCCACAACCTAACATTCACAAGACAAGTGTTTTACCATTACACTATTCACTTGTGTTTTCACTCTAATCCTTTTTACTTACATTTAACATAACTTTCATCTCTCTTGCTTTTTCAATTCCTAAGAACCAACCTTCCCTTTTCCATTTTTATTCAAGAACTTTTCACAATTTTAACAAGAGGTTTTCTTCTTCTACACACCCATGGACCCTACGCATACCATGAAGGACTTTGGTGAATCACCTCTACCAAGGGTACTGCTGGAACAATAGTTGGAGCTCTTGCAACATGAAATCCAAGGTGCCCAAAAGGAGATCTGAGAACATGATGAATTACTTCAAAAGATGCATTCTGAGGAGGACAACCTTGCATGAGTGGTAAAGGCCATTATTATTGCTCAAGCAAACGGATCGCATTCCAAGATCTGCATGAAGATTTTTTTATTTTCACGGTTTGATGAGCATAAGGATGGGAAACTTGTTTTATCATGGTTACCTCAGTTTGACAATTTTTATTAAGATAAATCCTACTCCAAAAATGATAAAATGAAGTTTTCCACTAATTATTTAGTAGGGAAGGCCAACCTATGGTGGAATGTGTTATGGCATACTGTAGATTGTCCAACAACATGGAAGGCCTTTCAAGAGAAGATCAAGGAATCTTTTCTTCCTCCTCTATTCCAACATGTTCATGATTCGTGGACTACTTTCACATGGAAGGAGGATGATATTGTTGTTACTTACACAAAATGGTTCTAGAAAATTCGATTACTTGTTCCTATGCTTGAGGTCATTCTTGAAGATACCTTGTAGAGGAAGTACGAAGACATTTGGAGATGGAGATCCGAGCCAAGCTTCACACAATTCGACCTACAATTCTTAGTATGAAGAGAGCTTTGGGATGGGAATCCAAGCCAAGCTTCACATACTTTGACCTACAACACTTTATGAACCTATTTCTTGTTGGAATTAGACGTCTATGGAAGCACACGAATAGCACAAGGAATAAGAAGAAGCTTGGAGCACAACGCACAATATTGAATGTATTACCACTAGAATGTACAAAGATAAGTAGCCTGTTAGGGCAATAGGCGTATACACAAGTCGGGGGAAAAAACCTCCTAAAGAGGGAAAAAAGTGCCCCGACGCTCCTAGAGTGTTCACACACATCACTACCTAAATATGTCAACAAATCCCCCCTAGGAGTGATGCGGTGAACAAGGAGTTGGCACTCATGCATAAGGAAGTGCCAAGCTATGTGGAATCAATCCACAAAAGGAAGTAAGCCCAAAGCTTTGCGGAAAGCTTCAAACTTCTCCCTAGGCAGAGCCTTTGTAAAAAGGTCCGCAATGTTCTCCTGTGTGGGCACATATGCCAAGTTGATCTCCCTAGTAGAGAAACTCTCCCTTACATAATGATAATGCACCTCAATGTGCTTAGTGCGAGCATGGAACACAGGGTTCCTCGCAACTGCCAATGTGCTCTGACTGTCAGTGAAGATGGTAGTGGCAAAAGCCTAACTAACACCCAAATCAGCCATAAGGCATCTGAGCCACACACACTCAACAGTCACTGTGAAAGTTGCCCTATACTTAGCCTCACAATTGGAAGTGGCCACAATAGGCTGCTTCTTGCTCAACCAAGATATACATGAGCTACCAAGCATGAAGCAAAAACCACTGGTGGACACACGAGTGTCACAGCAAGCAACCGAATCACTGTTAGAAAAAGCATACAAATATGGCGGTAGTGATCCCCCTTGGGATAAAACAATCCAAGTAGCAGGGTACCACTCAAGTAGCGAAAGATGCCCTTAACCACCTGCCAATGCTTGACACCTGGGCAATGCATAAACCTGCTCATCTGTGAGACAGCAAATTGAATATCTAGCCGAGTAATGCCTAAGTAAATCAAGCATCCAACAGCCTGTTGATACAGAACAACATCAAATGCATCTCCAGCATCATGAAGACTCAATCGTAATCCTGTCTCCATAGGAGTGGCAATAGGCTTACAATCTTCAAGGCCAAAATGCTGCAATAATGTGTCAATTTCATTTGACACAAAGCCATTCCACCATCAACTTTCATAAACTGAATGCCCAAATAGTGATGCAAATGCCCCAAATCAGACATCTCAAATGAGGCATGCAAATCAGCCTTAAAATCAACAATATGTGTGTCATGAGGACCAGTGAGCAGCATGTCATCAACATATACCATGATGATCAGAAGAACATCATTAGCATGCTTAACATATAAGGTGCTTTTAGTTGGATTATTCTAAAAACCATGTGCAATCAGATAGGCATGCATCTTTTCATACCAAGCACGTGGTGCTTGCTTTAAACCATATAATGCCTTCTTTAACCTGCACACCTGGTTTTCATGCCCTTCCGCACAAAGCCACGGGGCTGAAAAACATACACTTCTTCATGCAACTCACCATTCAGAAATGATGTTTTAATGTCCAACTGATGCACATTCCAACCATGATGGGCTGCAACTGCACATATGCTACAAATAGTAGTCATTCGGCAAGTAGGAGCAAAGGTTTCATAAAAATCAATGCCTCTTTCCTATGCATAACCCTTTGCAACAAGCCTAGCCTTATACATGTCAACTGTTCCATCAGGTTTACGCTTCAGCTTGTATACCCACTTAGTGCCAATGGCCTTCTTGCCAGGAGGCAAGTCACATAAAGACCACGTACCATTTTTCATGATAACATCATATTCAGATTGCATTGCACCCATCCAATGTTCTGAATTTTGTGCTTCATCAAACGAAACAGGTTTAGTCTCATCACAGAGCCTAGAGCCAGCCATAACATAGCAATTTGACTCAAAAGAGGCACTATGAGAGCCTGAAGGAGTACGATATGACAGAGGTGCATCTAATTTCTTGTCACGCAAAGTTTGCACCAACCATTTTGGCATAGTTTTTGCCTGCTCAATATCAGCTCTCTCATCAACAAGTGCATCATGTAAATCTGCATCAGAAATGGAATGATCTGCATCATCACATGAAATCTGCAAAGGCTAAGAAGTTGCCTCATTAGGACAAGCACTAGACTGTCCACCTGTAAATAGAGGCAGCAAAGTATCATACATGTCTTTGGAGCTAATAGATGTCTCCTTAGTACATGAAAGTAAGGGTTGGATAGCATCTTCCACAAAAACAACATCGTGGCTAACTAGAATGCATTTAATTTGTGGATGATATAGACGATAGCCTTTGCTTTCAGAATTGTACCCAGCAAAAATACACTTTAGTGCTTTATCATCCAATTTTCTGTGATGTTGTTCAGGCACTAATGCATATGCCAAACAACCAAAAACACGCAGATGAGCAACAAATGGCTTGCGACCATGCCAAGCCTCATATGGAGTGATAGACTGCAACGCTCTAGTGGGACACCTGTTAAGTACATATGTTGCACACGTAACAACCTCAAGCTAGAAAGTATGTGGTAAAGCTTGACTCTTGACCATACACCTCACCATTTCCACGAGTGACCTATTCTTCTGTTCAGCAACTCCATTCTGTTGAGGTGTATATGGCAATTTACATTGATGTTTTATCCCACGTTCAGCAAGAAATGCATTAAAGTTAGAAGACATATATTCCCCCCCTCGATCAGAACGGAGGGTGGCCATTTTACATGCTGAAAGAAAACTAGAAACTGTTTACATAAACACTTCAGACTTTGCCTTCAATGGATATACCCATGCATGCCTGGAAAATCATAGATGAAAGTCACGAAGTAAAGATAGTTCCCAAAAGAAGGTGTATGCATAGGGCCACAGACATCACTATGTACAAGCTACAATTTCTAAGTAGCCCGAACTGAACCATCTTTTGGAAAGGAGGAATGCTGCATTTTGCCCAAAATACATCCTTCACAAATATGTTCTCTGGGTGCCTCAAGTTTGGGCAAAGAGGACACCATTTCAGATTTCTCCAAGCGTAGAAGACTAGCAAAATTCAGATGACCAAAGCATGCATGCCAAAGCTTTGCATCTGACATAGCCTGAGAATCATGTACTGCACATGCCAAATCATTTGCAGATCTTTCATATTCTATGAGCTTATACAACCCACAACATAAAATGCCAGAAGCAATAATGATGTTGCCATTTGACAGATCATGAACTGTGCATCTGTCATCAACAAATTTCACAACCAAGCCAATCTTGGCTAATGCAGAAACTCATAACAGATTTTTCTTGATCCTTGGCACAAATAAAGCATCTGACAAAGTGAAAGAAGTACCATCAACAGTAGTCAAAATGATCTTACCAACTCCCATAACAGGATAAGAGGAGTTGCTGGCACATGTAACAGTATTCCCTGCAGGGGCAGGCTCGAGTGAAGAGAAGAAACTGCACTGCGAGGAAATATGTTTGGTCACCCCACTATCAAAGTACCAAACATCTGAGTCTACTGTAGACATGCGCTGCTCATGAGAAGATGGGTCAAAACTGCAAACAGTAGTAAACACCCATTCTTCATCCTGCACAAGATTAGCAGACTCTGTTTTCGGTGTGGAGGCCTCTACAACAACCATTCCGGCCTCTTTCTTCTTTGCTTCTTTAGCAGCCAACTTTGGATAGCTCTTAATGACATGATCATTTGCTTTACAATATTTGCAAAAAAAAATCTGCTTTTCTGATTTCTTCTCATCTTTCTCTTCCTTCTTCGAATGTGTAGCATTTGCAGATTTCTGCTTACTAGTAGAAGAGCTCCATTTACCTTTGCCCTTCTGACTAGCCAAGAAAGCTTGATCTACAACACGCATGATGGACCTGTTCTACCTAGACTGATCTCCCTGCAACATAACAAAGACTTACTCCTCAAATGACAAGGCATTTGGATCACCATTCATCATCAAACAAAGCGTAGAAGCAAAACTCTGATATGAGTCAGGAAGACCATTCAGAACGGTCTGCATAAGTGAGCTATCTTGTATAACTTCATCAATAGAAATAAATTGTTCTTTCAAATCCTTGATCTTTGTGAGAAAACTATCCATAGAATCACCTTCATTCATGTGCTCACTCTCCAATTGTTTTCGGAGGTAAGCAACACGAGCCTCATTCCTAGCCTGGTACAATGTGGTAAGTGTATCACAAGCATCATTAGCTGTTTTGCAAGAGTGAATGTGAGGAATAATGACATGTTTGATAGACAAGGCTATCAATGGATGTGCTTGAGCATCTCTACCATCCCAATGAATTTGCTCTACAGTAGGTCCAACAGAAACAACAACACGAATAGGAATCTGTAGAATATCATCATCTTCGACACCATCTCCATCAGCTCGAGCACCTGTATTTGCAGTACCTATATTTGCAGGTGTAAGAGGACGTCTTTCAACACCCTGCACAATATTCCATAGTCCTTTTGCAACCTATATATGATGCATCATATAAGCCCACAATGGGTAATTCGTACATCCAACTTATCCTCAACAACCAACATACGAAATACATCACTATTTTCAGCCATGGTCGGTGACTAAAATACCTTGATGCAGAAAATTGGCTGTATCTCAAAAAGTTGAACATAACTGGCAAGATGAATTCTGCTAAACCTATAGTAGACTTCGAGAGACTTATATTGGAGAACCAAAACTGGTATATACCTTTGGCACAAAAAGACAAAATAGCATGCATAAGCACTATGATTATGTGTTCGAAGGCCAAAACAAGCTAAGATCGTGATTTTGACACCATACAGCAAAGCTGTTTTGATCTCTGAAACACCCTGAGTATGCTTATTGAATTTCATGCGATTCGGAGACTGCAACCAGAGAGGTGTTGATGATGCCCTAGATGAAGTGGCAACCTGTTCTGATACCAATTGTTGGAGTTAGACGTCTACGAAAGCACACGAACAACACAAGGAAGAAGAAGAAGCTTGGAGCACAACACACAATACTGAATGTATTACCACTAGAATGTACAAAGATAAGTAGGCCATTAGGGCAATAGGCATATATACAAGCCGCGAGGAAAAAACCTCTTAAAGAGGGAAAAAAGTGCCCCAGCGGTCCTAGAGTGGTCACACACATCACTACCTAAATATATCAACATTTCTTTTGCTCATGTTCAGAGAAGGAGTTTCAATCTATTACTAGGTTGATTTTTTTGCAACAAATGTGTCGAAGACAACCTTTCATCAAGTCTAATTTTCCTTTGAAGCATGATTTTATTACCTCTTCTTATCCTAGTTTTCCACGAGCTCCTCATTTGAACTATTCCACAACACCCATAGCCTCATCCCTTCAACCTACCAAACCCTCTACCCTTCAAACTTCTACAGTGGATGCTCAACAGAAGGGACCGTGTATCACCTATTGAAATTGTGGTAAACCTGGACATGCTAAAGAAAAATGCAGATTGCGGCCTCTCATATGAGACCTATTGCTACACAAATGCACAACATGGAGGTTGTTCACAAAGATGTTCCTTCCATTTGGATGGAGGAAGCATTGGAAAAATATTTAAGTACCTTGTGTAACAAAATTTCTATTCATTCTTTACTTTGCATGTAGGGTACTATTAATAATAAAATTATTAACATCTTACATGATGATGGTAGTTCTCATGATTTTATCTCACATTTGTTAGCACAAGAACTCAGAATTAAAGTTATTTCATTCCTTGTACAAAGTTAAGGTTTCATTCCAAGGAACTCAATATAATGTAACGAGTGAATTGCATGACGTAAGATTTGCATAGGTTCATATGTTGATGCACAAACATTTTTTATTTCCCCTTTGCATTCCTACGATGTTATACTTGGTATGCCTTTTCATTATTATTATAACCCATGTATTGACTATCATACACATACATTTAATTTTTAATTCAAAGGTCAACTCATTTCTTTGTCTACAAGCCATGACCTCCAACCATTTCCATGAATTAGTCATACTAACGTAAAACATGCATTTACGAAAGGTTAGAATTTATGCATTGTTTTTGTAAACGCCATAAATGATTATACTCACACCCTTTATGATGCAAATAAACCTTTTATGAATGCTTATAAGGATTTTTTTATGTTCAATTATCCTCTCAAAATACCACCATCTCAAGGATCCTTTGACCATAGTATACATCTAATTCACGATAGTTCTCCTCCTCATAAAGCACTTTATAAGCACGGCCCTTTTCACCAAAAGGAAATAGAAAATCACGTGAAGGGTTTACTCCAGAAAAGGACTTATAAGGCCTAGTTCTTCTCCATTTGGAGCACTCGTTCTCTTAATTGAGAAAAAGAATAAAACTTATAGGATGTGCATTGACTATAGATCCCTAAAAAAAATCACAATAAAAAATAGATACGCTATTCCTTGAATAGATGACTTGCTAGATAAACTTCGAGGAGCCCGTATCTTTAGTACAATTGACCTTAAATCTGGTTATCATCAAGTATGTATGCCACATAGTGATATTTACAAAACTCCTTTTAGGACTCAAACTTTCCATTATGAGTTTATGGTAATACGTTTTGGACTTACAAATGTTCTTGCTATATTTGTATGTATGATGATTACATTTTTTTTAATTATCAAGTGTTTGTTCTTGTTTTCTTTGATGATATACTTGTTTATAGTAAGAATGAAAGTGAGTTTAAGCATTTAGAAATAGTTTTTAGTTTGTTACATGAGAACACAGTTTATGCTAATCCTAAAAAATATACTTTTTCAAAAGTAAACTAGAATATTTAAGGCATATCATTTCTAGTAAAGGAGTGCATGTAGACCCAAAGAAAATTAAAGTAATTATAGAATGGCATGTAGCTCAATTAGTAAATGATGTACATTCTTTTCTTGGGTTGGCTAGTTTCTATAGAAAGTTTGTTAAAATTTTTTCTTATTTAGCATTTCCACTTAATTTATTATTGAAAAGGAAAATAAAATTTGCATGGGGATTAGCACAACAATCTTTTGAAAAAACTCAAACATGCACTTATTTTGCTGTTAGTTGATTTTACACAACTTTTTCATATAGTTATAGATGCTAGTGGTTCAAATATAGGTCAAAATTTAATCCAAAATGATAATCTCATTGCACTTGAACGTAGGAAACTTAAAGTCTTTGAAAATAATTATAGTACATATGATAAGGAACTTTTAGTTGTTCTGTAGGCTTTGACGATTTGGAAACATTATCTTATGGGTTCTGAGGTTTTAATTAAAACAAACCAACAAGCTATTAAACAATTATTAAATCAATCATTTATTTCTAATAAACATATCAAATGGTCTTCTTTTATTCAAAACTTTCAGCCCATGATTCAATATCAACTTGGCGAAGCTAATACTGTAGTAGATGCTCTTAGTCGTTTTCCATCATCACAGTTACATTTTGTTTTTGTCCATAATATTTCTGCCATTCATATTCATTCATATCTTCAATTGATGAACATTATACTTTCATAATGTTTTTTTGTATTTTCAACACAAATTATGCATCACTTAGGCTTTTATAGATTGTGTTATAAAGGAAATGAATGAACCACCTTAGATGGGACATAGGGGCATATAAAGCACAACATCTTCTTGTAAAGATTTCTTCTGTTGGCCACATATGGAAAAAGATATTGCACATTATGTTTCCCAATGCATTGTGTGTCAGCATGTTAAAGTTCATCATGGTAAAGCATTTGGATTGTTAATGCCACTACCCATTCCCAATGAACCATGGGAACAAATTTATATGGGTTTTATTACTAGTCTGCCTATAACTTATTGGAGTTTGAGGTCTGTGGAAGCACGCAAACGACACAAGGAAGAAGAAGAAGCTTGGAGCATAACACACAATACTGAATGTATTGCCAAGATAAATGTAAAAAGATAAGTGACCCATTAGGGTTATAGGCATATATACAAGGTGGTGGGGGGGGGAACCTCCTAAAGAGGGAAAAAAATGACCCGATAGTCCTAGTTTGTTCACACACATCACTACCTAAATATATCAACTAATCCCCCCTGAGAGTGATGCGGTGAACAAGGAGTTGGTACTCATGTAAAAGGAAGTGCCAAGCTATGTGGAATCAATCCACAAAAGGAAGTAAACCCAAAGCTTTGCGGAAAGCTTCAAACTTCTCCCTAGGCAAAGCCTTTGTGAAAAGGTCTACAATGTTCTCCTAGATGGGCACATATGCCAAGCTGGCCTCTCCAATAGAGAACCTCTCCTTGACATAATGATAGTGCACCTCAATGTGCTTAGTGTGAGCATGGAACATAGGACTCCTCGCAATTGCCAGTGCACTCTGACTGTCAATGAAGATGGTGGTGGCAAAAGACTGACCAACACTCAAATCAACCATAAGGCATTTGAGCCACACACACTCAATAGTCGTTGTGAAAGCTTCCCTATACTCAGCCTCACAACTAGAAGTGGCCACAGTAGGCTTCTTCTTGCTCAACCAAGATATGCACGAGCTACCAAGCATGAAGCCAAAACCACTAGTGGACACACGAGTGTCATAGCAACCAGCCTAGTTAGAATTAGAAAAAGCATGTAAATTTGGCGGTAGTGATCCCCCCTTAGGATAAAACAATCCAAGTAGCTAGGTACCTCTCAAGTAGCGAAAGATGCACTTAACTACTTGCCAATGCTTGACACCTAGGCAATGCATAAACTTGCATATGTGAGACAAAAAACAATATTTGATCGAGTAATGCATAAGTAAATCAAGCATCCAATAGCCTATTGATAGAGAACAACATCAAATGCATCTCCAACATCATGAAGACTCAATCGTAAACCCATCTTCATAGTAGTGGCAATATGTTTGCAGTCTTCAAGGCCAAAATGCTGCAATGATGTGTCAATATATTTTGTTTGACACAAAGCTATTCTGCCATCAACTTGCATAAACTGAATGCCCAAAGAGGAAGATGTGCCAGATCCTGATTTTCCACGGATGGAGATAGATGCTCCAGATGAGCATCCAGCTCCAGAAGTCCCTAGAGATAACATCCTAGTCAGAGAGGCGAGATGGAAGCTTAAGGATCTTAAGCCACCTACATATCATGGGTTGACTAGTGTTAGGACTGTTGATGTTGTTGACAAGTGGCTCAACAATTGGGAGCAGTGCTTCTGCTTGTGCCATATTGTGGACGATAGAAACAAGATTCAGCAGTCCATGTATAGCCTTTTGGACATTGCCCATAGTTTGAGCATGATAAGTTGGATTGTATGGACTACCCCTTATGGGCTTATATGATGCGTCATGTATTGGTCACAAAAGGAATGTTGAATATTATGCAGTGCTGGAAAATATCCTACTACACCTACAAATACAAGTATTGAAGGTGATGCAGATGGCATTGAAGATGCTGATATTCTTCAGATTCCTATTCGTGTTGTGGTTCTTGTTGTTCCTATTACAGAGAAAATTCATTGGGATTGCAGAGATATTGAGGCACATGCATTGATAGCCTAGTCTATCAAATGTGCCATTATTCCTCACATTTGCTCTTGCGAAACAACAAAGGATGCTTGGGACACACTTACCACTTTATACCAGGCAAGGAATGAGGCTTGTATTGTTTACCTCCAAAAATAGTTGGAGAGTGAGCACATGAATGAAGGTGATTCTATGGATAGTTTTCTAACAAAGATCAAAGACTTGAAGGGACAATTTATTTCTACTGATGAAGTTATACTAGATAATTCACTTGTGTGGACCGTTGTGAATGATCTTCCTGATTCATATCATAGTTTTGCTTCTACTCTTTGTTTGATGATGAAAGGCAATCCAAATGCCTTGACATTTGAAGATTTAGTCCCTATTATGTTGCGGGAAGATCAGTCTAGATAGAATAGGTTCATTATGCATGTTGCACATCAAGCTTTCCTGGCTAGTCAGAAGGGCAAAGGTAAATAGCGCTCATCTACTAGTAAGCAGAAATCTGCAAATGCTACACATTCAAAGAAGGAAGACAAAGATGAGAAGAAATAAAAAAAGCAAAAATTCTTTTACAAGTACTATAAAGGAAACGATCATGTCATAAAGAACTATCCAAAATCGGCTACAAAAGAGGCAAACAAAAAAGAGGCTGGAATGTTTGTTGCAAAGGCCTCTACACCGAAAACAAAGTCTTCTAATCTTGTGCAGAATGAAGAATGGGCATTTACTACTGTTTGCAGTTTTGACCCATCTTCTCATGAGCAGTGTATGTCTGCAGTAGACTTAGATGTTTTGTCCTTTGATAGTGGGGCAACCAAACATATCACCTCACAATGAAGTTTCTTCACTTCACTTGAGCCTACCCCTATAAGGAATACTATCACATGTGCCAACAAATCCTCTTATCCTTTTATGGCAGTTGGTAAGATCATTCTGACTACTGCTTGGTAGTTCTTTTACATTGCAGATGCTTTATTTGTGCAAGAGATCAAGAAGAATCTGTTATCAGTTTCAGCTTTAGCCAAGATTGGCTTGGTCGTGAAATTTGTTGATGATAGATGTACAGTTCATTATCTGTCAACGACGTGATTATTGCTTCTGACATTTTATGTCGTGGGCTGCATAAGCTCATAGACTATGAAATATCTATGAATGATTCAACATGTGCAGTACATGATTCTCAGGCTATGTTAGATGCAAAGCTTTGGCATGCACGCTTTAGTCATCTGAATTTTGCTAGTTTGCTATGCCTACAAAAATATGAAATAGTGTTCCCTTTGCCCAAACTTGAGGCACTCGGTAAACATGTATGTGAAGGCTGTATTTTGGGCAAAATGCAGCAGTCCCCCTTCCCAAAAGATGGTTCAATTCGAGCTACTTAGAAATTGCAGCTTGTTCATAGTGATGTCTGTGGTCCTATGCAGACACCTTCTTTTGGGAACTATCTTTACTTCGTGACTTTCATTGATGGTTTTTCTAGACATGCATGGGTATATCCAGTGAAAGCAAAGTCTGATGTGTTTATGTGCTTCAAATAGTTTTTGGTTTCGGCTGAAAATCTTTTAGCATGTAAAATGGGCACCATCTGTTTTGATTGAGGGGGGAATATATGTCTTCTGAATTTAATGCATTTCTGGCTGAATGTGGGATAAAACGTCAGTGTAAAATGCCATATACATCACAATAGAATGGAGTTGTTGAACGAAAGAACAGGTCACTCATGGAGATGGCGAGGTGTATGGTTAAGAGTTAGGCTTTACCACATAGTTTTTGGCTTGAGGTTGTTATGTGTGCAACGTATGTACTTAACAGGTGTCACACTAAAGTGTTGTAGTCTATCACTCCATATGAGGCTTGATATGGTCGCAAGCCATCTGTTGCTCATCTGCATGTTTTTGTTGTCTAGCATATGCTTTACTGCTTGGACAATGTCACAGGAAATTGGATGATAAAGTAGTGAAATGTATTTTTGTTGGGTACAGTTTTGAAAGCAAAGGCTATCATCTGTATCATCCACATGCTAAACACATTCAGGTTAGTCATGATGTTGTCTTTGTGGACGATGCAATTCAACCATTATTTTCATGTACTTTCATTACTTTCATGCACTAAGAGACATTTTTTAGCTCCAAAGACATGTATGATACTTTGCTGCCTCTTTTTACATGTGGACATTCTAGTGCTATTCCTAATGAGGCAACTTCTCAACCTTTACAAGTTTCATGTGATGATGCAGATCATTCCATTTCTAATGCAAATTTACATGATGCACTTGTTGATGAGCGAGCTGATATCGAGGAGGCAAAAACTATGCCAAAATGGCTGGTGTAGACTTTGCCTGACAACAAATTAGATGCACCTCTGTCATATCGTACTCGTTCAGGTTTCCATAGTGCCTCTTTTGCATCAGATTGCTATGCTATAGATGCCTCTCGTCTCTGTGATGAGCATGAGCCTATTTCATTTGATGAAGCACAAAATCTTGAAAATTGGATGGTTCTTATGCAATCAGAATATGTCGGAGAATGTTAATCTCCTTCAGAATAACCTACTCTTGAGATTAGAACACTTCTATACCAAGAGTAAGTCAAAAACCTTCACAACACATAAGTCTGCTACACAATTTCTTCAAATTAATCTTCACAGGTTACTTTTGTCTGAAACTGTCATTCTGAACAGTCGACTTTACACCTGTAACTTCTAAGACTTGGTTCTCCTTGAATAGAACCCGTTTAAGCAAATGCTTCTGGTTACGAGTAGCTTATCTTCTAACTTAAAGATTAAGCCCTCACTCATGCAAAACTTTAAAGTATGCACTGAGAAATGACCAAAACATTGATTACCGAAAATGCGCCTGTTTCAGTAAACTTTGAACACTCAACACATATGAATGTTCCTACTGACAATTCTCGGTTTCTGTTTACAATTAAACTCTGAAACTTAAGCTATAGATTGATTAACTATAGACTTAGATATCCTCAAAAAGATTTCACAAATCATCTATCACAGATGAAAACACACAGAAATTTCGGCGCAGTATTTTTCGATTACTCAAACAGTTACAGTTGAGTGATGAGAGGAAAACTCAACTAACTTTTCATATGTCTCATGACATCTAACTTCTCATTCTCTCTTATTCTATGTCTCTCTTCTCTTGCCTATATGCCTCTCATTTTTCCCTCTTCTTCTACTCTCATCTCTTCTTATGCGCCTCGACATTTTCAGGTATTTATAGATAAATTTGTACAAGCTTATAACGCGGACTATACTACTGTACATATGTGTACAATTTTTCCGGTTCTCTTCCATGCTTCAAAATTTGTTCTTTTCTTCCTCCTTTTATCTTCCAACTCTTCATGAACTGAAAACTGTAAAAGTGATCATTTCCGGTAACATTCCGGTGACTTTCCTGTGACCTTCCGGTACTGTTCCGGTGCCTTCCGGTGACCTTTTTTTAAGAAAATTTTTGCTGACATCTCTGCGGACTTAAAGACCTTCAATTGTTGATTGTCTTGCACCAACAGCTCCCCCTCAATCATCAATTGAGGTTTTCTCTGTCTTCTTTATTCCTGCCATATCTTTAAACCTTTGTAACTTAGGTCCATCCAAACTTTTTGTAAGCATATCAGCTATCTGATCTTTCGTTGAAGTATGGATTACTTCAATCTCCTTATCCATCACCTTCTCTCTTAGAAAGTGATACTGAATCTCAATATGTTTAGTCCTGGCATGAAAAACAGGATTAGCAGCTAAATATAATGAACTCATGTTATCTCCAAATATAATTGGAGTCCTCTGTATAGTGTCAAAACTCTTCATTAAAATCTTTAGCCAAATCACTTCCTTTGCAGCTTCAACCATGCCTTTGTATTCAGCTTCAGTAGAAGACAAAGCAACTGTATGTTGCTTCTTGGAACACCATGAGATTAGCTTATCTCCCACATAACACATGTATCCATAGGTTGACCTTCTGTCATCTGGATTACCTGCCCAATCTGCGTCACTGTATATTTTGATGTTTGTATCTGATGTAAAACCATAATACAAACCTTCTTTGAGTGTACCCTTAATGTACCTCAACACCCTTTGTCCTGCAATCCAGTGTTCTTTCTTTGGACAGTGCATAAATTGAGACAATACTCCTACTGCATATGATAAATCAGGTCTGGTTAACGTAGCATAGATAAGACTACCAACCAAACTCTGATATTGTCTCACATCCTTGAATTCTTCTCCACCAAACTTACTCAGTTTGTGGTTCACCTCCATTGGAGTAGGTGCTATCCGGCAATCATTCATTTTAAACTTGATTAACAAGTTCTTCAAATATCTTTCTTGGGTCACGAATACTCCATGCTGAGTATATGTGATCTCCATACCCAAGAAATATGACAAGTCTCCCAAGTCACTTATCTTGAACTCCTTTTCCATTTGCTTCTTGAGTCTTTGTATACCTGACTCATCTGTTCCTGTAAGAATTATATCATCAACATATATGCACATGTATATGAAACCATTATCACTTGCTTTTATAAGCAGACTACTATCTGCTTCAGACACCTGAAAACCAAGTTCTTTCAAGAACTTTACAAGTCTATAATTCCACGCTCTTGGCACTTGCTTCAAGCCATACAAAGCTCTCTTGAGCTTGCACACATGATCTGGATATCTTTTATCTCTGAACCCTTGAGGTTGCTCCATGAACACATCATCTGAAATATATCCATTCAGAAAAGCATTTTTCACATCTAACTGACATAACTTCCAACCTTTGCTCGCAGCAACAGCTATGAGTGTTCTGATGGTTGTCATCTTTGCCACTGGACTATAAGTCTCATCATAATCAACCCCATAAGTCTGAGCAAACCCTTTGACAACAAGTCTAGCTTTGTATCTAGACACACTTCCATCTGCAAATCTTTTGGTCTTGTAGACCCATTTGCATCCAATAATCTTCTGGCTATTTGGTTTAGGAACTAAATCCCATGTTTGATTTTCTACCAATGCATCATATTCTTCCTGCATAGCTTTTTCCCATTTTTCCTTACCTTTTGCCTCTTCATATGTAGAAGGGTCTTCATCTGCTTTCACTATGTAAGCATAATCTTTCGTAGCCAAAAATGAAGTATCATAACTGTACCTTGTAGGTTGCCATCTATTTCTTGATGACCTTCTGAGTTCTCCGGTCCTTGAAGTTTCTGGTTCTTCACACTCAGGATCAAATCTTGGCCTTTCTTCAGCTTCTTCCTGTACTTCATAATTTTCTTCTTCATCAATTATTTGAACCTTTGATTTACCTTTCTTTTGACTCACTTCTTCTTCATCACCTGTATTGTTATTAACTGTTCCTGCATACCAAGAACTTTGCTCATCAAACGTAACATCTTTCGAAACCAGAAAATGTTTTGTGGATGGATTCCACAACCTGTATCCCATCTGTCTATCATCATAACCAATGAAAACATATTTTTCAGCTTTAGGTTCCAATTTGTGTCTTAATTGTGATGGCACATATGCATATGCCACACATCCAAATACTCTGCAATGATCTAGGGTAGGTCTTTTACCCCACCAAGCTTCATATGGTGTCATACCCTGCAGGGCTTTACATGGTAACCTATTGACCAAATAAGTAGCTGTATTTACAGCTTCAGCCCACAAATAATTAGGGCACTTTTTCTCATTCATCATGGACCTTGCAAACTCAACAATAGTCCTATTCCTTCTTTCTGCAACACCATTTTGTTGAGGAGAATATCTGCAAGTAATTTCCCTTTTTATACCTGCATTCCATAAGTAGCCACTGAATTCGTTGGAGAAATACTCTCCCCCTCCATCTGATCTTAGTCTCTTCAGTCTATGACCTGTAGTTCTTTCTGCATACGCATGATAATGTCTGAATGTATTGAATACTTCTGACTTATCCTTGATCACATAGATAGTGATCCATCTAGTAGCATCATCAACATAAATCACATAATATCTTGATCCATTTATACTGAAATCCTTTGATGGTCCCCACACATCTGTGTGTACCAACTCAAGCTTCTCTGAGTGCATAAAACCACGCTTGGTATAAGAATTCTTATGAGCCTTACCAAACTGACATGCCTCACATTTGTATGTCATATGTTGACCTGCAACATTAGGCAATCCAAGCACTGAACCATTGTTGACCATATCTTTAATACCTCTTTCATTGAAATGTCCAAGCCTTTTGTGCCAAAGATCTAACTCAGAAATTTTCTGTCCTTCATATGTAAACATGGCCTGACCAATGTTACCTTGAATCTTCAGTGTAAACAGTCTTCCTTCTTTCTTTCCTGAAACAATCTGTTTATACCCTTGACTGGGATCTTCCACGTATACTCCTTCATTAGTGAATCTTACTTCATATCCTTTTTCAACAATTTGTCCTACACTTATCAAATTCTTAGGAATTGTAGGAACATACAGAACCTTACCCAATAAGGTACTGCCATCTTTAGCTTTTACTGATCCAATCGACTTCACTTTATGCTTTGTGTTGTCACCTGTTTGAACAACATGATTAGAAACTTTATTCTCCAAATCAGTCATCAATGATATGTTTCCACTCAGGTGATTACTACATCCTGAGTCAATGTAGAAGACTCTTTGATCTTCATTTTGACTTTCACAAGTAGCATTCAATATCATTGTTGAATCTTCCTTCTGTTCTGAAGCGTAATTGTAGTAGGTATTGTTATATTGTTGACTTTGGAATCCTCTACCTGCATTTCTTCCAAAGTAACTCCTACCACCTCTTCCTCTGAAATTTCCTCTTTGATTTCTGCCACCTCTTCCTCTTGCATTGTAACTTTGACTATATCCATTATTACTTTGAGTATTGTGCCAACAATCATTAGCTAAATGATTTGTCTTACCACAAATCCAGCAGGCTTTACCTCCATCTTTGTTGTTTCTGCCTTTTCCTCTACCTTTGCTACCTCCTCTTCCTCTTAGGAAGTTGGCTTGGCTAGTTGTTCCTTCATCTTCATTTGCTTGTTGCTTTCCTTTGCTATTCTTCTTTTTATCTTTTGAGTACATTGCATGACCTGCACTTTTGTCACCATCTCCTTTAACATCATTCTCAAATGTTAGCATATGTCCTAGCAACTGATTTAAATCTGGAGTGAAATGATCAAGTGATAACTCTGTAGACAAAATAAACGGCTTCCATTTGTCATCACCTCTTAAGCCTGTAAGAATTTGTCTTACCAATTTATCCTCCTCAATATCTTCATCAACAGCTCCTAAAGCATCTGCAATATCTTTCATTCTTGTCACATAGTCTGAAACGGACTGAGAAGCCTTCTTCTTGAAGGTTGTAAACTCTGCCCATAAGGATGCCTTTCTTGACTTAGTAGTATTCTGGAAATGCTCCTCCAATGCATTCCAAATGTCCGTTGCACTTTCAAGACCTCGAATATGAGGTAACAAGTAATCATTTACTGCCATATAGATAATGCTTCTAGCTTGTGCATCTTTCTTCATCCAGTTTTTCAAATCTGCTAATTCTTCCCTAGTCGGAACACTAGGATCTTTGAACTGTGGCTTTTCTTCTTCTCCTGTGATATAAGCTATCAAATCTTTGCTCATAAGATGAGCTTCCATCCTCATTGACCACGCAGGATAGTTTTCTCTATCCAGTTTCTCTATCTGCAGAGAATCTCCCATCTTGTGTCTTCCTGTGTATTTAAATCTTCAACCTTTATGAATAATATATGTACCTTTGCTTCAAATTAGACTCCGTTTGTCTTTCTTGATGTCGTATGATCTCTTCCTCAGGTTTCGCCTTCAAGCTTTCACCTTTTAGTTCTTCGGTTGTTGAATTCTTTGTAACCGCAGCAGTCGGAAACCTCCTTTCTTTGATTTTGGTGTCTCCTGCTCTAATACCACTGCTGGACTGATACCTGCTTTGATACCACTTTACCTGCTCTGATACCACTGCTGGACTGATACCTGCTTTGATACCACTTTACCTGCTCTGATACCACTGTCGGAGAATGTTAATCTCCTTCAGAATAACCTACTCTTGAGATTAGAACACTTCTATACCAAGAGTAAGTCAAAAACCTTCACAACACATAAGTCTGCTACACAATTTCTTCAAATTAATCTTCACAGGTTACTTTTGTCTGAAACTGTCATTCTGAACAGTCGACTTTACACCTGTAACTTCTAAGACTTGGTTCTCCTTGAATAGAACCCGTTTAAGCAAATGCTTCTGGTTACGAGTAGCTTATCTTCTAACTTAAAGATTAAGCCCTCACTCATGCAAAACTTTAAAGTATGCACTGAGAAATGACCAAAACATTGATTACCGAAAATGCGCCTGTTTCAGTAAACTTTGAACACTCAACACATATGAATGTTCCTACTGACAATTCTCGGTTTCTGTTTACAATTAAACTCTGAAACTTAAGCTATAGATTGATTAACTATAGACTTAGATATCCTCAAAAAGATTTCACAAATCATCTATCACAGATGAAAACACACAGAAATTTCGGCGCAGTATTTTTCGATTACTCAAACAGTTACAGTTGAGTGATGAGAGGAAAACTCAACTAACTTTTCATATGTCTCATGACATCTAACTTCTCATTCTCTCTTATTCTATGTCTCTCTTCTCTTGCCTATATGCCTCTCATTTTTCCCTCTTCTTCTACTCTCATCTCTTCTTATGCGCCTCGACATTTTCAGGTATTTATAGATAAATTTGTACAAGCTTATAACGCGGACTATACTACTGTACATATGTGTACAATTTTTCCGGTTCTCTTCCATGCTTCAAAATTTGTTCTTTTCTTCCTCCTTTTATCTTCCAACTCTTCATGAACTGAAAACTGTAAAAGTGATCATTTCCGGTAACATTCCGGTGACTTTCCTGTGACCTTCCGGTACTGTTCCGGTGCCTTCCGGTGACCTTTTTTTAAGAAAATTTTTGCTGACATCTCTGCGGACTTAAAGACCTTCAATTGTTGATTGTCTTGCACCAACAGAATATGATGCTACCATGAAAAATGAGACCTGGTCTTTATGTGACTTGCCTCCTAGCAAGAAGGCCATTGGCACTAAGTGGGTATACAAGCTGAAGCGTAAGCCTGATGGAACCGTTGATAGGTATAAGGCTAGGCTTGTTGCAACGGGTTATGTGTAGGAAAGAGGCATTGATTTTGATGAGACCTTTGCACCTACATGCCGAATGACTACTGTTCATAGCATCTGTGCACTTGCAGCTCATCAAGGTTAGAATGTACATCAGTTGGACATTAAAACTGCATTTCTGAATGGTGACTTACATGAAGAAGTGTATGTTTTTCAACCCCATGGCTTTGTGTAGAAAGGCATGAAAACCAGGTGTGCAGGTTAAAGAAGGCATTATATGGTTTAAAGCAAGCACTACATGCTTGGCATGGAAAGATACATGCCTATCTAATTGCACATGGTTTTGCGAATAGTCCAATTGAGAGCAACTTATATGTTAAGTGTGCAAATAACATGCTTCTGATCATTGTTCTGTATGTTGATGACATGCTGCTCACTGGTCCTCATGAGAAGCATATTGTTGATTTCAAGGCTGATTTGAATGCCTCATTTGAGATGCCTGATTTGGGGCATTTGCAGTCATTATTTGGGCATTCAGTTTATGCAAGTTGATGGCGAAATATCTTTGTGTCAAACAAAATATATTAACATATTATTGGAGCATTTTAGCATTGAAGACTGCAAACCTGTTACCACTCTTATGGAGACAGGCTTATGATTGAGACTTCATGATGCTAGAGATGCATTTGATGCTATTCTCTATCAGCATGCTATTGGATGCTTGATTTACTTATACATAACTTGGCCAGATATTCAGTTTGCTATCTCACATATGGGCAGGTTTATGCATTGCCCAGGTATCAAGAATTGGCAGACAGTCAAGCGCATCTTTCGCTACTTGAGTGGTACCCAACTACTTGGATTGTTTTATCCCAAGGGGGGATCACTATCACCAGATTTACGTGCTTTTTCTTACTTTGACTGGGTTGGTTGCCATGACACTCATGTGTACACTAGTGGCTTTTGCTTCATGCTTGGTAGCTCATGTATATCTTGGTTGAGCAAGAAGCTGCCTACTATGGCCACTTCGAGTTGTGAGGCTGAGTATAGGGCAGCTTTCATAACGACTGTTGAGTGTGTGTGGCTTAGACACCTTATGGCTGATTTGGGTGTTAGTCAGTCTTCTGCCACCACCATCTTCGCTAACAGTGAGAGCGCATTGGCATTTGCGAGGAACCCTGTGTTTTATGTTCACACTAAGCACATTGAGGTGCATTATCATTATGTTAGGGAGAGGTTCTCTACTAGAGAGATCAACTTGCCATATGTGCCCATGCAGGAGAACATTGCAGACCTTTTCACGAGGCTTTGTCGAGGGAGAAGTTTGAAGCTTTCTGCAAAGCTTTGGGCTTATTTCCTTTTGTGGATGGATTCCACATAGCTTGGCACTTCCTTATACATGAGTGCCAAGTCCTTGTTCACCACATCACTCCCGGGGGGGATTTGTTGATATATTTAGGTAGTGATGTGTCTGAAGACACTAGGACTTCCAAGACACTTTTTTTCCCTCGGCTTGTATATACACCTATTGCCCTAATGGGTTACTTATCTTTATACATTCTAGCGGTAATACATTCAATATTGTGTGTTGTGCTCCAAGCTTCTGTTTCTTCCTTGTGTTGTTTGCGTGCTTCCGTAGACGTCTAACTCCAACATCTTTTAAATGCTCTAGGTGGAACCATTGTATTCAAGAAAATAGATTTAAAAATTGGCTACCATTAGATTAGAGTAAGAGATCATGATGTACATAAGACAAATTTCAAGATCCGTTTTGGCCATTATGAGTATTTGGTCATGCCATTTGCTTTGAATAATGCACCAACTACATTTATGATGTTAATGAATGACATTTTGAGATGGTTCATTGGAAAGTGTTGTTGTTGATTTTGTTGATGATTTGTTAGTGTATAGTAGAACTGTGCATGAGCATGAGAATCATCTAAGGTTAGTATTGAATGTTTCAAAAGATAATCAACTGTATGTTAATCCAGAGAAGAATCAGTTGTTTCTTCTGAGGATAGAGTATCTAGGGCATGTGGTTTCAGCCGATGGGGTTCATATGGATTCCAAGAAGGTCTCAGTTATTCTAGCTTGGCCTTCTCCTCAGGATGAGGGGCATTTATAATCATTTCTAGGACTTTCTGATTTTTATCGAAAATTCATCTCTTCATATTTTTCGATAGTAGCGCTTATGAAGAGCTTGCTTCAAGGCAAAAATCCATTTACATGGAAGCAAGAGCAGCAAGAGAGTTTTGATAATCTGAAACAAGCTATTTTGGAGGCTCCTATACTCAAAGTGGTAGATCCACAAAAAAACCTTTGAGTTAGAGATAGATGCTAGTGGCATAGCCATAGGGGTAGTTTTGAGCCAAGATGGCATGCCAATAGCTTTTGAAAGCAAGAAATTCAGTAGTGCACAGTGCAATTGGCTAGTGCATGAACATGAGTTGTATGCATTGGTGCATGCACTTACAGTCGGGAGACACTATCTTTATGCTGAAAACTTTACGGTACACACAGATCACCATACACTTAAGTATTTTTGTAGTTAGTCAAATCTTTGAGGCAGACAGGCTCGTTGGGTTGAGCTCATGCAAGAGTTTTACATGGAAATCTTGTATAGAATGTTGGTGCATTTTAGCCAAGCCTACATGCTTGATATGATGTTCATTTGTAGTCATATGTGTAGACATATGAACACTTCTTGTGAAAGAGTACATTTTATCTCTTGTAATTGTAAAAGAAAGAATGGCTTAAGTCATCCATGATGTAAAAAGCAAATTTGTGGCTCTAACTACTTAAAACCATGAATCGATCAGCTCAGAGAATATCTCCTAATTCCTAGCATCACTTTTAGGTGAAGTCATTTGAATTCAAATTCAAAACTACCTCCAAAAGTAGCTATAAAAAAAGCAAGAAGGAAATCGCAATAGGAGAGCTTGTGCCCACTCCATGTTCATTCATAGAGATTGAAGAGCTTACTCCATAGCTCTATCATTCTACTCCCATTGTGCAAGTATTCATTGCCAATGTGGTTGTAATTATCTGTGAATCTACACATTCATCATTTACTTCTTCTCTATTTTGTTCTCTATTATACTCACTCATAATAGTAATGTCAGAAACTCATATCTCGGGCTATACATAACCTTTTTTAGAGTTTTAAAGTGAATTGTATATCTCTCTAAGTCCAGTTTATGCTCACAAAATTTCATGGTCATTGGCTTTACCGTTTGTGAGAAATCTATGTTTTACTGCTCACTGGTCAATCTCTACAGAGCCTCCAAAATGGCAGGAGTGTTCCAGATTTTGCTAAAACTTGTTCTCAGTGCTCAATTGATAAATTGAAGTGCTCTAACTTGGATTAGCAAGCTATCTAAGTCTATTTGCTATTTCCAAAAGGAGTTTTTCTAATTCCTACCAGGTTGAGAGCACTATTCATTTTTTCCAGCAGGTGTATGTACAAAAATAGCAAGTTTTGGGAGCTAGTCATTTTGCAACTAGTCTATCTTGACTCAAACTTTTGAGAGACTTGTTCCAAAACACTTGGGTATTTTTTTGTGTATTTAGGAAGTTGAAAGGGTCTACTAACCAACTTTGAAGTCTTAGTTGGCTGGTGTGGAGCTGGTTGTAGCAGCACCAACTCATATTCAGATTGCATCCACCATCTCTCTCCACATAAAAGAGGAAAAAGAATATAGTTGTTGATGCATTATTATGGATAATGTATCAAATGACCTTTATAGTTCTAGAAATCTCACTTCTTCAAGAGACAAAGGAAGCACAGGTGGAAGACCCACATTTGTTACAGATTATTAGAGCCATCAGTGATGAGTCTATTATAGGAGATGGGGTAGTTCTAGCTATTTCTTCGCCTAGCAGAGTGAACAAGTCCACTCTATATTCCAATTTCTCAGAAGAGAATGGAATAGTCAAATGGAAAGGAAAGGTTTGCGTACCATATTCCCAGGATTTGAGAAGAAAATCCATGCATGATAACCATGATGCACCTTGCACAGGACATCTTGGTGTTGGCAAGCCAATACTTGTTAGAATAACATTTTGGTGGCCGGGATTAGCTAGAGATATCCACACTTATGTTCAACAATGCTTTATGTGTCAAGTCAACAAAGCAAAAAGGGTGAAGACACTAGGTCTTCTACATCCTTTATAGATTCTAGATCATAACTGGGATAGTGTATCCATGGACTTCATAGTCGGGTTACCACAGACCCAAAGGAAGGAGGATACTATCCTAGTTGTGGTAGACAGATTGAGCAAGATGGCTCATTTCATACCCACACAGGAGACAATAGAAGCTCCAAAGGTAGCAAATTTGTTTATCCAACATGTCTTCAGATTGCATGGGTTACCGACATCCATAGTTTTAGATAGGGATGTTAGGTTTATAAGACACTTTTGGAAGTCTGTATTTGAAAAACTCAAAGTTTCATTAAAGATGAGTAGTGGTGCTCATCCTTAGAGAGATGGTCAGAATAAGAGAGTCAACTAGATTCTCAAGGACATGTTGAGGGCATATGTGCCCGAGAGGTAGATAGATTGGGATAGTTATTTGCCACTGTTTGAGTTTGCTTATAACAATAGGCCTCACAAGGTGATAGGTATGTCTCTTTTTGAGAGTTAAAAAGCTAAGTGAAGTTGCATACTGATTAGAGCTTCCTCTAGATTGTAGTTCATCTAGTGTTTCATGTGAGTAAACTTCGGAAGTATATTTCTAGGGAGGATAATCTAATAGAGGGTTATTATTTCTTTGTAGGAAAGTGATAGCACAGATCATTCTCTAGACAAGATGCTAGATCAGAGACAGAAATGGTTGAGGAATCGTGTCATCCAGGAGTATCTAGAAGCATAGATAGGATTACTGCTTATCGAATCTACTTGGGAATTAGAAGCTCTGGTTCACAAGTACTTTCCCTCATTGATCATTGAGGAAAATGATCTTTAGAAGGGGGAGAGAGTGTTAGAAATTGATCCTTAGGATGTCTGAGTGGTAGGTCTTCCAAATTGCAAAATACAAAGTAGTAGTGCTACAGGTGAAGGTGAAATTGATAGTTGATGCTTGTTTTGTGTATATCTTGAGCTACACACATCCGATTGAGGTGTTCTATATACCATTATGTAGCAAGAAAAAGTTCTTGAAGTTTACTGAAGAGCAAAAATCCAAATTCAAAGGTTATCATCTCTAAAAAACACAAAGCAACATATTTTCACCATAAGAACCCTAATTGCTTTTGGAGGTTCATTTTGTTGTGGAACTTTTTCTTCGAGAAATTTTTTGGTATGCAAGCTTTTATTTTCAGAGCTTGAAGGCATTATCCGTGTATGATCACTGTGGTAGCTCCTCCATATGAGGGTAGAGCATGATCTTATCACGTGTTTAGCATGTTAGATCATCATAGCATTGTTAGTGG
This sequence comes from Ceratopteris richardii, assembly GCA_020310875.1. Lineage (NCBI taxonomy): Eukaryota > Viridiplantae > Streptophyta > Polypodiopsida > Polypodiales > Pteridaceae > Ceratopteris > Ceratopteris richardii. Next base: position 164,642,352 of record CM035426.1, on the reverse strand, counting down.
ATATATAGTGGCATTGTGGTCTTTATCTCGTTTATGCCACTTGATTATAGATTTATTTGTCGGTTGCATACATTTTATGAGAGTTGATTTTGTGGTACTTGTATCCTTGTTTTCTTTGCAGGTACATGATCCATATTGGAGCCTTAGTCGCATACTCATTTGTCACCTCGATTGGCTATTAGTTTAGCATATGGTCATTGATTTGATATCTATTTGCCAGTGTGATTCTTGGCATATGTGGATGGTATTAGTTTTTGGCATATGTATTGCCATTAGTTTTTGGCATATGTATTTGCCATTATCTTTAGTTGGATCAGCGACAGGCAGTGACAAGTAACTCATTGTTCTTTCGTTATTGGCTATCTTGTTTGATTTCTCAGTTTACAGGGGATACTCTGCCAAAATTTTTCCAGGATTCTTTCACATCTACTTGATCAATTTGGAGACTTGGTGAGCAGGCTTATGCTCATGGCTTTATTTGCATGCTAGATGCATGGTTACGTGACAATTGGTTCACATGGTTTCTTCTCCAGTGAGGCATTTGTGATATAAGTTATGCATATGGATATGCAAGTGTGATCCTATTGGTGATAGAGTATTGTTTCTAGTCTCTTGTTATATTTATAGTCTCTTGGATTGCCAGCATGGTCTCTTCTCGATTTGATGGCACTAACTTTTCGAGATGGAAAGATTAGATGTGGCATACATTGGTTCGTGCAGGGTTACACATGTATGTGCATAGAGATGCACAGAGGCCTCGTGACATGCCCGATCATGTATGGATGGATATGGATGCATTGGCCATCTCCACTATCCAATTATAGCTTGTGGATTCTATATATGAGTCTGTTATGTATGAGGAGACAAGTAGTGCATTATGGTCAGAAACTACGTGATATGTATGCAAGTCCATTGAATCATGTGAGACATAGATCACATCGATGACTTCGATGTTGGCACTATGACCATGAGGGCCATATTTGACGACATTGCTTCAGGCGGATGTGACGATGATGGCAGAGATATGCGCATGATGCAAGTCAGGTAGTGATTGCAAGAGAATCTATGGTAATTGATTATGCTTATGATGGTGATATCACTTTCTCCTATGGATCATCTCAAGATTCCTCTTGTTCATTAAATAGCACACATATGGCTTGGTTGCTTGTTGCATTAGTCGGTTTTCATGTTACTCCACATCGTGAGTGGTTTTGTCGATTCTTCGGTGAGAGTTGTGGATGTGTGCACTTGCTTGATGGTACGACATATGACATTGAGGGTGCAAGGAGATGTATGCCTTATGCTACCTAGTGGAGAATCACTTATACTTAGACATGTACATTATGTGCATCCCTTCTCTATGAGCTTGATTTCAATTAGCCAATTACAAGAGAGCAGATGTTATGCATTCCTTGGTGAGCATCATTTTCAGTTGTAGTTGGGACAGCTTATGCTTGTCATAGGTGCTAGGATTGGGCACAGGTATCCATTCTAGGTACTTCATGTGAGAGATAATCTCGTCTTAGTGGGAGTTCAGCCTTATGTGCACCGTGAGATTCGTCATGTCTCATTTTTGCTACCTACAGATAGGTCTATTGACATTCATCATGCACATGTATGGCAGGATTCAGATACTCTGATGGATGCACATGTAGAGCATGTTTTGGATGCTTGTGATGTTTATGTAGAGCATGATTTTGTTGATCATATATGTGCTCATATGGAGCATACTTTGGATGATCATTTGGATGCTTTAGAGCATGATGTGCATGCTCATGTAGAGCATTGTGATGATACTCAGTTAGAGTTTGATCATCAGTTTGATCTTGGTGTTGATGTTGTGCAGTTACCTCATGTGGAGCATGACGATACACTTGATGTGGTAGAGCAAGATAGCTTTATATATCTACTACTACTACTAGGATAGCATCTCTCTTCCTTTAGGTCTGTAAAGGGTGTAAAAGACTATCCCAATTGTGCTCTAGAATATCTACTACTACTAAGATAGCATCCCACTTCCTTTAGATATGTTGTAAGATATCATATTAATTCCCCACCCCCCCAAAAAAAAGATGTGTAGGTAATAATGAAATTTTATGTTTAGGATATTTTGATCATGATTAGAATATCATAAACATAAAATTTCATTGTTACCTACACATCTTTTTTTTTTGAAATCAATATGGTATCTTACAATTCTTCCCCTCTTTGAAGAACTCTGTCCTTAGAGTTGGAAAGAAGGATAATGTTCCATAAACTCATCTAAACCAACCTATGTTGAATCTTCAATAGGATATGCAAACCACTTAACGTGTCTGCAAAATTTTATTGCACTAAGTTTTTACATCCTCTCTCCAGAAATCTGATGTATGGAATTTGTATATTAAATTTGAGCATGAAGATGAAGGAATTAGAAAAAGTGTTGTATGAGAGAAAGGTAGAGTAATCTTAGTAGAAAAACTTTACCTAATTGAAAATTTTGTAGTTCTTGTGTTTTATGTCTCATTTGGTTACATGAAGATTTTTCATGTTTTTTCATCTCTCTCTCTACAATTTCTGATTTTGTAGGGCTCAAAAAATGATATGTGGAAGCGGATTTGGACCTAAGGCATCTCTAACACTATTGCACAGATTGAAGAACTGAATATTTTGTATCTCACAAGCTTAAGATATTTCCTCATTGTTTTTGAGTTACATGGCTTGGAAAAGTGCCATTTTAGGTACTTAGAGAAAAAAAGAAGCCTTGATTCATCTTATTCATGTTCGCAGATTTAGAAAATGCACATTGGTATGTGGGTTATTTTGGGTGGTTGACATGTGTGTGAGTGTGTTGCAGGGATTGCCTCTATTTTTGCAAGTACGATTCTTGAGCTGGACATGAAAAGTAGATGCATGGGTGGTGTGGAAGTCTTGCATGAGACATGCAAAAAGATGTTATCTTGGAGCATGCAGATTCTAGGAGCACATGTCTAGGAAGGCATGATTGGTCATGCGATGGCGAAAGGGGAGATCCAAAGATGAAGACTTAGAGCTAGGGAGAGATTATGGTGTGCATTGATCATGATCGTTTTCTTCTTCTCTGATTGAGATTGGGATTGGGATTGGGATTGAGATTGCGATTGTGATTGAGATTAGCTTGGGGGTGGTTGGGTGGATGAGAATAATTGATAGATTTTGTAATGCAAATCAAAACTGCTTGTAAATTTGCATAGATAATAAAGTTCTCTCTCTCTCTCTCTTTCTCTCTCTCTCTTCTTGTTCCTTGCATACTCAATTTTTCTTCCTTATATCTTGTTGTGCTGAATTCTATTATTCTGTGTTGGATTGTGATTGAAGATTAAGAGACTTGTTACATTTGTAAAGGGTGTAAAAAACCTGGTGTCTTAATGCTTTCCATCTTGTTGACATGACACATAAAGCATTATCCAAGCATATATGTGGACATCTCTTGCTAATCCATGCCAGCAAAATGTTTTTTTGACTAGTTGAATGATCTTGTCAATACCAAGGTGCCCTGCACAAGGAACATCATGGTCATTGGGCATGACTTTTTCTTCTTAAATCTTGAGAATCTGGTATGCAAACTTTTCCTTTCCATTTGATTATTCATTCTCCATTGAGAAATTAGAACATGAAACTCGACCCATTTACTTTAGTAAGGGAAGAAGTCGATGGAATGCCCTATCTCTTATGATGGATTCATCTCTTATGATCCTTCAAGGCAAAGGATCGAGCACAAGATCTTGTCATAGGCGTAGAGGGAGCACATAAATTGCTCATAGATTACTTCATAATCTCAACAGTGATTTTCATCACTAAAACCATGTAATATATGTAGATTCCACATAGGCAACTCCATTTTGGGCAAGTCGAAGAGTCCTCGAGCTTGAGGAGTCTAAGAGAAAGCTCATACCAATTTTTGTAATTTATGAAAGCCATTTGGTAGCTCAAATTAGATGTAGAACCTATTTTATAACTATGCCGATCACTAGATGTGAAACCAGTCAAAACTAGGCAAAAACTATAAATAGAGCTAGAAGAGCTCATTTTGAGGTTGTTGTTGAGCTTATGAGCTAGTGACTAGAAGAGCTATTGTAATTAGTGGATGATAATGATGAATATGAGTATGAGTTCTTTTCTTACTTTCCATTGATCTCCATCGTCACTTTCCTTGTGCATGTGTGTGTATGCAATCACATTTCTCACCATCACCTTCATGCACTTCACTTTCTCTTGATCTTCATATCGGCCTAACCTCTCCGTAGATTGACAATTACAAGGTGGAGCTCCTCATGTTGGTAATCACCATTGTACTAGAGTGACACCAAATTTGGCATCATTGCCGAGAAAGAGCTCTAGGTTGAGCGTGTGATGGTAAGTGTGTTGGAGAAAATCGTTGGAAGGTAAAATTTCTTTTTTTTTTTGTTGTTTGTAGTTAGTTTTTACACACGTTTACTCCACTTTTCCTCTCGTTTCATTCCCCATCATCATCTCAAACTCCAAAAAATCACTGGTAAGTGTGTTGGAGAAAATCATTGGAAGGTAAAATTTCTTTGTTGTTTGTAGTGAGTTTTTACACACTTTTACTTCACTTTTCCTCTAGTTTCATTCCCCATCACCATCTCAAACTCCAAAAGATCACCAAAAAGTTGTCATATTCCCTCTTTCTCTTCTCTTCCCCTCATTGTGTGTGCGAGAGTGAGAGAGAGATTTTTCAGGTGTTTGTTCGTGTTTTCTGGTGCACTAATCTTGCAGGGCAGCTTTTGGATACCATGGATTTGTAGGAAACACAGATAAAAAATCCATTTTTCTCTCAAAAATTGGCATTGAAGCTAACCATTGCGACTATCAGAAAAGGTATGTATTTAGGTGAACTTTTTACATGAAGGAGGAGCCTAGGTAAGCGCTTGCATAGATCCACAACTATTTTTTTGAAATTGCATGATTTTCTTACCATCACGATGATGTCACATCATCGTGATTATGTCTGTCAATCGTGACGATCACTGATCGTCGTGGCGATTGGCTCACACCATCACGATCGCATCACATCATCACGATGGTGCTTGATAATAGCAATCTTGACTAACCATCGTGGTCTGATCGTTGTCATCTGATCATCGTGACTTCATCTTTGCGATTGTCACTGTGCATCATAGCTTGACCGTCGTGACTTGATTGTCACAATTGTGACTCATAGTCATCATCTGACCATCACAACTTGACAATCGCCACTGTTCGTGATCATCGTAGTCTGACCATTGTGACTTCATCATCGCGATTGTGACTCATCATCATGGTCTTGACCGTCGTAGCCTGATCATCGTGGCCTCTGACCATCGTGGGTGTCACACCATCACAATTGTGTCTGATCATCATGATTGCCAGGCAAAACGCCAAAATTAGGGTTTTTCAAATATTTTCAAATTTTTGGGGTACTTTTTGGCTATTAATTGTGAACTTTTGTGTGTGTAGCATAGAGCAAAGGGAGAAGCAGGCAGTACCTAAAACTCTTGGGCAAACAATAACAGCCGCTTCAAAAGTCCAGGAGAACATTGTAAGTGGAATTTCCATCATCCGTTGGTGACTTCTTTGAGTAAATCTACTTTGTGACAATCAGAGTGTTTTAGCACTCCTAGAATAGCAAGGATTCACTCCAAGATACTAGGTGATAAGTGGTTGACGAGAGAGAGAGAGAGAGAGAGAGAGAGAGAGAGAGAGAGAGCAAGTGGGTATAGGGATCAAGCCCAAAGGAATTATGTGATTTGATTACGCATCGCTCAAATGAATTAAAATTGAACATATTAAAACGATTCCTTGCGATAAACCTGAAAAAGACAAGAACCTGTAAAGAAAACACTCAAAGAGCTAAGTGATTGACATATTAATCAAAAGGGTGAGCATGATAAGGTGAAATAAGGATTAATGAACCTGAGATCAAGGAAATACTTAGGAAAAAGTGATACGCAGAGTGTTCGATCTTATGAGGCTAGCCTGAGAACTACAACTCGATCGTGGGCTCAACAATTAGTCAGTTATCCATACAAGGTTAGATCAGACACGAGTGACTCAGATTTATCTTTCAACGTAGGGATACCAGGGATTTCGTTTAGTGTAGCCCACCTAGAGAGACAGAGGGACCCTACAAGACTTAGTTGGAGTACATCTGCACGAATAGATTGGGTGCCTAGGTATATGAAGATGGCCTTTGTAGGTCGGTAATTCAATTACATAACCCTGATCAACCTATGGGATTAGAACATCCAACCGTGAAGTTCAAAAATGAGGCTTACATAGACAAAGAAGGGACCATGTACATTGTCACGATTAAGGCTAACTCAACGAATGAACTAGGTGAAACTGTAGAAATTACAGACCTAGGTGTGGACGGACAAGGGAAACAAATCAAAGAACCTAGAACACCTAGAGGAAAATCTGTGCTAATGAGAGTGTTAACTCCTAAGTGGATGCCCCAGGACAATAGGAGCATAAAACTGTTTTGGAATAAAGAGACCAATGAAGCTTTTTGGAGATATAGGCCAGAACACTCTATTGCTAAAGAAGCAAACATGATTTATGAACTAAAGGACCCAGAGGTTCAAGGGAAAGTAGTATACTTAGATGACACCTCAAAACGAGTGTATAAGGTCACAGAACATGGTCATCATGCGTATTCGTGGGGAGGAGAATTAGTTTTTCCACTAATAAGATCACATGTATCTAAGGAGAGTTTGGGTATTGGTTCATCTCAAGGACATAGAGAGAAGAACAAGGAAGGACCGGAGAGTAGTTTCATCCATCGCACAGGAAGGGAAAGGGCCCTACTGAAGGTGGGAGGGCTGAGAGAGAACCAATTAGGGATCATAGAGCTCACAGGAGTGGGGACAATTTTCCCCTACCTAGACCTAGAGACCACCCTAGAACTTTGAGGCCTCCTCAACTAGTGAAGGCTATGAATAAATACTTTGACGGATTTAGAGATCCTTATGAGCATGTAGCAGAGTTCAAACAAGTGTTATAAGCTAAACAAGTCGAAGACATGTTCACACAATTTAATGCCTTTGGCCTCACTCTAAAGGGTGATGCGTTGGATTGCTTTCGACCAGTGCACCAACACCAATTTAGAGACATCCACCACATGATGGAGTCCTTCATTACGAAATTTTCCAAGAGTGGAATAAGACACAACATGTCTTCATTAATACACACATTCAAACACACCCCTCAAGACACAGTGAGGAAGGCCAGTCGAAGATTCAGATGTTACATAGAGAGATGCCCCCCCATTGGAAGTACCCACTCAAGCCAAATTGATAGCTTTGTTCATGGACGGCCTATTGAGTGATAATCTTAGGTCATACGTATTCCTGAAGGAACCAAAAACCTTGGATCAATGTTTACACATCTGTGTAGACATAGAAGATAACTTAGGAGAAGAGCTAGAACTTCCCGAGGCTCACAAAGATTTGGATAGTACTAGAGAGACCTCATCCAGACATTCCAATTCAATAGAGGACCTAGCAGAGCAAGTGGCCAAACGATTGGGATTCTCTAGTAAACTTGGCATCAAATTGGCCCCCCCTCGAAGGTGTTACACTTGTGGAGGTGACCATATGGCAAATATGTGCCCACATGCCATGCAATCCATAGGAAATGCCAATGGAGTGTACTATACCATAGAGCGTAGATACACTAACCACACGGCTCAAGATTTCCCATATAATAAAAAGGTGGTTAGGCAGGGTTACCCTCAGCAATATCAACCAGGTAGATACCAAGGGCAGTATAAGCCACAACAATACTATCGTGCCCCCCCTCACTATCAAGTTCCTTATCAAGCACAACCTAGACCTCAATCTGTCCTAGGACAACAACCTCCACCCCCTGCTAATGTAGTTTCTGTGAAGTATGCCACACCAGAGGAGAATTCAAATATGGCATTAGTACCCACAACCCCTTTGATCACAGACAATGACCCTAATGCAAATAGTTTTGACTCCCCATGTAAATAGCCCACTAGCCTACTACACGGAGTCATCGGAAAACTTAGACCCTTACTATGAGAATCCTGTGTACGAGCGAAATTGGGAACCGGTTTACGCTTAGGTCATGTATACAAAATCCAACCTGAGACCACAGGCTAGACAACTAAGGCCTCGGGGACCCAAAGGACCATGTTTTAAATGCCAAGGAGACCACTTCATACGTCATTGTCCACATGCCGCAACTGCAGTGCAGTCGAAATATTTCAATATTCAAGGCTTTTGTCTCGAATGTGGGAAGGATCACTTTAAAAGATATTGTCTTAAGAACCCTGCTAATATCTCCATGAAAGTGACACCCATCAATGTGATAGGAATTGTGCAAAATACCAAAGGTTCCATACCCCAGTACATACCCATCCAGGCGGTAATTAGAGCCCAAGCACAAAGGCAAATGCAACCAGAAACCCCCGGAAGAATAGCTAAAGTTAGCAAAGTAGGAGAATCAATAGGAAAGAAAATAAGAACTTGGAAAGAGTCACGAGAGCGACATAAGAGAAAATGGAATGAAAAGATCAACACGTTAGAGGAAAGCCTAAGGGAAACCAGAGTGAAAATCTTAGAAATGGCATCACAAGAAGATGAATCGCAGGTGATGACCTCGAAACTAGGATCAGTACTAGCAGACCCCCACCCTAGAAAACCTTGACATGATGCTCAAAACTTATCAAGCTAGGATACAAGAAGGACCACAGGTAGGAGAATCCAGCAAGAACTACCCTCGAGACGACTTAGAAATCGAGAGAAGCAAGTTGTGCATGAAAATGGTAGAGTTAGCCCAGACAATGTTTGAGGCATCACAATACCTCAATTGGGAAGCCACGGCCAGGCTTGAGCTACATTTTCAAGGATTACTAGAAAGTCTAGGCCAAATAGCATCTAACACAACAAAAGTCAGTTCTAGCACACAAACTAGCCCAAAGAAACCCTTAAAGACCACTCTATTCAAAAGGGGTAGGTCAGACTTAGAGAATCATCAAATGGGCTATATGGATTCACATGCCATCTTAAGAGAGATCCAAGAAGAAAGATGGAGGTAGGAACAAGAATCACAACCATCTATACTAGAGATTGATGACTCGGGAGAACAGTTCCCTGCAGATATCCCATCTATTTATGGAGATCAAGTGGACGATTGGCCTAGTGAGCATACTAGTTTCGAATCTAACTCTTTGCAAGAATTACCTCACTTCGTAGGACCTTGGGAAGACCAATCAATTCAGGTGAAATCCCCCACTATTCTAGTAAGGGGAGAGAACTCAGTTTCTTCCTAGGAACACAGAGGCCATTAGGAACACCAAAGTTCAATGCCATTTGACTCTGGAAGAGCTATTGAAGATCAAACCAGAACTATGGAAACATGTAGCAAATTAGTTCCCAGAGATAGATACAACTTCTTCTAGACCAAGTGTATGAGGAAAGGTACCTAAAATAGCCCTAGACAAAGTGGGAGATGCAAGTGAAGGAGAGGAAGGTAATGCTTATTTGTCTATTACTTACAAATGTTATACTACCAAAGCCATCCTAGACACGGGTGAAGGAGTAGGTATCGCAACCACTTCTTTGTGGAAGCATTGGGGAAAACTAGCCCTTAGACCTACTAGGATGAAGCTACAGATGGTAGATGAACATATAGAAAGGCCCTTAGGACTATTGGAAGGCATTACCATGTCCACTTGCAGAGTAGAATTTGATCACACCTTTGCGATATGTGATTTTGGGAAGAATCAAGCATATGAGATGCTTCTAGGAAGACCTTTCATGTGACAATTACAAGTAGTACAAGATTGGGGAACCAACTCTTTGTACTTACAACACCTAGGAGTGACCACGAAAGTGAACCTCACAGACTATTCACATAGGGATGTACCACCCTTGCAATGGAATCATGTACATAGGAACAAAGATGAGAAGGAATCGGTACATTCCTTAACATCAGATCCATCATGGCTCCATGAGCAAACACACCTTTGGATGTGTAAGGTTGCAGCAAAGGAAGAGGAGCAAGCGACAACAAGAAAGTCAAGAAGAGGACACACCTCTAGACCCATTGAGGACCCAGCGTATGTGCCAATAGTGTTCCTTGATGAGAATTCGAACCCTATGGTTGGGCAAAGATTCTTGCAACTATGGATATAGCAATTAATGAAGAACAATGGACCCCCCATTGTGATGAAGATGGCTATGATATATCCATCTTCACGGTAAACCTTCTAGGGGAAGAAACAGAAGGGGATAAACTTGAAGGTGAGATCTTGGAAAGGAGTAAACAAGTGAATGAGGAAGAATGGGAAGTAGACTTGGATAGACCCGAATGTCCATCGGAAGAGGAATTTTTAGGTTGGGTAGAAGCCATGTCCCCAGACCTCACCACCCTTAGGAAGGAAAAGGACAATTCAAGTTCTAATCAATGAAATCAAAAGATGAGGAAGGAAAAAAATGTCAAACCAAAGGAAGAAGAAGAACCATTGATGGAAGTGCTAGAAAATTTCAGAAAATATGCAGTGGAAGAAAGAAAAATCATGATAAGAATGTCGAAGAGAGACAAAAGTCGAGAGAAGCTTATGATAATAAGGAGACCACAAAGAAAATTGTAGTAGCAATCGAGGGTGGAGAAGAACAATGCATGTACATAGGACATGATTTGACTAACGAAGAGGAAGAAAGTTTGATTGCTCTATCGAAAAGGTATAGGGATGTGTTTGCATGGAGTTACAAGGACTTGAAAGGGGTAGATCCAGATATATGTTCCAATAGGATATCCATGACCGCCGAGGATAAACCCACCAAGCAAAAGCCCTATACATATAATGACAACTACACATTGAAGATCAAGGAAGAAATAGATAGACTCATAGAAGCGGGATTCATTTATGAGATAGAACACACCGAATGGGTGTCACAAATCATAGTTGTGCCTAAGAAGAACGGTAAGCCAAGAGTGTGCATTAACTTAAAGAAACTCAATGCTGCTACCATTAGGGACAATTACCCCTTGCCTATTACAGAACACCTATTAGAAAGAGTCACGGGCAAGGAAGTGTATAGCTTCCTTGATGGATTTTCAGGCTATAACCAAGTCATCATTGCCCCTGAGGATCAACACAAGATGGCCTTTGCTGTTGAATGGGGTATCTTTGCATTTCATGTGATGCCATTTGGGCTCACCAATGCACCTGCAACTTTCAAAGGTTGATGTGCCATGTGTTCAAAGACTTTCTAAGAAAGAATCTAGAAGTGTATGTAGACGATCTATGTGCTCACTGAGTGCTTAGAACACATCATATCCTGGAGCTTGAACACATCTTCGATAAGTGCTGTGAATATCAAGTCTGTTTTAAACCTTGAAAAGTGTGTTTTTATGGTAAGACAAGGCAAGATACTTGGTCATATAGTTTCAAAAAATGGAATTTCCATGGATCAAGATAAGGTACATGTAATCATTGAATTACCCAGTCCAAAGAACATAAATGAAGTACAAGCATTTATGGGCCATTGCAATTATTATCAATGATTCATACACAAGTATGCAATCATCGCTAAACCACTCTACAACTTGCTAACAAACTTTGAGTGGATAGAAGAATGCGAGAGTTCCTTTAGTGAACTAAAACGACGATTGTGTTCTGCACCCATTCTAGCTGTGCCTGCTTAGAATAAACCTTTTCATGTACACGTAGATGCTTCTAATCATGCCATAGGATGTCTGCTAGCACAACCCACGGATGAGGGAAATATAGATTTACCGATTGCATACGTTAGTAGGCAGTTGAAAACCATAGAGAGGAATTACACCACTACTGAGAGAGAGGGGCTAGGAATGGTCTATGTCGTTAAGAAACTTTGCCATTATTAATTGGAAAACAAGCTTAAGTTTTTTACAGACCATCAAGCTCTCCTGTATTTAGTAAACAAACCCTGCAACACAGGTAGGTTAATACGTTGGTTTCTATTACTAATGGAATATGACTTTGAAGTCGTATTCAAGAAGGGTATGATACACATGAGAGCAGACCACCTCTTGAGGATAACTTCCAGAGAAGCCGCTACTAGGGTACTAGATGAGCTATCAGATGCTTACCTCTTCAATGTCAAAATTGTTCCTGAATGGGCTTAGCCATTAGTTCCAATATTGACATATGGACCCAAGAATCCTCAAGTGAAAATCCAAGAAAAAGAGGTAGTGAGAGCATAGAGATATCAAATCCTTGTCGGTAGTATCTATAGGTAGGACCACCAAAATATCCTTGCTTGTTGTGTAGAAGAACATGAGTATAGCAATTGGTCGCAACTAGCACATGTAGGTGCACTAGAGCAACATCATTCGAGACAAGCGATGTTCTTGAACTTGAAAAGACTATGTGTGTATTGGTCGTCAATGGAAAAAGATGTCCGACGACTTTTTGATGAATGCCCAAAGTGTTATAATACACCCCCGATAGAACACGCCACTTTATACCAGGTGACCCTAACGCCAGACTGGAGTGAACCTTTAGTCACTTATCTGAGGATGAAGACCTTTCTGGAGGACATGACCATTGCACGTAAGCGAAGCCTAGAGCAAGAGGCCCTAGACCACCAGCTCGAGTGAATATCTCAACCTTTTGGAAGCTGCACACCAGGGTGCAGTAGGAGGCCATTTTGGACCTGGCCGCGTTATTAAGGCCATACTATTTTTAGGATTATGGTGGCCCACTCTACATATGGACACCCACACCTATGTAAACTCAAAGAGGGGAATAGATTTTGTTGGACCTATTAACCCCCCTGCAAAGAAATCCCATGCCAAGTATATCATCATTGCCACTGACTATCTCACTAAATGGGTAGAAGCCAAGGCCACAAGGAAAAATGATGCACGCACCACGGCGAAGTTCTTGTTCGAGAATGTCTTCACAAGATGCAAAATTCTTATCGAGCTTGTAAGTGATAGGGGTACTCATTTCCTAAATGAGGTTATTGCATACCTATTATAAGACTTTATGGTAATACACAAGAAATTGGCACCATATCATCCGCAAGCTAATGGATAGGCAGAGAGTACTAATAAGATTTTGTGCAACATTGTAACCAAGATTGTGAACAATAAACATTCGGACTAGGATCAGCAATTATACCACACCTTATGGGCTTATCAAGGAGCCTATAAAACAGTGCTCAATGCCACACCATTCCAACTCGTTTTTGTTCAGAATGGTGTGTTGCCTTTAGACTTTTTGATACCCACACTCAAAATCACTCAGGAGCATGAGTGGACTGGCCATGAACTTTCCTCGAGAATACTTGACTTAGAACGATTAGGAGAGACGCGATTACGTGTAGCAACAGGAATTTATGCTGCTAAGAAGAGACAGAAAGCCTACTTTGATGCTCATATCAAAGATAAAGGGTTACGAGTAGGAGATTTGGTGCTAGTTTACACCTTGAAACAACATGCCCGCAAGTTAGAGAAACGAGGATATGGAACCATGATCATCAATAGGATATCGACTAGAGGTGCTGTTCAACTAGCAACTCTAGAAGGTGAAGTAATGCCTAACTATATCAGCAGATGTAGAGTTAAGCTCTATCAAGAACCCTTAACCGAGGACATGCTTAAATGGCTAATTCTTGCCAAAAAGCGAAAGGAAGAGGAGAAACAAATCAGAGATGAAGCCCAAGCAGAGGCATTGGAACGCATTAGGCACATGCGACTAAGAAGGAGAGGACTAGGTAGAGAACCTCAACCTGAGAATGCCCCACGATATCCAGTAGCTATGTGTCAAATTAGAGGAAGGGATATCCCTAGTATTGTTGACAAGAGATCATTTGTTAACATCACTCTAGGTCATGACCCCATGCACACACAATTTAAGGCTTTGATCGACTCCAGTGCAGCGACAACTACAATTAGACTCTCCCTTTGTCGAGAACATAAAGTGAAGCCTATTGAAGCCTATCTCATAGGATTAGGTGGATTAGAAACCCCTTGAGGAGAGGTCGAGTTACCAATTTCCATTGAGGATGTGACCTTGACAGTGAAACTTTTGGTTTGCCATGATGACGACCTAATAGAACCTATGATCCTGGGCCAAGAATGGTTATACCACTACTCGGTGAACTTAAATCTTCGTAGAAGTGTGCTCCAGTTGGAACTTGTAGGACAGTGCCATGAGCTACCACTCAGAGGTTGGTGCACAGAAGTGTTGGACGTAATAGAAGACCCACCCGCTCTGTGTGGCCTCCATCCAACTTTGTATGGGCTAACTCACCCTACCAAACAGAAGCAAGAAATGCCACCCATCCAAGAGGTGAGATTGAGCAAGCAGATGGGACCCAAGCAAATATGGCGGCATAAAGTTCAGCCTCTAGTTGGGTGCGAACTATTACAAACTTTGGGAAAACCTTTGCTCTTAGCTAAGAAGAAGGAAAACTCTATGAGATTATGGTAGATTATGCGGCATTAAAAAAGGTAACTATCAAAAATAGGTTTCCAATTCCTATGTTGGAAGACCTATTTGATGAGTTACATCAGGCTAGGTCCCAAGATTTGGGAAGTCATAGAAAAAGTGGATTGTGATATATGGGTTTCTAATGAGGATGGATTATCGATGGGTACTCAAGAAGGATTCAAGTGGAATAATTACAGTATCCATGATGGATATCCATTATATAAGGGTAAGGTATGTGTCCCTAGAGACCTTGAGATGAGATGGCACATTTTATATGAGTCATGACACACCTAGTGCGGGATACCTAGGAGTTAACAAGAATTATGATCTTGTTAAGAGAAAGTTTTACTAGCATGGACTTCATAAGGACATCCTCGAGTATGTGCTTAAGTGCACTAAACCCTAGGTCAATAAAGCTCAAAGATTGAGGACTGGAGGACTGCTCCACCCATTGGATATTTCAAATGGGAAGTGGGAGAGTATGTCCATAGATTTCATAGTAGGATTACCTAAGACACAGAGAGGGCATGACTCTATCTAGGTAATTGTGGATAGGTTAACCTAAATGGCTAGGTTTATTCTGACATGTATGATAGTGAAGGCACCTGAGTTGGCTAGACTATTTGTAGAGAACCTATGTTGACTATATGGTCTTCCCTTAGACATAGTTTCTGATCGGGACATGAAGTTTACTAGCCACTTTTGGAGAGCGTTCTTCAAAACTTTGGATACGAAACTTAGCATGAGTACGACTGAGCATCCACAATTAGATGGGCAAACAGAGAGGGTTAACCAAATCCTAGAGGATATGCTTCATGCATACATGAATGAAAGGAAAACTAATTGAAAAGATTATTTACCTATAGTAGAGTTTGCATAGAATAGTGCCAAGCACTCTTCCACTAGGCATACTCCATTCATGCTTGTGTACGGGTTTCAACCAAGAGCTCCTTATGCAATAGGATTGCAAAATGAGAAAGTTCAAGCTGCAAAGGACTTCTTGAAAGAGATGAATGATATGCTTAGCCTTGCTAAGGACAACATTAGGAGAGCTCAGGATAGGGCTAGAGCCTATGCTGACCCTCAAAGGAGAGACATCAACTTTGAGGTAGGAGAGCAAGTCTATCTTAGAGTTCCATCTAGGTCTTAAACCATGAAGACATGACCTTGTCCAAAATTATCCCCTAGATATTGTGGACCTTTCCCAATACTTAAGAGAATGGCTAAGATGGCTTATCAACTCCAACTTCTATAGAATAGTTAGATCCATTCATCTACTGGCACATATAAGGTATAACCCAATTTTTGTTCCAATCACCCATCATTGCCCTTGGCTAGTATGATGTCATGCATGCACATTTTCCATCTAGTTTTCTTTTGATTAATTATCCATACATCACCTCACCCATATAAAAAAGATAATTTTAAATTATATACTCACCACAATAGAATTTGGACAAACCACCATTACAAGAATTTGAGATCCAACTTCCAAAATGCTCATTAAAATTTTATTAATTCTTTAGGTATGCCTTATTTCTTTCAATACCCACCCCGCATCATATATTTTGCAATTTTGATTCCATTTTGGCTTGGAAGCATAGCCCTCTGACCCCAATTAAACACTTGATTTGGAAACCATGATAAAATATTATAACTATTATATTTCATTTAGGCTTAGACGACCTACCATTGGACTACCTGAATTGGCCAAGGACCTTGGACAAATCAAGGACTAGAGCTTGAGGGTGCCAAAGCTCTACCACAAATCCTAGGTGTGTTGCGGTTATTCTATCTCCTTAGAGTGCCTATATGAAGGGTGTTTGGAGCTTATAGAGGATTGCAAATGTGAATGAGGGCAAGAGCTAATTATGGTTAGGAGGGTGGTAGGTAGCTAATTGAGAACACACACTTGATATCAAAGCCTTGTGTGTATGTGTGTGAGAGAGAGAGAGAGAGATTTTAATAGTCTTTAAGCAAGATCTAGTGAAAAATTAAGAACGGTTTTCATCTTCTTGGAATGGGTATCATTGTATCTCAACGTGTTTAAGAGAAAGCATCTAGAAAAAATTTCACTTTTTTTTCTAAATTGGTAGCCCTCATGAGTGCATCACAGCAAGTATTTCATCTTTACCTCTCTAGTTCACATTGTACGAAGCACACATCGACAAGCTCATGGGTTGTCTGTCTGTTGGGCACACAAGATTGGCCATAAGGAGGAGAAAATTCTCTCTCTCTCTCTCTCTCTCTCACACACACACACACACACATCTTTGGCAGCATTGAAAGTGCTTTTCATAGGCTCAAGTTCTCCATGTCTTTTACTATGTGGGATAATTCCCCACTATGCATACTCATAGCTTACCCATCGAGACACGTGGCTTCCAACTCCCTCTTCTCTTTGACATTACTCTCCCCTTCAATTATACTTTCTTCCCTTGAAACAAAAAGGAAGAGTTGGAATCTACTTCATCCTTGGCCATCGCTATTGAAGAGAACCAAACCAACAATTTGATATTTATTTATTTTTAGTGATTGCACTGAAAGAGCTTGCTTAATCCAAGGACACACCCATAAATTGATATTTTTTCCTTATTCTTTCCAAGGGATATGAGAAAAGAGAGTTTCTCTTTTTTCTTGCACATGACTTCTTTTCAATAGTTTCCATGGATTAGAATGTGTGGAAAGGGGAACACATAGTTTGAGGAGAATACATATATGCGCATACACACACACACACACACACACACACACACATATATATATATATATATATATATATATATATATATATATATATATATATATATATATATATATATATATATACATACATACATACATACATACATACATGCATGCATACATACATACATACGTACATACGTACATACATACACACACACATACATGCATGCATGCATACATACATACATACATACATACATACATATACACGTGTGTGTGTGTTTGTGCGTATGTGTAGTTATGAAGTTTGAATGGAAGGTAAGGCATGATCTATTCCTATAAACCACACACACACACATATATATATGTATATATATATATATATATATATATATATATATATATATATATATATATATATATATATATATATATATATATATATATATATATATACACACACACATATACATATATATATATATATATATATGTATATATATATATATATATATATATGTATATATATATATATATATATATATATATATATATATATATATATATATAGAGAGAGAGAGAGAGAGAGAGAGAGAGAGAGAGAGAAAGAAAGAAAGAAAGAAAGAAAGAAAGAAAGAAAGAAATTAAGGTTCTTGTATACACCTTATTGACGAAGTGTGAGTCCATATTCCTGCACATATACATGCTAGGCATGTTCTCATATATAAAAAGGAAAATTACATAATAGATCTTTACATGCATACACACTTTTTAATGAGCATAGTTTTAGAAACATAGGTATAAGGAAGGATGCATATGTTGAGTCTTTTGTGTTCTTTTGTATGGGGATGTACATATGTATTAAGGAATAATGATTTTTAGAAATATTCATTTTTTTATGCATAGGGATATATATTTATTGATACAAGCGTAATTGTATTTAAAAAAAAACTACACTTTATATTTTTTCCATGAGCATCTTCATATGAACACATTGAATGTGCTTTATTTTGATACTTGAATATTTACAGACGACTATGGATATGATTATGGAATCCATTATGTTGAATTTAAATATGTTTTGATGAATAAGAACTTTACATGAATGCATTAGAGCGCAATTTAATTCTTCATTTCAACACAAATAGTGAAATGCAAAGATGTATATGTTCCTACATATAAACATATGCTTGTATTATGAAATGAGAGAAAATTTCATTGCAATTGATTAAAGAAAATATTAGAATGCATTGTGATCAAAATAGTGCAATAAATAGTGGATTTTCTAACAATGGAATGAGCATATATCATTATGGAAAATATATTCTTGCTTGATATTTTGAGATATTTTAGACTTCAAATAGCTATATTTCACACCCAAATTCATATATTTTTGAAATAACTTTTAAAAAAGAAACCCTAGAGTTGAATTTTAGGTTCTAGAATGACAATAGAGGTTGCTTGTCAGGTCCATTTCTCTCAATTGGTATGTTCCATTGATGCATTATTTTTTGTAAACATTAGGTATACTTTTAAGTTTGTATGGTTTACTTTTCATGGAAAATGGAGTTGTAATCACCTAGAAATGATGCTTTTCCTTTGTCCTATTCACAAGCTAGTAACTCTCTATCCAAGTTGCATGATTGGAGAAAACTCTTCATAGATTTTGTTTCAAAACTAAAAATTATATGAAATTTTCATATATGATAGATAATTTAGTTTGGCCTTACATATTCATATTTCATTATATTTGGGTGAGGATTTATTGTTTAAATACATTTATTATCTCTTTGGTGCCTTTGCTAAGAACTTGCTAAAGAAATGTGTAGCAAATGTGGCAATAAAGTCATTTCTCTTTAATGAATTGTCCAAACAGTTCAAGCTAAAATTAGCTTATTTCATAGGTCTAATAGTGAGATTTAGTCTCTGTTTCCATTTCTCTACAAACTGAGATGTGCATAGGCTAAAATTAAGATTACTCTCACAACAAACATGCGAATGCATTGAAACTTAGTATAGCATAGCTACATTAGTGTATTTTTGTAATCAGAGAGAAAGGAAGGAATTTTGAGTTTATTTTCCTAGTCTATTGGTTTTCTCTATGAAGCCCTATAATAGTTCTAGACTTTTCTGCGCATAGGTAGAGACCCTTCTTATTTTTCTTATACATTGTAGGTCCAAATCCCAAATTATTTGATTCCAAAGGGATTCATTGGAATCTCATATTGTATTGTACTAGATTCTCACAAAAAAAAATTATATTTTGATAATTGGAAACATGTTTATTTGTTTGGTCTTTATGCAAGCTCCAAAGAAGATGATGCAAAGGCATCCTAAAGTTTATTTGTTCCTTATGAAAACAATGTTTTAGGCATTTAGGATGATTTAGAGCACCGATGGTTAGTAACAAATTATCCCGTTTATAGAGTCATATTTGAGATAGCATTTTGAAATCAAGTTGGAAAGAGGTACTAAGAAGTATCTTCATGTGAGAATGGATAAATGAAGTGAACTCTCCTCCCAACCATGCATATATATATATATATATAGTTCTTCCCAAAGATTACTTTAGATAAGCAATTGCATACATATGTGCCAAGTATCCCAATCCTTTGGACTCCACTAGACTGAACCATGTGCCAATCTTCTCAAGATAACTCAAATGGATCCTTCTAGAAGGCTCTAGAGTCCTTGGGGCAAAATACTCATTGACAAATCTTTTGGGATTTGAACCCAAGGCCTCTCCTTCCCATATTTAAGACTTAACAATTAAACTAAGCTTCTTGCTTTACTATGCTCTACAAACTATTCATCCTAGTTTTTAGCTTAAATCTTGAAAGAGGGAAACCTTTTCTATATTGTGGAGATTCATTTCCAAGTGGAATTATCCTCAGCTCCATCCTTCCATTTTACAAAGCACTCTTTGTAAAAATGACTTCTTGTACATTTTTTTTTGAGTGCCAAGGGTCCTTTTGGGTTCATGTGGAACTTCTTCGCTTACTAAAGGTGGAACTAATATCTGTTGCTCAGATAAATTATCAAGAAACTGCTAGACTCTTTTTTAGTAGGCTAACATGGAATAATCAATGAATCTAACTTTCCTCTATAAGTTTCAATTCATAGGCCCACATGCTAATTTTCTTGATGATTATAAAAGGAATTCAATATCTAGATGATAACTTGGCACATTTTTTAGTCTTTGAACTTTTTGAATCTTCTGTAACTTAGAGATATACTTGATCCTGAACTTGAAAAGAAACCTCTTGTCTTTTGGATTAGCATATGCTTTAGCTCAATCTTAAGACCTTTTCAAGTTTTATTTAGCTAGCTGGAGCTTAAAGTTCATTTTTTGAAGGAATTCTTGAGCTTTCTTTACCCTTTTATTTTTGAATTCAACTTTATACAAAGGCCTTGGCTAGAAGCCATACATCAACATGAATGGGCTAAATTCAGATGATGTATTTTTGGCACTCTTGTATGCAAATCCAGCTAAGGATAAATAGTCTTCTCATTCTATTTATTTGGAAGTTACATACGCTCTTAGTTCAAAAATTGCTTGGATTTTTTGGGTCGACTATCCATTTGGGGATGTTTAGCTATGCTCATGCTTAATTTGGTTTCCAAACTACTAAAGATTGCTCAGCAAAAGTGCCTCATAAGTTCTCTATTAAATAAATATGTCCAAAGGAAGTCCATAGATCCAATAAAGTTGATTTATATCTTTTCCAATTCTGGAGTCTTATAATTAGTTTTTATTGGAATAAACTAAGCTAATTTAATAATTTGGTCAACAACCATCCAAACTAAGTCATTTCCTTTCTATGTGTGGGGTAGTCTCGTAATGAAATCTATCGATATGCTCTCCCTTTTTCCTTTGGAAATATCCAAGGGATCCAACAATCCTCTAATCTTTAACCTTTTGTCTTTATTCATTTGACATTTTTGACACTTTTATATTCATATGTCTAAAGATCCTGATGTAAACTTAGCCAATAAAAATGGCATTTAACTAATTTTTAGGTTTTCTTAATGCTTAGATGTCCAACGCTTGGAGCATCATGGCATTTGAAAAGGACTTGATTTCGTATATCTGACTTACTTGGGACACAACCCTTACCTCTGTAAATCAAATATCCATCTTTGATAGAATAGTACTTAAATATTCATTCAAAAGTACTTGCTTCACTTTCTTTACTCTTTTTAGCTACTTTCCAAGCTTGATTATAGCTTAGATCATGTTTTTTTTTTTTAAATGGAGGTTCTACCGAGGCCTACTCCTCCAGACTTTAACTTTGAAATTGCAACTGTACAAGGAAGGGCATAGTACCCATGGGACCCCCCTTATCCCACAAGATCATCTTTACAACTTCCTTTCAAAGTTGAAATTAAGTTACTTTGAACTTGTACAAGAATTAGATATTCAACATATGCATTTGACTTAAGGCATTTTCTAGCTATTGTGAACATTTTTTGTTCATATATAGAATAGTGTTGTTAGGCATGAATCAGCTTTCATCCTTCAAAAGCTATTGGTCGACCATCTTGGCTTAAAATTGCACCAGCCACAAATCATCATACATGCATTTCTACTTGGAAAGGCTTATTTGAATCTACTATTTGTAGAATCATGATCAAAGCTAAAGCTTTCCCAATTCCAAGGTAGAATGTACACAATGGGATTGGGTACAGACACTTCGGATGCATCCATGCCCATGCTTTCCAAATCTAGTGGAGCTTCCAGCTATCAACAGAGCACTAGATTGTGCCCTCATACTAGATTGGACAAGATTTTAGAAATATACTTCTGAATACACAATTAACACAATGTTGACACTCGAGGTCAAGCACAAGGCACAAGAACATGTCAAAGAAGTGGACACACAAGAAGAGGGAGCACATTGGGAGCTCCAAGAAGTATATGTCAAATTTTCAGAAGAAATCCCTATAAAAACAATGATTTTTATCACTAAAAACCATTGTAAATATCATTTCATATTTTTGCAAATCCATTTTTACAAGACGAGGAGACCTCAATCTTGAGGAGTTATAGAAGTATCTACCTTCCAATTTTCATAATTTTTAGACTCTGTTTGAGCCCTCAAATAAGCAACCTAATTTTTAACGATGTCAGGCACTAGGTCTGGACAGGGCCAAAACTAGTCAAAAAACTATAAAAGGAGCTAGAGAGCTCATTTTCGGGGGTTAGTAACATTGTGCTAGAGTGACACCAAATTTGGTACCATTGCCAAGGAGAGAGCTTTGAGGACGAGTGTTGTGATGATAAGACATAGATTTACGACATTGGAAGATTAAGAAAAAGGCATTTTCTATTAAATTTTTGATTTTGTCTGCACCATTGTCATCATCATCATCACCATGTTCTTTCATCTTTGATTTCTCATATTTTTTCGTTTTTTTTCATGAACACTCTCGTGGCATGAAATGACCTATGACAAGTATTGCAAGTGTAGTGTCATGGGTGACGTGAAAGATTTTGCATCTACATGCACATAGGGTTGACAAGGAGGGCACAAGGTACACATATTTGCAAAAACTTTTGAATTTGGACTTCAAAAGGTCCAAGTATCATGGTCAGTTGAGTTCAGGTATCATGATACCTGAATTCCCATGTATCGTGATACTTGGCAGGTATCGTGTATCGCTGATACCTAAACTCCTTGTGTATCATGATACCTCACAAGTATCATGTATCAACAGGTTGTGTATCACGATATTTCCCAAGTATCGTGTATCAGGCTCAATCCAAGTATCGTATCGTATCTCCTGTGTATCATGTATTGTCCTTTCACCAAGTATCATATATCGTGGAGAGCCATATCGTGTATCTGGCTGAAATATCCTGTATCATCAATCTCTTCAGGTATCGTGTATCATGTTGGAGCCAGGTATCGTATCATGAAGTTCCAAGTATTGCCAACCTTAAGTATCATATCATCAGGACTGATATCGTGTATCATCCAAGGACAAGTATCATATCATGAGGTCAAGTATCATATATCATTGCTTTTGCTAGTATCATGTATCATTTGCTCTTAATTATTGTTGATACTTCTTGAGTGTTGTGTATCATGAGATCCTCTTTCCCTGTTTTGACCCCCAGGAGCTTGATTTAACATAATTTTTTCATCCAAAATCCATTTTTTGATCTTCAAGTGGGATTAGGAAGCCAAGGGGGCTCCAAAGGATTTTGAGCAATGCAAAGGGAAAAATTGGGACTAATAGACAAAGCTTATGAACGTGAGATCTGGTAGGATCCTAGGCCATGATAGACAAAGCGTCAGATCTTCAAAGGCCAGTGTCAACCATACAGCTAGGTCAAGGGTCCAATAACTAAGTGGTTATCCCTACGTGCTAAGTTCGGACACAAGTGATTCAAAAATGTCTTTTAGCATGGAGAGACCCATAGGTAGCTCAAGAACTACCTATTTACAAACACCACAAGGTCCCTATAAAACACCATTGGAGTATATCAAGACCACTGATTAGGTGCACACATCTATGAGGATGGTTTGAGGAGATCAGTTGTCCAACTCAGAAATACCTATCAACCCTTCATACTTGAACACCTAGTGGTTGAGTTTGAAGAGGGTTCACATATTGGCAAGCAAGGAACCATGTACATGGTTACGAGCTTACCAGACAGGACCAATGAGTTTGGAAATGTCATTCTTAAGAATGAGATAGGAGACCTAGAGCAAGGAGACCTAGGATGAGAATCGAAGACTCCTTGAGGCAAATCAGTCTTGACTAGAGTGATTACTCTAGAGTGGATTCTGCAAGACAACAAAAGCATAGAACTATTCTTGAATAGAGAAATAGAGGAAGCTCATTGGAGATGCAAGCCAAATCAAATCAACAAAATAAGCGGAGTCACCATCTATGAGTTCAAAGATCCTGAGATACCAAGCAAAATTGTCTATCTGGATAACACATGGAGAGAATGTTCTTGGTAACAGAGCATGACACGCATGCTTACACTTGGCAGGGCAAATTGATTTTCCCTCCACCAAGATCTAATGTTTCTCATGGCCTCCAAGGAGTAAGATCATTCGAGGCTAATGAAATGTAGAGGGAAAGAAACGGAGAGAGAATCGAGGTAAGCTTTGCACACAATGTGGGTAGAGACAGATCAGGTCTTGAAAGTGAAAGGCCTGAAAGAGAGAGACATAGACCACATATAAAACAAAGAGATGAACATGATTTTCCATTGCCTAGACCCCGAGAGTACCCAAGAACCCTTAGACCCTCTCAAGTGGTCAAGATAATGAAAAACTACTTTGATGGGTTAGGAGATCCTTATGATCATGTGGTCAAGTTCAAACAAGTGTTAAGAGCTAAACATGTCGAGGAATTATTCACCCAGTTCGAGGCATTTGGTTTGAACCTCAAGGGTGCTACCTTAGCTTGGTTGAAACCCCTCAACACTCATAATTATCGAGATATAGGTCAACTGCTAGAAGAATTCATTGTAGAATTTTCCAAGAGTGGCATCACGCATAACACATCATCCTTGATGCACAACTTCAAGTAGACATCCCAAGAAATAGTTCGACTAGTTAGATGAAGATTTAAGCATTATGTGGAGAGATGTCCCACACTTGAATTAACTACACATGCAAAACAAGTTTCCCTGTTTTTAGATGGATTTCTAAACGGGAAAGTTAGATCATGTGTATATCTCAAAGAGCCAATCACACTAGATCAATACTCGAGAATGTGTGTTGACATAAAAGACAACTTGGGTGAGGAGTTAGAATTGTCCAAACTCTATAAGGATTCTGATAGTTCTACTAGTCATGTCTCAAGCCCCAATTGAGACATGAGACCACAAGCCCCTAGAAGACCATATTTTAGATGTCAAGGTGACCATTTCATTCATGAATGTTCCCACCCATTGGCTCTAAGACAAGGACAGAGCATCACAATACAAGGCTTTTGTCCTGAGTGCAGCAAACAACATCTCCCAAGAGATTGTCCAAGGAACCCCTCTAGTGCACCCACGATTACACCCATTAATGTGATAGGCTTAGTGGTGGATTCAAGTTTGAGTAGCATTAACATGGCTCCTATACAAGCACTCACTAGGGCACAAGTCTTAAAACGAGTTAAACAAGATGAACAATGAGAGTCAAGTGAATCAAGAGAGCCTAGTAAGAGGAAAACAAGAACACGGAAGGATACTAGGGAGAAGGCCAATCTAAGTGGGCTAAAAAGCTATCTGAATTAGAAGAAAGCCTAAAAGATGCAAAAAGCAAAATAGAAGACATTGCATCTCAAAACCCCTCACATGCCAAAACTCCATCCACTCCACTTCATCCCACTCCACCTCCCGTTGTAAATACTCCACAACGAGGGTCTGTTTTTGTAGATCCAATTCTAGAAATCTTGGACATGATGTTCAAGGCCTATGAGGCTTGACTTGAAGAAGGGCCAACAATCGCAAACCGAATTCAATGGATTTTGAAAGGCCTCTTTCAATGGAACAATACTTTCAAGAGTTCTTGTGGGAAGTACAAGAAGAGAAATGGGCCAAGGAGAAGGGTAATCCCCCTTCTATTCTTTAAATTGATGATCTTCATGATCAATTTCCCCAAGACATTCCATCTATTTATGGAGACCAAGCAGATCAACAAGAAGAGGAAAAATTAGATTTTGAAAAATGAAGACTGAGTGGTTCCAAGAAACACTAAAGTTGAATTATTTCGATGCCGATGCACCACCGTGCGCTCTCCTTCTTGAGAGCTCCACAACGATATGCTCAGAGTAGAAAAATCGAGCTCTTGAGGTTGCACACAGTACTTCACACAGATGTTGCAGAATACACAAAAAACATAGTACACAGGGAGCATGAAGAAATACTTCTTAGGTCTTACAAATGTGGTCAAAGTTACAGTCTATGACTGACAAGGCCACTATATGTTTTATTAAAGAACATATACAAGGAAGTGTCTGGTGGCCATTTGGCCTTTCACATGGACACTAATGGTAACAATCTCCCACTAAAGGCCAATATGGCCAAAGTAATTATGGGAGAAAAATAAATAATGATAAAGAATACTTGAGTGTAAGTATACAAACTATACCTCCAACCTGATGGTTACACAGTATACAAGTGACTATGTAAGATCAAGAATCAAGTAACCCCCATCAAGTGACAACAGTGTCGAAAGCTATCCTTTGGTAGAGCTTTAGTCAAAGCATCTGCAACATTATCTCGAGTGTGAAGCTTCTCAAGAATAATGTGCTCAGTGGATAAACAATCTCTAATGAAGTGATACCTCACCTCAATGTGCTTGGTCTTTGCATGATAGACCGGATTCTTAGCCAAAGCAATGGCACTCTGACTATCACTGAGCAAGCGAGATACATGTTGAGGTAAACCCATATCACAAGCAAGATGAGAAAGCCACAATGCTTCCTTACATGCCTCACTTGATGCAACATACTCTGCTTCTATGGTGGAAACAACTGTACATTCTTGAAGACAAGATCTCCAAGAGATAACACCTCCAACAAAATGAAAAATGTACCCTGATGTAGACTTATGATTGTCTACACAACTAGCATAATCAGAATCTATGTAACCAATAATGGATGCTTTCCCTCTACCTAAGCACAAACACTTGTCCTTGGTGCCACTCAGATATCTCAAAATCATCTTGACCGCTTCCCAATGTTTCTTGCCAGGATTAGACATATATATGCTCACAACTCCCACTACAAATGCAATGTCTGGTCTCGTAGCTACCATAGCGTACATGAGATTGCCAACAACAGACTGATAGGGAATTTTGGTCATGAATTCCTTTTCCTCATTTGATTTGGGGCAATCATCCTTGCTCAATTTCACATATGTGGGTAATGGTGTACTCAATGCCTTTCCACCCTCCATAGTGAACCGGTGAAGTACTTTGGATATGTATACCTAGGCACTCAGAGATGAAGAAGGGCGTGGTAAATGATGAAATGCTTCGGGGAGCCAAAAATAAGTATAGATCCGAAGATTCCCGAATAGGTTAACCTTCTAAACTGCCTGCTCAATTCATAAACACTCACTTTGAGACAAGTATATGCGTCTTTTGCTCCTATCACGAGTAGTGCGCATGCCAAGAATATGTTTGGCATCCCCCAAATCCTTCATACCAAATGTTTGTCTCAACTTCTTTTTGAGAACTAACAAATCATAAGAGGACTTCCCAGCAATCAACATATCATTGACATAAAGTATCACGCATATCAAGCTGCCATCTAAGCATCTCTTTGTGTAGAGACAATGATCCTCATTGCTTCGAGAATAGCCTTGATATTTCATAAAAGCATCAAGCTTTTGGTACCATTGTCTAGGGGACTGTTTAAGTCCATACAAGCTCTTCTTAAGCTTACAAACTAGACTTTCCTTGGCAGGAACTACATAACCCTCTGGTTGTTCCATATAGATCTCATATGTAAGATCTCCATGCAAGAAAGCAGTTTTCACATCCACTTGGACTAGCTCTAAGTCCTCCATTGCAACAAATCCAAGAAACATGCACAGGGTAGTCATCTTGACCACTAGAGAGAAGAATTCCGCAAAATCAGCACCATGTTGTTGCTTAAAACCCTTTGCAATGAGTCGTGCTTTATACTTTGGAGAAGCACTATCTGATGTAAATTTCAACTTATATACCCATTTACATGGTAAAGCTTTCTTGCCCTTTGGCAAAGTTACTAAATCCCAAGTACCATTCTTGTGAATAGAATCCAACTCACTCTTCATGGCACACTCTCACTTGAAATGATCCTCTATCTGCATAGCCTCTTTGTAGCAAGAAGGCTCACCGGCATCTGTTAGCATAACACAATCTAAATCTAGAACATATCTATCAAGTGGATGTGAGACACGTGCAGAACATCTCAATGGTTGCTGAACAAGAACATGTGCAGATTGATCTGAATGGACATTCTCTTGAACATCCCTATATGCAACATTTTTATGCATGCTAACCGGAGGACTAGTATCCTCAAACACCATGCTTCTCACTTCAACCTCCTTAATGGGCTGTTTATGCATCTTAGACTCATTGAAAATGATATCACTATTTCTGATCACTATCTGTGTTTTAGGATCCCATAAGCGATATCCAAATTGTCCTTCTCGACCATATCCAAGGAAAATGCATTTCTTTGACTTATGGTCCAACTTTTATCTAAGATTCTTGGGTATATGAAAATATGCTTCACACCCAAAAAATCGAAGATGATCATAATATGGTGGCTTCCCTGTCCATAACTCTTGAGCCACTTTCAGACCTTTGGTAGTACTAGGTGAAAGATTAATCACATAAACTACAGTCAATACTGCTTCTGCCCAAAAGCCTTGCGAGAGGTTTGCATGATGCAACATAGACATTACTCTATCTTGAATAGTTCTATTCATCCTCTCAGCTACACCATTCTGTATTGGGGTACAAGGAGCTGTAAACTCTCTACGAATCCCTCTAAACTGACAGAAAAGGCTGAATTCATGTGAGGTATACTCACCCCCATTATCTGAACGTAAAACCTTAAGCTTAGTTCCTTTTTTAGTCTCAACTGAAGCAAGCCATTTTCTAAAAGTAGGGAATACCTCATCCTTCGATTTGATAGGATATACCCAAGCTTTTCTTGTAGCATCATCTATGAAAGTGACAAAGTAGAGAGAACCACCTAAGGACCTAGTGGGCATAGGACCACACACATCTGCATTAACGAGATCTAAAGGCTGAATTGAAGAGTCAATGTGCGTTCTATGCACATTTCTGGTTTGCTTCCCATATTGAAAATGCTCACAAAATGGAAAATCGGAGAAAGATAACACAGGTAAGTAGTCAGAACAAGATAGATTTTCCATTCCACTATGAGATATATGGCCCAAATGACCATGCCAAATACAAGCCATAGACTATTCAGTAACAGCTAACAAGTGTTCTTTCTGTGATACAAATAAAGGATAAAGTGAGCCAACTTTGCTTCCTTTTGCAATAACCATATTGCCCTTTGATATGCGAAAGGGCTGAGCATATAAGACCACCTTGTAACCAAGGTCATCAAGTTGACCAACTGACATAAAAATGCGTGATAACTGAGGTACATGGCATATGTTATGCATAGTAAATTTTGAACCATCAATGAGCTGCACAACCACATCTCCAATCCCCACAACATCACATTGGTAAGAGTCACCAAGTCTCATGGTACCAAGAGACTTTGCTACATAATTAGAGAAGCATTCTTTGTGTGGTGTCACATGGAAAAAAACACCGGAATCTAGTAGCCATCTGTGGGAAAGAGAATCAGCCATAAACACCTCAGATGGCATAGTACTATCAAGTGTCAACACATCAGCATCATCAGAAATAGCATTAATTTCTTCAATCTTCACAGTCGAAGTAGATGGTGCAGGTAACTGTTTAACATGCCCATCAGCGTTTTGTCCTTTACCTTTAGCATTCTTTAATGCATAACAATCTTTCTTCATATGTCCTTTCTTATGACAATAATGGCATTCAATATCCCTCTTCCTTGATTTACTTCTACTCTTATTACATTGACCATTTTCCTTGTGCTTGCTCCTGCCACGTTGCTGATTCTTTCCTTGGTAAGAATCACGAACATTATATGCATCTCCACTTTGGGTTCCAACCATAGATTTTCTACGAATCTCCTCACTCAAGAGTGCTCCACATATGTCATCATAGACGAGTTTACCACCAGGTGCACTATTGCTAATATCTGTGCAAAATGTATCCCATGATGATGGCAAGGTGCATAACAACAATACTGCTTTCATTTCGTTATCCATATCCATTTTCTGAGCCTATAACTAGGAGAATCTAGCATCAAACTCATTTAGATGAGCAGCAACACTATCTGTGTCCTTCATGCGAAGGTCATATATTTTTCTCATCAGATACACTTTATTTAATGCCGTCTCTTTTTCATATGTATTGCATAACTTCTTCCAAAGCTCCTCTGCACTTTCACAATCTAATACTGTAAAGTAAACATTATCTGCTAGGTGTAAGCGAATGGTAGACCTGGCCATTTCATCTAACTCATCCCAATCATCTTCATCCTTGGAACACTAGCACTAGACCTTGATCCACCAAATGTGCCTGAGACCTCTGATGCCATGATGGTAGAGAACTGAATAGAATGATAATGGAGCTAGAAGAGTCCAAAAACCAACAAATAAGTGTATCAAAGAGTAAATTGACCACTATATAGTTGACTAAACCATGAATGTGGAAAAATTTTGTTAGAGTATCCTCTGCAAAATGAGCATATGACTAGTGTCAAAATATCATAAAATTGCAAGTACTGACATGTTTATCTGCATAGTGAATCACTGACTCCACTGCATATAATCAGTTACCCAATAGAAGCCAACTAGGCTTATCGAGCACCTATGAACAACTATCATACATCTCCTATGAGGAGGCTTGGTAAGTCTTCCACCTGCATCACTGAAGAGACCCTGACATCTGAGTTCTACAAGTGTGGCTGAAAACATAGCCCCAAAGGTTGATAATTATTGTCGGAGAAGTACAAAGAACACTCTTCTTGATGTTTGTGGACCTCTGTGAAGAGAACTATGTGCAAAAGTACTCCAAAATGGCTCCAAAAGACACCCAAAAATGCTTCAAAGATGGGCTTTGAAAGCAAAGAATGAAGCTTTGAGGGACCAAAACATGTTCAAGGTAATGTCCACCTTAGTCTTTCCCCTTCTTCAGACACCACAAGAGTGTAACTCAGTGGCAAGAAGATTGCCATGGTTAAGCGATCTCTAGGGGGAATAGTACTAGGATGGGTCACCTCCTAGGAAGTACCAGGAACCTCTATCTTACTTGATCGTTGAGGTCCTCCCTCGCACGTAGCCAATGGTGCCAGTGGTGATTTCGATGACTCGGATGACAAGGTATGCCAAGGTCTATGCCTTGGTTGCCGCCTTAGTCGTAAGCCTTGGAGAAAGGGTGCTCGCTTCGCTCGCACAAAAGGAACAAAGCTTTTTGCATTGAACTGCTCTGATACCAGTGGAGTATTTCAATGCTGATGCACCAAAGTGCGCTCTCCTTCTTGAGAGCTCCATGACGATATGCTCGGAGTAGAAAAAATGAGCTCTTGAGGCTGCAGATAGTACTTCGCACAGATGCTGCAAAATACACAGTAGATAGGGAGCATGAAGACAGACTTCTTAGGTCTTACAAATGCGATTGAAGTTATAGTCTGTGACTGACGAGACCACTATATGTTTTATTAAAGAACATATACAAGGAAGTGTCTGGTGGCCATTTGGCCTTTCACATGGACACTAACGGTAACAAAAGTCATGAAGAACATTAAGGTACAATGTCATCTCACCTTAGAAGAGCTGCTCAAAGTGAAATCAAAGTTTTGGAATCATGTGGCAAATCAGGTTCCTGAACTTGGTTCCAATACATCAAAATCAATATTTAAGCATAAAGTTCCAGAGATATCTCTAGACAGAATAGGAGACATGAGTGAAGATGAAGAAGGTAATACTTATCTTCCAATCACCTACCAAGGTTACACAACCAAAGCTACCTTGAATTCTGGTGCTGGTGTTGCGATTGTGACCAACTCCTTGTGGAAGCAATGGGGTAAACCCGCATTAAGACCAACTATGATTTAGCTTCAAATGGCTGATAACCACGGTGAAAGACCTCTAGGATTGCAAGAAGGGATAACTCTAACCACTTGTGGTGTAGAATTTGAACAAATGTTTTCTATATGTGAATTTGGCAAAAATAACGTTTATGAAATGATCCTAGGAAAACCCTTCCTATAGCAACAACAAATAGTACAAGATTGGGGAACCAACTTCTTGTGCTTACAACACTTAGGGGTCACAACCAAGGTCAATTTGAAGGGTTATACCTTCAGAGATGTACCGCCCCTATAGTGGAATCCTATCCACAAGGTGCAAGAAGATTCAATCTCTATGCACTTTGAAAGTTCTTCTGATCCATCTTGGATGCATGAAGATACTCCACTTGTGGATGTGCAAGCTCATAGAGGAAGAAGAAAGAAGCTTAAAAGCAAGAGAAGGAGGAACTTCTCAAGGATCCAGACCAGTTAGAGACCCAACCTATAGCAATGCTTTTTTCAGATGAGGAATTTGAGCCTCATGTTGGGCATAAATCTTAGCCACCATGGACATTGTTGTCAATGAAGAATAGTGGACACCTCATTGTGATGAGGTGGAGGGTTATGATGTCTCTCTATTCATGTGTGAATCCTTGCTAGAAGAGTGTGAGTCTTATGAGTTCATAAAAGAGGAAGAGGATGAAGATGATCTAGAGTCCATTGTGATGGATAGTTTCTTTGACTCAGAGGAGCATTATCTAGAAAATGTAGGAGTATTTACCCAAAAAAAAGAAGAACCTCTCACAAACATAAAAACTATAAATTCAAGTGGTGAAACTGAAGGTAGTCAAAAGAAAAAGAAAAGAAAAGGAGTGAAACAAGTAGAAGAGGAATCATCGTTCGAAGTACCACAAAATTTCAAGAAATATGAAGTTGAAGACCGAAAAAATTTGGTATGAATGCCCAAGAGAGAGGTCATCACAGGAGAATCATATGATAATAAAGAAAAGACCAAAAAAATTTTGGTAACCATTAGAAAACAAAGAGCAATATACATACATAGGGCAAGAAGAAGAAGAAGAAGAAGAAGAAGAAGAAGATGAACTAGAACTTGTAGTTTTATGGGAATATAGGGATGTGTTTGCATGGAACTATAGAGACCTGAAGGGAGTAGATCCGGCAATATGATCTCACATGATCCCCATGACAGTTGATGCCAATCTCACCAAACATAAGCTCTATACAAATAATGATACTTATGCAACCAAATAAAAGAAGAAATTGATAGACTAGTTGAAGCTAGATTTATCTATGAGATTGGGCATACTCAATGGGTGTCCCACATCATAATGGTGCCCAAGAAGGATGAGAAGTTGCGGGTGTGTATTAACCTTAAAAAAGTTAATGCTGCTACAATCAAAGATAGCTATCCGCTTTCGATCACTGAACAATTTATTGGAGCGTGTTGCAGGCAAGGAATTTTACAACTTCCTTGATGGATTTTTAGGTTACAACCAAGTAGCCATTGCCCTAGAAGATCAACACAAAACGGCCTTTGCCACATAATGGGTGATCTTTGCATTTCATGTGATGCCATTTGGGCTTACAATGCACCTGGAACATTCCAAAGGCTCATGTGTCATGTCTTCAAAGAGTTCATACAAAAGAGCTTAGAAGTATAGGAAGATGATTTATGTGCTCATTCCCAAGAAAGAAGACACCACATCCCAGTGCTTAGACAGATCTTCAACAAATGTAGAGAATATCGAGTTTGTATGAACCCAGAAAAGTGCGTGTTCATGATATGTCAAGGTAAGGTCTTAGGTCATATTGTTTCTAAGAATGGAATATCAATAGATGAGGACAAATTAAGAGCCATAGTAGAGTTGCAGAGGCCAAGGAATGTTAAAGAGGTATAAGCCTTTATGGGCCATTGTGGATATTAATGCAGGTTCATCCACATGTATGCAATCATAGCTAAACCACTTTATGCTTCTTTGAAAAATTTTGAGTGGAATGAAGAATGCGAAAATTCCTTCAATGAGTTGAAGAGATGTTTTTGCTCATCACCAATATTGACTACTCTTGATTGGAATAAACCATTCCATGTCCATGTAGATGCATCCAATTATGCAATAGGATGTGTGCTAGCACAACCCACAGGTGAAGGAAATCTAGATTTACCTATAGCATATGCTAGCAGACAACTAAACACGTCTGAACGAGACTATATGACAACTAAAAGAGAAGAATTAGGCATGGTATCTGTCGTGAAGAAGTTTAGATAGTATCTACTGGCCAACAAGTTCAAGTTTTTCAATAGTCAACAAGCTTTGTTATATTTGGTCAATAAACCTTGCAATACAGGATGCTTAGTAAGATGATTCCTCTTACTAATGAAATATGACTTTGAAATGGTTGTTAGGAAAGGTAGGACCCACCTGAGGACGGATCACCTTTCTTGCATCACTTCAGGAGAGCCACCGCAAGGAGTGTCTAATGAACTTCCTGATGATTATCTGTTCAATTTAGAAGTTGTTCCTAAATGGGAAAATATGTTGGTACCTGTCCTAACCTTTGGACCTACAAATAAGAATCTGAAGAACAACAAAGATGAAATTGTAAAATCGCAAAAATATCAAATATTGGCAAGAAGTATGTACCAAAAAGATAGAGAGGGTGTATTAGCCTAGTATGGACAAAGAAATACATGAGTGGATTAAGAATTTTCCAATGTGCCAGACGAGCCCCCTAGTGGAGCATGCTACCTTTTATCACGTGTCGTTAATTCTAGAATGGAGTGCTCCATTGGTAGAATTTATGAGATTGGGAACACTACCCAGTGAGGCTAGTCTAGCAAGAAAATGAAGCACGGACAAAGAGGCTCGGGCCTTAGTAGGAGACAATCTATATCAAAGAGGCAAAGATGGTTACTTAAGACTGTGTGTTCATGAATCAGACTATTTGAAAGCCTTAGAAACTGCACATAGTGGTGTTGCAGGTGGACACTTTGGGCCTGAGTAATTAATACCATTCTATTCTCAGGACTTTGGTGGCCCACTCTTCATATGGATGCACATACCTATGTGAAGAAATGTGACACATGCCAACATGCACAATATCTGATCAGAAAAGATGAGATGACATTGAGGCTAATGATGGGAGGACATGCATTTTTGAAGTGGGTATAGACTTTGTAGGTCCTATTAACCCCAAACTAGAAACTCCCATGCAGAATACATTATTGTAACCACATATTACCTTACAAAGTGGGTAGAAATAAAATCCACGACAAAGAATGATGCTCAAATGATGGCTAAGTTCTTATTTGAGAACGTGTTCACCAGCTACGGGTTACCAATAGTGTTAGTCAGTGATGGAGGTACGCACTTCTTGAAAAAAGTCATTGAAAACCTCCTCCAAGAATTCTTGCTAATACATAAGGAGTCTATCCCCTATCATCCATAAGCTAACAGACAAGCCGAGAGCACAAATAAGATTTCATGTAATGTATTGACAAAACTAGTAAATAATAAATGCTCTGATTGGGATAAACAACTTCACCATGATGTTTAGGCTTACCGCGTTGCTTACAAAATGGTACTCGATGCCACCCCATTTCAGATGGTCTTCATAAAAAATGTTGTGTTACCAATAGATTTCGTGATCCTGACTTCAAAACTAGCACAAGAGCAGGAGTGGAATGGACATGAGTTGTCCTTTAGGATATTGTTGGTGCAGGACAATCACTAATTGATGTTTTGACATGGAAATGAAGTCAAGGATTTGAGAAGAGAACAAGTTGTGAAGCATGAAGGAAGGACACATTTAGAATTTGGAAGATGTGTACACATATGTACATTATGTCAGAGATAGTTCACTTATATCTCTGAGTAGTCATAAGCTTGTAAATTTTTGTCTATATATATATACTTGGAAAATGTTAGGACAAGTATGAGAGAATGTAGAGCATGAGAGTAGAGTAGAATTAGAAGTCATTAGACACTTATGAAGAGGTTAGAATAGCTCTCTTATCTAGATGTAATTTTTTCCAGAAATGAAGAGAAGTTGCACCCGATGTTTCTGTGCATTCTCCTTCTGTGCTTGATCATTTCAATAATCCTTTTCTAGATGTCTAATTTCATAGTTAACGAGTCTATGGTTAAATTTTGAGAGCCTAATTGTAAAGAGGCTATGAGAATTATGAGTAGGAGCATTCATATGTAAAAGAGTGTTCACAGTTTTATTAAACAGGTGCATTTTTGATGGTCAATGATTTGATCATTTCTCACTGCACAGATTAAAGTTTTGCATGGAGGACTCAAAAACTAATTTGAGAGGTAAGCCATCTATGGCTAAAAGCATTTGCTTAAACGGTTTTTAGTTTTGGAGAACCATGTCTTAGAAGTTGCAGGTGTCAAAGTCGACTATACAGAGAGACAATTTTAGACATAGGTAGATTGTTTTAATCATTTCTCATAATCTACTCAAGCTTTTGAAGTAATTTAACTTGGAGGAGGTGTGAAATCACTAGGCAAAACATTCTACAAAGTTTTATTAAAAAATTTACACGAATGATTAGTCAATGAGTGATTAAGGTGCAACAGACTTTTCTGAGAAATGGCTTTCTTCACAGTTAGCTAATTTCTTGATAATTTGGTGCTTGTCTTCCAAAATTGGTTGGATTTTAAAGTTATTCTTGATATAGAGGTGGTCTAACATCAAGGATAGCTTGTTATTTTGGAGATTAACACTCTCCATCAATGGTATCAGAGCAAGAAGTATCAAAATTGAGGAAAGGAAGACTTCGACTGCTGCAGACATACAAAATTCAACATCTGAAGGTTCAAACGGTGAAAGCTTGAGGGAAAAACTTGAAAAGGAGGTCATACGACACCAAGAAAGACAAAAGGAGTGTCATTCGAAGTAAAGGTAACCTTATACTTTATAAAGATTGAAGAATTTGATATACAAGTGAAGAAAATATGGGAGATTCTCTTCAGATAGAGAAATTGGATAGAGAGAACTATCCAGCATGGTCAATGAGGATGGAAGCTCATCTAATGAGCAAAGACTTGATAGGTTATATTATAGGTGAAGAAGAAAAGCCTCAGTTCAGAGATCCTAGTGTTCCAACTAGGGAGGAATTATCAGATTTGAAGAATTGGATGAAGAGAGATGCTCAAGCTAGGAGCATTATCTATATGGCAGTCAATGATTACTTGCTACCTCACATTAGAGGCCTTGAAAGTGCAAGTGATATATGGAATGCTTTGGAGGAGCATTTCCAAAATAACACAAAGTCTAGGAAGGCATCCTTGTGGGCAGAATATTACTACATTCAAGAAGAAGGCCTCTCAATCCATCTCAGATTATGTAACCAAAATGAAGGACATTGCAGATGCATTAGGAGCTGTTGATGAAGTCACTAAGGAGGATAAATTGGTAAAGCAAATCCTCACACGTTTGAGAGGTGATGACAAATGGAAGCCATTCATTCTATCTACTGAATTATCACTTGATCATTTTACTCCTGACTTAAATCAGTTGCTAGGACATATGTTAACCTTTGAGCAGGATGTCAAAGGTCAAGGTGACAAGAGTACAGGTCATGCAATGTACTCAAAGGATAAGAAGAAAAATAGCAAAGGAAAACAACAAGCAAATGAAGATGAAGGCACAACTAGTCAAGCCAACTTCCTAAGAGGAAGAGGAGGTGGCAAAGGTAGAGGAAGAGGCAGGAATAATAAAGACGGAGTCAAAGCTTGTTGGATTTGTGGTAAGACAAATCACTTAGCTAATGATTGTTGGCATAATACTTAGAGTAATGGTGAATATAATTAGAACTTTAATTCAAGAGGAGGAGGTGGTAGAAATCAAAGAGGTAACTTCAGAGGAAGAGGTAGTAGGGGTTACTTTGGAAGAAATGCAGGCAGAGGATTCCAAAGTCAACAATACAATAATACCTACTACAATTATGCTTCAGATCAGAAGGAGGATTCAACATTGATAATGAATGCAACTTGTGAAAGGCAAAGTGAAGACCAAAGAGTCTTCTACGTTGACTCAGGGTGTAGCAATCACCTGAGTGGTAACATAGCATTGATGACTGATTTGGAAAATAAGGTATCTAATCATGTTGTTCAAACAGGTGACAATACAAAGCATAATGTGAAGCCAATTGGATCAGTGAAGGCCAAGGATGGAAGTACTCTCTTGAGTAAGGTCTTGTATGTTCCTACAATTCCTAAGAATCTGATAAGTGTAGGACAAATTGTTGAAAAAGGTTATGAAGTTAGATTCACTAATGAAGGAGTGTTTGTGGAAGACCCTAGCAATGGGTATAAACAAATTGTTTCAGAGAAGAAAGAAGGAAGGTTATTCACATTGAAGATTCAAGGTAATGTTGGTCATGCCTTGTTCACTTATGGAGGACATAAGATCTCTGAGTTAGATCTTTGGCACAAGAGGCTTGGACACTTCAATGAAAGAGGTATCAAAGATATGATTAACCATGGTTCAGTGCTTGGATTGCCTAATGTTGCAGGTCAACATATGACATAAATATGTGAGGCATGTCAATTAGGTAAGGCTCATAAGCAATCTTACTCCAAGCATGGTTTCATGTATTCAGAGAAGCTTGAGTTGGTACACACAGATGTGTGGGGACCATCAAAGGATTTCAGTATCAATGGTTCAAGGTACTGTGTGATTTATGTTGATGATGCTACCAGATGGATCACTATATATGTGATTAAAGATAAGTCAGAAGTATTCAATACATTCAAACATTATCATGTGTATGCAGAAAGAATTACATGTCATAAATTGAAGAGACTAAGGTCAGATGGAGGGGGAGAGTATTTCTCTAATGAGTTCAGTGATTACTTGTGGAATGCACGTATAAAAAGGGAAATCACTTGCAGGTACTCTCCTCAACAAAATGGTGTTGCAGAGAGAAGAAATAGAACTCTTGTTGAGTTTGCAAGGTCAATGATGAAAGAGAAAAATTGCCCAAATTATTTGTGGGCTGAGGCTGTAAATACAGCTACTTATTTAGTCAATAGGCTACCATGTAAAGCTTTGCAGGGTATGACGCCATATGAGGCATGGTGGGGTAAGAGACCTACCTTGGATCATTGCAAAGTATTTGGATGTTTGGCATATGCATATGTGCCATCACAATTAAGACACAAGTTAGAACCTAAAGCTGAAAAGTATGTATTCATTGGTTATGATGACAAGCACATGGGTTATAGATTGTGGAGTCCATCCACAAAGCAATTCATTGTGTCTAAGGATGTTACATTTGATGAGCAAGGTACTTGGTATGCAGGTACAATCAATACTAATACAGGTGATGAAGAAGTTGTGAGTCAAAAGAAGGGTAAATCAAAGGTTCAGATATTTGATGAAGAGGAGAATAATGAAGTGCAGGTTGAAGTTGAAGAAATGCCAAGATTTGATCCTGAGTGTGAAGAATCAGAAACCTCAAGGAGTGGAGAACTTAGAAGGTCACCAAGAAACAAGTGGCAACCTACAAGGTATAGCTATGATACTTCTTTTTTGGCTACCAAAGATTATGCTTACATGATAAAGGTAGATGAAGATCCTTCCACATATGAAGAGGCAAAAGGTAAGGAAAATTGGGAGAAAGCTATGCAGGAAGAATATGATGCATTAATGGAGAATCAAACATGGGATTCGGTTCCTAAACCAAATAGTCAGAAGATCATTGGATGCAAGTGGGTCTACAAAACAAAGAGATATGCAGATGGAAGTGTGTCTAGGTATAAAGCTAGACTTGTTGTGAAAGGGTTTGCTCAAACATATGGTATTGATTATGATGAGACCTATAGTCCTGTGGCAAAGATGACAACCATCAGGACACTCATAGCTATTGCTGCATGTAAAGGTTGGAAATTATGTCAATTAGATGTGAAGAATGCTTTTTTAAATGGTTACATTTCAGATGATGTTTTCATGGAGCAACCTCAAGGATTCAGAGATAGAAGGTATCCAGATCATGTATGTAAGCTCAAGAGAGCTTTGTATGGTTTGAAGCAGGCCCCAAGGGCATGGAATTATAGACTTGTGAAGTTCTTGAAAGAACTTGGATTTCAAGTATCTAAGGAAGATAGTAGCTTGCTTGTTAAAGCAAGTGATTATGGGTTCATTTATATGTGCATATATGTTGATGATATAATTCTTATAGGTACAGATGAGAAAGGCATTCAAAGCCTAAAGAAGCAAATGGAGAAAGAGTTCAAAATCAGTGATTTGGGAGACTTGTCATATTTCTTGAGCATGGAGATTTCATACACTCAACATGGAGTGTATGTGACTCAAGAAAGGTATTTGAGAAACTTGTTAATCAAGTTTAAAATGAATGATTGCAGGGTAGCACCTACTCCAATGGAGGTGAATCACAAATTGAGCAGATATGGTGGAGAAGAACTCAAGGATATGAAGCTATATCAGAGTTTGGTTGGTAGTCTTATCTATGCTACATTAACTAGGCCTGATTTATCATATGCAGTTGGAGTTTTGTCTCAATTCATGCATTGTCCTAGGAAAGAACATTGGATTGCAAGTCAAAGAGTGTTGAGGTACATTAAGGGTACACTCAAAGAGGGTTTGTATTATGGTTTTACATCAGATACAAACATCAAAATATATAGTGATGCAGACTGGGCAGGTAATCCTGATGATAGGAGATCAACATATGGATACTTGTGTTATGTGGGAGATAAGTTAATCTCTTGGTGTTCAAAGAAGCAACACACAGTTGCTTTATCATCTACAGAAGCTAAGTACAAAGGTATGGTTGAAGCTGCAAAGGAAGTGATATGGCTTAAGACTCTCATGAAGAGTTTTGACACCATACAGAGTACACCTATCATTTATGGAGATAACATGAGTTCATTGTATTTAGCTGCTAATCCTGTGTTTCATGCAAAGACTAAACACATTGAGATTCAGTATCACTTTCTGAGAGAGAAGGTGATGGATAAAGAGATTGAAGTCATACATACTTCCATAAAAGATCAGATAGCTAATATGCTTACCAAAAGCTTAGATGGACCAAAGCTAAAGAAATTCAAAGACATGGCAGGCATAAAGAAGATACAGAAAACCTCGATTGATGATTGAGGGGGAGCTGTTGGTGTAGGACAATCACCAATTGATGTTTTGACATGGAAATGAAGTCAAGGATTTGAGAAGAGAACAAGTTGTGAAGCATGAAGGAAGGACACATTCAGAATTTGGAAGATGTGTGCACATATGTACATTATGTCAGAGATAGTTCACTTATATCTTTGAGTAGTCATAAGCTTGTAAATTTTTGTCTATATATATTCTTGGAAAATGTCGGGACAAGTATGAGAGAATGTAGAGCATGAGAGTAGAGTAGAATTAGAAGTCATTAGACACTTATGAAGAGGTTAGAATAGCTCTCTCATCCAGATGTAATTTTTTCCAGAAATGAAGAGAAGTTGCACCCGATGTTTCTGTGGATTCTCCTTCTGTGCTTGATCATTTCAAGAATCCTTTTGTAGATGTCTAAGTTCATAGTTAACGAGTCTATGGTTAAAGTTTGAGAGCCTAATTGTAAACAGGTTGTGAGAATTATGAGTAGGAACATTCATATGTAAAAGAGTGTTCACAGTTTTCTGAAATAGGCGCATTTTTGATGGTCAATGATTTGATCATTTCTCACTACACAGATTAAAGTTTTGCATACCCACAATGTAGTGGTTCTTGCACTCCCAATCTAGTGCCAGAGTTGAATCATAAAAATTGCCCACATCTCCCTTGTTAATGATCCATTTTGTAGCAACTATGGTTCATTTTGAAGCATTCAATTCTATAATTTACACAAGTGAAAGTGAAAAATGAGTAGGTTAAAGTCTCTATATTAAGCTCACAAACCTATAGGAAATCCACCATGACATACTCTCATCACCTTAAAGACATGTAATCATGGAAAGATACTTCAAAATGATGCAAAGATGATAGATAATACTTTTGAACCTTAAAGCAAGTTTCACACACACAATCAAGTAATAACCTCACTCAAAATCCATATGAAAAATGAATGTGCAAGAATAAGGAGCTTACTGCTTCAATTCACCAAAAAGGTTTTTACAAATGAGGTTTTTGCCTTTTTATAAGAGTTTTCCAAGGCCTTTTATTTTTATTTTAAGTTCTTGAAAAATAAAAAAACTTACTCTTAATGACTCCTTTCTTGTGAAATTTTTTGAGGAAAGAACCTTTGTTTCATTACAACATATACAACTACAAAAGCAAAATCTATTTATAACTCTTGTTGGAGTTAGATGTCTGCAGAAGCACACGAACAACACAAGGAAGAAGAAGAAGCTTGGAGCAGAACACATAATACTTAATGTATTACCACTGGTATGTACAAAGATAATTAACCCATTAGGACTATAGGTATATAAACAAGTTGAGGGGAAAAAAACCTCCTAAAGAGGGAAAAAAGTGCCCCGGTGGTCCTAGTGTGTTCACACACATCACTACCTAAATATATCAACAAATCCCCCCTGGGGTTGATGTAGTGAACAAGGAGCTGACACTCATGTATAAGGAAGTGCCAAGCTATGTGGAATCAATCCACAAAAGAAAGTAAGCCCAAAGCTTTGCAAAAAGCTTCAAACTTCTCCCTAGGTAGAGCATTTGTGAAAAGGTCTGCAATGTTCTCTTGCATGGGAACATATGCCAAGTTGATCTCTCCAGTAGAGAACCTCTCCCTGACATAATGATAATGCACCTCAATGTGCTTAGTGCGAGCATGGAACATAGGGTTCCTCGCAACTGCCAATGCACTCTGACTGTCGGTGAAGATGGTGGTGGCAAAAGACTGACCAATACCCAAATCAGCCATAAGGCATCTAAGCCACACACACTCAACAATCATTGTGAAAGCTGCCCTATACTCATCCTCACAACTGGAAGTGGCCACAGTAGGTTACTTCTTTCTCACACAAGATATGCGTGAGCTACCATGCATGAAGCAAAAACCACTAGTGGACACACGAGTGTCATAGCAACTAGGCTAGTCAGAGTCAGAAAAAGCATGCAAATCTAGGGATAGTGATCCCCGCTTGGGATAAAACAACCCAACTAGTCGAGTACCAGTAAACCTGTCTCCATAAGAGTGGGAATACTTTTAGAGCCTTCAAGGCCAAAACACTGCAATAATGTGTCAATATGTTTTGTTTGACACAGAGCTATT
This sequence comes from Ceratopteris richardii, assembly GCA_020310875.1. NCBI lineage: Eukaryota > Viridiplantae > Streptophyta > Polypodiopsida > Polypodiales > Pteridaceae > Ceratopteris > Ceratopteris richardii. The sequence continues at coordinate 164,599,285 of CM035426.1, read as the reverse complement.
CCACCATCAACTTGCATAAATTGAATGCCCAAATAATGATGCAAATGCCCCAAATCAGACATCTCAAATGAGGCATGTGAATCGGCCTTGAAATCAGCAATATGCTTCTCATGATGACCAGTGAGCAGCATGTCATCAACATACACAACAATGATCAGAAGCACATCACTAGCACGCTTAACATATAAGGTGCTTTCAGTTGGACTGTTCTCAAAACCATGTGCAATTAGATAGGCATGTATCTTTTCATACCAAGCACATGGTGCTTGCTTTAGACCATATGGTGCCTTCTTTAACTTGCACACCTGGTTTTCATGCCCTTTTTGCACAGAGCCACAAGGCTAAAAAACATACACTTCTTCATGCAACTCACCATTCAAAAATGATGTTTTGATGTCCAACTGATGTACATTCCAACCATGATGAGGTGCAAGTGCACAAACGCTATGAACAATAGCCATTTGGCAAGTGGGTGCAAAAGTTTCATCAAAATCTTTACACTTCAACTTGTATAGCCACTTAGTGCCGATGGCCTTCTTGCCAGTAGGCAAGTCACATAAAGACCAAGTACCATTTTTCATGATAGCATCATATTCTGATTGCATTGTACCCATCCAATGTTTAGAATTTTATGCGTCATCAAATGAAACAAGCTCAGCCTCATCATAGAGACTAGAGGCAGCCATAGCATAGCAATTTGATGCAAAAGAGGCACTATCAGAGCATGAACAAGTACGGTATGACAAAGATGAATCTAATTTGCTATCACACAAAGTTTACACTAGCCATTTTGGCATAGTTTTTGCCTCCTCAATATTATCTCTCTCATCAACAAATGCATCATGCAAATTTGCATCAGAAATGGAATGATCTGCATCATCACATGAAACCTGTAAAGGTTGAGAAGTTGCCTCAATAGGACTAGCACTAGACTGTCCACCTGTAAAAAGAGGCAGCAAAGTATCATACATGTTTTTGGAGCTAACAGATGTCTCCTTTGTACATGAAAGTAAAGGTTGAGTAGCATCTTCCACAAAAACAACATCACGGCTAACCAAAATGTGCTTAGTTTGTGGATGATATAGATGATAGCCTTTGCTTTCAGAACTGTACCCAACAAAAATACATTTTACTGCTTTATCATCCAATTTCCAGCGATGTTGATCATGCACTAATGCATATGCTAGATAGCCAAAAACACATAGATGAACAACAGATGGCTTGCAATCATGCCAAGCCTCATATGGAGTGGTAGACTGTAGTGCTTTGGTGGGACACCTATCAAGTATATATGCTGCACACATGACAACCTCAAGCTAGAAACTATGTGGTAAAGCCTGACTCTTGACCACACAACTCGCCATCTCCATGAGTGACCTGTTCTTTCGTTCAACAACTCCATTCTATTTAGGTGTATATGGAACTCTACATTGATGTTTTATCCCATGTTCAACCAGAAATGCATTGAAGTCAAAAGACATATATTGCCCCCCCCCCCCCCCGATCAGAATGGAGGGTGCCCATTTTACATGCTGATAGATTTTCAGCCAAAACCAAAAACTGTTTGAAGCACATGAACACTTTGGACTTTGCTTTCAATGGATATACCCATGCACGCCTAGAAAAATCATCAATAAAAGTCATGAAGTAAAGATAGTTTCCAAAAGACGGTGTCTGCATAGGACCACAAACATCACTGTTAACAAGATGTAATTTCTGAGTAGCTCGAACTAAACCATCTTTTGGAAAGCAGGAATGCTGCATGTTGCCCAAAATACTACCTTCACAGACATGTTTTCCGGGTGCCTCAAGTTTGGGCAAAGAGGTCTGTTGCTCTAGCACAATGTTAAGTACCACGTTAAGAAGCTCCACCACCTTAGTGTCAATCTGTGGAAGAGATAGGAGTGATACGAAGATCATTAACACAAGAAGTAGTGAAAGTGAAGGTAGAAGCATGAGAATGCACACACACATACACATACAAGGAAGAGACAAGCGAGACACAATGGAAGGTAGAAAGTAAACTCTATTGCTCAATAACACTGTTACAAGCTCAATCTAGCTCTAATCTCTCCTCTATTCATACAAGCTAACCTAATCCAACCTAAAAAATGAGCTCTCTAGCTCTTTTTATAGTTTTTTTGACTAGTTTTGACAGGTTTCACATTTATTGTCTGGCATGGTTAAAAAATAGTTTCTCGAGGTCATTTAGAGGTCCAAATAAGATCTAAAAATAACCAAAATTGGTATGATCGTTCTCCCTAAGGTCCTCAAGCTGGAGGAATCCTTGGCTTGCACAAAATAGAGCTATTAAATACAAAAGTGGGTGTTTTATGATACATATATTACAAAAGTAATGAAAATCACTTGGAGTTTTGAAAAAGTGATATCAAGTATATTTCTTTGAAAAAAATGAATGTCTACCCCCCCACAACTCTTTGTAGTCTGACTCTACATACTTCCTCTATGTTGATGCCTTTGGTTGCTACCAACACCCCCTCCCTCTTGTGTGTGTCGTCCCCGACAGATCCTTGTTGTGGGGTCTGCATGATGTAGTTTTGCAAGAGTTCCTATGCAAGGGTGTGCTCCACAATGCGAATTCCTTGTGTGAGATCAACTTCTAATTTTTCCAAGTCTATAGCTTGAGGTTCAAGGGGAGGTGGAAGCTGATAGTGTGTCGAATATACAAGTTTCTCGCAAGCGAACAACTGAAGGAGATGGGTAGGCCGTCTGATGAAGATTTTGGAATGGTATTCCCAAAATCACATTGTGAACATTTCTTCAAAAGTCATCTTGTAACATGCAAGTAAATACTTGATGCACGAGTGCTATGCGTAACATACCGAGAGCGATGGCGTGGTGCTCATGTCATAGGCGAGGTCTTGGTGCCATGCTCAAAGGTGGGGGTATTGACATGTGGTGCGTTGATGTGACGAAAGATCTTAAAAACCGTTTGCATCATATCAAAGATCTTAATGGTCATATATGCGACGACATCGTCCATGCAGTGTAGTCGGGGGAGCCAGTGGAAGATGGTCGCCATCATGTATCCAATGGTTGGAGTGCCATGCGGTGGTGCTAGATAGAGATAGTTGGCACTGCTTATTATTTTGAACTTTAATCACAAATGCCATCCAGGAGGAGTGTCACAACATCAAACCCCAGAATGGATTGTACTTCAAGTGTAGTGAGGCTTTGACCTAGGTATGCATCATTTTAGGGTATTCTTTTAACAGCTCCGTGCATCAATTTGGTTGAAAGATTTTTCCTTTCTTCGCTATGCATCATTTCAAGGTATTATTGTACCAACTCCGTGCATCAATTTGGCTGAAAGATTTTTCCTTTCTTCGCTTTAGGTGGTAGGTCTTCGGGCTCAAACTGGGTGGCATGAGTTGGTTTCTTCCCAGTTTCCTTTTCAATAGCTAATTGGTATTCTACCATGTCACTCTAGCACAATGGCAAGTACCAACGTGAGGAGATCCACCTCATAATTGTCAATCCGTGGAGATGTGAGGACTAGTATGAAGACTATGAGCAAGTGATGGCACAAGTGTGTGAGTGAGAAGCACACAAACATGCACACACATACACACACACGTGCACACAAGGCAAGAACAAGGAGAGGAACAATGGAGTTCTGTGCATTGGGCAAAAAGTCTCTTACATAAGCTCAATTCACAAACAATCTAACCCCAAAAATGATCTCTCTAGCTCTTTTTATAGTTTTTTGACTAGCTTTGATATTGTCCAGACCTAGTGTCCCGCCTAGTTAAAAATTAGGTTCTAGAGCCTATTTGAGGGCTCAAATGGAGTCTAAAAATTATGAAAATTGGTATGTAGCTAGTTCTACTACTCTCAAGCTCGAGGACTCCTCGGGTTGAACAAAATGGAGTCTATTCTACCAAAAAGGGGATTTACAATGTGTGTGTAGTGATGAAAATCACTTGAGTTGGAAATTGTTTATGAAAAAAATGATTGGGCCTTGTTGCCGTAATGTGCATGACTATTCCTTTGTGCATGTATGCTCTGCTTATGACTTGTATGCCAACACTCCCCCCTTCCTAGCATTTGTCGCCCTTGACAGACCTCTGTTCTATAGGGTGGTCAATATAGTATTGGATGACATTGGTGGCTAGCTCATGTTCACCTAGGCGTAGACCTCTTGCTAGATCAGATTCCAATGCATCCCAATTAATTGCACCTGGGACATCCGGTTGCGGTGTTGTGTAGTACTCAGAGTACATGGCTTGTTCGCAAGCGAATAGATGGAGTAGGTGTGTTGGCTTAGGTGCAAACAGCTCCGGGTGATACTCCAAGAAACCTGTTCTGAACATGTCCTCAAATGTTTGTTTATAGCATGCAGGAAGATACGTGATTCGTGCACGCCAAGCATAAGCTACCCGAATGCTGGGGGTGGTGCTCATGTCATACACCAAATCATAACTTCCATTGGTAAACCCCGGTAGACGTACCTGTGGTGCTGCTGCATTTCTAAAAGTTTTGAGTATTACCTACATCATATCCAAAATCTTAAGCATCATCTGGGCCACCACATCTGGCATGGGCTTCAGTCGAGGCATCCAGTGTCGAATTGTGGCCATCATGTAGGCTACTGATGGTGGTCCTCGTGGTGGTGCTATGTACGGGTAGTTTAGCCATTCCTTGCATTGTGCGTTGTTCTGCACTTTAATGTTGAATGCTTTCCATGATCTGCGTATTACCAGACCGTGGTCGTGTTTGGAATCTTTGCAGGTCATATTGAACAGGAGGCCTCTGGATCGCTGCTCGGACTGCTTCCACTACTCCATACGTTTTTGCCACCAATAATAGGCCTTCGCTATATTCTGAGTCAACTCCAGCTTCTTCCAATAGCTGAGCCATGAGCACCCTACTGCTATGTTCGGTGAGCAATTGTTGCGATCGCACTCGTTCCATGATTTGATACAACCTTCGGAGTTCTGCTGTATATGCGGGGGTTCCGGTGGTTTCTTCTTCCTCTCATTCTTCTTCTTCTAGATGTCCTGGTTGTTGACCCTGCTGATTGTCATCCCAATGTACATGGCGGCCTTCTATGGATTTCCTTCGTCTTTGGGAAGAGGTGCCCTGCTCTCCTGTGTTTGAAAAGAACTCTACATCAGAGAGTTGTGTATTCTGCAAGAATGATTCAAAGTTGAAGGTAGTCATCCCTTCAATGTCTCCAGTCGTAGCAAATTCAAATTCAGATGGGACAGGAGGAGCCGAAGGGGCAGCTTGTGATGTACCTTCAGATCTAGACTTGGGTATTCTAATGGTAAAGGGAGGTACCGTGGCCTCCCCTCATGGCGAGACTTCCGGAGTAGTCAGAACTTCACGTGTCTGGACACAAGGAATTGAGCCCCTCATGCACTTCGATTGATGTGTGGCAGTTTTGAGTCTCTTAAACATTTGTAGTTGTTCCCAAGTTAAAGCACGTTCCATGGGAACATCATATACTAAGCATATGTAGATAATGCGTGTTATTGCACAACAACCATTCACCACTAGTTTTCTAGATGACCTTTTATTTGCTTCATACAACTGCTCAACAATCCATACAGGAAGCTTAATCGGTAATGCACCTATCTCCATCTTGATCAGGAAAAGCAAAATGATTGGTATGATTGCTGCCATATCTTTCAGCTTCAGTAGTTTCCGATCCTTCATGTTAGTGGGAATGAGAGCATCCTTCTCAGAAGGTACATGTGTGCCGTGCATATTCAAAGTAGAGCTCACCAATTCCAAGGTAAGTTAGAACCTCTTCAACTCGTTGTTGCCTAGCAAAGAAGGAAGAACGAACGTTCCTGGTTTGTCCTTTTCTGCATTAGCCTGTAATGTTGAGACCAAATAGTAACATCGTAGGAGATCTTGTTTGGGTAAGGGTGCCTCGAAGTACTCCGATAGCCTTGCACGTTTCCATATGGTTTGAAGGTCTTGTGTGTTCTGGAGGGTCTCAAATTCTTTGGAAAAGAATTGGAATCAGACCCATGACTTGTCATACTCACACTTGGACTTCCAGATATACTTAGCCTCTCCTAAAGGCCTTGGCATGCCATTGAATCAATGAGAATTGGCATGGACTCTCTCTGTTATTCCTGTGGGAGGGTCTGGTATGGGTATTTCCTGGAGGTTTTGCAGCTCTACAGGTCGTTCAATTGATGGCACATCAATGGGTAGACTGTCCACATTAATCCCTGCAGTACTTACTCCTACCTGTGAGCTCAAGCCTGCTGCTTCTGCCATGATACTGCTTATAGCTGGTGATGCTTATCTGCTAGAAGAAGAGAGGCATATTAGCATTGCATAGGAAATAGGATGTTATGGTGTTCCCTCCACAATACTATCATGATCTGTCTAGCATTTGGGATAGCCATCATTGACCGCTTCGGTATCCAAATAGAAATGGTGGTTCTAGAGTGTTGCCTAAGGTACTCCTCCATTGTAAACATTGACGGTGTAGCTCGTTTGGTGCATCTTCAAGAACCTATCTCTGGAGCCGAGGGTTGTTCACCCTTGTGTACCCAAATCTGCTTCATGCCAGGAGGTATTTTATATTGCCTAGGTTGGGGCTCATGCTTCTTGATCATCGGCCTCCTCTGTGTTGTGTGTTGCTCGGCTTGCTTTCCTCGGATCCTCTTTGGAAAAGAAGGGAACTCCTTGTTGACTTCTGCACCTTTGTCAAGAGTGACAATCTTCTGCACCATAGAACTTTGGACAAGAATAGCATCATTATCTTCATGTGGATTCCTAGAGGGGCCAGGATTTGGAGCCTTTTCTAGTGCCCTGAGAACTTGATTCTGTAATTCAATCGTGATGTAGTTTTGGCCTACCGAAGCCTGAAGAAGTCCACTTCTTAGGTTGAGGTTGACTACATGATCATAGATCTAGTCTTGGCCCAAGACAAAAGGTTCAGTAAGATCCTCATCTTCACGTACTAGCACTTTGACTGCCATTAGAACATCTTGAATGTAGAGGGGAAGTTCCACCTCTCCCATGCAAGGGGTTTCCACACCGCCTAATCCTATGAGATATGACTCAATAGGATTGACCTTCAATTGCAATTCTCGGCAGTAAAAAAGTTGAACTGCACTAGTGGTTGCTCGTGAGTCAATTTTTCTCTCACGGTCCTAGCACTCTCTCCTTGTCCTACCTCTATGGCCATAAAAGATCACCGATCGACTATCCTATGGGAACGTTCACTTGAAGCCTCACACATAGCCATGTGATAACCTAGAGCCTCTGGACTATCAGGCATAGGCTGATCTCTACCTTGTTTTCTCAATTTCATTGGTCGTATGCGTTCTAAAGCTTCTACCTGTGCTTCTTCTCGAACTCGCTTTTCTTCTTCTTTACATTTCTTTGCAATATTGAGTCGATTTAACATCTCCTCTGTGAGGGGTTCCCGATATAACTTTACTCTGCATCCACTGATGTAACTTGGCAGGATGACGCCTTCTGGAGTGGCTAGTTGAAATGCTCCACTGGTGGAGATCCTATTGATAATCATTCGTGCATAGCCTCTCTTCTCTAATTTCCGTGCATGTTGCTTCAAAGTGTAGACTAGGACTAGGTCTCCTGCTTTCAAGCCTTTATCCTTCACGTGTGCATCGAAATATGTTTTTTGCCTCTTCTAGGCTGCATAAATTCCTACTACAGCTAATCGTTTCACCTAATCGTTCAAGATCAAAGATTCTGGAGGATAGCTCATGGCCTGTCCATTCATGCTCTTGTGCTACTTTTAATGTGGGTATCAGAAAATCCAATGGTAGCACCACATTTTGGTTGAACACCATCTGAAAGGGTGTGTCTTGGAGTACCGTTTTATAGGCAACTCTGTATGCCCAAACAGCATGATGTAGCTATTTGTCCCAATCAGAGCGTTTATTATTAACCAATTTTGTCAATACATTGCATAGAATCTTATTCGTGCTCTCAACTTGTCCATTAGCTTGTAAATGATAGGGGCAGACTTCTTATGTATCACCAAGAATTCTTGGAGAAGGTTTTCTATGACTTCATTCAAGAAGTGCGTGCCTCTATCACTTATTAGCTCTATTGGCAGTCCGTATCTGGTGAACACATTCTCAAATAAGAACTTAGCAGTAGTTTGAGCATCGTTCTTTGTCGTGGCTTTTACTTCTACCCACTTGGTTAGATAATCAATGGCCACAATAATGTATTCAGCATGGGAACCCTTATCTGGGGGGTTAATAGGACCAACAAAGTCTATTCCCCACTTAGAGAATGCACGTCCACCCATCATAGGTTTCAATGGCATCTCATCTTTTTGCATAGGATACTGAGTTTGCTGGCAAACATCACACCTCTTCACATAGGTATGTGCATCCATGTGAAGTGTGGGCCACCAAAGACCTGCAAAAAGTACTGCCTTGATCACTCTATCTGTTCCAAAGTGTCCTCCGGCCACACCTTGGTGAGCAGTTTCCAAGATTTTCAGATATTCACTCTCGTGGACACATAATCGAAGATACCCATCCTTTCCTCGTCTGTATAGATTTTCTCCAATGAGAGTATAGTCTAAGGCTTCTTGTTCCAAGCTTCTTTGTCTAGCTAATGTCATATCTTGGGGAAAGGTTCTCGTCCTCAAAAAGACTACTAATGGTTCACTCCAATCTGGTAGTAAAGACATCCGATAAAGAGTGGTATGTTCCACTGTTGGTTTAGTACGACAGATTGGGCATTCCTTGCACATCCTATGGTAATCTGCTTCCATCGTTGGCCAGTGCACTCCGAGTCTCTTCAGTCTCTGTAAAGTTCTTTGCTTCGAGTAGTGCTTCTCTAATGCACCTACATGTGCTAACTGCAACCATTTCGCGTACTCATCCTCTTCCACGCAACAAGCTAATATCCCTTGATCGATATGTTTGTACATGCTTCCTGCCATGATATGGTACTTCTCAGACTGGGCTTTTACTATCTCCTTATCTCGGGTGTTTGCTACTGGATGTTTAGGCCCATATGTCAATATTGGCACTAAGGACTTGGCCCACTGTGGTACAACTTCCAGATTAAACAGGTAAGCATCAGGAAGGACATCTGATACTCCTTGTGGGGCCTCTCCGGATGTGAGCCTTGAGAGATGATCTGCTCTCAAGTGAGACTTTCCTTTCCTCACCACTACCTCAAAGTCATATTCCATTAGTAAGAGGAACCATCTTACTAATTTGCTTGTATTAGATGGCTTGTTTACCAAGTATAATAGAGCTTGATGATCAGTAAAAAATTTAAACTTATTTGCAAGCAAATAGTGTCTAAACTTTTTAACCGCATATACCATGCCTAATCCTTCTCTCTCAGTAGTGGTATAATTCCGTTTAGCTCCATTTAGTTGTCTACTAGCATACGCAATTGGAAGATCCATATTACCTTCACCTATAGGTTGTGCAAGCACACACCCAATAGCATAATTGGATGCATCCACATGGACATGGAATGGCTTGTTCCAATCCGGTGTAGTCAAGATTGGTGCTGAACACAATCGCCGCTTAAGCTCATTGAAGGATTTCTCGCACTCATCAGTCCACTCAAAATTGGTCAAGAGTCCGTATAGAGGCTTTGCAATGATGGCATACATGTGAATGAAACGTCGGTAATAACCATAATGCCCCATAAAAGCTTGCACTTCCTTGACATTCTTAGGCCTATGTAGTTCTGCAATGGCCCTCACCTTCTCTTTGTCAGTGGATATGCCGTTCTTTGACACTATGTGTCCTAGAATCTTGCCTTGCCTGACCATGAAAACACACTTTTCTGGGTTCAGACAGACTTGATATTCTCTACATTTGTCAAAGATTTGCCTGAGTTCAGGTATATGTTTCTGTCTAATGTTGGAATGGGCACAGAGATCATCAACATAGACTTCCAAATTCTTTCTCAAGAACTCTTTAAACACATGGCACATCAATCTCTAGAAGGTTGCAGGAGCATTGGTAAGCCCAAATGGCATTACCTAAAAGCTACTTGATTATAACCAGAGAACCCATCTAGGAAGCTGTATACTTCCTTTCCTGCTACCCTTTCTAATAGATGCTAAGTGATAGGAAGTGGATAACTATCTCTGATAGTGGCTGCAGTAACCTTCTTCAAGTTAATGCACACACGTAATTTGCCATTCTTTTTGGGCACCACCACAATGGGGGATACCCATTTAGTGTGCTCAATTTCATAGATAAATCCGGCTTCCACGATGCGGTCTATCTCTTCTTTGATCTTGGCAGCATAATTATCATTGTAAGTGTATGGCTTTTGTTCAGAGGGTTTGGCATCTGAGGTCATGGGGATCGTATGTGAGCATATGTCAGGGTCTACACCTTTTAGGTCCTTGTAACTCCACGCAAAGACATCTCTATATTCTCGTAGTAAGGCTATCAACTCCTGCTCCTCATCCTCACTTAGATCGTGTCCTATGTATGTACATCGCTCTTCTCCTTCCTCTATGGTCACTATGATTTTCTTTATAGTTTCTTTGTTGTCATAGGCTTCTCCCATGGCGGCTTCATGTTTAGGCATTCTTATCATGACTCTCCTATCTTCTATTTCATATTGTTTGAAATTTTTCGGGACCTCAAACAAAGATTCTTCTTCTTCTGGTGTGACATCTTTCTTCTTCCTTTTCTTACCTTCGTTCTTAGTGGTCACTTGTGTGGTTAATCTCACCTCATTGGTAGTTTCTTTGTATCTCTGAGGGTAAGCTTCTAGTTCGTAAAAAATATTCCTCATCTGATGCAAAGGGTGGGTCCATAATGATTGACTCTAGATCAGAGTCACTTACATCCTCGAATGCCTCACTGCTAAGTTCACATTCTTCAATAATTGGATCACACATGATTGGCTCTATTGTGAAGACTGAAATATCATAGCCCTCCTCATCATAGTGAGGTGTCCATTGCTCTTCATTGATGGCTACATCCATAGTTGCTAAAATTTTTGCCCAACCATGAGGCTCAAACTCCTCATCGGGAAATACTACAGGTGCATAGGCTGGGTCTTGAATTGATCTATGGGTTTTCTTTGCACCTACCTCTCTTGCTTTTTCTCTCTTCTCTTCTTCTACTGCTACTTTGCACATCCATGAGTGAGTATCTTCATGCATCCATGAGGATCTTGATCCTATGGAATGCACTGAATCCGTATCATCCTTGGCTCTGTGGATGGGATTCCATTGAATAGGGGGCACGTCTCTATGAGAGAAATCTTTGAGATTCACTTTGGTAGTGACGCCCAAGTGTTGCAAATACAAAGAATTGGTCCCCCAATCTTGTACCACTTGCAACTACCTCAAGAAAGGTCTTCCCAGAATCATCTCAAAGGCTTGATTTTTGCTAAAGTTACAGATAGCAAATGTGTGCTCAAACTCTACACCACAAGTAGTGAGAGATATCCCTTCTAGTAGCCCTAAGGGTCTTTCTATCGTCAACCATCTGCAATTTTATTCTCATTGACCTGAGTGCTGGCTTGCCCCAACGCTTCCATAGAGAAGTGGTAGCAATTGCAACTCCTGCATCTGAGTCCAAAATTGCTTTGGTGGTGTAACCCTGACGAGTAATGGGAAGATAAGTGTTTCCTTTTTCTCCTTCACTCATGTCCCCTATCTTGTCCAAGGGTATTTCTGGCACCGTTCTATGAGATCCTACCTGGGAACGAGGTTTAGCTACTTCATGCACTTGACCTGCTACATGTTTCCACACTTCTGGTCTAACCTTAAGTAGCTCTTCCAAAGTGAGATTGCATTGCACTTTAGTGTTCTTCACTACCTCCATGTTCCTAGGTATCACTGAGTCTTTGTTTCTTACCATGACCGTAGGTGCTCTCATGCAAGTAGACTTTGCTTCCCATGGGCCTGTGAAATGGGGTAGTTCTTGTAAGGAGTTAGACTTGAAGTCCAATTTCTCTTGAGATTGGGTACTCTCTTGCTCCTCATAAATAGAAAGAATGTCTTGTGGGAATTGATCATGCACGTCATCCACAAGTTCAATGGGAGGAGGGACTTCACTCTCTTTAGCCCATTTCTCTTCTTGAATCTCTTGCAGGAATTCTGGTGAATACCTATTCATAGAAGAAGATGTGTATGGCTCTGTAGAGTTAGGCACATAAACTTCCTTGGGAGGAATGCTTATTCTATCACTTCCCCTCCCCTTAGCCTAGGACTTGGCTCCTTTTCCAAACTTTGTAATTATCATCTCCAATCTATCTAATAGACCATCAAAATGCAATGGTGTTCTAATGGAGCTAGAGCAATTGAAGAGACGACTAGAATCAAACATGGCTTGAGCCAATTCCACCATCTTGGCACACAACTTGGTTCGTTCAAGCTCTAGGTCAGCTCTAGGGTAACATCTTTCATGATCCGTTACATTTGGCCCTTCTTGGATCCTGGCCTGATATGCTTTAAGCATCATATCTATGTCCTCGGGAGTGGGATCTGCGAAAATTGATCCTACTCGGGGTGGTGGGTGGGTTATCTGTGGTGGATTAGAGGGTGGAGGAATGGAAGGTGATGGGGATGGTAGTGGAGGTGAGGTTTGAGAGTGCGTTTGAGATGTGATTTCCATTATCTTGGCTTTTGTTCCCCTCGGACTTTCCTCGAGTTCGCTCATCTTCTTTGCCCATTGCCTTTTCATACGTTCATGGCTATCTCTCCAAGCTCTTGTTCTCTTCTTATTCTGGCTCTCAGTCTCGCTAACCTCCGCATTCTTTTCCTAGCCTAAATCTTGGTTTTGCTTAAGTGCCTGAGCTCTAGTGATGACTTGCACTGGGGTTGTGGAAGTCACACTTCCTGTGGAGTCTACCACCAACCCAATAACATTGATAAGAGAGATTTTTGGCATATTGGCGGGGTTCTTGGGGCACTCTCGTAACAAATGCTCCTTTCCACAATCTGGACAAAAGTCGTGAATTGTCACAGATTGGGTTTGAGTAGGTGCAGGTAGAGGGCAATCACGAATGAGGTGATCTCCCTGACATCGATAGCATGGCCCTCTAGGAAAAGAAGGTCTTAACTGCCTAGGTTGATGCCTAGAATTAGGATTTGCATACATGATATTTGCGTACTCTCGCTCCCAACTAGATTCACTTGGTTCCTCATAATAGTATGACTCATTATGCTCAGGTGACTGCATGTAGTAAGCCTGAGGACTATCAATATGGGTAGAGTCAAAACTATGATCACTTGGATCACTTTCTGAAAGCAACAGTGTCAACGGCACTAAAGCTCTATTTGGATTTTCTTCTACAGCAGCATACTTTACTGGAATCACATTGGATGGAGGAGGGGGTTGCTGCGCTAGGACTGGTTGAGGTCTTTGCTGCCCTTGATAGGGTGGTTGGTAGGGTTGTTGGGGTCTACTATACTGCTGTTGTGGGTATTGATTCTGGTATTTTCCTTACTATGGGTAAGTCTGGGGATAATTTTGTCTAGTAGCTTGTCAAGTGTAGCATCGTTTTCCTGGGGCAAATCTAGGAATCTGCTTGCTAGAGACGCCTAGTTTCAGAGCTACCTTTTCTACGAGATCCTCAATTGATGTGGATTATGAGGAAGCGAGGCTAATAGAACTATCTGAATCTTTATAAATCTTTGATAGCTCCAATTCCTCCCCTAGATTATCCTCGATTTCTATGCACATGCGTACACATTCCTCAATGGATCTAGGGTCCTTTAAGTACACGTATGATCTCAGTTTGGTACTTAACAATCCATCTAGAAATAAGGCCACTTGCTTGGCTAGAGTGGGTAACTGTGGAGTAGGGCATCTCTCTAGGTATTCCCTAAACCTTCTTCCTACGAGCCTTACTGTCTCTTGAGGTGTTTGCTTGAAGCTGTATATCAGGGAGGACGTGTTATGCCTAATACCACTTTTGGAAAATTCAGTGATGAATGCTTCAAGAAGTTGGTCTATATTTCTATACTGATCCTAGTGAAGTGGTTGAAACCAAGTCAATGTAGTGTTCTTGAGAGTTAGGCCAAAAGCATTGTATTGAGTGAACAAGTCTTCAACTTGTTCAGCTCTCAAAACTTGCCTAAATTCTGCTACATGGTGATACGGGTCTCCTGTGCCATCGAAGCAATTCTTCATGGACTTAACCAATTGTGTAGGCCGCAAGGTTCTAGCATGTTCTCTAGGCCTTGGTAGAGGGAATTCGTCTACATTTCTTAGATTCCTTGGGTCCCTCTATCTTTCCCTCTCCACTCTATCAGTCTCTGTCCTCGTTCTCTCTCTTCCTAGTGGATTAGCAAAACTCATCTCGGGTCTATCTCTACTCCTCTCTCTTTGTGTTCCATGAGCATGAGATGTTCCAGCTCCTAGGTGACCATAAGACACAGTGGATCGAGGTTGGGGAAAAAAAAATTCACCCTTCCAAGTGTATGCGTGTCTTCCATGCTCTGAGACCACAAAGAGCCTCTCCGAAGTATCATCTAAGTAGGTCACTTTGCCTGGGGTATCAGGATCTTTGAATTCATAGATGGTGAGTGCTCCCAATTCGTTGGGTTTTCAAGCTTATACCTCCAAAAAGCCTCATCCGTCTCTCGATTCACCAGCAAATCTATGCTCCTATTGTCCTGGGGAACCCACTCTAGCGTGATTATTCTCGTCAGAACCGACTTGCCTCGAGGGGTTTTTGGTTCCTTTCCTAAGTTCTCTTGCTCTATGTCACCTATTTTGGCCTCTGAGATTATGTTGTCAAATTCATTTGTTCTTTTTGGTTGGCTAGTGACCACATACATTGTTCCTTCTTTATCAATGTAGGAACCATTTTCGAACTTGACTACAGGATGTTCTAGTCCAATGGGCTGATTCGGGTTCTTAATTAGGACAACAAATCGTCTCAGGCCATCCTCATAGATATGAGCACCTAAGCGATTTGTTTGGATATATTCCAGTTGAGTTTTGTAGGGACCTTCAGGTCTTTCTAGGTATGCCACTCTTGAGCTACCTACAGGTCTTTCCATGTTATAAGATATCTCAGAGTCACTACTTTCTGAGTCTAGAGCGTAGGAGTAATCACTCAATTGTTGGGCCCAAGATCTGGCTGTATGGTTGACGCTAGCCTCAGATGATCTAACACTTTGACGGTCTCTCCCTAGGTGTCTTCCCGATCTCAGGTTCATATGCCCTTACAATTAACCCAATGATCCTTGTACAACCACATTGCTGATTCTTCGATTCCAATCACTTGTTCCTTTTGAGTTCCTTTGTATGTATTTTCTTGTCTTTAATTAAGCGTCGTCAAGAGCACTTAAGTGTGTCGTATTTGATGTTTTTTTCATCCACTTACTTTAAGTTCTTTTCCCTTAAGTTGTCCCTTGATTACACTTTAACCTATTCTTTGGATTGAGAAATTAGAAGCTCTTAGAACTTGAGTATTCCTATCGTACCCCTAGTCAATCATGACAACTACTCACACTTAGCCTAAGCTAAGAATGAATTGAGGGGGTTGAGAGATGTTCCAACCTCAAGTCGTTTCTCCTTGCTATCTTTGTCTGCCAAGGAAGCATGTTCCCAAGCCTGCACACAATGGCACTTGCACTGCTTTCTCCAAAAGCTCTCGATGATCCTGTAAAAATTCCAAGTTTAGTTCTACTTTGAGCCTTCAATTGACAGACAATTTATTTCAGACACTTTTTAATGACCCTTGTTCCCCCTTTTGTACTGCCAAAAAATTTCTCTAGAGCTCCCCTAGTGTACCTACCCCTCAGAGGGTCAACTTCAAAATATCCTATCTGAAAATCAATGCATTATTCTTATAAAAAATAGTTGAGGGCGTGTAGTAATCACCACAAGCTTTTCGACAAGCCCTAGAGCTCAAAAAACGGATTTCATATGAAAAAGTTATAACAGTTTAGGGTTTAGGGGGTTAAAACAGACAATCAGGACCTTTCATGAGTTTAGTGCATTTTTCTAAGGCCTTTGTAGGCGTATGAGTAATTGAGTATGCAAATATGCCCAAAATTTAGCCTAATTTTCAAAAAAATTACCCCTTTAATTTTTGCCGAGAATGCATGTCTATCACGATAGACAGTGTCTATCGTGATAGACACTGACTGTTGCGTGGACCTGTCTGTCGCGATAGACGGTGTCTGTCGTGATAGACGGGGTCTATCGTGGGTGTCTGTCTATCACAATAGACGGGTGTCTGTCACGATAGACGTTGGCTGTCATCTATCATGGGCCTGTCTGTCGTGATAGATAGTGTCTGTCACGATAGATGGGGTCTGTCGTCTGTCGTGCTTTTGGTCTATCACGATAGACGGTGTTTGTTGCGATAGACAGGGTCTATCATGGGTGTCTGTCTATCGCGATAGACGGGTGTCTGTCGCGATAGACGCTGGCTGTCGTCTGTCCTGGGCCTGTGTGTCATGATAGACGGTGTCTGTCGCAATAGATGGGGTTTGTCGTGCTTTTGGTCTGTCACGATAGACAGTGTCTGTCGCGATAGACGGGGTCTATCGTCTGTCGTGGGCCTGTCTGTCGCGATAGACGATGCCTGTCGCGATAGACGATGCCTGTCGCGATAGACTGAGTCTGTCGTCTATCATGGTTTGGTCTATCGCAATAGACGGTGTTTGTCGTGGGTTTCTGTCTGTCGTGATAGATTGTGTCTATCGTGATAGACTGAAAAAACGCAAATTTTTTAGAATTTTTTAGTGATTTGGAGTGCTCTCATGGTGTAGGTTATCATGCCAAACATGCATTCAAAAATTATTAAGTTTTTCTGTCTGTCACAATAGACAGAGGTCGTCATCCGGGGACCACAAAAACAGATAGCATGCAAGCTTTCTCTCGCTCTCTCTCACAAGTGAAATGAGGGAAATGAGGTGGGGAGTGGAATATGACCAAAAAACTGAAATTTTGGTGAATATGGAGATGGAGGTCGGAGATGGTGAGGATGATGATGGTGATGCAAAAACAAGAAAAATTGAAGAAAAATAAGGAAAAGAAGGGATATTGCCTATGACTCCAATGTCTCAACTCTACATCTTACCATCACACGCTCGTCCTTGAAGCTCTTTCCCCAGCAATGGCGCCAAATTTGGTGTCACTCTAGCACAATGGCAAGTACCAACGTGAGGAGATCCACCTCATAATTGTCAATCCGTGGAGACGTGAGGACTAGTATGAAAACTATGAGCAAGCGATGGCACATGTGTGAGTGAGAAGCACACAAACATCCACACACATACACACACGCGCGCACACAAGGCAAGAACAAGGAGAGGAACAATGGAGTTCTTTGCATTAGTCAAAAAGTCTCTTACATAAGCTCAATTCACAAACAATCTAACCCCAAAAATGAGCTCTCTAGGTCTTTTTATAGTTTTTTGACTAGCTTTGGCCTTGTCTAGACCTAGTGTCTGGCCTAGTTAAAAATTAGGTTCTAGAGCCTATTTGAGGGCTCAAATGGAGTCTAAAAATTATGAAAATTGGTATGTAGCTAATTCTACTACTCCTCAAGCTTGAGGACTCCTCGGCTTGAACAAAATGGAGTCTATTCTACCAAAAAGGGGATTTACAATGTGTGTGTAGTGATGAAAATCACTTGAGTTGGAAATTGTTTATGAAAAAAATGATTGGGCCTTGTTGCCGTAATGTGCATGACTGTTCCTTTATGCCTGTATGCTCTGCTTATGACTTGTATGCCAACATACCATGCATAGGAAGTAGGGTTTGTACTGAAGCTCATTGATGGAGATATACCATCGGGATGCCAACTGAGCGAAATAGGGTGATTTTAAAATTCATTTCTTGATTAGGGCCATAACATGTAGCTGCACTTCTACATATGCGGAGTGAGTTTTACCTAGCTCTTCAACTGATTTGAGCCACGTGGGAATAGGAAGTTCAAATGTGTCTTGACCTTCTGCCATGACATGTCCGCCTGGTACCGGTTGTGGTTCATATGCTTCTTTGTATGAATCCTCCACTGGTATAAAAATGGTTTCTTCTTCAGTAGGAATCTCATGACTAATTGGGGTTTTCTATATTACAAATGTTACAAGAGTGATAAAAATCACTGGTGAGAGTTTGGCTACTTATAGTGAAACAACCTGTTTTGAAAAAGAAAGAATCTACCCCCCCTCCCCATCTTCATGCATTCCCTTTTACATGCTTCCTCTGCACCGATGTCTGTAGCTACTGCCCATTGCACTGCTAACAAGATGCATCTGATGTTGTTCTCTATCAGATGGATCTTGGATGCTTTATTTACTTGTGCATATCTCGACCTGATATTCAATTTTCTATCTCTTAGATGAGCAAGTTTATGGATTTCGCACTCTTTAAGCATTTCCACGAGGTTAAGTTCATATTTTTCTACTTGAGTGGTACTCGTCCACTTGGTTTTTTTAATCCCAAGGGGGTTCATTACTACTAGATTTACATGCTTTTTCTGACTTAGACATAGAAAGTTGCTATGACACTCATGTATCCACGAGTAGTTTTTGATTCATGCTTTGTCGCGCATGCATATCTTATTTGAGAAAGAACAAACTATCGTGTCCATCTCTAGTTGTGAGGCTGAGTATAGGGCATCTTTCACAATGATTTTTGAGTGTGTGTGGCTTAGATGCCTTTTGGCTTATTTGATTGTTGGTTAGTCTTTTGCCACCACCATCATTACTCACAATCAAAGTGCATTGGCAATTGTGAGGAACCATGTATTCCATGCTTGCACAAAGCACATAGAGGTGCACTATCATTATTTCATGGAGAGGTTCTTTGCTGGAGATATTTGTTTGTCTTATGTTCCCACATAATGTTGCAAACCTTTTCACAAAAGATTTTCTTGGAGAGAATTTTGAAGTTTTCACAAAGCTTTGGGATTACTTCCTTTTGTGGATTGATTTCTTTCCACATAGCTTGGCACTTTGTTAAACATGAATACCATCTCCTTGTTCATTGCATCACTCATATGGGGGATTTGTTGATATACTTTGGTGATGATATGTACAAACACATTTAGGGCTTCCAAGTCACTTTTTTCCCTCCTTAGGAGGCTATTTTCCCCCAAGATTGTATGTGTGCCTATAACTATAACAAGTGACTTATCTTTGTATTTATACTTGGTAATACATTCTATATTGTATTGTGGTCCAAGTTTCTTCATCTTCCTTGTGCTGTTTGTGTGCTTCCATAGACCTCAACTCCAATAGGTAGATGCTCTATCACAAACATGAGTTTTGTTGAATGGATAGAGCCATGCATATCTTCAGAGGCCATTATAGATTCTTCTTCAGAGTCACCAGAGATGTTAGAGTAGATGGAGTGGATACTTTTTTGGGTTACACTCCTTGTTGAGGATGTCTAGATTTGAGGTTCATTCATAGCCTAGGGTCTTAATCAATCTTAACTTCTCTTATTTTCTCTTATGTTATTCTATCACGACTTGTAAATGGTTGGCCTAATGTTTGAGTACTAAAATTCCTTAAAAATTTCAATTGAGGGCTAATTAGGGTTTGATTCTAATTTTCCTGATACACAATACTTGGTATACTCTCATGATACACAATACTTGGATTCCATGATACGATACCTGAATTGAGGTGATATACAATACCTCATATAGATGATACACGATATTTTTGATAACGGCAATACACGATACCTTAAGTTAACATGATACACGATACTCAAAAGGCACAATACGAAAAACCTCAATCCTCATGATACACATACCTATACTTAGTGTATCGATGATACATGATACTTGGGTAGTCATGATATTTGACCAAGTGATACATGATATTTGGGTATCGCAATATGCTTAGGAGTAAGGTATCAATGATTCACAATACCTACCAAGTGTCGTGACACACAAGAATTTGGTATCATGATACCAAACTCAACCGGTCATGATAGTTGGACTTTTTTAGTCCAAATTTAAAAAAAGTTATATCAAATGTGTTCCTTGTGCTCTCCTTATCACCCCTATGTGCATGTACCCAAAACATTCTTCCAAAATCTCCCTAAACAAGCCTCACGATACTCTACGAGTGTCGTGTTACTTCATGTGAGCATTGAATCATAAATTTGATTTATGCACAGTGAAGTGCTCACCTCAAAGAGTAATCTACTCAGCTTTTAGCACTAGAACCTAGCTGTACACCAAGTTCCAAATGGTACATGATTTGTGATACAAGTCATCCTAAGAGCTCCACGATACTTGCAATTTACAAGTGAATTAGAATATGGTGGGTTTTGGTTTTAAGTCTTTGGTTGGGACTAGTGAACTCGAAAAAAATAATTTTTTTTTTGGTTTTTTGAAATGTGATGGCTCTATTCTAATTCATTACTCTCTTAGCTAATAACCTAATCCTAAAAACTTATCACACACACTATGTGTATGAACCAACAAGTGTGAGAGAATGGTGACTTGCCAAGCTACTGAAATTTACTTCTTCACGATCACTACCTTCACAACAATGCTCCAACCATCATGTAGGAACCTTGGTGTAAGCTTGACTCCTCGACAACGACACCAGAAACATGTGTACCTAAGCTCAAAATGTCTTAGGGCTTTGAGATGAAAGAAACTAGATTTCAATCATCAAGCAAATGCATATAGTGGTGGCATTGATACACACATTAAATTATCAAGTCGAGAGTCTAGCCCAATCAAGTGTATGAAGACATGTGCTTAAATGATAGTTAATGTATGAAAGGGACAAGTAATACATGCAAAAAGGGAATATCCACCTCACAGGACACCTCTTACACAACAGTGTGTATCATGATACTTGATGTAGTAGCAGACACAAATCGAGCAACATCTCTTAGGTCAGATACCTGAATATAGTCAATAGCAGGTTCCTTTGAAAGCTCTGGATGAGACTCATCCAATGCTGATTTCAACTCAATACGTCAAAAAAACAAAGTGGCTGCAAACACCTACTCTCACTTCTAGACTTCATATGCTTCACAAAAACACACCTTGACAGCAAAAAGAGATGGGGAAGGGGTAGGAAACACCTCTAGGCACACAATCCACACCTCAAGCACACACACAACTCATGAAGAAGAATGCACATAGGCAAGAAGAAGAAAATTGAAAATTTTAGAAAGTAAGTTCTCCAAAATGGCAAACGTCTTTACAAAAGAGTCACAAGTGACTTATATACATGGACCCTACTTTTGGTCCTTTCACACAAGGGACCGGAAAATCACTAGGTTCCTACTATTGTACAAAGGTAATGCTACAATCTTCAAGGATTATGCATCTCGAGGACTCCTCTAGAGCATTTAAAATGCTTCTCAATGTTTTACAAAGGATCTAGGGAAGAGAAAATGAGCCATTCCTTGAAAATTTTGGGTCTTGATTTTCTTTATGTCTTTCTTCCGCTTCCTTGTCCTTAGTCCTCTACAACAGAAAGGGAAACCTTTCATTGGGGAGATGATAAAAAAAACGTTGAAGGTCAAAATTTCTACAACTCCACTTTCACATATAGCATATCACAATAAACCCTTTGTCCTTTGTGGTTGAGATCAACGTGAGTGATTTTGTTATACGTGCAGTTTTATTTTAGGATGGTGGACTAGTAGCTTTTGAGAGCAAAAAAATAGAACCCTCTTAGAAGAATTACTCTGTCTATGAGAAGGTCTTGTATGCAATTGTCCATGTTGTGAAGAAGTGGTGTCATTATTTATATAGTGCCAAAGTTATGATAGTGTTTGATCAAGAAATAATTAAGTGGCTCTCTAATAAAACATACCTTAAAGGTCGTAAGGCCCACTGGGTAGAGACCCTTCAAGAGTTTGACTATTAGCTTAGGTAGAGGAAGGGACAGTTTAATGTGGTGGTTAGTTCACTTAGCCACATGCCTATGCTCAATGTACTCAGTTTTACTTAGATCATTAGTGAGCTTCTTGAGTCCATTGGAGGGAAATGTAGGCTTGAGCTTGCATATATCAAGATTTGGGAAGCCATAGAGAAAGATATCTTGATACACAATTTCCAATGAGAATGGAGTATATATGGGAACTCAAGATGGATTCAAGTGGAAGAATTACGATATCCATGATGGATATTTGCTGTATCAAGGTAAGTTGTGTGTCCCTAGCAACTTTGAGATGAGACAACACATATTGCATGTATCATGACACACCTAGTGCGAGATGCCCAAGATTTAACAAGACTTATGATCTTGTTAAGAAGTAGTTTCACTAGCCTAGAATTCATAAGGATTTCCTAGAGTATGTGCTCAAATGCACTAAATGCCAGGTGAATAAAGCTGAGTGGTTGATGATTGGAGGACCACTCCACCCATTTCATATTCCCAATGGGAAGTGGGAGAGTATCTCCATGAATTTTATAGTAGGATTACCTAAGACATAGAGATGGCACAACTCAATTTGGGTAATCATGGATAGGTTAACCAAAATGGCTAGGTTTAGCTGACTAGGGTATTCATTGAGAACCTATGTTGGTTATATGTTCTTCCTTTAGACATTGTTTTAGATCAGGATAGCAAGTTTACTATACACTTTTGGAGAGCAATATTCAAAATGTTGGATACTAAAATTAGTATAAGTATGGCCGAACATCCATAGACAGATGGGAAAATAGAGAGGGTTAACCAAATGCTAGAAGATATGGTTCAAAAATATATGAATGAAAGGCAAACTAATTGGGAAGAGTACTTACCTATATTAGAGTTTGCATATAATAGTGCCAAGGACTTTTCCATTGGCATAGTCGATTTATGCTTATGTATGGGTTTCAGCTAAGAGCTCCTTATGCAGTAGGATTTCAACATGAAAGTTCAAGCTACAAAGGACTTCTTGGAAGAGATGAATTATATGCTTAGATTTCCAAGGATAGCATTAGGAGAGCTCGTGACATGGCTAGAGCCTATGTTGACCCTCAAAGGAAAGAAATCAACTTTGAGATAGGAGAGAATGTCTATCTTAGAATTCCCTCTAGGTTTGAAACCATCAAGATGGGACCTTGTCCAAAAATATCCCCTAGGTATTATGGACCATTCCCAATACTAAAGAGAATAGGAAAGATTGCTTATCAATTGCTACTTCCAATGAAGAGCCAACTCCATCCAGTATTTCATGTTAGTCGGCTTAAGAAAAGGTTGGGTGAATCTGACAACCTCATTCCAAATAGTGAGGTTGTAGAGGCTATCTCAATTCAATCTAATCCATGTGAGTTAGAGAGCATAATATGCACTTGAGAGAAATGGACAAGGAGTCACCTATATAAAGAGTGCCTAGTAAAGTGGAAAGATAGTTGAGAATATAGTGGTACATGGGAGCGGGTTAACACCCTTTAGAGACGGTTTGCCAATTCTATGCTACCTTCCAAAGACTCTCCTTAAGGGTAAGAACATAGGGAATACCATAGAGATATGAACATCTACATTGAATACATGGGTTTTAGTGGGTGTATCCACTCTATAGTTGTACTCTCTTTTAGTAGGACCTTCCAACACCATTTTTGCATACAAAAATGGAACTAAGGGGAAGAAAATGTTATATAACCATCATCTAGGGGACCTAGGGAGGGTATATGTGAACCCACCCTTTGAGTCGAGTGCATGTGGGCTCTCACATGAGTGCCATGGGGCACTCAAATGAGAGATCACTTCGTAGTTCCCCTTGATGCATGGTAGATCAAGAGATGCGGTATGTGGCTGGAAGGTTCAACTAAGTCAATTATCTTTGTGTGGCGTCATTGGAATTTCTAGTTGATATCTTCATCCTTGAATGTCGTTTTCTCCTATATGCAAAATAAGGATCTCCATCGGGATTCTACGAACTTGGGAGTTCATTTTAGGTATGATCTCTTACACTTTACCTACTAGTTTAGGAACCCTTGTCAATAGCATACCTTTGCGCATCTACCTCAAGAATCATCTTTTGCATCATTATTTTATTCACATTCCAAATTATGCATGCACTACATGGCTATACACAAGGCACATAGGTCACCAAAGATGGATGAGGTTTGAAGTCATTAAGTAGCAGATAAAGTTTCCATGTTCAACTATTCCACAACACACTCCACATTGTTTTGTGAAGCTCCACACATCAAGGATGCCTACTTTGTAGAATCACACATCGAGAATATGCAAATTTTGTTGAGGATGACAAGATCTAGGAGGGGGGATTGCTACATGGAAATGAGGAGGCCCATAAAAATTTCTTCAAATTTCTTCTATTTTTTCTAGTTTATTTTAGAAACCCTAGTATAAGTTAACAATAGTTGTAAAAATCCCACAATTTGTTCTAACATTGGAAGAGTTGTTGATATATTTAGGTAGTGATGTGCGTGAACACACTAGGACTATCAGGGCACTTTTTTCCCTCTTTAGGAGGTTTTTTCCCCCTGACTTGTATATACACCTATAGCCCTAATGGGTTACTTATCTTTGTACATTCTAGTGGTAATACATTCAGTATTGTGTGTTGTGCTCCAAGCTTCTTCTTCTTCCTTGTGATGTTTGCATGCTTCCGTAGACATCTGACTCCACAATTGGTATCAGAGTAGGTCACTGCTTCATCTAGGGCCTTGTCAACACCCCTCCAATCACACTCTTAGAACTGCCAAAATCACGATCTAAGTTCATTTCGGCGTCTGAATGCACTATTGCAGTGCTTGTGTCAGCTATTTCATCTTTTTGTGCCAAAGATATATATATAGGTTTTGGTTCACCAATATAAGCGTCTCGAAGTCTGCTATAGGTTTAGCAGAACTCGTCAGGGTAGTTCTTTTCAAATTTTTCAAATACAATCATTTTTCTGCATCAGGGTATTTTAGTCAGTGGCCATGGCTAAAAGCAATGATGTATTCCGTATGTTGGCTACTGAGGATAAGTTGGACAATACCAATCACCCATTGTGGGCTTATATGATGCGACATGTATTGGTTGCAAAAAGACTATGGAACATTGTGCAGGGTGTTAAAAAACATCCTATTACACCTCTAAATACAAGAATTGAAGCTGATGTAGATGGCATTGAAGATGCTGACATTCTTCAAATTCTTGTTTGTGCTATGGATTCTGCTGCACCTACTATAGAGCAAAATCATTGGGATGGCAGAGATGCTCAACACATGCATTGATAGCCTTGTCTATTAAACATGCCATTATTCCTCACAATTCACTCTTGCAAAACAATTAAGGATGCATGGGATACACTTACCACATTGTACCAGGTTAGGAATGAGGCTCGTGTTGCTTACCTCTGAAAATAGTTGGAGAGTGAGCATATGAATGAAGGTGATTCTATGGACACTTTTCTAACAGAGATCAAAAAGACTTGAAGGAACACTTCATTTTTGCTGATGAAGTTATACTAGATAGCCAACTTGTGCAGAATATTTTGCATGGTCTTCTTGATTCATATAAGAGTTTTGCTTCTACTCTTTGTTTGATGATGAAAGGCAATCCAAATGCCTTGTCATTTGAGGAGTTAGTCTTTGTTCTTTTGCAGGAAGATCAGTCTAGACAGAATAGGTTCATTATGCATGTTGTAGATCAAGATTTCCTAGCTAATCAGAAGGGCAAAGGTAAATGGAGATCATCTACTAGTAAGTAGAAATCTGCAAATGCTGCACATCCGAAGAAGGAAGACAAAGATGAGAAGAAATCAGAAAAGCAGAAATTCTTTTGTAAGTACTGTAAAGGAAACGGTCATGTCATAAAGAAATGTCCAAAACTAGCTACAAAAGAGGCAAATAAAAAAGAGGCTAGAATGGTTGTTGGAGAGGCCTCTACAACAAAAACATAGTCTACTAATCTTGTGCAGAATGAAGAATGGGCATTTACTACTGTTTGCAGTTTTGACCCATCTTCTCCTAAACAATGTATGTCTACAGTAGACTTAGATGTTTGGTACTTTGATAGTGGGGCAACCAAACATATTACCTTATAGTGCAATTTCTTCACTTCACTCAAGCCTACCCCTACAAGGAATACTATCACATGCACCAACAACTCCTCTTATCCTATCATGGGAGTTGGTAAGATCATTTTGAATACTGCTGATGGTAGTTCTTTCACTTTGTCAGATGCTTTATTTGTGCCAGGGATCAAGAAAATTTTGTTATCAGTTTTTGCATTAGCCAAGATTGGCTTGGTTGTAAAATTTGTTGATGGCAAATGTATAGTTCATGATATGTCAAATGGCGACATGATTATTGCTTGTGACATTTTATGTCATGGGTTGTATAAGCTCATAGACTATGAAAATTCTAAGAATGATTTAGCATGTGCAGTACATGATTATTAGGCTATGTCAGACACAAAGCTTTGGCATGCAAGCTTTGGTCATCTGAATTTTGCTAGTTTGCTACACCTACAAAAATCTAAAATGGTGTCCTTGTTGGCAGCAGCCAAAGGCATCAACATAGAGGAAGTATGTAGAGGTGGACTACAAAGAGTTGTGGAGGGGCCATACATTCATTTTTTTCAAAGAAATATACTTGATATCAATTTTTCAAAACTCCAAATAGTGATTTTCATCACTTCTATAATATATGTATCATAAAACACCCATTTTTGTATTTAATAGCTCCATTTTTTGCAAGCCAAGGAGTCCTCAAGATTGAGGAGCTTAGGTAGAACGATCAGACCAATTTTGGTTATTTTTAGATCTTATTTGGACCTCCAAATGACCCGAGAAACTATTTTTTGAATTGGTTTTCCCCCACCTCGAGCTAATTTTGCCTTTGGCCACCAAGGGGCAAGAACATCCATGTCTCATGGTTCTAAAAGAGAAAAAGGCAAGGAGAAACCTGAAGTGAGTTTTGCTAACACGATAGGGAGAGGCCGATCAATAGTAGAAATAGATAGTATGGAGAGACCAAGAGAACCAAGACCCTAATAGGGTAGAGATGATTTTCCTCTACCTAGACCTAGAGAGCACCCAAGAATATTGGGACCCATCCAATTGGTGACATCCATGAAAAAATATTTTGATGGTATAGGAGATCCCTATGACCATAATATGGTTGAGTTCAGAAAACTTTTTTTAGTTGAAAAAGTAGACGACATGTTCACCCAATAGAATGTGTTTGGACTCACCTTAAAGAAATTGCCTTAACCTAGTTCCAACCTTTAAAGCAAAGGCACTTTAGAGACATCCATCACTCATTATAATTATTCATCATCGAGTTCTCTAAAAGTGGGATCAAGCACAATACTTCTTCTTTGATTCACCATTTCAAACAAACCCATCAAGAGATAGTCAGATTAGTTGGATGTAGGTTTAGAAAGTACATAAAGAAATTGTCCCATGCAAGAATTGCCCACTCAGGCTAAACAAGTTTCTCTTTTCTTGGATGGGCTATTGAGCTTGAAACTACAATCATATGTGTACCTAAAAGAACCTAGAACACTAGAGCGATGCGTGAGGATCTATATAGACATTGAGGAAAACTTAGCAAAGAAGTTAGAACTCTCCAAGGCCTACAACGGCATAGATAGTTCTACTCATTCGTCCTCTAAACATTCTAGTTCCATAGAGGACCTAGCCGAGAAAGTATCCCAAAAGCCAGGAGTCTCAAGCAAATAGACACCCAAGATAACCTCAAGGAAACCCTATTGGCAAACACTTGCCCACACATGACATAACCTCAAGGCAACCCACATGGCAAACACTTGCCCACACATGACATAACCTCAAGGAAACCCCATTGGCAAGTACTGCACTATAGAAAGGTAGTACACTAACCACAGTGCCCAAGACTATCCATACAACAAGCAAGTGGTAAGACAAAATTACCCCCAAGCATATCAACAATCCAATAGATACCTTGGCCAATACAACACCCAACCCCACTATTATAGGCCCCAATGAAACTACTAGATACCATACGAGACACAACCTAGACCCCAACCCGTTCTAGGCCAGCAAGCACCACCTCCAACCAATGTAATCTTTGTCAAGTATGCTATTGTGGAAGAGAACTTCAATAGAGCATTAGTATCCTCATCCCCATTGATCACAAAAAATGATCCTAACTCCAATATTTTTTATTCTATGCATGTAGATAGTCCACCTGCATACTACACCAAGTCACCCAAAACATTTGGAAACATATCAGTATGAGAGTCCACTGATGGAACCTAGCTGGGGACTAGATTATGCTAATTTCATGTATGCCAATCCCAACCTACGGTCCCAATTGGGACAGACAAGACCACAATGCCCTAAAGGACCATGTTTTAGGTGCAAGGAGATCACTATATAAGGGAGTGCCCACATCCTCCACTAGTGGGACAACTTCAATATTAGTACGTTCAAGGTTTTTGTTATGATTGTGGTAAAGAACATGTCATACAAGAATGCCCTAAAAACCCTACCAATGCCTCTAAAGTAACCCCTTTTAATGTGATAGGTATTGTGGACACTTCAAATGGATCCACACCAACCTATGTATCGATCCAAGATGTAACAAGGGCCCAAGCATTTCTACAAAATCAACAGCCAAACCCTCATAAGATAACTGAGAGTAGTGAAGTCAGAGAGTCAAAAAGAAGGAAAAACTAGATCTTGGAAGGATTCATGAGAAAGACTTAAGAGGAAATGGAGTAAGAAAATAAATGAACTAGAAGGAAGTTTAAAAGAGACTAGAGCCAAAGTCTTAGAGAAGAGAAATGGAAATTGGAACAAGAAACTCACCCATCGATTCAAGAGATAGATGACCTACAGGAATAGTTTCCCCAAGACATACCCTCTATATATGGTGAACAAGAGGAAGAGGAGCCTAGTAAACAAACTAACTTTGAGTCTCATTCTTTGTAAGAATTACCACATTTCACTGGTCCTTGGGAAGCAAAGTTGATTAGTATGAGAGCACCCACCATACTAGTAAGATATCAAGAGTCAGTAAATCCTAGGAACATTAATGTAATAAAAAACACTAGATTGCAATGTCATCTTGCTTTAGAATAGTTGTTGAAGGTTAAACCCAAATTGTGGAAGCATGTAGGAAACCAGTTATCAGAGCCAGCTACTACCCGCTCTTAGGAGGGTTCACACTTGAAAGTGCCAGAAATACCCATTGAAAGGATTGGAGACATGATCAAAGAAGAGGAGGGAAATACTTATTTGCCTATCTCTTACCAAGGCTACACCACCAAAGCAATCGTAGGCTCAGGTGTTGGAGTAGCCATTGCCACCACTTCCCTATGGAAACAATGGGGTAAGCTAGCCATAAGCATCCGAGAATGAAAATACAAATGGTTGATGGTCATATTGAGAAACCCTTAGGCTTACTGGACCGAATATCTCTCACCACTTGTGGTGTAGAGTTTGAGCACACCTTTGCCATGGAAAGATGCTTACAAGATGATTTCAGGATGTACTTTCATGTGACAATTAAAAATCATACAAGATTGGGGAACCAACTCCTTGTACTTGCAACATTTGGGAGTGACTACCAAAGTCAACCTCAAAGACTATTCCCATCATGATGTACCCCCACTACAGTGGAATACCATCCATAAAACACCCAAAGAAACTGAGTCCATTGAATCTTTAGAGTCAAACCCTTCATGGTTACACAAGGACACTCATTTATGGTTGTGTAAGGTATCTAAACAAGAGAAGGGACGATTAAACGCCAAAACCTTATGCTCTCAACAATTCCCAGGTACCCTTCAAGATCCCATAGAATTCCCATGACTCAAGAAGCCAAGCCTCCGAAAAAAAACCATATACTTATAATGATAATTATGCTGCCAAGATTAAGGAAGAGATAGATCATTTGATAGAAGCTAAGATTTATCTATGAGATTGAGCATACCAAATGGGTATCCCCCATTAAGGTTCTGCCCAAAAAGAGTGGAAAGCTATGTTTGTGCATTAATGTTGTCAATTCAATAGGTAGTGGTCACAGGCATAGGTGCAAAGGTAGTATGTGAAAGCTAAATGTAGCAAGTTAGAAGGTCAAACACATTAATTTTCCAAGAAATATGTTTTAAAATACGTTTTCCAAAACCTCGAACAATGATTTTCATCGCTATTGTAACATATGTACTATCGAATACCCAATTTTGTATCAAACAATTCCATTTTGTGCAAGCCGAGGAGTCCTCAAGCTTGAGGAGCTTAGGTAGAAGGATCATACCAATTTTCATAATTTTTAGACTTCATTTAGACCTCCAAATGACCCCTAGAATCTAATTTTAAACTGTGCTATACACTAGGCTCGAAACCAGGCAAAACTAGTCTAAAAACTATAAATAGTGCTAGAGAGCCCATTTTTTAGGTTAACTTGTAGCTTGTTTGAGAGTAACTAGTGTAACTAAGCTTGTAAAAGGTATTTTTGAGTAATAGAGTGTATTCTTCACCTTCCACTGTGTCCCTCTTGTCTCAACGGTGTGTGTGTATGAGTGTGTGCATTCCCATGCTTCTCACGTTCACCTTCACTCACCTCACTCACGATCTTCATATCACCCTATCGCTTCCGTGGATTGAGGACGTGAATCTTCTTGACATGGTACTTATCCTTGTCTAAAACAACACCAAATTTGGTGCCATTGTCGGGACGAGCTCTAGGATGAACGTGTGGTGGTAAGAGTATAAGGAGAAATGGCATTGGAAGGTGATTAATTTCACTTTTGTTGTTGTTTTTATATTGTTTTTAGCTTCTTTCATCTCCTCTATATTCATCTCTCATCCCGGCATCATCTTCTTTCATCTCAAAAAACTCCAAAAATTCACCATATTCACCTTCTCACCTCATTTTTCTTATTTACAAAGGTGTCTGTGTGTGTGTGTGTGCGTGTGTGTGTGTGTGTGTGTGTGAGAGAGAGAGAGAGAGAGAGAGAGAGAGAGAGAGAGAGAGAGAGAGAGAGAGAGAGAGAGAGAGCTTGTGAGAAGGTGTGTTTTTGAGTTTTTCTTGTAGGAAAGTGCTCAAATGCAAGGATACATCTTTGAAAAGTCTTTTTAGAGCATTCAGGGCAAAGCAAAGTACAAGGCAAGGCAAAGCTTGGGAAGCGCGTCTTCTTGGGAAAAGAGCAATCAACAAGGCATCAGACTTGAGTTGGAAGAAATCTCAATCCCGTCAGTCAATTTCTAGTACAGGCTAAGCGCGAGTAGTGTTATTGATTGAATTAGGGTAACGAGAGGAAGGATTAACTACAAGAAACATTAATCACTCAAGTTCAAACTCAAATTGAGACACTCAAGCAAAAACCCTAAAGGGAAGGAACAACAAAAAGTCGATTCCTGACATACATAATTGGATAAGAGAAGAAATTGAAAAGAGTAAAAACGAACCAAGGGATTGAGAACAAAGAATCAAAAGTGACGACTAATCACATTGAGTGCTAGAGGGAGATAAATTCATGAACCTCAGATCAAGAAAACATGTAGGAAAGGTAGGTATACAAAGTATTAGGTCATCCAAAGCAAGTGTTAGAAAAACAACACGATCTTCAGCTCAATAACTTAATGGTTACCCTTACGATTTGAGTTAAGAAACAAGCGAGTCAGAAATGGCTTATAGCATGGAGAGACTAGAAGGAGGATCAAGTGCAACATACTTAGAAAGACTTGAAGGACCTTATAGAACTCAGTTAGAATACATCCGAACCAACCACTTAGGTGCTCACATCTATGAAGATGGTTTGAGAAGGGAGCTAATATGACCCTTAGCCACCAAGGTGTAGGGACATCCATGGCTCATGGTTCCCAAAGGGAGAAAGGCAAGGAGAAGCTCGAAGTGAGCTTTGCTCGCACCTTAGGAAGAGGCCGATCAACAATGGAAACTCATAAAATGGAGACACCAAGAGAACCAAGGTTACAAGGTGGTAGAGATGACTTTCCTCTACCTAGACCCCGAGAGCACCCAAGAATGTTAAGTCCTACCTAGTTAGTGAAGTCAATGAAAAATTATTTTGATGGGACAAGAGATCCCTATGACCATGTTGCTTAGTTCAAACAAGTGTTACAAGCCAAACAAGTGGATGGTATGTTCACCCAATACAATGCATTTGGATTCACACCAAAAACATGACCTTAGCCTGGTTCCAACCTTTACAAAAAAGGCAATTCAGGGATATTCATCACTAAATTCTCTAAAAGTGGGAATAGGCACAATAATTCTTTCCTAATCCACAGTTTCAAACAGACTGCCCAAGAAATAGTTTGACAGCCAAGCAAGTATCCTTGTTTTTGGATGGACTCTTGAGATCCAAACTACGATCCTATGTATACTTGAAGGAACCCAGAACTCTAGAGTAATGTGTGAGAATATGTATAAACATTGCAGATAATTTAGGAGATGAGTTAGAACTTTCCAAAGTCTACAAGGATTCAGATAGCTCCACTCAATTGTCCTCGAAACATTCCACTTCTATAGAAGACCTAGCTGAGAAGGTTGCTCAAAAGTTCGGAGTCTCAAGCAAATAGATACCTAGGTTAACTTCAATCAAACATTGTTACACCTATGGTGGTGACCATATGGAAAATGTTTGCACAAACTTGACAAAACATCAAGCCAACCCTATTGGCCAGTACTGCACAATTGAAAGGCGGTACACTAATCACACTGGACAAGATTGTCTATAAAATAAGCAAGTAGTTTGATAGAACTACCCACAAGCATATCAATAGCCAGGTAGATACCCATGCAAATACAATGCTCAACCTCATTACTATGGATCCCAACAAAACTATTAGGTACCATTCCAAATGCAACCTAGACCACAACCAGTTCTAGCTCAGCAGCCACCCCCACTAGCCAATGTAATCTCCCTCAAATATGCTACTGGAGAGGAGAATCTCAACAAAGCTTTAGTACCTTCATCCCCTTTTGTCACAGAAAATGACCCCAACTATAACAATTTCAATTCTACCCATGTGGATAGTCCACTCACGTACTACACCGAGTCACCAAAACATATGGAAACATACCAATATGAGAGCCCACCATTAGAACCTAGCTGGAGCCAGACTATGCTAATGTCATGTACACAAACCCCAACCTACGGCCCCAGCTAAGACAATTAAGACCACAGGGCCCTAAAGGACCATGTTTTAGGTGCCAAGGAGATCATTACATAAGGGATTGTCCACATCCCCCACTGCAGGACAATCCCAATATTACAACATTCAAGGTTTTTGTGCATAATGTGGTAAAGAGCATGTCATAAGATAGTGCCCTAAGAACTCTAACAATGCCTCTAAAGTAACACCCATTAATGTGATAGGCATTGTGCATGGTTCAAATGGATCTTCAACAGCATATGTTCCTATCCAAGCGATAACGAGAGCCTAGGAACTGTTGCAAAATGAACAACCAAAGCTTGATAAAATGGCTAAGAATAGCGAATTCAGAGAGTCTAGTGAAAGGAAAATAGATCTTGGAAGGATTCAGGAGAGAGAATCAAGAGGAAATGGAGTAAGAAAACAAGCGAGTTGGAAGGAAGTTTAAAGGAGACTAGAGCCAAATTCTTTGAATTGGCTTCTCAAAAATTGAATCAGGAGAACCCAACTCAGAAATCAGGATCAGTTCTAGCCGAACCTATACCCAAAAATTTAGACATGATGTTCAAAGAATATCAAGAAAGATTAAAAGAAGGACCCTATGTGCAAGAATTACCCTAGGGTAGACTTAGAAATCGAGAGAACTAAGCTCTACATGAAGATGGTAGAATTGGATCAAACTATGTTTGAAGCCTCTCGATACATTAATTGGATTAACATAGCAAAACTAGAGCTACACTTTCAAGGACTATTAGAGAGACGAGAACGCTTGATTTCAAGTAATGAAAAGAAGGATTTAAAGAAGACCCCTACTATTCCTAGGGCATAGGAAGGTGCTATACCATCCTTGTCTCAAGTGCCCAACACTATGGATTGGGAGAATCTTTCTTCCATACATAAGTACTCACAGAGATTTTTGAGGGATACCCAAGAAGAAAAATGGAGGCTAGAGAAAGAAACCCACCCACCAATTCAAGAGATAGATGACTCACAGGAACAATTTCCCCAGGACATACCCTCTACGTATGATGAAATAGAGGAGAAGCAACTTAGTGAACAAACCAATTATGAATCCAATTCTTTACAAGAATTACCTTAGCTCACTGGCCCTTGGGAAGCTAAGTCTATTAGTATGAGAGCACCCACCTCACTATGATGAGGATGGATATGATTTCCATCTTTATGATATAACCCTTGGAAGAAGAACCTATTCTAGACAAATGCATGGATCTGACTCAAAGACTAGGTGAAATAAGTGACGAAGACTTAGAGTCCATTATCATGGAACCCTTCTTCTCATTAGAAGAGGAATATCTCTATTTTATAGAAGCCATCACCCCTGAGGTAGGAAAGGAGAATCAAATTGAACAACTTGAGTCACTCATAGATAGCAAGGAGAATAAACCCTAGAGAGCTCATTTTTGGAGCTAGCTTCTGGATTATTAGGAGAGAGAGTAAAGAGCATTGTAAGAGCTTATTTTTATTAGTACAAGTGTGATGTGATTCTCGTCTTCCATTGTGTCTCTTCTTGTCTCTACCTTGCGTGTGTGTGTGTATGTGCATGTGCACATGTGTGCCCCTCACCCTCACGTTCGGGCACATCACTCGTTCACGATCTTCATATCACCCTACCCCTTCCATGGATTGACAATTAAGGAGTGGAGCTTCTTGACATGGTACTTACCATTGTCAAGAACAACACATCTCTACCATCATGAAGACTCAACCATATACCTATTTCCATGAGAGTGGAAATAGGTTTGTAATATTCAAATCCAAAATGCTGCAATAATGTGTGAATATATTCTATTTTCCACCCTGAACTTGCATAAATTGAATGGCCAAATCATTATGCAAGTGCCCCAAATTCGACATCTCAAAAGTGGCATGCAAATCAAACTTAATTCAGCAATATCCTTTTCGTTATAACTAGTAAGCAGCATATCAACAACATATACAACAATGATTAGAAGTACATCAACTGCATGCTTAAAATGTAAAGGTGATTTTAGTTGGATTGTTCTTAAAACCATGTGCTTATCAAGAAGGCATGTATCTTCTCATACCAAGCATGTGCTGCTTGTTTAAACCATATAATGCAACTTTAATCACACACACTTTGTTTTCATGCCCTTTTTGCACAAAACCACAAGGCTGAAATACATACATTTCTTCATATAAATCACCATTCGAGAATGGAATTTTCATGTCCAACTAATGTAAATTCCTAACATGATGAGCTGCAAGTGCACAATGCTATGAATTTTGGTCATTCGACATCTAGGGGAAATGTTCTCATGAAAATAAAGGCTTCCCTCTTGAGCATAACCTTTCAGAGCAAGCCTCACTTTATACCTATCAATTGTTCCCGCAGGATTACTATTGCAAAGACTTAGGAGCTCATAAGTAAATAAGAGAAGTAGTGAAGAAAATAAGAGAAGAAGAGTATGGGCCTACAAATTTTTTCAAGAAATTGCCATTTTTGTTTTTCACAACAAGTCCATGAGTACAATGAAGCCTTGTAAATGCACTAGGGGTGTCCTCTAGTTGCATAATCTCTAAAGATTGTATCAAAATCCCTATGAAATCATAGTTTCTTTAGGAATTTCTAGAACTATCAGTCTACTTGTGTGAAAGGACCAAAATAAAGGGCACACATATATAAGTCACGTGGTGAGTCATTTGTAAAGAATGTTTCCATTTTTTAAAGAGACTAACTTGATATAAGTCTTGTAAATCCTTCTTTTTGCTCTCTTATCATCTTCTTCTTGATCTCATGTGTGTGTTTATGGCATGTAATGTCTACCTGGATGTGTTTTCTACACCATCCCCACCTTTTTCCACCCTTATCATGAATGTGTGAAGCATAGGGAGTCATTAGGTGAAGGTAGGTGATTGTCAAAGCTTGGTTTTTTAAGTCATTACTTTACAGAAGAAATTCTAATCTTATATAGACCACTTTAATAGATGTATGTCATTTCTATAGCTTCAAAAGGAACCTACTAGGTATCGGAGCTAGGAGAAAACCTCCATTTAGTGTCTATTGTTGAACCAAGTATCATGACACATACCTGCATTTTTATACTCTTGGGATAGCCTACAAACAAGGATTTAGAGCCTAAAAAATTGTGAAAAAGACCTTTGAGGTGATCCTTGCACATTATTCTAGTCACATATGGATGTTGGGAGATATGATACAACTCGAGTGTTGTGAGTGATATCTTATGTGAAAGAAGATTGCAAAGCAGGCATATAGAAGGATAACAGAGCATGAGGAGCACAAATCTAAGATAAAAAATTGAAAAGTGTTTAGCAAAAGTACAATTATCGTGATTGGTTAAGCTAATTATTATGATACTAGATTCCCATGTGTCACCAATACCTTGAGAAGTGTTGTGTATCATCGACACCTCACTCTCAATCATATATGTTGATACTCACTTATCCTATGTCATGGCTAGTGGAGTGTCATCACGTGGTAGTGTGACATTTTCCATAAAGTTTCTTCATGTGAGACCTTGTGTATCGTGTGTCATTTAGCCTTGTATCATGTATTGTGATCTCTTCAAATATCGTGTATCACCAACACTCCCAAGTGTCATGTGTCTCTAATATTTAACATGTATCGTGTAGGGTTAGTCTATCACGATGGACAAATGTCTCTTGCGATAGAGTGATTGGTCATGATAGATAGGGTCTGTCACGATAGAGTGTGATTGTCATGAATATACTCAGAGTTTTGCAACTCTCTCTAGTGTAGTGTGCTAGGATGGTATTGGGTAGCTCTATCATCTTGTGTGGATGCATTTCGAAGAATGCACATGTTTTGATCTATGGTGATAGACCTGTCAGCTTGGGACTTGCAAGCATCTGTCATACTTCTACAGGCTTTTGGAATTGATGATGGTCATAAATCTACACAAAAACATTAAAAAACACACAAAACAAGGATGCACTTTTGCTCTCTTCATCTCTGTCTCTCTCTCTCTCACACACACACATAAGAAAATTGGGTGTTTTCAAACCTAGTGTTCGACATAGTTAAAAAATAGGTTCTAAAGCTAACTTGAACACTCAAACAACTCGAAAAATTATGAAACCCAAAACATGGCTTCTACTTAAGCTCCTAAGGCTCAAGGACTCCTCGCATTGCACAAAATGGAGCAAATATTTACAAATGCGGGATCTTTTTTTACAATAAATTAGTGATAAGAATCAATGTTTTACAAAAATATATGTGTTTACATTAAGGTTGAGTTGTGGTGCTTTCCTTACGTACTTCCTCTTCTCTTATGGCTTCTTGAGCCCTCTCCTCCACTCGTGCTACTTTTTGCTCTTTGGGTTTGACCTATCTGCTAACCCCCAACAGCTTCGTAGAGGTGGAAGGTTTCAACTTGGAAGATTCTTTCGCATATACAGCCAGGATGAATAGTATCCATACTATTTAGTTGTAGTTTCTCATAGCAAGTGATGAGTATACCAAATAGGTGTGATATCGACGTTCTTGAATAGAGACCTCAAAGATGCAATGAACTGCTTTGGGATAAGGTTTGGCAAATGCCAAAGCATATGTATATTTCCCAACAAAAGTATTTGGGAAGAATGAGTGTAAACCTACATCTACACCGATGGAGTTCGATATTAAGTTATCTTCAAAAGACACCTTGCCTACTATGGTGGTAAAGGATTATCATAAGTTGATTGGTAACCTACTATATTTGTGTAACACTAGATGAGATATTAGTGTCACAATTTTAGTGTTGAGAAAGTTCTCAGAGAATCCAAAAAAGAACCAGCTAGAATGCAAGTGTTGAGATATATCAAAGGAACGATAGACTTTAGCATGATATATAAGTCATCGGATATGTCTTTCTTAGGGTTTTGTGATTCTGATTGGGTCAGAATATGGATTTTGGATAATCAATTTATGGATATTGTTTCTTCACTTGGTTCAAGAACAGTAAGAAGAAGCCCATGATGGCATGGTCTTTGATCAAACCTGAACACAAAGCAGCTTGTTTTACTGCATGCACGATTGTGTGGTTTGAGCAGATCCTTTGGCCTTTAGGAGTACAATTTTCAAATGCAACAATGAGATGTGCATGACAATAGCTAAAAACCTGATGTTGCATGCACTAACCAAGCACATCGAGGAGCAAAGTTCAAGAATGTAACTAGGATGTGGAACATAATGGGTCTATGTAACCAAGGGCAAAGTTCCATGTTCATATAGAGCACCTTGGAGTAGGACCAAGGAATAAGTTCACTCGAGGTGAAGATTGAGAGGTTGCGTTAGAGTAACTCAATGCCGCATCTCTCGTGATCGGACCACCACAACCTGAGTTGAATCTAGGTGTTGGACAAAGTGGTGGAAGTTGACAACTATGGTCAGATTAGGTCAATGGAAGACCAAAGATGGTGCAGACTTTGGCAAGATTCCAACACTAGACAATTCCTAACGAAACACACCATTGTGCAAGACCAGGATGGAGGTTCTAAAAGTAGGGTTTGAGAAAACTAAGAAACAACTATCCCGACTGAAGTTACAATGAACTTCACGACAACTCTCCCAAATTTTGGGAGAGCAATGAGGCAACAATGTGAATCAGAGATCAAGAGAACTATGTTCCAAGTTTGAATCAAGATCAAATTTATGTGCTCTAATGCAAGATTCCATATGCATATGTGACATGGTGCTATATTTGCGGACATGGGCCAAATAACTATAAGTCTTAGATGTTGTGAGGTAGCGCAATTAGAACACTTGAGAGTTTGCCAATCAAACATTAACTATGACAATTAGTGCCACAAGAATCTCTACTACACCCATTTAGGTAGGGTCATCTAGACAAAAAGATATACTAGAGAAGTGGAGTGGAATAGTATGTGGTTGATAGAATAATCTTGTATAAGCTTCAATACTTTCTACATGGTGTAGAGTGTAAGCTACCATCTAAGCTCCTTTTGTGAAGTGCACAGTAGGACAAAGTTCTTTGTATTGTAAATTTTTATGAAGTTATATATCTTCTCTATCACACCCATTCATTGATTTGCTTGATCTTCTTTTTTTTTTTCAAAAGGAAGTTCGGCCTTGGCCTAATCTCTTAGACTTCAATTAAAGGGAAAACAAAAAGAACAGTTTACAAGTGAATGGGTAGTGTCCATGGGACCCCTCAAATCCCACAAAGCAGGGGTTATTGGGCTAGAGAGTGTTAAAAAGGAAGTTAACAATCCTCTCGTCCCCCTCATGCATGGCTCACTTGGGTTTCAACTTGTTGTTCTTGATAATAAACACTTTATGATGCCTGGGTGGTTCTCTTTACTTTGTCACTTTCATATATGATGCCACTAGAAAAGTCTGGGTATATCCTATCAAATCAAAGGATGATGTATTCCCTACTTTCAAAAAATGGCTTGCTTCAATTGAGACTGAAAAAGGAACTAAGCTTAAGGCTTTACATTCCGATAATGGGGGTGAGTATACCTCACATGAATTCAGCCTTTTCTGTTAGTGTAGAGGGATTCGTAGAGAGTTTACAACTCCTTATACCCGAGTACAGAATGGTGTAGCTGAGAGGATGAACAGAACTATTCAAGATAGAGTAGTCTCTATGTTGCATCATGCAAACCTCTCACAAGGTTTTTGGGCAGAAGCAATAATGACTGCAGTTCATGTGATTAACCTTTCACCTAGTACTGCCAAAGGTATGAAAGTGGCACAAGAGTTATGGATAGGGAAACCACCATATTATGATCATCTTCGAGTTTTTGGGTGTGAAGCATATGTTCATATACCCAAGAATCTTAGAAAAAAGTTGGACCATAAGTCAAAGAGATGCATTTTTCTTGGATATGGTCGAGAAGGACAATTTGGATATCGCTTATGGGATCCTGAAACACGGTCAGTGATCAGAAGTAGTGATGTCATTTTTAATGAGTCTAAGATGCATAAACAGCCCATTAAGGAGGTTGAAGTGAGAAGAGTGGTGTTTGAGGATACTAGTGCTCCAATTAGCATGCATAAAAATGCTGCACATAGGGATGTTCAAGAGAATGTCCATTCAGATTAGTCTGCACATGTTCCTGTTTAGCAACCATTGAGACGTTTTGCATGTGTCTCATATCCACCTGATAGATATGTTCCAGGTTTAGATTTTGTTATGTTAACAGATGCTGGTGAGCCTTCTTGCTACAAAGAAGCTATGCAGACAGAGGATCATGTCAAGTGGGAGCATGCCATGAAGAGTGAGTTGGATTCTATTCATAAGAATGGTACTTGGGACTTAGTACCTTTGCCAAAGGGTAGGAAAGCTTTACCATGTAAATGGGTATATAAGTTGAAATTCACATCAGATAGTGCTTCTCCAAAATATAAAGCACGTTTTGTTGCAAAGGGTTTTAAGCAACAACATGGTGTTGATTTTGAGGAAATCTTCTCTCCGGTGGTCAAGATGACTACTTTGCGCATGTTGCTAAGATTCGTTGCAATGGAGGACTTAGAGCTAGTCCAAATGGATGTGAAAACAACTTTCTTGCATGGAGATCTTATAGATGAGATCTATATGGAACAACCAGAGGGTTATGTAGTTCCTGGCAAGGAAAGTCTAGTTTGTAAGCTCAAGAAGAGCTTGTATGGACTTAAACAGTCTCCTAGACAATGGTACCAAAAGTTTGATGCTTTTATGAAGTCCCAAGGCTATTCTCGGAGCAATGAGGATCATTGTCTCTACACAAAGAGATGCTCGGATGGCAGCTTGATATGCTTGATACTTTATGTCGATGATATGTTGATTGCTGGGAAGTCCTCTTGTGATTTGTCAATTCTAAAAAAGAAGTTGAGTCAGACATTTGATATGAAGGATTTGGGGGATGCCAAACATATTCTTGGCATGCGCATTACTCGTGATAGGAGTAAAAGATGCATATACTTGTATCAAAGTGAGTACATATCCAAAGTACTTCACCGGTTCAATATGCAGGGTGGAAAGGCATTGAGTACACTTTTACCCACATATGTGAAATTGGGCAACGATAACTACCCCAAATCAGATGAGGAAAAGGAATTCATGACTAAAATTCCCTATTAGTCTGTTGTTGGTAGTCTCATGTACGCTATGGTAGCTACGAGACCAGACATTGCATTTGCAGTGGGAGTTGTGAGCAGATATATGTCTAATCCTGGCAAGAAACATTGGGAAGCGGTCAAGATGATTTTGAGATATCTGAGTGGCACTAAGGACAAGTGTCTATGCTTAGGTAGAGGGAAAACATCCATTATTGGTTACACAGATTCTGCCTATGCTAGTTGTGTAGACAATCGTAAGTCTACATCAGGGTACATTTTTCATTTTGCTGGAGGTGCTATCTCTTGGAGATCTCATCTTCAAGAATGTACAGCTGTTTCCACCACAGAAGCAAAGTATGTTGCAGCAAGTGAGGCATGTAAGGAAGCATTGTGGCTTTCTCGTCTTGCTTGTGATATGGGTTTACCTCAGCATGTACCTCGCTTGCTCAGTGATAGTCAGAGTGCCATTGCTTTGGCTAAGAATCTGGTCTATCATGAAAAGACCAAGCACATTGAGGTGAGGTATCACTTCATTAGAGATTGCTTAGCCACTTAGAGCATTATTCTTGAGAAGTTTCACACTCGAGATAATGTTGCAGATGTTTTGACTAAAGCTCTACCACAGGATAGCTTTCGACACTTTTGTCACTTGATGGGGGTTACTTGATTCTTGATTTTACGCAGTCACTTGTATACTGTGTAACATGCCCATTAGGTGGGAGGTATAGTTTGTATACTTACACTCAGGTATTCTTTATCATTCTTTATTTTTCTCCCATAGTTACTTTGGCCATATTGGCCTTTAGTGGGAGATGGTTACCGTTAGTGTCCATGTGAAAGACCAAATGGCCAACGGACACTTCTTTGTATATGTTCTTTAATAAAACATATAGTGGCCTAGTCAGTCACACACTGTAAGTTCGACCGCATTTGTAAGACCTAAGAAATCTGTCTTTGTGCTCCATGTGTACTGTGTTTTTCTATGTATTCTGCAGCTGCTGTGCGGAGTATTGCGTGTGGCCTTGGAAACTCGTTTTTCTACTCTGAGCATATCGTCGTGGAGCTCTCGAAAAGGAGAGCGCGCTGTGGTGCATTGCCATCGAAATACTTCAGGTACCTCTTACAATTGGAGATTCTTTTGCCTAGGAGAAACAGGGACTTCTCCATCGACCACTCTTTAGGAGGGTGTCCAAAATTGCTGGCACACCACTCTTGCCAAATCTTCCAAAGGGTTTCCCCTCTTCTAGCATTCCACAGTGCCACTGAGGAACCAAACGCTTCTCCAAGGAGTGCTTGCTTCCAGGTGATTTGTGTCTGTAGTCTCAATATATTTCCAATGATCCCCCATAGCTGAAGAGACTTGGCACAAGTGAAGAAGATGTGGCCTAGGTCCTCGATGATATGGCAGAAACACTTGCACCACGGCGGAGCCCCATAGATCTTGTTAGCCTTTTGGTTGGTCCAAATTCCAAGATGGAGAATTTGCCACATAAGAACCGATTTCTTGATCTCAATGAGGGGATGCCAGATAGAGATGAACTTTAGATCCCATCAGAGCCTTGTCCAAGTCAGGCACCACTTCTTGTTAAGTGTGGTATGCTAGTCCAAGTTCCCCTTGATACTAGGAATTTTGGATAGTTTATTTCCATTGTACCACGTAAGACCCTCATGGCACGACTAATCACACCCGATGAGGAGTCTGGTTTTTCAACGTTCCCAAGCGAGGCATCTACTTTGTAGGAGAGTCCATTCTTCATGGGTCACTCTTATTTCGGGGTCTATGTCCCCAAAACTGATCCACTGGATAGTTTCTTGTTTCGAGAGGTGTTTCCAATGTATGAAACCCTTGTTCTAGAGCCTCTTGGCAAGCTGAAGGTTCTAGGAGGCCACACCCCTGATGTTTGAGATGGGAAACTAGATAGAGTCATTTTGCCTAATGTCGGCTACCCATTTCCAATCTTCTCTGAATCTGATAAGTTGTTTGAACTTGTTCCATCTCTTCCACAGGGAGCACACAAGGTTCGATCCTTTAGGGGAAATCAGAATTGTGGAGAATAATAGGGTAAGGGGGTCAAGTTCCTTCCAACCCGGGAGGCCCACCAGCGAAATTGTGGTCATGTTTTTGAAGATGAGCTTGGCCCAAGAGGTCTCACAGTTGCACCAAGCCTTGATGATCCTTTTTGCTACTAGCTTGTCAACCATGCCTTTGATATCCATAATGCCCAGACCTCCACAATCTTTTTGTCTGGTGCAGGTAGACAATTCAATTTTGGGAACCCCTCTTCTATTGTGGTCCCTAATCCAAAGAAAGTTTTTGCATATTCTGTTCAATTTGCCAAGTTCTTGATCCTTCGGCCCCCAGCAGGAGAGGAAATAGATGGTCGAGGCGAAGAGGAAAGTATTAATCACCATAGCCCGACCCACGAGGTTGATTTGCATGCCCTTCCAAAATGAAAATTAGGTAGGTATAGGGTTGGGCCTTGAGGACACCATGGATTAAGCTCAAGATACAGAAATAGATGAAAGTTACGAGAGCTCAAAGAGAGATGCATGAAATTTCACTTGAAATACTTCAAAAAGTGATTACAAATTAGGATTT
Organism: Ceratopteris richardii; assembly: GCA_020310875.1. NCBI lineage: Eukaryota > Viridiplantae > Streptophyta > Polypodiopsida > Polypodiales > Pteridaceae > Ceratopteris > Ceratopteris richardii. The sequence continues at coordinate 164,555,643 of CM035426.1, read as the reverse complement.
TTATCCCTCACACTTATGGAACTAACTCTTTTTATACTATTTTGGCCTAAACGTACTTTAAAATTAGCTTTAGAGTTCATTTGATATCCGATTTGAGCTCCAAAAAAATCCTACAAAATCCTAGGAGGTTGGAATAATAATATAAAGCTCAAAGACTCCTTGGAATTTACAAAAGCGGAATGCAATTAAAAAATAGCATTTTTAATGATGCAAATCACATGAAATTTATAAAAATAGCTAAATCTTCAAGTTTTGTAGCCTCTCTTGTTGTGTATTCCATCCATTGAAGATCCTTTATTCCTTGGCATGTACTCTGTGGAAGAAAAAGAAATCCTATGGATCTTCCTCATATCTTTTCTTCATGTAACTTACTTATGCTAATAAATCACCTCCTTAGGCTCTGCCATCCTCCATAGACATGTTGATAGGGGTGTTGGGATCATAGTTGATTAGTCTTCTCCATGGCCTCATTATGTCATTTATGGTAATTGCATGCCAAAGCCGATTCCATTTTTACAAGTGGTCTGAGAAAAAGTTGAATCTCGTAAATGGTAAGCTCCATTGTGTTTAGGTGGCTCTACAAAGTTGAAGAAAATTTTCCCATAATGATCGAATGGCATTCTCAAAACTGATGGAGAGTGTTAATCTCCAAAAGAACAAGTTACTCTTGTAATTAGAGCACCTCTATAACAAGAATAACTCAAACCTTCACCAAATTTAGAGGATCACTGATCAATTATAAAGATTTTGAAAAATCTATGAAGAAGATGACTACACAGAAAGTCTGCTGCACATATCTCTCACATTAACTTATCAATTCATCAATTGAGGTTTTCTCTATGTTCTTTATACCTGCCATATCTTTGAATCTCTGTAGCTTTGGTCCATCCAAGTTTTTGGTTAGCATATCAGCTATCTGATCTTTTGTTGAAGTATGTATTACTTCAATCTCTTTATCCATCACCTTCTCTCTTAGAAAGTGATATTGAATCTCAATGTATTTGGTCCTGGCATGAAACACAGGATTAGCAGCTAAATACAATGAGCTCATGTTATCCCCATGAATGGTAGGTGCACACTCGATGATGTCAAAACTCTTCATGAGAGTCTTAAGCCATATTACTTCCTTTGCAGCTTCAACCATACCTTTGTACTCAGCCTCTGTAGATGACAAAGCAACTGTGTGTTGCTTCTTTGAACACCAAGAAATTAACTTATCTCCCACATAACACAAGTATCCATATGTTGATCTCCTATCATCAGGATTACCTGCCCAATCTGCATCACTATATATCTTGATGTTTGTATCTGATGTAAAACCATAATACAAACCCTCTTTGAGTGTACCCTTAATGTACCTCAACACTCTTTGACCTGCAATCCAATGTTCTTTCCTAGGGCAATGCATGAATTGAGATAAAACTCCAACTGCATATGACAAGTCAAGTCTAGTTAAAGTAGCATAAATCAAACTACCAACCAAACTTTGGTATAACTTCATGTCCTTGAACTATTCTCCTCCATATCTGCTTAACTTGTGATTCACCTCCATTGGAGTAGGTGCTACCTTGCAATCATTCATCTTAAACTTGATCAACAAGTTTCTCAAATATCTTTCTTGAGTCACATACACTCCATGTTGAGTGTATGAAATCTCCATGCCCAAGAAATATGACAAGTCTCCCAAATCACTGATCTTGAATTCTTTCTCCATTTGCCTCTTTAGGCTTTGAATGCCTTTCTCATGTGTACCTCTGAGAATTATATCATCAACATATATGCACATGTAAATGAATCCATCATCACTTGCTTTAACAAGCAAGCTACTATCTGCATTAGATACTTGGAACCGAAGTTCTTTTAAGAACTTCACAAGTCTATAATTCCATGCCCTTGGGGCTTGCTTCAAACCATACAAAGCTCTCTTGAGCTTGCACACATGATCTGGATACCTTCCATCTTTGAATCCTTGTGGTTGCTCCATGAAAACATCATCTGAAATATAACCATTTAAAAAAGCATTCTTCACATCTAATTGACACAATTTCCAACCTTTACATGCAGCAATGGCTATGAGTGTCCTGATGGTTGTCATCTTTGCCACATGAATATATGTTTCATCATAATCAATACCATATGTCTGAGCAAACCCTTTCACAACTAGTCTAGCTTTATACCTAGACACACTTCCATCTGCAAATCTCTTTGTCTTGTAGACCCATTTGCATCCAATAATCTTCTCGCTATTTGGCTTAAGAACCAACTCCCATGTCTGATTCTCCATCAATGCATCATATTCATCCTGCATAGCTTTCTCCCAATTTTCCTTACCTTTTGCCTCTTCATATGTAGAAGGATCTTCATCTGTCTTTATCATATAAGCATAATCTTTGGTAGCCAAAAAAGAAGTGTCATAGCTATACCTTGTAGGTTGCCACTTGTGTCTTGATGACCTTCTAAGTTCTCCACTCCTTGAGGTTTCTGGTTCATCACACTCAGGATCAAATCTTGGCATTTCTTCAACTTCAACCTATACTTCATTGTTCTCCTCTTCATCAAATATCTGAACCTTTGATTTACCTTTCTTTTGATTCACACCGTCTTCATCACCTGCATTAATATTGATTGTACCTGCATACCAAGTACCTTGCTCATCAAATGTAACATCCTTTGATACAAGGAATTGTTTTGTGGATGGACTCCACAACCTATCCCATCTGCTTATCATCATATCCAATAAATACATACTTTTCAGCTTTAGGTTCCAATTTGTGCCTTAATTGTGATGGCACATATCCATATGCCAAACATCCAAATACTTTGCAATGATCTAGAGTAGGTCTCTTACCCCACCATGCCTCATATGGTATCATACCCTGCAAAGCTTTACATGGTAACCTATTAACCAAATAAGTAGCTTTATTTACAGCCTCAGCCCACAAATAATTTGGAAAATTTTTCTCCTTCATCATGGATCTTGCAAACTCAACAAGAGTTCTATTCCTCCTTTCTACTACACCATTTTGTTGAGGAGAGTACCTGCAAGTAATTTCTCTTTTTATACATGCATTCCACAAGTAATCACTGAACTCATTAGAGAAATACTCTCCCCCTCCATCTGACCTTCGTCTCTTCAACTTATGACCTGTAATTCTCTCTGCATACATATGATAATGTTTGAATGTATTGAATACCTCTGACTTATCTTTGATCACATAGATAGTGATCCATCTCGTAGCATCATCAACATAAATCACATAATACCTTGAACCATTGACACTGAAATCCTTTGATGGCCCCCACACATCTGTGTGTACCAATTCAAGCTTTTCTGAATACATAAAACCATGCTTGGAATAAGATTGCTTATGAGCCTTACCGAATTGACATGCCTCACATCTGTATGTCATATGTTGACCTGCAACATTAGGCAATCCAAGCACTAAACCATTATTAATCATATCTTTGATACCTCTTTCATTGAAATGTCCAAGCCTTTTGTGCCAAAGATCTAACTCAGAGATCTTATGTCCTCCATAGGTGAACAATGCATGACCAACATTACCTTGGATCTTCAATGTGAACAATCTTCCTTCTTTTTTCCCTGAAACAATTTGTTTATACCCATTTCTAGGGACTTCCACAAACACTCCTTCATTAGTGAATCTAACTTCATAACCCTTTTCAACAATTTGTCCTACACTTATCAAATTCTTAGGAATTGTAGGAACATACAAGAACTTACTCAAGAGAGTGCTACCATCCTTGGCCTTCACTGATCCAATTGACTTCACATTGTGCTTTGTATTGTCACCTGTTTGAACCACATGATTAGTTACCTTATTTTCCAAATCAATCATCAATGCTATGTTACCACTCAGGTGATTACTACACCCTGAGTCAATGTAGAAGACTCTTTGGTCTTCACTTTGCCTTTCACAAGTTGCATTCATTATCAATGTTGAATCCTCCTTCTGATCTGAAGCATAATTGTAGTAGGTATTGTTGTATTGTTGACTTTGGAATCCTCTACCTGCATTTCTTCCAAAGTAACCTCTACTACCTCTAGCTCTGAAATTACCTCTTTGATTTCTGCCACCTCTTCCTCTTGAATTAAAGTTCTGATTATATCCACCATTACTCTGATTATTATGCCAACAATCATTAGCTAAGTGATTTGTCTTACCACAAATCCAACAACCTTTGACTCCATCTTTATTACTCTTGCCTCTTCCTCTACCTTTGCCACCTCCTCTTCCTCTTAGGAAGTTAGCTTGGCTAGTTGTACTTTCATCCTCATTTGTTTGTTGCTTTCCTTTGATATTCTTCTTCCTATGCTTTGAGTACATTGCATGAACTGTACTCTTGTCACCTTCACCTTTGACATCCTGCTCAAAGGTTAACATATGTCCTAGCAACAGATTTAAGTCAGGAGTAAAATGATCAAGTGATAATTCAATAGACAAAATGAATGGCTTCCATTTGTCATCACCTCTCAAACCTGTGAGGATTTGCCTTACCAATTTATCCTCCTCAATGTCTTCATCAACTGCTCCTAATGCATCTGCAATGTCCTTCATCCTTGTTACATAGTCTGAGATGGATTGAGAGGCCTTCTTCTTGAAAGTGGTAAATTCTGCCCATAAGGATGCCTTCCTTGACTTTGTAGTGTTTTGGAAATGCTCCTCCAAAGCATTCCATATATCACTTGCACTTTCGAGACCTCTAATGTGAGGTAGCAAGTAGTCATTGACTGCCATATAGATGATGCTCCTAGCTTGAGCATCTTTCTTCATCCAATTCTTCAAATCTGATAATTCCTCCCTAGTTGGAACACTAGGATCTCTGAATTGAGGCTTTTCTTTTTCACCTTTGATGTAACCTATCAAGTCTTTGCTCATAAGATGAGCTTCCATCCTCATTGACCATGCTGGATAGTTCTCTCTATCCAACTTCTCTATTTGAAGAGAATCTCCCATCCTTTCTTCACTTGTATCTTGAATTCTTCAACCTTTATGAGTAATATATGTACCTTTACTTTGAATAATGTTCCTTTTGTCTTCCTTGATGTCGTATGACCTCCTTCTCAAGCTTTGCCCTCATGATTTCACCTTTTGAACCTTCAGATGTTGAGTTCTTCACAACTGCAGCAGTCTGGATCCTCCTTCTTTCAATTCTGATACTTCCTGCTCTGATACCACTCATGGAGAGTGTTAATCTCCAAAAGAACAAGTTACTCTTGTAATTAGAGCACCTCTATAACAAGAATAACTCAAACCTTCACCAAATTTAGAGGATCGTTGATCAATTATAAAGATTTTGAAAAATCTGTGAAGAAGATGACTACATAGAAAGTCTGCTGCACATATCTCTCACATTAACTTATCAATTGTGTAAAGTTTTTTATAAAACTTTGCACAAGGTGTCGCCTACATTTTGTTCACCTTTTCCAAGTTGAATCACTCCAAAAGATTCAGTATATCTTGATAAATGATCTCAACAAATTACCCATTTCTAAAACTGCTCTTCTGAAAAGTCGATTCAGACACTTGTAACTTCTAACACTTGGTTCTCTCAATTTAGAACCCGTTTATACAAATGCTTTTAGCCACAATTAGGTTACCTTCCAACTTAAAGATTGAGTGTGCTCTTGCTCAAAACTTTACACTGTGGAAGGAGAACTGACCAAAACATTAACATCAAATTTTGCGCCTGTTTCAGGAACCAGTGAACACTTCTTCACATACGAATGTTCCTACTCATAATTCTCACAGCCTGTTTGCAATTAGGCTCTCAAACTTCAACCATAGACTCATTAACTATGGACTTAGACATCTACAAAAGGATTCTTGAAATGATCAAGCACAGAAGGAGAATGCATAGAAACATCGGGCACAATTTTCTTTCATTCCTGAAGGAATTTACAACTGAGTGATGAGAGAGATTTCTAATCACTTCTAAGATGTCTAATGACTCATACAACTACTGATTTCTCTATTCTCATGCTCTCTCATATTTTCCCTGACTTTTTTCCTTATATATATAGGCAAATATTTACAATATCATGACTATACAAAAGTATAAGTGAACTATCTCTGAACTAATGTACATATGTGTACATCTCTTTCAACTTCTGAATATGCACTTCCTCCATGCTTCATAACTTGAACTTTCCTTCAGTTCTTGACTTCCAAACTTTCATTAAAACTTCAATTGTTGATTGCCGTGCACCAACAAAAACCTATATGTAATTCCTCTTGGAATGTTTGCATATGATGGCTCTTTAAAATTTGTATGCACTTATTATGAGGTATCAACTAGCTATCTTCCACTTTCCTCCCAATCATAAATAGCTCATGCACATCTAGAATCCATTATAAGATCCAAGCACCCCTCATATGGACACTTTGAGGAGATGAAATTACCTCAACACAAGATTCATGCTAGAACCTAGGCTCTCGTGAGCTTTAGACTTTGATTGGTCTAGGATCCTTCATAAATGAAGGTAATCCAATAGTAGACCATGTAGGCCTAAATAATCTCTCCTCCTTCTAAGGATAATGACCTCATTGACCAAGGAGGGAAAATGCCTATGAATCAAATGTTTTGATTCTCAAGTATCAGTGGATAGTTGGTCCATGCTACGAGATATTCAGCTACAAAGCAATTATGCAAATTTTGCTCTCTTTATCTAAAAGCCTAAAGGTACATTGTTAGCGATAGTCAAGGAACTGAAGGACTCACAAGGCAAGGAAGCTTACGAAGGGAGTCAGAACGAAGAGAAGGCACAAGTAGACAGAGTAGTCAACGACGATCTGGCAAGTAGGCCATTATTTTTTCAGGATACTAAAGCATATCAAAGAGGGGGACACACAAGTAGAAGGAGCAAATAGGGAGCTCGAAGATGTGTATGTCAAATCGTTAGAAGAAATCCCTACAACAATAGTGATTTTCATCACGAAAAGCCATTGTAGATACCATTTCATATTTTTGTAGCTCCATTTTGTGCAAGCCAAGGAGTCCTTGAGCTTGAGGAGCATTCGAAGTAGCTACCTACCAATTTTCATAATTTTTAGACTTCGTTTGAGTCTTCAAATAGGCCCTAGAACCTAATTTTTAACTAGGTCGGACACTAGGTCTCGACACGGCCAAAACCTAGTCAAAAACTATAAATAGAGCTAGAGAGCTCATTTTTGAGGTTAGCTTGTAATTGATTTAAACTTGTATGAGCTTTTTGGAAGTAATCTAAAGAACTCCATTGCTTCTCACTGTTTGTCTTACCTTGTGTGCGCGTGTGTATGTATGTGTGTGCATGTTAGTGTGCTTCTCACTCACACACTTGTGCCTTCACTTGCTCGAGGTCATCATACCATCCTCACGTCTTCCCGGATTGACATTAAAGGAGGTGCTACTCATCACTGAGCTACACCAAATTTTGGCGCCGTTGCCGGGGATCGAGCCTTGAGGATGAGCGTGTGATGGTAAGACGTAGAATTGAGACGTTCGCGTTGTAGGTAATTCCTTTACTTTTCTTATTTTTCTCTTTCCTACCTCACCATCATCATCACCTTCATCATCTTCACCATATCCGATCTCCATCTCCATCATCGCGAAAAAATTTCAGTTTTTTTTTATCATATCACCTTCTCCACCTCATTTCCCTCATTCCACTTGTGAGAGAGAGCGAGAGAGCGATATTGTGTGCGTTGTTTTTGCATGTTTCTTGAGCATTCTTGCAGGTTCTTGCTGCATCATCATCTCCAGCACTCCATGCAGGTACGAAAAATTAGGAAACTGTCTCTGTGTCGCCGACACGATCGACAGAAAAATCGGCCATTTGGTAAAACAAAGCACACCATAAGGATACACATAATAAGCACACTCTAAATCACCTAAAACAGTAAAAAAATTCCGTGTGTCTCTGTCAATCGTGACCGACACCATCGATCGCGATCGACAGCTACGATCGACAACATCTGTCAATCGCGACCGACAGACCTATCGATCGCGACCGACAGAGACGACCGACTGACCCTGTCAATCGCGGTTGACACCATCGATTGCGATCGATAGCCACGACTGACACCTCTGTCAATCGCGATTGACACCGTCGATCGCGACCGACTGAATTTTGACAATTGGCTGAATTTCTCGTGTTGCCACGTGTCCATCGCGACAGACACAGCCCCGATCGATTGAATTTACGGTGAAAATCCCAGAAAACGTGTCGATCGTGATTGACACCATCGATCATGATTGACAGGACCCACGATCGACTTTGTCGATCATGATTGACACTGTCGATCACGACTGACGTGTTGATTGCGACCGACAGGCCCCGACGGACACCTCTATCAATCGCGATTGACAGACCTATCGATCGCGATTGACAGGCTTTTTCGGCCAATTTTCTAGGGTTTTTAATACCAAGTTTTTGGGGTAATTTTTGGCATACCTATCAAATAATTAGTGATTTGTTAGGTCCCTACAAGTGTGTCTTGAGAAAAATCCTGTGTATCAAATACCATACCTAGGGGAAACAAAACCAAGGGATCTCTAGAATTGTTTGCAATAAAGACACGGGACATAATTGATATCCAAATTACATGCATGAACGTGATCTGTCTGTCATTTGAATTTAAGTCTTGAGCTAATTTTGGGACTTTCACAGGTCCATTGAGAGCAATTGAGAGCATCCAAAGCAAGGGTTTCTTTGCAAGCTTGAGAATCGAGTTCTTGAGCATCATAAAGCAAGGGATCAACAAGTAAGGTCGGAATATTCTCAACTCCCTTTGTCAATTCCTAGCTTAGGCTAAGTTTGAGTAGTGCTAGGAGTAAGTCAGGACAACGATAGGCACAAGACAAGTCAAAGACTATCTAAGAAATCAAGTTCAAGGGATGACCTGTGTGTGACTGATAACTTTAAAGGAAAAGAATTTAACGTGGGATGATCAACTTAAGTGCGGAAAATTAACTCAAATATTCCTGACGACGCGATATCAGACAAGATCATAAACACGATAACACACTAAAAAAGAATCAAGTGACTGACACCAATTGATCGGCAACGAGGTTGTAATTTGGGCAAAAATTGGGCTACTTAAATAGGCATATGATTCTTAGATCAGGACGACATCTAGTAAGAGAAAGACAAAGTATTAGGTCTTCAGAGGCTAGCGTTAATCATACTGCTAGGTCTTGGGCCCAAGAGTTGAGCCACCACTCGCATTACCCTAGCTCTGAGACTAGTGAATCAGAGATGTCTCAAGGTATGGACAGACCTATATGAAGTTCAGGTGTGCCATATCTGTATAGGGTGGAAGGCCCCTACAAGATGCAGCTGGGATACCTTAGGACTAACCGATTAGGTGCTAGCATCTATGAGGACGGCCTAGGAAGATCCGTGGTCCAGATTAAAAACCCTGACCAATCCATTGGACTAGAACACCCAGCTGTAAAGTTTGAAAATGGAGCATACCTGGACAAAGAAGGAACCATATACGTAGTCACCAGTCACCCAGATAGGATAGATGAATTTGGAAATGTGATCCCAGAAACGGACATAGGTGACCTAGAGCAAGGAAACATGGGTATAGAACCTAGAACCCCTCGAGGCAAATTGGTTCTCACTAGGATTATCACACCAGAGTGGATTCCCCAGGATAATAAGAGCATAGATCTGCTCCTAAATCAAGAAACCGATGAAGCCTTTTGGAGGTATAAATCTGATAGGCCAAATGATGTATGGTCAATCATGATCTATGAGTTCAAAGATCCCGATAGCCCAGGCAAAGTGACCTACTTAGATCACGCTTCAGAGAGGATCTTTGTGGTTACAGAACATGACAGGCATGCTTACACTTGGAAGGGTGAATTCATTTTCCCCCAATCAAGATCGAATGTGTCCTATGGTCATCCGAGAGCTGGAGCATCCCAAGCTCATGGAGCTCAAAGAGACAGAAGTAGAGATAGGCCAGAAGTAAGCTTTGCCAGCCCAGGGGGCAGAGAAAGAACAAGAATGGAAACAAATAGAGTGGAGCCTGAGGTACTTAGAGCTCCAAGGAATAAAAGAAATGCGGATGAGTTCCCTCTACCAAGACCTAGAGAGCACACAAGGACTTTGAGACCGACTCAGCTAGTTAAGTCCATGAAGAACTACTTCGATGGCACTGGAGATCCATACGATCATGTGGCTGAGTTTAGGCAAGTCTTGAGAGCTGAACAAGTTGAAGATCTGTTCACACAGTACAACGCCTTTGGTCTAAGCCTTAGGAACACCGCCCTGACATGGTTTCAGCCACTAAACGAGAGGCAGTTCAGGAGCATAGACCAACTTCTAGAGGCATTCATTATCGAATTCTCTAAAAGTGGCATAAAACATAACACTTCCTCACTGATTCACAACTTCAAGCAAACCCCTCAAGAAACCGTGAGACTTGCTGGAAGAAGATTTAGGCAATACCTAGAGAGATGCCCTGTCCCTGAGTTACCCACACCAGCTAAGCAAGTGGCTTTATTCTTGGATGGATTGCTAAGTACCAAATTGAGATCATATGTGTACTTGAAGGACCCTAGGACCATAGAAGAGTGTGTACTCATGTGCATTGACATCGAGGATAACCTAGGGGAGGAATTAGAGCTTTCAAAAATCTATAAAGATACTGATAGTTCTTCTAGCCTCTCTTCCACACAATCCACATCTATTGAGGAATTAGCAGAGAAAGTAGCTCAGAAATTAGGTGTCACTAGCAAACAGATCCCAAGATTTGCCCCTGTGAAAAGATGCTATACTTGTGGAGGTGACCATATGGCGAATGTATGTCCCATTATGGCTCAACCCCAAGTAAATCCTAGTAGCCAGTACTGCACCATAGAACGAAGATACACAAATCACACAGCACAAGACTGCCCATACAATAAGCAAGCGGTTAGGCAAACCTACCCTCAGCCATACCCTCAACAAGGCAGATACCAGAGTCAATACCCACCACAACAGTATACTAGGCCTTAGCAAAATTACCAACCGCAATATCAGGCCCAACTGAGACCCCAGTCAGTGCTAGCACAACAACCACCTGCTCCTACTAATGTGATTCCGGTAAAGTATGTAGCTGCAGAAAAAAACCTGAATAGAGCTATAGTCCCAGTAACACCATTAATTTCAGAAAGTGATCCCAGTGACCATAGCTTTGATTCTACGCATGCTGATAGTCCCCAGGCTTACTACATGCAGTCTCCTAAACATGGTGAGTCCTACTACAGTGAGGAACCGAGTGAACCGATTTGGGAGCCAGAGTATGCTAATGTCATGTACGCGAACCCCACCTCTAGACCTCAACCTAGGCAGGTAAGACCCCCATTTCCTAAAGGACCATGCTATAGATGTCAGGGAGATCATCTCATTCGTGATTGTCCCTTGCCTCCACCTACAGAACCCCAGTCAGTGACGATCCAGGGCTATTGCCAAGAGTGTGGAAAGGAGCATCTCTTACGAGACTGCCCAAAGAATCCTAATAATATGCCGAAAATCACTCCTATCAATGTCGTTGGGTTAGTTGTAGACTCCACAGGAAGTGTGATGTCCACTACACCAGTACAAGTGATCACTAGAGGCCAAGCCTTGCAACAGAACCAAAGTTTAGGCCAGGAAAAGATCCCAGATGTTAGTGAAACGGAGAGCATGACAAAGAAGAGGAGTAGAGCTTGGAGAGATAGTCGTGAAAGAATGAAAAGACAATGGGCAAAGAAAATGAGTGAACTTGAGGAAAGCCTAAGAGATACGAGAGCCATGATAATTGAACTCACATCTCAAACTCCTTCTCACACTACCCCTCCTCCACCATTCCCAACTCCATCCGACCCGCCACCTTCCAACCCGCCTCACCTAATCCCACCACCCCCTAGAGTAGGATCAGTCTTAGCAGATCCCACTCCCGAGGACCTAAACATGATGCTTAAAGCATATCAGGCCAGAATCCAAGATGGGCCAAATGTAACTGATCATGGAAAGTGCTACCCTAGAGCAAAATTAGAGCTTGAACGAACTAAAATTTGTGCTAAGATGGTGGAGTTGGCTTAAACCATGTTTGAAGCCAGTCGCCTCTTTAACATATCTAGCTCAGCCAAGATGCAGCTGCACTTTGAAGGACTGTTAGAAAGAATAAAGGAACCCGCCTCTCAACACAAGGACAAGGCAACTGAAAGAGTAGGTCTTCCTATGTGCCTAACTCTACGGAGCCAGACACATCATGTTCCATGAATCGGTTCACACCAAAATTCCTACGAGAGATTCAAGAAGACAAATGGGCTAAAGAAAGTGAAGTCCCTCCTCCTATTGAACTTGTGGATGATGCACACGAAAAATCCCCACAAGACATCCCATCCATTTATGAGGAGCAGGAGAGCACCCAATCTCAGGAAAGAGTAGACTTTGAGTCTAACTCTCTACAAGAATTACCCCACTTCACAGGCCCATGGGAAGCTAAGTCTACTTGTATGAGAGCACCCACGGTCATGGTACGAAATGAGGACTTAGTCATACCTAGGAACACAGAGGTAGTGAAAAACACTAAAGTACAGTGCAACCTCACCTTAGAAGAGCTACTCAAAGTAAGGCCAGAGCTATGGAAACATGTAGCCAAACAGGTACCAGAGATAGCAAAACCTCGTTCCCAAGTAGGATCCCAGAGAACAGTGCTAGAAATACCCTTGGACAAGATAGGAGACATGAGTGAGGGCGAAGAGGGAAACAAATATCTTCCTATCACCCATCAAGGATACACCACCAAGGCCATTCTAGACTCAAGCGCAGGAGTTGCAATTGCTACCACTTCCCTATGGAAGCGTTGGGGCAAGCCAGCACTGAGGCCCACGAGGATGAAATTGCAAATGGTCGATGGTCACATAGAGAGACCCTTAGGCCTGTTAGAAGGAATAACTCTCACCACATGTGGTGTTGAGTTCGAGCATACATTTGCTATATGTGATTTTAGCAAGAATCATGCCTATGAAATGATCTTGGGACGACCCTTTATGCGACAGTTGCAAGTGGTACAGGACTGGGGAACCAATTCCTTGTACCTGCAACACTTAGGTGTTACGACCAAAGTGAATCTCAAAGATTACTCTCATAGAGATGTCCCTCCTATCCAATGGAATCCCCTCCATAGAGCCAAAGATGATACAGAATCGGTGCATTCCATAGGATCAGGATCCTCATGGATGCATGAAGACACCCACTTATGGATGTGCAAAGTAGCAGTAGAAGAAGAGAAGAGAGAAGAAGCCAGAGAGATAGGTGCAAAAGAAACACATAGATCAATTCAAGACCCAGCCTATGCACCTGTAGTCTTTCCTGACGAAGAATTTGAACCCCACGGCTGGGCAGAATCTTAGCAACAATGGATGTAGCCATCAATGAAGAACAATGGACACCTCACTGTGATGAAGATGGCTATGACATTTCAGTCTTCTCCATAGATCCAATCATGGGAGAGGTAGTGTTAGAAGAGTGTGAACCTAGCCCTAATGCATTTGAGGATGCAAGTGACTCCGATCTAGAGTCAATCATTATGGACCCACCTTTTGCATCAGATGAAGAATACTTCTATGAAGTAGAATTTCAACCCTAGAGGCATGGAGAGCTTACAAATGATGTAAGGCTAGCCACACATGTGACCCCGAAGGAAGAAGGAAAGAAAAGAAAGAAGAGAGAAGTCACACCAGAAGAGGAAGAATCTTTGTTTGAGGTCCCGGAAAATTTTAAGAAGTATGAGATAGATGACAGGAGAGTCATGATCAGAATGCTTAAACGAGAGGCACAATCAGGGGAGGCCTATGATAACAAAGAAACCACCAAGAAAATAGTGGTAGCCGTGGAAGAAGGAGAAGAGAGATGCACGTACATAGGCCATGACCTGACGGAAGACAAAGAGCACGAATTGATAGCCTTGCTAAGAGAATACAGAGATGTATTCGCTTGGAGTTACAAGGATTTGAAAGGCGTGGACCCTGACATATGCTCACACACTATCCCCATGACCTCAGATGCCAAACCTTCTAAGCAAAAGCCTTACACATATAATGATAATTATGCTGCTAAGATCAAAGAGGAGATAGATAGATTGGTTGAAGCTGGATTCATCTATGAAATTGAGCACACTGAGTGGGTATCCCCCATCGTAGTGGTGCCCAAGAAAAATGGAAAGCTGCGTGTATGCATTAACTTAAAGAAGGTCAATGCAGCCACAATTCAAGATAACTATCCACTTCCTATCACAGAGCATCTCTTAGAAAGAGTAGCAGGCAAGGAAGTGTACAGCTTCCTTGATGGATTTTCGGGCTACAATCAAGTAGCCATAGCCCCAGAAGATCAGCATAAGATGGCTTTTGCCACTGAATGGGGCATATTTGCCTTTAGAGTAATGCCATTTGGGCTTACCAATGCACCCGCTACCTTTCAGAGGCTGATGTGCCATGTATTTAAAGAGTTCTTGAGGAAGAACTTAGAAGTCTATGTTGATGATCTTTGTGCTCATTCCAACATTAGACAAACCCATATTCCTGAACTCAGACAAATCTTTGACAAATGTAGAGAATATCAAGTCTGCCTGAACCCAGAAAAGTGCGTTTTTATGGTCGGGCAAGGCAAGATTTTAGGACACATAGTGTCAAAGAATGAGAGCCATAGCCGAGTTACCTAGGCCCAAGAATGTCAAGGAAGTAAAAGCTTTCATGGGGCATTGTGGTTATTACCGACGGTTTATACACATGTATGCCATCATAGCAAAGCCTCTGTATGGACTTTTGACTAACTTTGAGTGGACTAATGAATGTGAGAATTCCTTCAATGAGCTTAAACAGCAATTATGTTCAGCACCAATCTTGACCACACCAGATTGGAATAAGCCTTTCCATGTTCATGTTGATGCATCCAATTATGCTATTGGGTGTGCACTCGCGCAACCTACCGGTGAAGGTAATATGGATCTTCCAATTGCCTATGCTAGTAGACAATTGAATGCAGCTGAACGAAATTATACCACTATGGAGAGAGAAGGACTAGGCATGGTATATGCAATTAAAAAGTTTAGACATTACTTGCTTGCAAATAAGTTTAAATTTTTTACTGACCATCAGGCACTGCTATATCTCATGAACAAGCCATGCAATACAGGAAGATTAGTAAGATGGTATCTCTTGCTAATGGTATATGATTTCGAGGTTGTGGTAAGGAAAGGGAAGACTCACTTGAGAGCAGACCATCTCTCTAGGCTCACATCTGGAGAAGCCCCACAAGGAGTGTTAGATAACCTTCCTGATGCTTACTTGTTTAATTTGGAAGTGGTGCCGCAATGGGCTAAGCCACTAGTGCCAGTATTGATGTACGGGTCTAACCACCCAGACCTTCCTGATGCTTACTTGTTTAATTTGGAAGTGGTGCCGCTATGGGCTAAGCCACTAGTGCCAGTATTGACGTACGGGCCTAACCACCCACATAGGATAGAGAGGTAGTAAAAGCCCAAAAGTATCACATCATGGCAGGAAGTATGTACAAGCACACAGCTCAAGGGATCTTGGCTTGTTGTGAAGAGGATAAGTACGCCAAATGGTTGCAATTAGCACATGTAGGTGCATTAGAGCAACACTACTCAAAGCAACGAACCCTACAGACACTAAGGAGACTCGGACTGCATTGGCCGACTATGGAAGCTGATGTCCAAAAGTTGTGCAAGGAATGCCCAATCTGCTGCACTAAACCACCTGTGGAGCATGCCACTCTTTATCAAGTGTCCATAGTGCCAGATTGGAGTGAGCCACTAGTATCCTTCCTGAGGACGAAAACATTCCCTCCAGACATGACTCTGGCTAGGAAAAGGAGTTTAGAACAAGAAGCCCTGGATTACTCACTCATTGGTGATAATCTATACAAACGTGGTAAACATGGTTACCTCAGACTATGCGCCCATGAGAGTGAATATCTCAATATCTTGGAAACTGCTCATCAAGGTGTAGCAGGAGGACATTTTGGACCAGACCGAGTGATTAAAGCGATCCTATTTGCAGGCTTGTGGTGGCCTACCCTTCACATGGATGCACATACCTATGTGAAACGGTGTGATGTTTGCCAGAGAACTCAGTGTCCTATACGCAAAGATGAGATGCCACTGAAACCTATGATAGGTGGACGTGCATTCTCTAAGTGGGGAATAGACTTTGTAGGTCCTATTAATCCCCCAGCTAAGGGTTCCCATGCAGAGTATATCATTGTTGCCACGGACTATCTAACCAAGTGGGTAGAGGTAAAAGCCACAACAAAGAACGATGCTCAAACAACAGCTAAGTTCTTATTTGAGAATGTGTTCACCAGATACGGGTTACCTATAGAGCTAGTCAGTGATAGAGGCACTCACTTCTTGAATGAAGTTATTGAAAATCTACTCCAAGAATTCTTGGTAGTACATAAGAAGTCTGCCCCCTATCACCCCCAAGCTAATGGCCAGGCTGAGAGCACAAATAAGATCTTATGCAATGTACTGACGAAATTAGTGAATAATAAACGCTCTGATTGGGACAAACAGCTACACCATGCTGTTTGGGCATACCGAGTCGCCTACAAAACGGTACTCCAAGCCACCCCCTTTGAGATGGTATTTGGCCAAAATGCAGTGCTACCATTGGACTTCTTAATACCTACATTGAAAGTAACACAAGAGCAGGAATGGACGGGTCATGAACTCTTCTCTAGACTATTTGACCTTGAACGATTAGGAGAAACAAGACTGAGGGCGGCTGCAGGGATATATGCAGCTAAGAAACGACAGAAGGCATACTTTGATGCCCACGTTAAGGATAAAGGTTTGAAGGCAGGCAACCTAGTACTAGTCTACACTTTGAAACAACATGCGAGAAAACTAGAGAAGAGAGGCTACGGACCCATGATCATTAATAGAATCTCAACAAGTGGAGCAGTGCAACTAGCCACATTAGAAGGCGATATTCTCCCGAGCTACATAAGCAGATGCAGAGTCAAGTTATATCAGGAACCTCTGACGGAAGAGATGCTAAGTCGACTCAACACTGCTAAGAAACGCAAAGAAGAAGAAAGACAAATTCGAGAAGAAGCTCAAGCAGAAGCATTGGAACACATCCGGAGAATGAAGTTGAGGAGACAGGGTAGAGAGCAACCTAGGACAGATGCATATGCAGATCAAGGATATCATGTGGCTATGTGTGAAGTTTCAGGTATCAGCTCTCATAGGATAATTGATCGACGTCCTTTTATAACCTTAGAGATAGGACAAGGAAAGGGTGCAAGGACTGTAAGAGCCTTGATTGACTCAGGTGCAGCCACTAGTGCTGTTAAATTTTCGTGCTGTCAAATGTTGAAATTAATCGTCAATCCTATAGAAGCATATCTCATAGTATTGGGAGGTGTGGAAACCCCTTGCATGGGCGAGGTGGAACTTCCCCTCTACATTCAAGACGAAGTAATGACAGTCACATTACTAGTGTGTCAAGATGAGGACCTCACTGAGCCTCTTGTCTTGGGTCAGGACTGGATCTATGATCATGCAGTCAACCTAAACCTAGGAGTGGACTTCTTCAGGTGTGGGTAAATCATAGTCGAATTACAATTGAATTAGAAAATGAGGCACTCAAGGAACTAGGTAAGGCACGAAGTCCTGGTCCTTCTAGGGGTGCACATGAAGTTGACAATGCTATTCTTGTCCAAAACTGTATGATGCAGAAAGAGGATTGTCTCAACAATGGAGTCAAGGATAAGACGACACTCCCTTCTTTTCCAAAGGCCAGAGGGATGCAACAACCAAAGGCAGATCAAATACAGAAGGAGCAGAGTACTACCTATACTGGAGGCCAAAAAAACATGCGAAGCAGAATGTCTCAGCTGTTGAAACAAGTGTGGGTGTGGAAAGGCGAACACCCTGTTGTGACCACGCCAACCCCATGGCCAAAAGCTCTTATTAGTAATCAACAACACGACACTAATAAGAAGTCTTTCATAAATTCTTCTGTGAAAGTAAAGTCTATTTGGGTACCCAAGAAGTCGATGAAGGCCAACCCACAATCACGACAAATCTGGGTGCCTAAGGCTTACTTGCGGGCTCAAATAGCTACACCGAGGCCACACCCGGTACAACATGTTTCACTCACTCGAACATCTGATGCCCATTCTTATACATCACGCACAGACACATATTCTTCCATTAGCACAAGTAGAATCACTTGTAAATGGGTCCCTAAAAAGCCTCATTTTCAAGCAGATACTCCTATCAAACTCTCTAGAGTCTCCACAAAACCAAGATCAAAACCCATCCACTATGTTTGGCAGACTAAAACTTGTATTAAACCCCCGGACCCCAGTTGTAAATCCATGCCCACCTACTAACTACGTCACTCTCACACTACATCATTCCACTTAGCTCCTAGGTCTACCCAATTCCTAACTACACACACAAGCACCGAGCACTTAATAACCTACTAATCTCTCCCGAACCTCATGTTAATGTTGTAATGGGGACAAAAACGGTTCTATCTTGTCCTTTACAATGTTAACACCTGTTTCTATATTCTCACAGAGTCAAGAGGCAAGAAGTAACATGGCAGATACGGCAGGAACTAGCTCCCAGGCAGGCACCAGCCCCCAAGTCGTGGACATTGAGTGTCTTCCCATTGAGGAGGAATTGAAGGAACGCCCAGTGGCATCAAGGGCATTACACGCCATACCGATTCAGAATCCCCCAGAGGGGCACACAATGCCGGTTAGCAAAAACTCACATTGGTTCAGTGATGTGGTAGGATCTCTGGGTGAAGGCACTTACATGTGGGAGGCCGAGATAGAATTCAATGGGCGCTGGGGCAGGCATCACTTCTTCACCAGGGAATTTGAGAAACTGCAAAATAATGAAGGGCTGAAACCTATATGGAAGAAGGCGGGACTCTACGATTACTTCAAATTCCAATTTCCAAAGCCCGACTTTCTAAGATGCTCGTATTTGATTAGCACCCTCACTTCGAGCAAAGACAAAAAGGGATACAACACCTTTTTCCTCCCATCTCTCACAAGGGGCAATGAGCTGAAGCGCTTCAGGCTGACTATCAATTTGGTAAGGGAAGCTCTAGACATGAAAGGAATGCACATTCCCACTGAGAAGGAGTCCATGGTCCCCGACAATATGAAGAACAGGAATCTGACAAAATTAAAGGACATGGTAGCAATGACACCAACGATTGCCATTCATTTGCGAATGGTCATGCAACATTTCGCATTCCCCGCTCAAGAGAGGTTCACAATGCCACCCAAAAAGATATGGTTTAGTCTATACTTGGCCGACACCTTCGATTTGACAATCAACATGCCCCACTAGATTATCGACCAAATCCACTTGGCTCATCAAAGGTGGTATAAAAAGCAAAAGTCTGTACTATATGGATGCTGTGCTCTCACCAGAATTGTGTATAGATGTTTGGCTTATGATCTGCCAGTTCATAGGGCATTAATTTGGACCAGGGTACAGGAATTTCTTAGAAGACCTAACCGATGAGGAGGTAGCCCGGATAATCGAGGCAGTTAATGCGGAAGTCGAGGTAGAACAGGCAAGCGGCCAGCAGACAGTCGTAGAACAACCCCATCCAGTCCAACCAAGAGTAGTTGAAGTGGAGGAAGAAGAAGAAGAAGAACAAGAGGATGAACAGGAAGGATTTTCTAATGAGGAAGCACATGAATATGAGCAAGAAGTTCTACAGGAACTTGAAGGAGCCCCGATTTATACGAAGGAATTGAAAAAGCTGCATGGTACCATCAATAGAGTTCAAGAGCAACACAGACTGTCCCTAACAGCAGGAAAAGCCCTCATGAACCAAATCCTTGAGGAGGAAGGTGTGGATGAGCAATACCGAGCAACCCTTGACATGATAGCTGATGTGTTGGGGGTACTTGAGACGGTGCATACCGCCCTTGCAAAATCACGAAGAACGGAGCGAAGATACGGCAGACGTCCACCTCGATTAGGAAAACAGATGAATGTATTAGTATCAGAACCACAAGGAACATCCACAACCACGAGCACAACACACACCATTCATGATACTGAGGAAACCCGTACATCAAGTGCACCTCCGTCACCCCCTTTGCCACCCCTACCTCCAACTCCACCACATTCACCTCCCACTACCAGTGTAACCACTACTGTCACTGCCTCCGAGTCCACTACCCATACCGAAGCACAGACCATTAGTCAACCCTCACAACCCACACACCCTATCTCCACCTCTCTTGTCTATATGACCACTGACACAGTAATTCTAACCGCAACCATGGAAAACCCCGTTCCCCCGATCACATTTCTTGGCGGTTCATATTAACAATTGCACACACCACTGTACACTTTCACCACTATCAGTGCACCCACAATTCCCATGTTCACAATCACTCCCACTACGGCATCCACTTTTGATTTTATGGACATATCACCCACTTCCGCACCTCTCCCTCCCCCCATACACCCACCATCTCCCATTCCCCCACCACCCACTTCACCATTTTCCAGCACCGCATCCACACTCCCCTTCCCCTTCCCCTTTCCCTCTGCATTCAACACCCTTCCCGCATCCACCCCTATTAATAATGTATTTAATAATATGTATCAGTGTATGTCTCAACTACAACAGCACTACCAGCATCTTGATAACCAACATACGAGACTCTTCTGAAGCCATGAAGAACTTCAAGTACGATTTATTGATCTAGAAAGGGAAAAGCGGCTACTACAACAACAATATGTCACTTTACAGGAACAACATGAGCAGTTAGTGGCCAATCCACCCCAGTCAGATGCAGAAGAAAAACAACAAATGGATGATCTGCTACACTCCCAGATAACAGAGAATCTCAAGCTTCGACGCAACCTGGCCCTCTTATGCAAACACATGTCTACAGCACTCGAGGAAAATAAACGACTACAGAAAAATAACGAAGAAAACTTGGAAGCAGCAATGGAGGGTTCCCCACAGGAAATCAACCCAGATAGATTCAAGGCCATCCCCTCAGCGAATATGCAAATCGTGTTGGAAACCCATGCTGACCTCCTGGAAGCCCATGCAACGTTAGAAAGAGAAAGAGATGACCTATTAAAGCAGCTGGCAACCCAGCAGGAGTCACCAAGAAAAGTCACAACCGTAGTTGACACGTCTGAAGAAGTCGAAAAACTCAGAGCGGAACTAGACGAATTACGAAATAAAGTCATGCAATACAAGCGTCAACCCTCTCCCCTTGTAGAACCCGAACCTGAAGACTTAGTGCCAATTGAAGTCAAGGAAACCTTTGAAGACCCATACGTTCCCATGCCTGCACCAGGGGGCAAGCAAACAGAAGAGGGCATGGACACCATCGAGATCGAGGCTCCTGAATGGATGCAGAGGTTAGAGAAAGTGGCCACAACCCATGATGACAGAGTTGTAGTTCAGATAGCGTCTATGTCACGTTTGGAAGAGGTAGTCATAAAATCGGATTACTTTAGAAACCTCTCCCATCATAGGTGGATCGGCACATCCGATGATTTGTATGTTCCTTTCTGTGTCTTAATTGCAGATTACAATGCTGAAATCAAGCACCACACCTCAAAAGAACCAACCTCAGCAACACAGTTTGCACCGGACGACATCCCAACAAGTGCCAAGCAGGGAAATATACATCAACCTACATGGAGGATTCGTCTGCTTGAAACCTACCTTGAAATGGTAAGGACATGGAATAACATGCCTTTGTATATCAAATACAACCCATGCTACTACCCTATCTTTCGAAGAAGGTTGTGGCCGGAATACACAGAAACTGTGCTGACAACCAAAGGATGTGAGAAATGGCTCAATTATGTCTACGTAGCACCACCTAAAGGCCAACCTACCATAGGATATATGATTTCGACGATTCGGCATTGGGGGGTCCGGTTCAAAAATGTACCAGATGTCATGGCCCAAATGTGCCTTAAAATTTTTGAGCTCATGTTGGTCACCTTCAGGACCTTCAAGAATGTCAAGGAACCTCATCTATCAGCTCTCGCATTTAATGAAGGTAATCAAGACCTTGTCTACGACATGAGCACCACACCATCTATTAATGTCTTATATGCATGTCATGCGTGTATAAAGTATCTACCAGCCTGCTTCAAATAGACGTTTGAAGAAATGTTTATCACGGGGTTCTGGGAATATCATTCGGAGATATTCATTCCTAGACCATCACATTTATTGCAATTGTTTGCAGTGGAACAAGCTCTCCATTCAGAAAAGTTACGTATACCACATCCAGAGGTTCCCGGGCCGGTAGATTGGGATGATCTACTCACGGACTTGGCTAAAGGGTTGAGAATTGCGGAACATCATTTAGCAACAGACGTGGTGGAGTACTACATCTAACGACCCACTCAACAAGGTTCTGTCAGAGACGACAGACGCGAGAGAGGGGGGGTGTTAGCGGTAGTCAAGGAACTGAAGGACTCACAAGGCAAGGAAGCTTACGAAGGGAGTCAGAACGAAGAGAAGGCACAAGTAGACAGAGTAGTCAACGACGATCTGGCAAGTAGGCCATTATTTTTTCAAGACACTAAAGCATATCAAAGAGGGGGACACACAAGGAGAAGGAGCAAGTAGGGAGCTCGAAGATGTGTATGTCAAATCGTTAGAAGAAATCCCTACAACAATAGTGATTTTCATCACTAGAAGCCATTGTAGATACCATTTCATATTTTTGTAGCTCCATTTTGTGCAAGCCAAGGAGTCCTTGAGCTTGAGGAGCATTCAAAGTAGCTACCTACCAATTTTCATAATTTTTAGACTTCGTTTGAGTCTTCAAATAGGCCCTAGAACCTAATTTTTAACTAGGCCGGACACTAGGTCTGGACACGGCCAAAACCTAGTCAAAAACTATAAATAGAGCTAGAGAGCTCATTTTGGAGGTTAGCTTGTAATTGATTTAAACTTGTATGAGCTTTTTGGAAGTAATCTAAAGAACTCCATTGCTTCTCACTCTTTGTCTTACCTTGTGTGCGCGTGTGTGTGTATGTGTGTGCATGTTAGTGTGCTTCTCACTCACACACTTGTGCCTTCACTTGCTCGAGGTCATCATACCATCCTCACGTCTTCCCGAATTGAAATTAAAGGAGGTGCTACTCATCACTGAGCTACATACATTTAGAGTAGATTTTGTTTCATCTAAAGCAATTAGACCATCTATATAGTTTACATATTGAGAAATGTATGGTCACAATTTACAATTATGGAAAAGTGGATTAATTTTGCAATATTTTGGTAAATTCAACTTGTGTGCAATATCAATATTTTTCTTAGTTATTATCCATGGTTCAAAAAATATGGGTAATAGGTTGAAATCATGATCAATGCCCATCTTCTAGAACTAAAGCTAACTCTATAACTTTGTTCAAACTATGGTAGTGCTCCTTGCACACCAAAGGATGCAAGGTTTCACATAGCCATACCATAAGCTTATTAACTTGCAAGAAATCTATTACTTGACCTAGAATCTTTAATAATATCTCTAATCATTTATTAATATACTCTTACAAAGTCAAATCTCACTGTTGTAGGAAAAATCAAGCATCAAGTGCTCGAGTAAGCTCATCTCATGGAACAATGCTATTGGATAATATTACTTTAAACTCTACCCATGTGGCTTGTTATGTCTTGTCTTGCCCTTTATTCCTCCAGTATCAATGTGCTACATCTATTAAATTATAAGTGTCGTGTTGCACTTTTTTCATCTAATCCACACTATTACAAAAACAAAAGCATTGCTCCCATTTACTAATCCAGTGCTCTACTACATGTGTAGTCCCAACATTCACTTTGTCATGATACTTCGGTGGGTTCAAATGTTTTACCTACCACTTAACCTCTAAGATAGAAGAATCTCCAAGATCTAAGACTCGTGGCTAAATATTATGTGGCTCAATGAATGTAACTTCCATCTGTGTTGAAGGGCAAATGGAAGGAACTTCCAATTAATGATATTGAGGATCATCTTTTAGGTGTTCTCCATGATAGGAACTTTCATGGGTGCATCATATAGCTCCTCTCAGTCTATCACTTGAGTTGAAGAAAAGAAGGACTTTTTTCTCCTCTTATACCCCTCATTCAAGCCTTTTTGTAGCATATATGGGTTCCCATCCCATTTCAGGCTTTCTATAGCTTTTGCACACGATTTTTTTATCTCCCTCTCTTTGTTAGCAATGCTTGAGTCGGACAAGGAATGTTCTATGGAATATTCCTTATAGTGTCACATTGGAGGCACTGCCCCCAAACCTATCTAGAGGGACCATTGGCCCCCTTGGGACCCCTTGTCAAGAGGATGGCTCATGCCTTGGGACCCCCTAGGGAGGCTACTCACCGTTGTCTCAAACCCCACAATTGGGAACCTTGGTAACTCCCTTTCCTTATAATATCTTAGATGGTCAAATTTGAACTTCATCCAACATCAAATTTGGGATTCCCATAAATTAGGTAATGCACAATGGTCTCCTCCTCATAATGGAGGCCTTACAAAATGTGCATTATTGCATGCAATCATGAGGGGTAGACATTCATCATATACTAACACCTCTCCTCAATGTTTATTGAATAGATCAAGTAGGCGTAAGTCATATGCCCATTTATTCTGGTGCATAATATTCCAATTCCACAATGTCATCTTCTATTATCTTGTGAACATAATGGTATTGTACTTCTATATGCTTGATGTGAGCATGAAATACTGGATTCTCTGTAATGGTGATACAACTCTGATTATCACATTTAATTATAGTCACCATTTTTTATGGAAAGTGTAGATCTACAAGAATTCTCCATAAGCAGAGTGCCTCACAAGAGACAAGGAAAGCTACTTTGTACTTTGATTTAGTGGAGGAGAGTGCAAGATTTGGTTGTTTCCTACTTACCCAAGAAAATATTTTTGAACCACTGAGAAACAATATCCAAAAATTGATTTTCTAGAAAATCTAAATCACAGTACCCTTGAAGCGTATCACCTGTTGCATAAGTATTACACATATCCAAGGTTCCTATAATGTACTTTAGAATTCACATGCTTGCATTTCAAATAGCTCTCTTTTATTTTGTTAGAGAATCTTCTTAACACTCCAACAACATAGAAGACATTTGATCTAGTGTTGCACAAAAAGATAAGACACCCAACAAGATTTCTCAACTTCTTAGCATTTACTTTTTGTGTATTATTCTATATTGAAAGTTTAAGGTTTACTTACATAGGTGTGCTAGTGGCTTTTATCATTCCAAAAGCTTTGAGTCTTTCCATGGCATATTTATATTGATGTGAAAATCCCATTATCCTTTTGTTATACTTCAATGCCAAGGCAATAATGAAGTAGCATGAGATCTTTCATCTAAAATTCATTGCACAAGATAGCACAATTTGTTTGATGAAATCTACATGATCTCTTATAATGATGAAATCATCTACATACAAGATGGAAACCACTAGTTAGTTATCTTTTCTCATAACATACAAATTTGCATGAGAAGTAGTTCTTTGAAACTTTTGGAAAAGCTCTTGAATCTTACTTAAGGCCATATAATGCCTTCTTAAGTCTAGAAACCTTGTGTTTAGCTTAAGGTACCTAAAAACATGGTTTTTAAGATACATATACCTCTTCCTTAAGGCATCCATTCAAAAATGTTGATTTTACATTCATTTGGAATATTGGCCACATTTTATGTGCAACAATTGCAAGTACCAAGTGAATTGTATCCATTCGAGGTTTAAATATCTCTTGGATGTTAAATGATTCCACTTATGCTAATCCTTGTGCAACGAGCCTAGATTTCTAGTTCTCTCAAGTACGATCTACTTTGTATTTTGATTTCCAAATCAAACTGGTTTCAATTACCTCTTCTTTGATGGTAAATAAACAAATCCCCAAATGCCTTTTTTTAATATGTGATCATATTCAATGTTCATTCCCCCTCTCCACTTGGGATCTTTGAGTGCCTCATCTATATATTTAGGTTCTTTTATTGATCAAATAATTCCAACCATAGGATCCATATTGGCAATATGATGTAAGGCTCCTTCTTGCTCCTCAATCCTCTTTCATCTACGTAGCCCATTTGAAGATGACTCTAGAACATCCACTTGAGGGTTATGATCATCAAAGATCTATTTTGTCCACTTTGGTAGTGGCGTATGCCTCATGGCGACAATCGTTTGGATTTTGGTGGAGGAATTTCATTATCTGATATATCCTCCTCATTGATCCTAACCTATTTATGGGAAGGCACAAGGTGCGTTCTTTCTTCACTTGATGAGATAGCTGGTTTATCTTTTTTATCCACTAGGTGTGGTCACTCATCAAATACTATATCATAGTTGACAATGATCTTCTTTGCCTTTGGATCCCAAAGTCTATATTCTTTAGACATTTTTATACTCGAGAAGATATATTTTTAACTTTTTTATCCTAATTTAGTTCTTTCTAATTTAGGTATATGTGCATAACAAAAACATACAAAATTTTGAAATGCATAACTAAAGGCTTTTTACTAGAGTACACTTCTTGAGGAGTAATGGTATGTAGTTGTGTATAGAATATATTCAAAAGGTACACATCCATATTAATTGCTTCTACCCAAAATGAATTTGATATAAAACATCAAAGAGTTTTCTTCAACACCAGTGGAAACAAAAAAAGAGATGTTTCGTGCTCCTTCAGCTAAACATTTGGAGTCATTTCCAACCATTACATCGATGGGTTCCTATGGAGGAATTAAGATACACAATCAGTGCTTTTCATTCCTGTGGTGAGATGCTCAACTATCTAATGTCCAAGGTTCATCCACACGAGTGTGGGTAGATGTACATACCTCCTCTATGGAAACCCATAGTTCATGTGCCTTGTTATTTACCGATTCCCTATTCTTCCATGTGAATTTTAGAGTATTGTTTCTCTAGTCATCTTCCTTCTTCTTGCAATTGTTAATGGCATGACCCTTGTTTTTGCAATAGAAAAAGATTCTCATGAACTTTTTCTTCTATGACTTCTTTTTTGAACTATCAAAAGAACATTCACCCTTTACATTTGCTAAAAATCTTTCATTGTTTGAATCGGGTGGATGAATGCAAATTGGTGCATTATTAGCATTATCAGATTCACCAATACCAAAAGATGAAGTCATCACTCATGCACTATGGTGATCATAGAAATATTCTTGCAAGTTCAAAAAGTAGTCTTTACTAATAGATACCTAACAACTCTAATACCATGTAAGAAAGTAGTTACACAAAAGTCCACAGAAGCAATAGCAAAGAAGATAATAGATATAGTAGAAACTCATAAATTTGCTACTAACAAAAAGCAGAAAGATGATGGAATTATCCACCCATGCACTCCCAATGTAGAGCTTAAATGGTGTTTGTACACAACTCTAGATAGGGAGTTACAAGGTAGAGGTATGCTCGCTCAATTCTATTTCTAGAGTAGTGCAAAAGTCATGTATATATAGACTAATGGAGAGGTGTTTTCGTCCATTAACAACTAGACATATATGGTAGAACATGGGTGGCCACCATCCACATAATCCCCATACGTAGCTCAAGCCAGTTCAATGAACCTAATAATTATGAATGATTTCTTAATCCAATAGGAAATACTCCATGAAATACTCCTTTTCTATCATGCTAGGGGTGCTACACTTAGATTCCTACTACAGGGAACACTAGTCCCCTACGACCCCTAGTCTAGGCTACGCAATGCTAGCCCAAACCTCACTATTGAGGACCCAGGCAACTCCCTTTCCTTACAATAATTTAGATGATCCAATTTTATCTCCAACATGCAAGTTGGGATTCCCATCAATCCGGTAATGCACAATTGCTTCTCCTCATAATGGGGGCCTTAAATGTGCATAACAACATACATAATGAGGCGTAGACATTAGATGTATGGGCTGATTCTCCTTTAGATCTTTACTAAGGTAAGGATCTTAGACCTCCTTGATTCTCAATTGAAGTTAAGGATAGAAACAAAGATATTGTGCTTACTTACATAGAAAAGTGGCAAGATGTCCACCAACTAAGGAACACAGAAATTCATATTATAATAGTGAAGAATAGTTTTCTACTAGGCCCAAAGGCATATACTTGGTGGATGGTGTCTCTAAGACACAATAAAAGCCCTCAAATTGGTTTGAATTCACAAACTTGTTTAAGAAAGAATTCTCCCAGAGGAGAAGGAGAAGTGAACCTAGGAAACTTGGGATAGACTGCAATAGAAATAATACTCTTTGTCCATCTATATTTCATAATATCATGAGATAATTCTGAAGTTAAAGAATTTGGATGAGTTTCTTAGGCTTCCTAGTTTCTTTCATGGACCAAATTTTCAAATTAAAAATGAAGTAAAATATTGTGCACGTAAATCACTCAAGGAAGCAATTAAGCTTGCAAAAATTTAAAGAGGATAATTTGCTTCAAGGCACACAATGACTTGAGTTGAGTTCACAAACTTGTTCAAGAAAGAATTCTCCTTGAGAACAAGGAGGCGTGGAACTAGGAAGCTTGGGATAGATTCCAATAGGAAGGATGTTCTTTAGACAAACAACCACGAGCTATGAAAAGCCGCATTGGTAGCCGTAATTTTGCTTCAACATCCACAACACAAACCTCTCCGTTTGAACCAAAAGGAATTTTAGTACCCTCCAATGATTTTTATTAAGGCACCAGAAACTCCAATTGGAATTGCATCAAAACTTTGTTTGAATGTGTCCGATTAGATGCCATTGACTTCTAGTGAGAAACGAGAACCTACACTACTCACTAAATATTTGACAATTTCCATACCATTTAGGGAAGTTGATCTACCCAGAACTAGTAAAGTTACCAATTTCCAAACACCAAACTTATGAGATAGTGGATTTTTTTTCAACTTCTAGACTTTCAAAAAACCATGCAATAAAGAGAAAGCAGAAGATATGCACCAATGACACTTAGAACCACCATCGATTCCATATTGTCCATCAAACACGTTTACACATTCTACATTGTTCCCTAAAATTCAATTGGAGGTGTTTGCAACAAGTTCCGATTCAGACGTAGTAGATGCTACTGACTAGTTTAGCCTTACATCAATGGTAGGAGAAGAATTACTTTCGAGGAGACCATTCCCAAGAGGAATTTCATATGTAAAGTTTGCTAGATTTCCAGGGGATGATCTAGAGGCACATGTTTGGGAATTTGAGATTAGTTATGGAGTATTTAAAAACCCTACCAACACATCAAGGGATGAACAATATAAAGCCAAGGTGCTCCAATCCACATTAGTGAATGAAGCAAATAAATGGCTAACTAAATTTTCGGACACACAACAGTAATGGATGCTTTCTTGCAACGATTCAGATTAAAGAAAACATTGGTGCATGTTTTTGACTTTTTGCAGATCAACAAGCAGAAGTATGCCACTATTTGATATCCATCTCCATCAAATCCCAAGCCAAAATTTCTTACCCATGGATGTTTTTACCCAATGGCTCATAAACATCTTAAATCCACAACCCCAAAAAATAATGATTTATCATATGTATCAAGGTCATGCACCTAGATATGGCTTTAAAATTAGATGTAAAGTTAGTGGATTTTCCAGAAGACTTGGAATGGTCACCATTTCAGATAACCAAATCTAATGATGAGAATCCAATGAAACAAATGTGTTGCACCAAATGTCAGAAATCAGACCATGTTGTGGCAAACTGTGCATTAAATCAAGTCTATTGTGCTACTTGTCAGAGCACTGACCATTCAGCGGAAGGATGTTCATACAATGGTGTTACAAGGGTCAACAGAAAAGAAATCCAAACAAAGGAGCTAGAAGGAGCAAGGAGATGAAAATAGTATGTAGATTTGCCAAAAGAATAGGCCTAATCATTTTTTTCATAAATGATTTTCAAGCAAAAGTGATTTTCATCACTACACGTACATTGTAACAAATATGAAGGTAATTTATGTCTCCCTATAGATTCTCATATGAGATGGCATATATTGCATGAGTTTCATGACACACCTAGTGCGGGACACCTAGGAGTTACTATTAGTGTGGGCTTCATAAGGACATCCTAGAGTATGTGCTTAAATGCACAAAGTTTTAGGTCAATAAATTTGAGAGATTGAGGATTGGAGGACTACTCCACCCATTGGACATTCCCAATGGGAAGTGAAGAGTATCTCTATGGATTTTATAGTAGGATTACCTAGGACATAGAGAGGGCATGACTCAATCTTGATAATCATGGATCAACTAATCAAAATGTCTAGGTTTACTCCAACATGCAGTATAGTGAGGACACCTGAGTTGGCTAGTTTATTTGTTGAGAACCTATATGGATGATATGGTCTTCCATTAGACATTGTTTCAGATTAGGATTGGAAGTTTATTAGCCACTTCTACAGAGCAATCTTTAAGAGGTTGGATACTAAAGTTAGCATGAGTATGGACAAGCATCTACAAGCACATGCACAAACAGAGACGGTTAACTAAATCTTGAGGGAGTACTTTGTCAAAAACTATCTCCTAGGTATTGCAGAGCAATCTTGATATTGAAGAGAATCCAAAAGATGGATTACTAGCTCCACCTTCTAGAATATAGCAAGATCCATCTAGTATTCCATGTGGACTAGTTTAAGAAGAGGTTGGATGAATCTGATAGCCTCATACAAGATAATGAGGTAGTAGGGCCTATTTTTGTTCAATCTATTCCACATAAGATTGAAAGAATACAATGCACTCAAGAGAAATGGACGAGAAGTCACCTATATAAAGAATGCCTAGTAAAATGGAAAGATAGTTCAGGAAGATAGTGCTTCATGGGAGTAGGTTAGCACCCTTTAGAGACAGTTTCCCACCTTTATGTTGCCTTCCCAAGAGTCTTCTTAAGGGGAATGATATGGGGAAATGCCGCAGAGATATGACTATCTACATTGGATACATGAGGTTAAGTGGGAGTGCCTATCACTATATGACTCTCTCTTTTAGAAGGACCTTTCAATACCATTTTTTAGGAGAAAAATGGAATTAAGGGGTAGTAAATGTTAGGATATTTGTTAGAGTTTGAGATCTACAAAAACATGCAAAAAACACAAGGAAGAAGAAGAAGCTTAGAGCACCACACACAATACTAAATGTATTACCAAGAGAATGTACAAAGATAAGTGACCCATTAGGGATATAGGTGTATATACAAGCCATGGGAAAAAACCTCCTAAAGAAGGAAAAAAGTGCCCCCATAATCCTAGTGTGTTCACGCATATCACTACCAAAATATATCAACAAATCCTCCCTGGGTGTGATCCGGTGAACAAGGAGATAACACTCATGTATAAGGAAAAGCCAAGATATGTGGAATCAATCCACAAAAGGAAGTAAGCCCAAAGCTTTGCAAAAAGCTTCAAACTTCTCCCTAGGCATAGCCTTTGTGAAAAGGTCTACAACATTCTCCTATGTGGGCACATATGCCAAACTAATCTCTCCAGCAGAGAACCTCTCCTTGACATAATGATAGTGCACCTCAATGTGCTTAGTGTGAGCATGTAGCATAGGGTTCCTCGCAGGTGCCAATGTGTTCTAATTGTTAGTGAAGATGGTGGTAGAAAATTGATCAACACCCAAATCAACCATAAGGCATCTGAGCCACACACACTCAAAAATCGTTGTTAAACATGCCCTATACTCAACCTCACAACTAGAAGTGGCCACAGTAGGCTGCTTCTTGCTCAACCAAGATATGCATGAACTACCAAACATGAAGTAAAAACCACTACTAGACAAATGAGTATCGTAGCAAATAGCCCACTCAGAGTTAGAAAAATCATGTAAATTTGGTGATAGTGATCCTCCTTTGGGAAAAAAAAATCCAAGTACCCGGGTACCACTCAAGTAGTGAAAGATGCACTTAACCGCTTGCCAATTCTTGAAACTTGGGCACTGCATAAACTTGCTCATCTGTGAGACAACAAACTCAATATCGGGTTGAGTTATGCATAAGTAAATCAAGCATCCAACATCCTATTGATAGAGAACAACATCAAATGCATCTCCAGCATCATGAAGACTCAATCGTAAACCTATTTCCATAGTTGCAGTCTTCAAGGCCAAAACATTGCAATAACATCTCAATATATTTTGTTTGACACAAAGCTAGTCCGTCATCAACTTGCATAAATTGAATGCCCAAATAATGATGCAAACTCCAAAAATATGACATCTCAAATGAGGCATGCAAATCAGCCTTAAAATCAGCAATATGCTTCTCATTAGGACTAATGAGCAGCATGTCATCAACATAGACAACAATGATTAGAAGCATATCATTTGCATGCTTAACATATAAGGTGCTCTTAATTGGACTCTTCTCAAAACCATGTGCAATCAAGTAGGCATGTATCTTTTCATACCAAGCACATGATTCTTGCTTCAAACCATATAATGCCTTTTTCAACCTACAGACTTTGTTATCATTCCCTTTCTACACAAAACCACAGGGATAAAAAACATATGCTTCTTCATGTAATTCACTGTTCAAAAATGTAGTTTTCATGTACAACTAATGTACATTCCAACCATGATGAGCTGCAAGTGCACAAATGCTACGAACAGTAATCATTCGACATGTAGGAGCAAAGATCTCATCAAAATCAATGCCCCTTTCTTGAGCATAACCTTTTGCAACAAGCCTAACCTTATACCTATCAATTGTTCCATCAGGCTTACGCTTCAGCTTGTATACCCACTTAGTGACAATGGCCTTCTTGCCAGGAGGCAAATCACATAAAGAACAGGTACCATTCTTCATAGTAGCATCATATCCATATTGCATAGCAACCATCCAATTTTTTGCATTGTGTGCTTCATCAAACGAAATATGCTCATTCTCTAAAGGCAGCCATAGCATAGCAATTTGATACAAAAGAAGAAATATGAGAGCTCAACGAGTACTATATGATAGAGGTGCATCTAATTTGCTATCTCCCAAAGTTTGCAGCATCCATTTTTGCATAGTATTTGCCTCCTCTATATTAATCATCTCATCAATAAGTGCATCATGTACTTTTGGTAGTTCTAACTCCATTTTTACAAGACGAGGAGTCCTCAAGCTTGAGGACCTCAAGCTTGAGGAGTATTAGAAGTACCTATGTATCAATTCTCATAATTTTTAGACTTCGTTTGAGCCTTCAAATAAGCCCTCAAACCTAATTTTTAACTAGGCCGGACACTAGGTTTGGATAGGGCCAAAGGTAGGCAAAAACTATAAAAAGAGCTAGAGAGCTCATTTTTGGGGTTAACTTGGTAGAGAATAGAGCTTTTGTAAAAGAGATATTTGATAATTAAAAGCACTCCATAGTGTTCCTCTCTTTGTTCTTGCCTTGTGTGCACATGGTGTGTGAATGTGTGTGCATGTTGGTGTGCTTCTCACTCATGCACTTGTGCCTTCACTTGCTCATGGTTCACATACTATTCCTCATGTCTCCATGCATTGACATTTATGAGATGCATCTCCTCACATTGGTACTCACCATTGTGCTAGAGTAACACCAAATTTGGCACCATTGTCGGGGAGAGAGCTTCAAGGACAAGCGTGTGATGGTAATACGTAGAGTTGTGATCTTGGAGTCATAGGTAATATCTTTACTTTTCTTTATTTTCATTATTTTTCTTATTTTCTTCATCACCATCATGATCAGGATCACCATCATCATCATCCTCACCATCTCCTACCCCCACCTCCATCTTCGCTGAATTTTCATTTTTTCATCATATTCCCTTCCCCAGCTCATTTCCCTCATTTCAATTTTGAGAGAAAGTGAGAGAGAGCTTGTGTTCATTCTATTTTTGTGTGTTTTTGAACGTTCCTTGCAGGTTTCAACTGTACCATCATCTCTAGCAACTTTTGTAGGTATGATAGACCTATGCACAAGACTCGAGAGGACAATCACGACAGACAAAGAAAGTTTGTATTTCTTGTGTTCATGCATGGCACAATAAACCGCACCACTAGAGCATTTCAAATCACTAGAAACATCACAAAAAATTGCATTTTTCTTGTCTACCATGATAGAACAAAACCACCATAGACACCCTCTATCATGATAGACACCCATCTATCATGACAGACACTCGTCTTTCGTGACAGACACCCATCTATCATGATAGACACCCATCCATGGTGACAGACAACACCCTAGGATAGAGGATAGACACCATCTATCACAATAGACACCTATCTATCGCAACAGATAGGACCCCATGACAAATGATAGAAACCATCTATTTCGATAGACACAGTCTATCATGACAGATTAAAACCATGATAGATGATAGACACTGTCTATCATGACAGACACCATATATCGTGATAGACACGAATCTATCATGACAAACACCATCTATCATGACAGAACAAAACCATGATAGATGATAGACATCATCTATCGCGACATACACCATCTATCACGAGAGACACCAAGCTATCATGATAGACACCATCTATTGTGACATACCAAAATCTGTGACACACGATAGACAACAAATGATAGAAACCATCTATCACAATAGACATCCATCTAGAAAATCGTCTATCACGATAGACAAATGATAGATAGCGTCTATCACGATAGACACCCATCTATCATGATAGACAAGTCTATCACGATAGAAACCCATCTATCACGATAGCTAGCCATGCATGATAGAGACCATCTATTGTGACATACACCTGTCTGTCAAGACAGACAAGTCTATCGTGACAAACACTGTCTATTGCGATATACTAACAATTTTGGTAAAAATTAAGGTGCTATTTTTTTTGAAAACTTGGGCTAAAAATTGGCATTTTTTAAGGTCTTTTACCTACACAAATACGCAAGCCTTAGATAAATAAACAAATATCTTGCAAGATCCTCTTTGCCTCTTTGAACCCCTAGAACCCTGAATTGACCTAACTTTTTCATACAAAATCCATTTTTTGAGCTCTAGAGTGCATTGATTTTCAGATAGGGTAATTTGAAGTTGGCCCTCAATGGGATTAGGAAAACCAAGGGTAGAGAATTTTTTATCAATACAAAGGGGGGAAAAGGGTCTTTAAAAATGTTTGAATCCAATTATTTATCAAGTCACTAATAGAAATAGGGGGCGTAGCGACATCCCCAATGAAAAAAAAGCGGATCTCGTCACTTATGCGATGCTAGCATCACATAAGCGACAATATTTTTTTTATAAAAAAACATGATGCGTCGCATAAGCGATGCAAAGCATTGCTTATGGGACACTACGAATGTGAGTTGCAAGGATCATCGCTAGGCAACAACGCTCTTACACTGCCTGTGATGTTGGAGTGTCGCATAAATGACGTTGTGATATTCCAAAGCATCGCATAAGCGACACTCTAGAATGTTAAAAAAAAAATTTGATTTCTCCCAGTACATTTGTGCCGGGATTAGGATGCGAGAGAGAGAGAGAGAGAGAGAGAGAGAGAGAGAGAGAGAGAGAGAGAGAGAGAGAGAGAGGGAGGGAGAGAGAGAGAGAGAGAGAGAGAGAGAGAGAGAGAGAGAGAGAGAGAGAGAGAGCACACCTCAAAGGAAGGAAGGTATGCTCACTCACACATACACACACAGATTTACACAAACATGTACACATGCATACACACACATATACACACATAGACACACACACATACACATAGACACACACATACACACACACCTACACACATAGACACACACACATAGACACATAGACACACACACATACATACATAGACACATACACACTTAGACACACACACACAAACACACATCCACACACATTTCCACACACACATACACATGCATACACACATATATATGCACACAGACACACACATACACACATAGATACACACATGTAGAGAGACATACACATATATGCATACACACACATGTAGAGAGATACACATAGATACACATACATGCATACATAATGCATATGCATACATACATACTTACATGCGTACACACACCCACACATGCATACGTGTGCATACATAATGCACATGCATATGCATACATACATGCTTACATGCATACACACACATACACACACACATACACACATAGACACACACACACACACATACACACACATATATGCATACACACACATAGAGAGACATACACACACATACACATACATGCATACATTTGCATACATAATGCATATGCATACATACATACTTACATGCATACACACACATACACACACATATGCATACATAATGCACATGCATATGCATACATACATGCATACACATACACACATAGACACATACACACACATAGACACATACACACACATACACACACATAAACACACATACACACACATATGCAGACATATGCACATAGATTTACACACACATACACATGCATACACACACATACACACATACATACACATACATACACACATAGACACATACACACATAATGCATATGCATATGCATACATACATACTTACATGCATACAAACACATACACACATATATGCATACATAATGCACATGCATATGCATACATACATGCATACACATACACACAGACACATATACACACACATACAAACACACACATACACACACATGCATACATTTGCATACATAATGCACATGCATATGCATACATACATGCTTACATGCATACACACACTCACATATACACCTACATACACATATACACACATACACATGTACACATACATATATTGATTTCTAACCCATTTTGTTTTATATGTACATGTATTACAGATCCTACTAGAGAGAGAAAGGCAAAACTCCCTCTCATAAAAAGTCTTATGAGAGCAAGAGTTCTGCCTGATACTTTAGGGATCATCATGCATGAGTACTCAGAGATGCTTGATGATGAGCTAGATTTTATGATCCATATGCTGA
Source organism: Ceratopteris richardii (assembly GCA_020310875.1). NCBI lineage: Eukaryota > Viridiplantae > Streptophyta > Polypodiopsida > Polypodiales > Pteridaceae > Ceratopteris > Ceratopteris richardii. Next base: position 164,518,625 of record CM035426.1, on the reverse strand, counting down.
GCCAACGATCATAGGAGGGCTCTTCTACGGCCCCACATGTAGGAAGACAGCTATCTGCCCATAGGTATGTTTTCTTTTCACAATTTTTTAATGATATTATAACACATATTTTTATTTATTTCTATCTATCTATTTTCTGAACACCTTACCAGCTACAGATCATGACAGTAGAGCACAGGTGCCTATGAGGACATGCATACGCACCTTAGGGCTAGAGTGCAATATAGAGCCAGAGGGGAATATAGTGTATATAGGGAATTGATTGGATTCAAGAGAAGAATGCGAGCATTATGCGACTCTTACTTGCACCTTGTCCACTTGTAGTGGAAGTAAGTATAAATTTTACATATAAATTGAAATAAATATCTTATGTTTTATTTACATGATTTTTTTAATTTTTGTGGTGAGCATGATGAGAGGGATAAAAAAGACGTACTTAGTTCACTTGAGATAGAGTTTGGGACAAGATGGTCGCATAAGTGGTGTCTGAAAGAGATGCAAACACTTATGGCTCATCGTCGTGATAATGCACAATATGCATTGCTTTTATGTATATATATGTGGATATGAGTATGTGTGTTTATGTATGTATGTATGTATGTATATGAGAGAGAGAGAGATAGAAACGAGTGCGACTAGAGGTACAAATACATGCCTACACACACATATACACCATACATGCACATTTACACACATACACATACATGCACATTTATATATACACACACATACATGCACATTTTTACACACACATACACATGCATGCAATTACACACATATAATGAATACACAATAGACACACACACATACACATACATAATCATATGTACACATACATAATCATATGTACACACACATAGACTCACATAATCATATTTACATACATATATACACATACACATGCATACACACACACAACACATGCATATGCACATATAGATACACATACATACACACATGCATATGCACATATAGATACACATACATACACACACATGCACATGTATGTATGTATGTATATATACACACATGCATATGCACATATAGATACACATACATACACACACATGCACATGTATGTATGTATGTATGTATATATGTATGTATGTATATATATATATATATATATATATCCTAATTCAAAAACCCTATTATAAATATTCTAGTTCAAAAATCCTATTTCAAAAATCCTAAATCGAAAACACTAATTTTGATACTAGGGTTTTACAAACCCTAATTTAGAAACTCTAATTCAGCCTTTTAGCCATATGATTGAAGTATATGTACTCATTGCATCTATTCCTCTGACATACATGCACTCTTCAAGCATTCAACCCTTTGCCATGGATCCTTCTGGTTTTGCTCTTTGTCGCACATAACCTTTTAATATTCCCATAAATCGCTGGACCCAAAACATCCATCGAGTGTTGACAACACCTGCAAACTCTATTTCATCTACAAGATGGACTAACAAATGAACCTCAATATCAAAAAATGAAGTAGGAACCTCTTTCTCCATCAAACATAGTAGCTCTTTGCATTCACGTTTTTTTGTGGGATCGAGTTTTTGTCAATCTCGTTTGATGTAATCCACCTATACATATCATTAAAAAAATTATAAAGAAGTTAATTCAAACATAAAAGATATCAAATATTCATATATATTAAATATAAAAGTATCATAATTACCTTAAAAGCAATCCAAGATGATAGATCACATCTTGTACTCCTTTCATTGTACATCCATTGATAACCAAAGGTAAAATATGTTTCAAAAAGTTATGTCAATCATGGGTCTTTAACCCAGATAAGCTTTTATCATAGTAGACATGTTCTAGAAAGATGCTCCATATTCTATAGGAGTCCGAATCAATTGAATCCTATTGTTGATAGTCTGTATCTCTTTTGTTATAAGTACCCAAGGAGCAGGTGCATGTCATTTCCTATTGATGTCTATCAAAAACTGGCCATAACTTTGGTTTTGAGTTCTAATCCTTCAAATCATTCCTTGATGCTATGGTATCTTTTAGTCCAAGAAGATGTTGCCATAATGAATAACCAATATTCTTGAATATATGCATAGGATCAAGAAGATGACATACTTTTAACTCTTTCCAATACTCCAAAGAATACCATATTAATATCTTCTTTGCGAGTGCCAATTTTCCTTTACCTCTCTTCACATACTCATTATCTTCATCATCACTGAAGATTTTTTATTCTGGATCTATCAGAGATCCATCGGTCCATTTTTTATACCAATCCATAGGCATCATAGGTTTTGGACACTGACCTGTTTCAAGCTTTCCATCAAAATGTATCGCTTCTCTTTTAGATCTTAATGGATGATCATCAGACAATAATCATTGATGTCGAAGATAACTATTTTTGTTGAGATTATTACTATACATTGATCTCAACAAATACCACAATATGGACAAGCTTTATAACCCTTAGTAGATATTCCTACATCATGAAAACGATGAAAATATTAGATTACTCACATTTATTGGTATGCATATAAAAAAATTACATCATATAAAAACAATACCTGAACAAACACCATATGTTGGAAAATCGTGAATAGTCCAAGCCACAATACCATGAACCATAATATATCTTTCCATTGATGCTTTTCGATACATCAATGACATTAATACCTCTCCATAACTCTTGGAAATCGTCAATGAGAGGAGCAAGATCTATATCATATCTTTAACTTGTCTTTTTCTTCCGATTAAAATTGAAAGCATTAAATGTTCTTTTTTTATGTTAAAATATGGCAGAGGATTGTAGTTTATGACTACCACTGGCCATGTTGACCATTTACTGGATTTCATGGAGAATGGATTAACCCCATCTAATGCAACTCCTAACTTTAGATTCTCTGGATTTTGTGCAAAATCAGGCCATGTAGAATCAATATGCTGAAAAACAACACTATCATGAGGAATTCTGATTATTCCATCATTACTTTTATGATCATGTCCCCATGTCAAAAGCTTTGATAATTGGGGGCTTTGAAACATATGTCTAATCCGTGGAGCCAATGGAAAATGTCTCAATACTTTTTTGGTATTTTACCTTCTACGTCCTTCTATCGAGGAGATTGACATTTTGGACATGTCAAAGAGTCTGCATATTCACCTCTATATAAAATATAATCATTAGCACATGCATGTATATGTTGATAATCTATAACAAGATTGTTGATTATCTTCTCCATTTCATCATGTGAGGTAGGAAGAATATTTTGACTTGGTAAAATCTTTTCAAATAATAGCCTATAAGTTCATGAAAAAAGACATATTAATAAAACTAATAAATTACATATATATATATATATATATATATATATATATATATATATATATATATATATATATATATATATATATATATATATATATATATATACATATATATATATATACACACATATATATATATTTGTATATATGTATATATATATATATATATATATATATATATATATATATATATATATATATATATATATATATATATATATACATATATATACATATATATGTATATATGTGTATGCTTATGTGTATGTGTATGTGTATGTGTATGTGGATGTGTATATGCATGTGTGTGCATATACATATGCCTATGTGTATATGTATGTATGTGTGTATATGTGTCTTATATGTGTATATGTATGTATATATGTGTATGCATATGTCTATGCATATGCGTATGCATATGTGTATGTGTATGTGTATGTGTGTATATATGTGTATGTATGAATGTGTATGTATGTATGTGTAGCTGTGTATATTTGATTTCATTTTTATTTTTTATGTTTATTATGGTTTGCAGACTTTCATATCTAGACCACTGACTCATTTGGTTGTGTTCCATTTTATAGTCAATCTATTACCTGCTTTGCTAACTAAGACTTCCATATTTTTTTACAAGGATTACATATCAGTTAACTATGGAGGTACTAGGTCGTTTGGAAAATAAGAAAAGCAAATTTCTCTCAATGATATTGGAAGATGGATGAATAGTTTTAAAGGATGGGTGGACATAAAGCGTTCATTCAATGCAAGCTCTTGTTCTTATTGTAGCTAAGGTAAAAACAAAAACCTGCACTGAATGGAAACTTTGTGTCTGCCCATCCTTTAAAATGATTCTTCCATACTTCAAAATCTTTGAGGTAAATTTACTTCTCCTATTTTTCAAACGGTTTAATACATCCATAGCAAACTCATACTTAATATTTGTATGCAAAGTTCATAAAAGAATTAGCAATGCAGGTATTAGGTCGACTAGAATAGGAGAAGCAGATGTGTCAAGAAGATTCTAAAGGTTGGGTGGACAAAATATCTTCATTCGATACAGGTATGTATAATTTGACTTTACTCTCATAACATGTGTATGTGTGTGTGTGTGTGTATGTTTATATGTGTGTATACATTCATGTATAGTTATGTGTATGTCTATGTATGCATGTATTTATATGTATATATTTATGCATGTATATATATGAATAGATAGAAAATTAAAAATTATACCTCAATAGTGTTTTTGAAACAGATACATTACTCTATCCAAAATGATTTTGAAGATTGAGAATAAGTTAGCTGGCACTTAGTCGTGTCAAACGACTTCCTTCATATACATGGTTTAGACATTCCTCTTGAAGATATTTCTCATTTTTTGAAATATCAATGCTATCACTGTCATTTTGATACCAGTCCTCAATAAAATCTGCCATGCCATCATCTTCCTCATTATCGCACAAATCTTTTCCTTTATCTTCTTTTGAATATAGGTCTTGTAACCTTGCATATTCCACAAGATCACTTTTGCTTAGCCTCCTCATAGAAGCTTCTGATAAATGAGGTCTTACTGGCAATTGTGAATGGTGTGGAGGAATATCATCAACATCATACGTTGGAATCTACACACATGAATAAAAATCATTAATATTCCATAAATGAATAAAAAGTAAACTTTAACCATAAAATTAAATATATAATTATTAAATATGGATAGAAAATTTCCATTCTCTCCCTAGCTAAAAGGTGCTCTTGGAGGTCTATGCCATCCATAATTGACTAATAATTCATCACTAGCATGTAATGTAGTAATAGCACTAACAACTATGTATCTTGATACATCTCTACTCATGTATGGTGATTCATGACTATTTTCACGCTCCTCAAATGTGCAATTAATCCTTGAACTATTATGTAACACTCGACTACTGTATATTAAACTTGCTATATTTCCATGCGTGTAAGGTCTTCCATCAATATATAATCTTTCATTTTTTGCATCTGAAATCCTTCTACTAGTAAGGGATGTTGCATTCAAGCATATTCCATGAGTACTCATGCTTTGAACATAACGTACAATGCCAGTCTCCCCATCCATATATAGGATTACAAAATGACATAAGAGTGACTTCAGAGTACGGAGGCACATACAAATCCTCTATAGTAAAGAGACCACAAACAACATTAGTAATAGTGGATGGAGCAATCATATAGCGATTACCCCAAAAGTTTAAAACCTCTCCATCTAAAGGAAGTGGTCCTCTATTCCATCCTCCATATCTTCGTCTATCATATGTTTGTACTAGAGAACGATCAGGAGCTGGCAATGGATAATCTCTAGCCATTTTAGTCTCTAAACTAGGAGGTAGAGGATTTCTAGAAACCTCTACTTGTAATTGATGAACAACAAGTCCATGACTTGTACGAGGTATATTAACATTAGGAGTATGAAAATTATTATTATCATCATCATCATCGAGCAAGTATTCTTGTGTATCAATAGTAATTTGATTTTGTATATGGTTTTTAAATAAAATAATGTATTAATTTATAGAAAAATACATACGCAAGCATTATCACGTTGACCAGGTGGTGGTGCACACTGAAAAGTACCATACTCTGCCTCATGTTCAATACATTCCAATTGTGGTCTTTGATACGTGCCATAACAAGAGTTACACCAACATATAATATGCTCTTGATAGTAAAATTCATCATAATTCCTATCGGAGGACACATGTGAAGTCATTGCATGGGTAGGAGGTGGTGGAGTGCCCTCTGATTGATCACAATTTGATTATAACAAGAAAGAAAAAATATATCAGTTATGTATCTATCAAATATATTTAAAATTAAAAATTTGATATACTTACAGTATATAGTCCTTGCACGATTATGAGACGGTGGTGGAGTTCCATCTGATTGATCCGAATCTACAAATAATGGTATGTGATATTAACAATCTCATTATTTACATACATAAAACATATACATATTTACACATACACACATATTCACATATACACATTTACATATACATACATATTCACATATACACAAATACACATTATTGTGGGATAAATGCATGTATTTCGTATGAATGAGTGTATATGCATGCATGTGTATGTGTGTATGTATATATGTGGATATATATATGTGTGTTTATGTTATATGTATGTATATGTGTATATGTATGCATATATGTATGTGTATATGTTTGCATGTATATGTGCATGTGGGTATGTGTATGTGTATGTGTGTGTATATATGTGTATGTATTCTGATTATTTTTTTCTGATTGAGATTAAAATAACAGGAGATATTGTATGGTGGAAAAAAATAAGAGGCGACCTAACATACCACATGAGACGTGGCAGTTTTTTTGTAGATAGCTACATCTTCAAGAGTCATTTCCTCACCAGAAGGTATACAAATTAATAGTTTATATTTATAATTCTCATATGTTTTATTAATTTTTTACATTTAATTTATGTATTTCTTTTTTCTTCAAATAAACAAGCTGCTGTAACAAAGAGAGTTGAGTCGGGCCACACATCGCACCTAGGCCGAATGGGCCATCATGGTTTTGTAGCTACATTTGTAAGTATATGTGTTATTGTGAGTATATTTTTTATTTTAGCCAAAATGTAAGAAACTAATCTTTTTTATTTATTTGAATGCAGCGAAAGGATTATGGTCGATATCCTACGAAACATGAGATCGAGGATGCTACACATTTTGGATATCGGTGTTTAAGCAAGTATATGCGAGATCATCCAGATGCATTTGTGAGTATTATTAAATTTTATATAATTATTTTATTTTTATTGATGTTTTAATTGTTTTACTTATTTATGTTTGTTATATGTAATAAATTGATATACATACACACACACACACACATATATATATATATACATATATATATATATATATTTAATTATTTATTTATTTATTTATTTATATTTATATATATATATATAGAAAATCTATATATTGTTCATTTCAGTTATGTTTTGAATTGTGTGTATGGTATTAAGTAATGAAAAGTTTTGTTCTATTGATTGTTATTATTGTTTATATTAAGCATGTGTTTTATTACTTTAATTATATAATTCATTCATATTTATGTGTGCTTGTGTGTATATAAAATGTATATATGCACATGTAGGTATATATCTATATGTGTAAGTGTGTCTATATGCATGTATATCTATGTATCTATGTGTATATGTGTATATGTGCATATGTATATGTGTATATGCATGTATCTGCATGTGCATGTGTAAGTGTATATGTGTATGTATGTGTATGTGCATGTGCATGTGTATGTGTGTATATGTATGTATGTATGTATGTGCATATATATATGTGTGATATGTGTGTACATATGTGCATGTACATGTGTGTATGTATGTGCATGTATATGTGTGTAATATGTGTGTGTATATGAACATATGTACATATGTATATGTGTATATGCATGTATGTGCATGTGTAAGTGTATATGTGTATGTATGTTTATGTGCATGTGCATGTGTAGTGTGTGTATATGTATGTGCATGTATATGTGTAAGTGTATGTGCATGTATATTTGTATATGTATGTATGTGCATGTGTGTGTATGTGTATATGTGTGTGTATGTATACACATATATTTGTGTATATGTGTGTGTATGTATGTGTATGTTTATAAACATATACAAGTATATGTATATGCATGTGTATATGTATGAAACATGCATGTGCGTGTGGATGCATTTCCATTTGCATCCATGTGCATGCATGTGAATGTGCATGCATGTTGATGTGCATATACATGTATTTAAGTATATGTTAATGTGTGTATGTGTATGTATATATGCAATAATGTATGCATGCAAGTCTTTTTATGTGGTTGGACAAATGTTTGTGCATATGCATGTGTATGTGTGTGTATGTGTAAGTGTATGTGCACATGTATGTGTGTGTATATATGTTTGTGTATGTGCATGTGTATATGTGTGAAAGTGCATCTTCATCATGTATAAGTGTATATGTGCATATCAATAAGTGTGAGTATGCTAATTAATGAAAATAACACAATTCAAATGATATACAAAGAATGGAAATTGTACTTACAATAGTTAGCCATATTTTTTTCTTGGTTAGCTTCTTGAATAACCTGCAAGAAAGAGAGCGAGAGAGAGAGAGAGAGAGATTATTCAAAGTGAGAAAGAGGTAGAAAGAGAGAAACAAAGACAGAGAGAGACAATAAGATAGAGATTAGACAAAACAACAATTCTACAAGCAATTGTTTTAGCTTGTAAGTGCAATGCAATTGTGAATGTTGGAGAGCTCTTCAATTAGATGTGTGAAGGTGCCGATCGAAAAGCCTCCAACATTTTAATTTTTTTAGTCAAAAACCCATCATGTAAGCATTGCTTAGGCATCGTAAAGGCCCATCCAATTAGCATCGCATAAGCGAAGTTAATTACCGTCGCTTATGCGATGCAAATTAGCATCGCTTATGCGAAGCTTTTTTAAATTGTTGCTTTAGCAACGCTCAATATGAGCATTTCATATCCCGTCATGCCACACATCAATAAAAACATCGTATTTCTTGTCGTTACACCAAAGTTCTTTGCTCGATGCTTCTTGTGACCTTTATGCAATTTTATAGCGATAATTGTGTAGTGTTAACCGTTGCTATGCACCCGTATTCCTTGTAGTGAGTGAAGCTAAAATATTGAGCTAAACTTAGAACTTTTATAGGATCATTAAGAGCTCTTGAAGAGACCAAAGCAAGGTGCTAGTGTGCACAAGCTTGGGAACGTGCATCTTGGGCATACAATTGCAACCAAGGAGAAGTGACTTGAAGTTGGAAGTTCTCTCAACCCCTTCAATCAGTTCTTAGCTTGGGTTAAGTGTGATTAGAGGTTTTGATTGGTTAGGGTCATGATAGGAACACTCAAGTTCTAAGAGCCTTTAAATTCTCAAGTTTAAGAATAGGTTAATTGCAGTCAAGAGACAACTTAAGTGAAAAGACTTTAATTTGATTGGATGAAGAACATCAAGTACAAAAAACCTCCTTACGATGCATATTTAAAGAGAAGGAAATACATCTTAAAGAAATTAAAAGGAACACGTGATTAATATCAAGGAATCAACAACGTGGTTGTATAAGGGTCATTGGGCTAATCAATAGGGCATATGAACCTTAGATCAAGTAGACACCTAGGGAGAGACAGATGAAGTATTATATCACATGAGGCTAGTGTCAACCATAGAGCTAGGTCATGGGCCCAACAACTCAGCAATTATCCCTACACACACAATTCGAATACGAGTGATTTAGAGATGTCCTTTATCATGGAATGACCAGTTGTTAGTTCAAGCATAGCCTCTCTACGAACACCAGAAGGTCCTTATAAGAGATAGTTGGAATATATTAGGTCCAACCAATTAGGTCCATGCATCTATGATGATGGTCTGTGGTGCTCAATTGTCCAACTCAAAAATCGTGATCAACCCTTTGGACTTGAACACCTAGTGGTTAAATTCAAAGAGGGTTCATATATTGATAAGCAAGGAACCATGTATGTGGTTGTAAACTTACCAGACACGATAGATGAGTTCAAAAATGTCATTCGAAAGAATGAGATAGGAGACCTAGAGCAAGGGGACCTAGTACAAGAACCCATGACTCCTCAAGGCAAGTATGTCTTGATGAGAGTGATGACTCTAGAGTGGGTTTCCCAAGACAACAAAATTATAGAATTGTTCTTTAATAGAGAAATGTAGGAAGCTTTTTAGAGATTCAAGCCACATCAACTTAGTGAGATAGGCAGAGTCACCATCCATAAGTTCAAGGATCAGGAGATACCAAGCTAAGTTGCCTACCTAGATAAAATGTCTGAGAGAATGTTCTTGGTAATAGAGCATGATAGACATGCATACACTTGGAAGGGCAAATTGATTTTCCCTCCTCCAAGATTAATGTTTCCCATGGCCATCAAGGAGCACGATCATCCTAGACTCATGAAACCTAGAGGGAAAGAGCTAGATGGAGACCTGAAGTGAGCTTTGGAAACCCCTTAGGAAGAGAGTTGTCAAGATTAGATGTAGAAACAATAGATCAGGAGAGACACAAAAATCCAAGATGTCAAAGAGGCATGGATGATTTTCCCTTGCCTAGGCCTAGAGAACACCGGAGAATCTTCAGGCCTACCCAACTCGTCAAATCCATGAAGAATTACTTGGATGGCACTGGAGATCCATATGATCATGTAGTAGAGTTTAAACATTTGATGCATTTTAAATTTATGTGCACAGCTAAGCTAGAGGACTACAACTTCACAGAAGGGCCCAGAACTTGGTTCAAAGTTCTGAATTGCCAAAAAATTGTTTTGTGTATATCTTAAGCTACACACCTTCAATTGAGGCATTCTATATATCATTTTGTACTCACGAAATAGTTGTTGAAGATCAAAAGTCCAAATTTAGAGGGTATCAGCTCTGAAATAGCAAAACACAAAGCAGCATATTTTCAACACAAGAACCCTAATTGCTTTTAGAGATTCATTTTGCTTTGGAACTTCTTCGAGAGAGAATTTTTGCTGTGGGAGCTCTTATTTTTAGAGCTCGGGAGTGTGATCATAGCATTGACAGTGAATGTATAGTGGCATTGTGATCTCTATCTCATTTATGCCACTTGGATATGGCTTAGCTTGCCAATTGCATAAATTTTATGAGAGTTTATTTTGGATATTTGCTAGTGCTTGTATTCTTATTTGTATAGAGGTACATGATCCAAATTGGAGACTCAATTGCACATTCATTTGTCACCTTGATTGGCTATTATTTTAGCATATGGTCATTGATTTGATATCTTATTTGCCAGTGTGATTCTTAGAAAACGTGGATGATGATTCCCACATGGTTTATTTGTTTGAGAGTCCATTTTTATAGAGGAGATGTTGTCAAAAATTCAACGGCTTTTATGCTAGAAGAGAAGTCAAGTGGATCTTGAAGCTTGTGTGATAACTTTGGATCATTGCTTATCTCCATTCACTTGGACTTGGTCATAGGTTATTCGTGATAGGGTGGACCATCTAGCAGGATTCATTTTTGAGTGGGAGGTGTATCACCATTGTATTTGTATGTATTGCCATCAGTTTTTGGCATATATATTTACCACTATCTTTTGGCTAGATCAGTGACAAGTGGTGAGAGGTTACTCATTATTCTTTTTTTATTGGTCATCTTGTTTGATTGCTTAGTTTACAAGAGATACTCTGCCAAATTTTTTCTAGGATTCTTTCAGATCTACTTGGTCAGTTTGGAGACTTGGCGATCAGTCTTATGATCATGGTTTTATGTGCATGCTAGATGCATGGTTATGTGATAGGTGGTACACATGGTTTCTTCTCCACTGAGACATTTGTTATATGAGTTGTGCATATGGAAATTCAGGTGTGATCCTATTGGTGATAGAGTATTGTTTCTAGTCTCTTGTTATATTTATAGTCTCTTGGATTGCCAGCATGGTTTCTTCTCGATTTAATGGCACTGACTTTTCGAGATGGAAAGCTCAGATGAGGCATACATTGGTTTGTGTAAGGTTACAAATGTATGTGCATAGAGACGCACAGAGTCCTCGTGACATGCCTGACCACGTATGGATGGATGTGGATGCATTGCCAAGCTCATTTACGCTATGTGCCTTCATTCCCTATGAGCTTGATTTCAGTTAGCTAGTTACAGGAGAGCAGATCTTATGCATTCCTTAGTGAGTATCATTTTTACTTGCAATTGGAATAACTTATGCTTCTTAGAGGTGCCTTTTATAGGTGCTTCATGTGAGAGACAATCTCCTCACAGTGGGATTTCAACCTAATGTGCAGTGTGAGACTCGTCATGTTTCATTTTGTCTACCTACAGATAGGTCTGTTGACATTCATGATGCATATGTATGGTGTGATTCAGATGCTCAGGTGGATGCACATATAGAGCATGTTTTGGATGTTCATGATGCTTATATAGAGCATGAGTTTGTTGATCATGTGGATGCTCATGTGGAGCACACTTTGAATGATCCTTTAGATGCTTTAGAGCATGATGTGGATGCTCATGTATAACATTGTAATGATACTCAATTAGAGTTTGATCATCAGTTTGATCTTGGTGTTGATGTTATGCAGTTAGCTCATGTGGAGCATGGTGATACACTTGGTGTGGTAGAGCAAGATATCTCTTATGATATAGAGTGTATGCCAAAGCATACTAGCTCTCAGGGTGCACATCTAGACACATCCTTGGTGGAGAGGATTACCGATTTAGATGTTGATGATTTAGCAACCATGCAGTCATTCTTGGATTCCCTCATGCTAGACGTTGTGAGCACAACCCCAAGTATTAGAGTAGCCTATTCTTGGCATGCCCGCATTAAATACCTCCCAACATGTTACAAAAAAATGTTCAACAATATGTTCACAACAAATTTTTCGGAGTATCACTCTAAGGTATTCATGCCTAAACCAACTCACCTTCTTCAATTATTTGCATGTGAGTAGGCCATGTATTCAGAGTATTACACAACACCATAGCCAAATATCCCAAGTGACATCAATTGGGATGCATTGGAATTTGATCTGGCAAAAGGATTAAGGCTCCATGAACATGAATTGGCTACCAATGTCCTCCAGTATTACATTGATCACCCTCTAGAATAGAGTTCTATGAGGGGTGACAAATGTTAGAGAGGGGGCAATGTTACAATAGACGCCATAGCCAAAACATACGCCATAGCCAAATATCCCAAGTGACATCAATTGGGATGCATTGCAATTTGATCTGGCAAAAGGATTAAGGCTCTGTGAACATGACTTGGCTACCGATGTCCTCCAATATTACATCAATCACCCTCCAAAACAGAGGTCTATCAGGGGCAACAAACGCTAGAGAGGGGGCAATGTTACAAGGATCAACAAAAAATAAAGCCAAAGAAAGGAGCTAGAAGGAGCAAGGAGATGGAAACAGTATGCAAATCCGGAAAAGAATAGGCCGAATCATTTTCATAAATGATTTTCAACCAAAAGTGATTTTCATCACTACACCAACATTGCAAATATCGTTTTTGATAGTTCCAATTCCATTTTGTACAAGTCAAGGAGTCCTCAAGCTTGAGGAGTATTAGAAGTACATATGTATCAATTTTCAAAACTTTTAGACTTCGTTTAAGCCCTCGAAGCTAATTTTTAACTAGGCAAGACACTAGTTCTGGACAGGGCCAAAGCTAGTCAAAAACTATAAAAAGAGCTAGAGAGCTCATTTTTGGGGTTATCTTGGTAGATAATAGATCTTTTCTAAAAGATATCTTTGATAAATAAAATCACTCCATTGTTCCTCTCTTTGTTCTTGCCTTGTGTGCAGATGTGTGTATGTGTGTGCATGTTGGTGTGCTTTTCACTCATGCACTTGTGCCTTCACTTGCTCATGGTCACCATACCAGTCTTCACATCTCCACGGATCGACACTTAGGAGGTGGAGCTCCTCATGTTGGTACCCACCATTGTGCTAGAGTGACAAATGGTAAAATAGAGAGAAAATTGTTTGTGAATGCATTGGTCAAAGAAGTTGGTGAATCCTTGACTAGTTATGTTCTGTTGCATTTGTGTAATCAGTTGTGTAAGAAGTATCCTCCATTTTGTTCACAAAACCTAGGAAATTATGGTGCCATACACTAGAGTCAAGGAGTACTGAACTCAAATAATCAAGGCATGCCCATGTGTTGTTTTGTGGAGAATTGAGACATATTTGCAGACATGTAAAGATGCTTAGGAATATGATAAATGAAAAAGGGAGTGCCAAAATCTTATGAAAACTATGGTAATCATCACACCAACTAAAACATACACAACCACTCTAAATACTCAAATAGGGAAGATTCTTCAATCAAAAGTTGCTATTTTTGAACTAGGGTTTAAAGAGAAACAATGTATGGTAGCAAAAGCCGTCGAAAAAGCCCAGGAGGAAGCACCAATCTTCCCAACACCCACCCATGTTAATGACCTAGTTCCACACCTACAACCAACTATGGCAATTAATGAAGTACCAATCAAGGAACCTTTGCCTGATGAACCAACACGGGCCACTGCATGGGATATCCTTACCAAAGCACATATCACTTTACCATAAGGCCAACTACCTACCCTGCTTCTAGGCATTTGACAATAGTTCCAACAGCAAATCTCTCATGGAGCCATTCTTGCACCCTTGATAGCAACAATTCATCGAAAGCTTGATTTAATTGATGATCATGTTGTTCCATTAATGAGAGTGTGGTATAAAAATCATTGTATTTCCAAAGTACTAATTTATGGTGGTTGAGGGGTCAACATAGCAACTGTGGCTCTATGCAAGAATTTGGGTTGGAATACCATCGGCAGATTAGTCACAAGTTCATCTAGTGGGACTGGTTTGAAACATTCCCATTATGATATAGAGATAATTTTTTAATATTACCTTTGTTGTATTAAACTTATCAGAATCTATCTTAGATTATAATTTACTTTTCAGTAGACCCTGGTTAAAGCAAGCTAAAGTCTTGCAAGATCAGTCCTCACACAAATTGAATTTTAAATGTAATCACCAAAAATTTATAGCTCCACTTGATCAGTTGAGACCATGTGAAGTTCATGCTTGATCGCATGTGGTTGAGCATGTGAACATGCTAGAATGGACTTTTCAGTGGTCACCCACTGTTTGCTCAATTTGTCCAAGTGCAAAGGAAGAGGACATTTTCCTATTGCATGCTAAGTTACACACTGAGGATTCATCAAAATTCTAGTCTAAAATGTTTCGGGCGCTAGATGATAGTTTTGGTCGACAATTTTATGTTCAACAAAACAAATTTTGACTTGCAATATAGGGGATTCCTCTAACCCAAGCGACTAAAATTTAGTGCGACTTTAGAAAGCTAGTTTTGACAGGAACTTCAAGAATTATTTCTTATCGTTAGTGTCCATGTGAAAGGCCAAATGGCCACTGGACACTTCTTTGTATATGTTCTTTGATAAAACATATAGTGGCCTGGTCAGCCACAGACTATAAGTTCGACCGCATTTGTAAGACCTAAGAAGTCTGTCTTCGTGCTCCTTGTGTACTGTGTTTTTTCTATGTATTATGTAGTCTCTGTGCAGAGTACCGTGTGCCGCCTTCGGAGCTCGGTTTTCTACTCCAAGGATATCATCGTGGAGATCGCGAGAAGGAGAGTGCACTGTGGTGCATCGCCATCAAAATACTTCACTGGTATCAGAGCAGTTCGATGCAAAAGATTTGTTCCTTTTGTGCGAGCGAAGCGAGCACCCCTCCCCCCTTGTCATCAAAGTCACTGAAGTCACCGGTGGCTGCGCACGAGGGAGGACCTCAATGATCAAGGAATATAGAGGTTCTCGGTACTTCCTGGGAGATCACCCATCCCAGTATTGTTCCCCCCAGAGCTCGCTTAAACGTGACAATCTCTTGCCACTAAGCTACACTCTTGTGGTGTCTGACGAAGGGGAAAGACTAAGGTTGACATTACCTTGAACATGTTTTGTTCCCTCAAAGCTTCATTCTTTGCTTTCAAAGCCTATTTGTAAAACATTTTTGGGGTGTCTTTTGGAGCCGTTTTGGAGTACTTTTGCACATAGTTCTCTTCACACAGGTCCAAGAACATCAATAAGAGCGTTCTTTTACTTCTCCAACATTAAATATCAACCTTTGGGACTGTGTTTTGAGCCACACTCGCAAAACTACAGGTTTCTTGAAAGATTTCAGTTTTGGTGGGAGCAGCCGCTGCAAATTTATGCAGGTTTTTGAGCCAACAACATCAGAGTTGACAGACACTTCCAAGTGTTATTGGTTAGTTTTTGGGTTTTTCATTCAGCCTTTTAGTGTCATTTTATTGCATATATTGAGCACATACACATTATGTATGCTTTTGTGGATACCGCTCATGTACGTCCATGTGGTCATTGATATACCAGTTACGTTCTTTGCATAAAGCCTTTTATGTTTGATAAAGAGGGTCGTGGTGAGGTTTTCTTAACTCGAAGACACCCAGATGTCGGGGTCTCTTCGGTGATGCAGGTGGAAGACTTACCCAGCCTCGCCATAGGAGATGTATGATAGTTGTTCATAGGTGCTCGATAAGCCTAGTTGGCTTCTATTAGGTAACTGATTATATGCAGTGGAGTCAGTGATTCATTATGCAGGCAAACATGTCAGTACTTGTAGTTTTATGATATTTTGACACTGGTCATACATTCATTTTGCAAAGGATACTCTGGCAAAATTTCTCCAAATTTTTGGTTTTGTCAACTATATAGTGGTCGATTTACTCCTTGATACACTTATTCGTTGGTGTTCAAACTCTTCTAGCTCCATTATCATTCCATTCAGTTCTCTACCATCATGGCATCAGAGATCTCAGGCACATCCGATGGATCAAGGTCTAGTGCTAGTGTTCCGAGGAGCTATAACTTGCAAGGCAAAGAACATTTTGAGATCCGAAAATTTGATGGCACAAACTTTGCTCTATGGAAGAGTCAAATTAAAGATGTGCTGATTCAAAGGAGGCAATGGAAGCCAGTAAACAGAATTTCAAAGAAGCCTGCTGATATGAATGAAGATGATTGGGATGAGTTAGATGAAATGGCTAGGTCTACCATTTGCTTGCACCTAGTAGATAATGTTTACTTTACAGTATTAGACTGTGAAAGTGCAAAGGAGCTTTAGAAGAAGTTATGCAATACATATGAAAGAGAGACGGCATCAAATAAAGTCTATCTAATGGGAAAATTATATGACCTTCGTATGAAGGACACAGAGAGTGTTTATGCTCATCTAAATGAGTTTGATGCTATATTCTCTCAGTTACAGGCTCAAAAAATGGATATGGATAATGAAATGAAAGCTGTATTGTTGTTATGCACCTTGCCTTCATCATGGGATACATTTTGCAGAGCTATTAGCAATAGTGCACCTGGTGGTAAACTTGTCTATATGATGACATATGTGGAGCACTCTTGAGTGAGGAGATTCATAGAAAATCTATGGTTGGCACTCAGAGTGGAGATGCATATAATGTTTGTGATTCTTACCAAGGAAATAATCAACAACGTGGCACGAGCAAGAACAAGGAAAAGAATGGTCAACAAAATCAGAGTAGAAGTAAATCAAGGAAGAGGGATATCGAATTCCATTATTGTCATAAGAAAGGACACATGAAGTAAGATTGCTATGCATTAAAGAATGCTAAAGTTAAAGGACAAAATGTTGATGGGCATGTTAAACAATTACCTGCACCATCTACTTCGACTGTGAAGATTGAAGAAATTAATGTTATTTCTGATGATGCTGATGTGTTGACACTTGATAGTCCTCTCCCAACTGAGGCTCTTATGGCTGATTCTCTTTCCCACACCTGGCTGCTAGATTCTGGTGCTTCTTTCCATGTGACACCACATAGAGAATGGTTCTCTAAGTATGCAGCAAAGTCTCTTTGTACCGTGAGACTTGGTGATTCTTACTAGTGTGATGTTGTGGGGATTGGAGATGTGATTGTGAAGTTCATTGATGGTTCATTAAAATTTACTATGCATAATGTATGCCATGTACCTCAGTTATCATGCAGTTTGATGTCAGTTAGTCAACTTGATGACCTTGGTTACAAGGTGGTCTTCTATGCTTAGTCCTTTCGCATATCATAAGGTGAATATGGTTATTGCAAAAGGAAGCAAAGTTGGCTCACTTTATCCTTTATTTGTATCACAAAAAGAACACTTGTTAGCTGTTACTGAACAGCCTATGGATTGTATTTGGCATGGTCATTTGGGCCATATATTTCGTAGTGGAATGGAAAATCTTTCTCGTTCTGGCTACTTACCTGTGTTATCTTTCTCTGATTCTTCATTTTGTGAGCATTGTCAATATGGAAAGCAAACTAGAAATGTGCATAGAATGCACATTGACTCTTCAATTCAACCTTTAGATCTCGTTCGTATAGATGTGTGTGGTCCTATGCCGACTAGGTCCTTAGGTGGTTCTCTTTACCTTGTCACTTTCATAGATGATGCTACTAGAAAAGTTTGGGTATAACCTATCAAATCGAAGGATGAGGCATTCCCTACTTTCAAAAAAAGGCTTGCTTCAGTTGAGACTGAAAAAGGAACTAATCTTAAGGCTTTACATTTGAATAATGGGGGTGAGTATATCTCACATGAATTCAGCCTTTTTTGTCAGTCTAGAGGGATTCGTAGAGAGTTTACAACTCCTTATACCCCAATACAGAATGGTGTAGCTTAGAGGATGAATAGAACTATTCAAGATAGAGTAGTCTCTATGTTGCATCATGCAAATCTCTCACAAGGTTTTTGGACAGAAGCAGTATTGACTGCACTTCATGTGATTAACCTTTCTAGTACTGCCAAAGGTTTGAAAATGGCACAAGAGTTATGGACAGAGAAGCCACCATATTATGATCATCTTTGAGTTTTTGGGTGTGAAGCATATGTTCATATACCAAAGAATCTTAGACAAAATTTGGATCATAAGTCAAAGAAATGCATTTTTCTTGGATATGGTCAAGAAGGAAAATTTGGATATCGCTTATGGGATCCTGAAACACAGCCAGTGATCAGAAGTAGGGATGTCATCTTTGATGAGTTTAAGATGCATAAACAGCCCATTAAGGAGGTTGAAGCGAGAAGAGTGGTGTTTGAGGATACTAGTCCTGCAGTTAGCATGCATAAAAATGTTGCACATAGGGATGTTCAAGAGAATGTTTTGGCTAAGAATCCGGTCTATCGTGCAAAGACCAAGCACATTGAGGTGAGGTATCACTTCATTCGAGATTGCTTAGCCATTGAGCGCATTATTCTTGAGAAGGTTCACACTCGAGATAATGTTGTAGATGCTTTGACTAAAGCTCTAGCACAAGATAGCTTTCGACACTCTTGTCACTTGATGGGGGTTACTTGATTCATGATCTTACACAATCACTTGTATACTGTGTAACATGCCCATCAGGTGGGTGGTATAGTTTGTATACTTACTATAATTCTTTATTTTTCCCCCAGAGTTACTTTGGCCATATTGGCCTTTAGTGGGAGATTGTTATCATTAGTGTCCATGTGAAAGGCCAAATGGCCACTGGACACTTCTTTGTATATGTTCTTTAATAAAACATATATTGTAAGTTCGATCGCATTTGTAAGACCTAAGAAGTCTGTCTTCGTGCTCCTTGTGTACTGTGTTTTTTTTGCGTATTCTACAGTCTCTGTGTGGAGTATCGTGTGCGGCCTTAGGAGGTCGGTTTTCTACTCCAAGGATATCGTCGTGGAGATCACAAGAAGGAGAGCGCACTATGGTACATCGCCATCAAAATACTTCATTATTGACTAAGCTCACTAACATTTTTTCCTAGGATTGCAAAGATATGAAGGGTTTAGAGCTAAGGAACTATCAGCACCATGTTTTGTTAAAGCCTACTGTTTATTTGGCTAAGCAACCTAATTATCATATGAATCCTAATTATGTGAAACAAGTTAAGAAAGAGATTAACCGATTATTAAGGGTTGGTTTTATAGTGCCAATTGAGCATACAAAATGGATTTCTCCCATTGTGATAGTCCTTAAGAAAAACAAAACAATTACATATTTGTGTTGATTACCAACAACTCAGTGCTACAACGATCCTTGATCCATTCCCTTTGTCATTTTTAGATAGTATGCTAGATGAAGTTGCTCGCCAAGAAAGTTACTCATTTTGTGATGGCTATTGCAGATATAATCAAATTAGGAGAGCTAAGCAAGATATTCCCAAGACCTTCTTTATTATCAAATGGAGCATTTTTTTCTTTACTATCATGTGTTTTGGATTCTTAATGCCCAATTTTATGCACCTTATCCTTGATGATTTTTCAATTTTGGGCAATAAAATTGAGCACTTGCACCACCTCTAAGTGTGCTTCCTTAAATGTCATAAATATCATATGTGCCTCAATCAGACTAAGTTCATTTTTGTTGTTTCTTGTAGCAAATTTCTTGGTCACATCATTTCCCAACAAGACATCTAAGTCAATCTTGATAAGGTTATGGCCTTCCCCAAAGCTCCACCACTGAAATAACCATAAGAAGTTCTTCAATTTTTGGGATAGATTCGATGGCATGCACCTTTTAACCCAAGCACCCATTCTACAAGCACCTAAGTGGGATTTATCTTTCTAGTTTTTCATGGATGCCTCTCACATTGCCATTGGTAGTATTGTCATGTAAGTTTACAATAAAGTATACAAGTCTGTGTATTATGTCAGTCCTCGCTTGGACCGACCTCAGCATGACTATTCCACCACTCAATGTGAACTTTTAAGCCTCATCTATTCCATAAAGAATTTTTTTCACTACCTCTCTTAGGCTAGAACTTTACTTCTCATGTGGATCATTTGGCCCTTACCTACCTCATGGGCCAAAACAATTTGGGGGGTAGATTAGCTCGATGTTATTACTTCAGGAATTTGAGTAGGATGTAATTCATTGCCCCGGTTCCCCCGCTTTCTCCAAGGCGGCTACTACGGCAGCGACCAAGGCATAGACCTTGGCATACCTTGTCATCCGAGTCACCGAAGTCACCGTTGGCTGCACACGAGGGAGGACCTCAACGATCAAGGAATATAGAGGTTCTCGGTACTTCCCGGGAGGTCACCCATCCCAGTACTGTTCCCCCTAAATCTTGCTTAACCGTGGCAATCTCTTGCCACTAAGCTACACTCTTGTGGTGTCTAAAGAAGGGGAAAGACTAAGGTTGACATTACCTTGAACAAGTTTTGGTCCCTCAAAGCTTCATTCTTTGCTTTCAAAGCCTATTTCTGAAGCATCTTTGGGGTGTCTTTTGGAGCCATTTTGGAGTACTTTCGCACATAGTTTTCTTCACACAGGTCCAAGAACATCAAGAAGAGTGTCCTTTGTACTTCTTAGACAATAAATATCAACCTTTAGGGCTGTATTTTTAGCCACACTCGTAAAACTATAGGTTTGTCAAGAGGCTTTTAGTTTTGGTGGGAGTAGCCGCTACAAATTTATGCAGGTTTTTTAAGCCTAAAACATCAGAGTTGACAGACACTTGCAGGTATTGGCTAGTTTTTGGGCTATGTATTCAGCCTTTTAGTATCATTTTACTGCATATATTGAGCACATACACACCATGTACGCTTCTGTGGATACCGCTTATGTACGTCCATGTGGTCATTGATATAGCGGTTACATTCTTTGCATAAAGCCTTTTATGTTTGATAAAGAGGGTCGTGTGAGGTTTTCTTAACTAGGAGACACCCAGATGTCGGGGTCTCTTCTATGATGCAGGTGGAAGACTTACCCAGCCTCGCCATAGGAGATGTATGATAGTTGTTCATAGGTGCTCGATAAGCCTAGTTGAATTCTATTGGGTAACTGATTATATGCAGTGGAGTCAGTGATTCACTATGCAGGTAGACATGTCAGTACTTGCAGTTTTATGATACTTTGACACTGGTCATATGCAAATTTTGCAGAGGATACTCTGGCAAATTTTTTCCAGATTTTTGGTTTAGTCAACTATACAGTGGTCGATTTACTCCTTGATACACTTATTTGTTGGTGTTTGGACTCTTCTAGCTCCATTATCATTCTATTCAATTCTCTACCATCATGGCATCAGAGGTCTCAGGCACATCCGGTGGATCACGGTCTAGTGCTAGTGTTTCGAGGAGGAGCTATAACTTGCAGGGAAAAGACCATTTTGAGATCCGAAAATTTGATGGCACAAACTTTGCTCTATGGAAGAATCAGATTAAAGATGTGTTGATTCAAAGGAGGCAATGGAAGCCAATAAATAGGATTTCAAAGAAGCCTGTTGACATGGATGAAGATGATTGGGATAAGTTAGATGAAATGGTCAGGTCTACCATTTGCTTGCACCTGGCAGATAATGTTTACTTTACAGTATTAGACTGTGAAAGTGCAGAGGAGCTTTGGAAGAAGCTATGCAATACATATGGAAAAGAGACGGCATCAAATAAAGTGTATCTGATGAGAAAGTTATATGACCTTTGTATGAAGGACACAGATAGTGTTGCTGCTCATCTAAATGAGTTTGATGCTATATTCTCTTAGTTACAGGCTCATAAAATGGATATGGATAATGAAATGAAAGCAGTATTGGAGTTATGCACCCTGCCATCATCATGGGATACATTTTGCATAGCTATTAGCAACAGTGCACCTGGTGGTAAACTCATCTATGATGACATATGTGGAGCACTCTTGAGTGAGGAGATTCGTAGAAAATCTATGGTTGGCACTCAGAGTGGAGATGCATATAATGTTTGTGATTCTTACCAAGGAAAGAATCAGCAACGTGGCAAGAGCAAGAACAAGGAAAAGAATGGTCAATGGAATAAGAGTAGAAGTAAATCAAGGAAGAGGGATATCGAATGCCATCAAGTTATCACCTAGTTTGATGTCAGTTGGTCAACTTGATGACCTTGGTTACAAGGTGGTCTTCTACGCTCAGTCCTTTTGTATATCAAAGGGCAATATGGTTATTGCAAAAGGAAGCAAAGTTGGCTCACTTTATCCTTTATTTGTATCACAGAAAGAACACTTGTTAGCTGTTACTGAACAACCTATGGCTTGTATTTGGCATGGTCATTTGGGCCATATATCTCATAGTGGAATGGAAAATCTTTCTCGTTTTGGCTACTTACCTGTGTTATCTTTCTCTGATATTTCATTTTGTGAGCATTGTCAATATGGAAAGCAAACCAGAAATGTGCATAGAATGCACATTGACTCTTCAATTCAACCTTTAGATCTCGTTCATACAGATGTGTGTGGTCATATGCCCACTAGGTCCTTAGGTGGTTCTCTTTACTTTTTCACTTTCATAGATGTTGCTACTAGAAAAGTCTGGGTATATCCTATCAAATCAAAGGATGATGTATTCCCTACTTTCAGAAAATGGCTTGCTTCAGTTGAGACTGAAAAAGGAACTAAACTTAAGGCTTTACATTCAGATAATGGGGGTGAGTATACCTCACATGAATTCAGCCTTTTTTGTTAGTCTAGAGGGATTCGTAGAGAGTTTACAGCTCCTTATACCCCTGTACAAAATGGTGTACCTGAGAGGATGAATAGAACTATTCAAGATAGAGTAGTCTCTAGGTTGCATCATGCAAACCTCTCACAAGGTTTTTGGGTAGAAGCAGTATTGACTATAGTTCATGTGATTAACCTTTCACCTAGTACTGCCAAAGGTCTGAAAGTGGCACAAGAGTTATGGACAGGGAAACCACCATATTATGATCATCTTCGAGTTCTTGGGTGTGAAGCACATGTTCATATACCCAAGAATCTTAGACAAAAGTTGGACCAGAAGTCAAAGAAATGCATTTTTCTTGGATATGGTCGAGAAGGACAATTTGGATATCGCTTATGGGATCCTGAAACACGGTGAGTGATCAGAAGTAGCGATGTCATTTTTAATGAGTCTAAGATGCATAAAAAGCCCATTAAGGAGGTTGAAGTGAGAAGAGTGGTATTTGAGGATACTAGTCCTCCAGTTAGCATGCATAAAAATGTTGCACATAAGGATGTTCAAGAGAATGTCCATTCAGATCAGTTTGCACATGTTCTTTTTCAGCAACCATTGAGACGTTCTGCACGTGTCTCACATCCACCTGATAGATATGTTCCAGGTTTAGATTTTGTTATGCTAACAGATGCTGGTGAGGCTTCTTGCTACAAAGAGGTTATGCAGATAGAGGATCATGTCAAGTGGGAGCGTGCCATGAAGAGTGAGTTGGATTCTATTCACAAGAATGGTACTTCGGACTTAGTACCTTTGCCAAAGGGCAGGAAAGCTTTACCATGTGAATGGGTATATAAGCTGAAATTCACATCAGATAGTACTTCTCCAAAATATAAAGTACGACTTGTTGCAAAGGGTTTTAAGCAACAACATGGTGTTGATTCTAAGGAAATCTTCTCTCTAGTGGTCAAGATGACTACTTTGCGCATGTTGCTTGGATTCATTGCGATGGAGGACTTAGAGCTAGTCCAAATGGATGTGAAAACAACTTTCTTGCATGGAGATCTTACAGATGAGATCTATATGGAACAACCAGAGGGTTATGTAGTTCTTGGCAAGGAAAGTCTAGTTTGTAAGGTCAAGAAGAGCTTGTATGGACTTAAACAGTCTCCTAGACAATGGTACCAAAAGTTTGATGCTTTTATGAAGTCCCAAGGCTATTCTCGGAGCAATGAGGATCATTATCTCTACACAAAGAGATGCTCTGATGGCAGCTTGATATGCTTGATACTTTACGTCGATGATATGTTGATTGCTGGGAAGTCCTCTTATGATTTGTCAATTCTCAAAAAGAAGTTGAGTCAGACATTTGATATGAAGGATTTAGGGGATGCCAAACATATCCTTGGCATGCGCATTACTCGTGATAGGAGTAAAAGATGCATATACTTGTCTCAAAGTGAGTACATATCCAAAGTACTTCACCGGTTCAATATGCAGGGTGGAAAGGCATTGAGTACACCTTTACCCACATATGTGAAATTGAGCAAGGATGACTGCCCCAAATCAGATGAGGAAAAGGAATTCATTACCAAAATTCCCTATCAGCCTACTATTGGAAGTCTCATGTACACTATGGTAGCTACGAGACCAGACATTGCATTTGCAGTGAGAGTTGTGAGCAGATATATGTCTAATCTTGGAAAGAAACATTGGGAAGCGGTCAAGATGATTTTGAGATATCTGAGTGGCACTAAGGACAAGTGTCTATGCTTAGGTAGAGGGAAAGCATTCATTATTGGCTACACAGATTCGGACTATGCTGGTTGTGTAGACAATCGTAAGTCTACATCAGGGTACATTTTTCATTTTGCTGGAGGTGCTATCTCTTGGAGATCTCATCTTCAAGAATGTAGAGTTGGTTCCACCACAGAAGCAGAGTATGTTGCAGCAAGTGAGGCATGTAAGGAAGCATTGTGGCTTTCTCTTCTTGCTTGTGATATGGGTTGACCTCAGCATGTACCTTGCTTGCTCAGTGATAGTCAGAATGCCATTGCTTTGGCTAAGAATCCGGTCTATCATGCAAAGACCAAGCACATTGAGGTGAGATTGCTTAGCCACGGAGAGCATTATTCTTGAGAAGGTTCACACTCAAGATAATGCCACAGATGCTATGACTAAAGCTCTACCACAGGATAGCTTTCGACACTATTGTCACTTGATGGGGGTTATTTGATTCTTGATCTTACGCAGTCACTTGTATACTGTGTAACATGCCCATTAGGTAGGAGGTATAGTTTGTATACTTACACTCAGGTATCCTTTATCATTCTTCATTTTTCTCTCATAGTTACTCTGGCCATATTGGCCTTTAGTGGGAGATTGTTACCGTTAGTGTCCATGTGAAAGGCCAAATGGCCACCGGACACTTCTTTGTATATGTTCTTTAATAAAACATATAGTGGCCTAGTCAGTCACAGACTGCAAGTTCGACCGCATTTGTAAGACCTAAGAAGTCTGTCTTCGTGCTCCCTGTGTACTGTGTTTTCTGTGTATTTTGCAGCATCTGTGCGGAGTACTGCGTGCGGCCTCAGGAGCTTGGTCTTCTACTCCGAGCATATCATCGTGGAGCTCTCGAGAAGGAGAGCGCACTGTGGTGCATCGCCATCAAAATACTTCACTATTTCCACTAATAGTCGTTACATCTTAATGTGCACTGATTATGTTATGCATTGGTTTGAAAGATGGGTGGTGAAATCTGACATGGCTATCACTACAAGGAGTACGGGCGCATAGTGATGGTTAAGGCGACACAATTTCGTTGCTATAAAATTGCAAAATGTGTCGCAAGAAGCGTCGAGCGCGGACCGTTGATTAAACGATGAGCCAAAATATGTTTTTTCGACCTTTGGCACGATGGGATGTGCGATGCTCGCATAGAGCGTCGCTAACGTGATGGTTTAAAAAAGTGTCACATAAGTGATGCTTTTTTGCATTGCATAAGTGATGCTTTTTTGCATCGCATAAGCGATGCTAAAAATGTCGCTTATGTGATGCGAATTCCAGTGGTTTTGAGGAAGCGTTACCATCGCTTACACGACAGTCTGTTGATGGAAAAAAATTAAAATGTTGGAGGCTCTTCGATCGCCATGTTCATGCATCTGATCGAAGAGCTCTCCAACATTTGCAATTGTGCTACGCTTGAGAGCTGAAACAAGTATATGCAGAATTGTTGTTTTACCTAAGCTCTATCTTATTGTCTCTCTTTGTCTCTATTTCTCTCTTTCTACATCTCTCTCTCTTTGAATTCTATCTCTCTCTCTTTCTCTCTCTCTCTCTCTCTCTTTTCTCTCTCTTTATTGCAGGTTATTCAAGAAGCTAGCCAAGCAAAAAGTATGGCTAACTATTGTAAGTACAATTTCCATTCTTTGTATATCATTTGAATTGTGCTATTTTCCTGAGTTAGCACACTCACACTTATTAATATGCACATATACACCTATACATGATGAAGATGCACGTTCACACATATACACATATACACATATAAACATGCACATACACACACATATATACACACACATACATGTGCACATACACTTACACATACACACACATACACATGCATATGCACAAACATTTCGACAACCACATAAAAAGACTTGCATGCAAGCATTATTGCATATATATATACACATACACACATTAACATATACTTAAATACATGTATATGCACATCCACATGCATGCACATTCACATGCATGCACATGGATGAAAATGGAAATGCATCCACACACACATGCATGTTTCATACATATACACATGCATATATATACATTTGTATATGTTTATACACATACACATACATATGCACATATGTATATATACACACACATACACATATACACATATACATGTACATATGTACACACACATATACACATGCACACACACATGCACATACATACATATACACATATAAATGCACATGCACACATATACACATACACTTACACATATACATGCACATACATATACACACACATACACATGCACATGCACATACTCATATACACATACATACACATACTCATGCACATGCACATGCACATACACATACATACACATATATAGTTACACATGCACATGCACATGCACATACATGCATATACACATATACATATGTACATACATTCATATACACACACATATACATGCATATACGTACACACACATATACATGCATATACGTACACACACATATTACACACATATACATGCACATACGTACACACATATGAATGAATTATATAATTAAAGTACTAAAACACATGCTTAATATAAACAATAATAACAATCAATAGAACAAAACTTTTCATTACTTAATACCATACACACAATTCAAAACATAACTGAAATATATATATATATATATATATATATATATATATATATATATATATATATATATATATATATATATATATATATATATATATATATCAATGTAAATACATATAATCCAATGTCATAATCAAGAATCCTAATCATCATCATCATGATTATCATCATCATCATCATCATCATCATCATCATCCTGATCATCCTCATCCTCATCATCATGATCAGCCTGTGACGATCGAGATCGTCCCTCCTGTGTCTGTCTCTCCACCTCATCCATATTTGCCTCTCCATAATACTCATGTATTACATATAACAAACATAAATAAGTAAAACAATTAAAACATCTATAAAAATAAAATAATTATATAAAATTTAATAATACTCACAAAGGCATCCAGATGATCTCGCATATACTCGCTCAAACGCCGATATCCAAAATGTGTAGCATACTCAATCTCATGTTTTGTAGGATATCGGCCATAATCCTTTCGCTGCATTGAAACAAATAAAAAAGATTAGTTTCTTGTATTTTAACAAAAATAAAAAATATACTCACAATAACACATATACTTACAAATGTAGCTACAAAACCATGATGGCCCATTTGGCTTAGGTGTGATGTGTGGCCCGACTCAACTCTCTTCTTTGTAGCAGCCTGCTTATTTAAGAAAAAAGAAATACATAAATTAAATGTAAAAAATTACTGAAATATATGAAAATTATAAATATAAACTATTAATTTGTATACCTTTTGCTGAGGAAATGACTCCTGAAGACGTAGCTATCTACGAAAAAACTGCCACGTCTCAGGTGGTATGTTAGGTCGCCTCTTATTTTTTTCCACCATACAATATCTCCTATTGATTTAATCTCAAACAAAAAAAAATTCAGAATACATACACATATATACACACACATACACATACACATACACATACCCACATACACATATACATGCAAACGTCTACACATACATATATGCATACATATACATATATACATACATATAACATAAACACACATATACATATCCACATATACATTCAATGCAGGTTTTTATTCTTACTTTAGCTAAGGTAAGAACAAGAACTTGCATTGAATGGACACTTTTTGTCCGCCCATCCTTTAAAACTATTCATGCATCTTTCAAAATATTTGTGATAAATTTGATCTCCCATTTTACTGATGACTTAATACCTTCATAGCTAACTGATACTTAATATTTGTAAACAACTTAGCAAGATAGGAAATATATTTACTATAAAATGGGAAACCGCGAGACAATTCAATGGTCTAGATATGAAAATCTAGACCATTGAATTGAAATAATGAAATCAAATATACATAGCTACACATGCATACATACAAAAACGAAATCAAATATACAAAAAGATAGTTAAAAATGAAATCAAATATACACACCTACACATTCATACATTCATACATACACATTCATACATATATACACATACATACATACATACATACATACACATTCATACATATATACACATACATACATACATACATACATACATACACATGTATACACACATACATATACATATATGCATACACATATGCATACGTATATATACATACATATACACCTATAAAACACATATACATACATATATACATATACACATACACATATGTATACACATGCACATGCATATACACATCCACATACACATACATATACACATAAGCATATACATATATAAAATTATATGCATATATATATATATATATATATATATATATATATATATATATATATATATATATATATATATATATATGTGTGTGTGTGTGTGTGTGTGTGTGTGTGTATGTATATTTAATTATTTACTTTTTTCAATATATCTTTTTTTTATGAACTTACAAGTTATTATCTGAAAAGCTTTTACCAAGTCAGAATATTCTTCCTATCTCACATGATGAAATGAAGAAGATAATCAACAATCTTGGTATAGATTATCAATGTATACATGCATGTCCTAACGATTGTATTTTATATAGAGGTGAATATGCAGACTCTTTGACATGTCCCAAATGTCAATCTCCTCAATATAAGGGCGAAGAAGGTAAAATCCCAAAAAAGGTATTGAGACATTTTCCATTGGCTCCACGGATTAGACATATGTTTCAAAGCCCCGAATTATCAAAGCTTTTGACATGGGGACATGATCATAAAAGTGCTGATGGAATAATAATAATTCCTCATGATAGTGTTGCTTTTAAGCATATTGATTCTACATGGCCTGAATTTGCACAAAATCCACAAAATCTAAAGTTAGGAGTTGCATTAGATGGGATTAATCCATTCTCCGTGAAATCCAATAAGTGATCAACATGGCCAGTGGCAGTCATAAACTACAATCTTCCGCCATATCTTAGCATTAAAAAGGAACATGTAATGCTTTCACTTTTAATCCCAGGCAAAACAAAAGTTAAAGATATGAATATATATCTTGCTCCTCTCATTGACGGTCTCCAAACGTTTGGATGCTTGAAGAGTGCATGTATTACGTTAGTGAGTACCTTGAAAGAGTTCATGAAGAAGCTCCACGTGCATGGACCAATGGGTCTTCTTCAAAAATAACAGATGAGGTATTAGCAGGTAAGGGAGTTCCAATTTTATTTCCATTTCAAGAAAACAATGATGTTTCTACTTTTGTAGCATATAATAGCGAATGCATGCAAGCATTCCTTAGTGAGTACGAACAGGAACTTCAAAATCTCCAAAGTAAAAGGCAAAGAAACAAAAGATATAGACATAATCTCGATAATAATGATATTCCAAATATATCTTCTTTCACGGATTGGCTATATAGTCATTTGCAACGCGCTGTCGCAAAGTTCGTGGAAAAAAAAAGAGGGGATAGTAGTAAGAAGAAAATCGTTATGTAACTCTTGGCCCACTTTTTAATCATTTCATTGGAAAAAATTTAGCCTGAACATATGTATATGTAACACTTGGTTTTTGTTGCGCTAAAATTGATCTTCGAGAAGTAATATCTAACGGGTCAGATGATTTTAATTCCCACGATAAGATATTGATCTCCCCTCAAATGATTAGGATAAGTTTCCTCCATAGTTTTGGGTTTATCAAGGATGTTAAGAGCTCCGCAATGGACATTTATTTTGTATGCTTGGAATTGTACTCAATGAAGAAAACATTCAACGAATTAATTTTCTTTCATTCTTCGCATGTTCTCAATGCGATGTACAAACATTGATAACATGTATTACCTCTTCGTTGCAATATTGAAGTGTTACATGAAAAAAGAAAGCAAAGCAAAACTATCAAAGAGTTATCACTAAAATCTGGTGACCATTTCCTGAGGATGACTAAAGAGCTAAAGTATAGAGATTTGAATAACATCATATTTGAACAACAGACGATTAGGTATTCAAACTTTGGATTTCTCAGCTAAATATGTTCCTCATTGTAAAGTTCTTCTAAGGTTTTGCTTTCTCGGATGAGCGTAACTTATGCCTTCATGTCCTTCAAGAGCAACATATACTCATGTTCTTTATATCTTGACAAAATAAACTCGCATGCCAGTCTAGGGACGAGTACTGAACTTATTGTTTAGAGAAGAATCATTTAATATATCAAATTGAGCATTCAAGTTAACAAAACATTTTACCACAGTACTTATAAAGTGAGAACTTTGTTCAAACTTAACAATTTATTCACAACATAAAATTTTTGAATTATGATTATGAAATATCATTTTACAAATTTAACACAAACATGTTTACCATCGGGACTTAGCATATACATGATGTTCACAAATATTCAATGAAAAACTTGATCGCAATTGAAAAGCAAGATGGTCAACGTTTCAAGATCATGATAGTTGAAAGGTCGTATGCTCTGAAACTCTCACAGAAAAATAGATATGAATGTTAGCTTTTAACTTAACATTTCTCAGTGCAAGCATGCATGAAGAGTATATGCTGGATCAAATTCGTTCGCTCAACAAAACACGAGAAAAAAAAGAGCACAGATCAAATTTTTCCAGCTAGAGAAATGCAAGATAACCAATCAAATCTTCACGACGTTTTAAAGATAGTCATGCAGTTCTTGGGAAACAATGAGCACGTGGTTCCCAGAGACTTCCATGCATTCAAAGCTAAGTTTTTCAGCAAGACTTGTTTTGTATTGACTCTGTGTAGCAGGGTACATAGTGTTATTACCACAATAAAATTCATACATCTTTCAATCTAATCAAATCAGATGAGTGTTCTTCGTGACTTGCTGTATAGAACAAACTTAAGCACCCAACCATGAATGTATGCATTCCCTCTTCTTTCTTTAGTCAATTGCTAATTGAACATGACAAAAGTCATGTCGTCAGACAACACGCACAAAAAACAAAATATTACCTTCTATCATTCTTTACTTCTTGAAGACACAAATTCCATTTGATAGAGTTTGACTATCAGAAGCGCATCGGAAGCAACATAGCTATAGGTGTCAAGAGTAATTGGTATGATGGTTAGTAAAAGACAAAACAAAAATCATTTGCCAGGTTCTGTAAAAGAGAACGGCCACGGTCTATTCCATTGCGGGAAAAACAATATGGAAGATGATCTGCAAACGAGCTTTCCCTAGTCATTCAGTGCTACCCTTGGAAGATGAGCTGCCCTTCTCTGTGCAGTAGCCCCTTCTGTGGTTCATTCAGTTCTCTGCAAAACTTCTGCAGACACACCAATTATGACCCTCAATCATACAGCAGTAGAGCGTAGAAATCCCTTGAGAGTTCTCCCCCAAAATCCAGCTAAGGCCACCGAACTCGCCTTTCTGCGTGTCTTCCCTTGAAGCACGTTGCCCCTTTTCCTCGCGTATGATGCCAGCTATTTTTCTTCCTAAAAGAAACAAAAAAAAAATGTTTGTGCCCTCTGATAACATTTTATAAAAGAGACCCAATGCATTATACCCCTTCTCATGCTTGACATACAATGTGATCATAGTGTTCCATGAGGTTACATCACAGATTTGCAGCCGAAAGAACATTTTCTCATACATATTAATGAGGGCTATTGATGCAACAATATCTTCCTCTTATCTAGTTTCAAATCCTTGGACTGCATCAGATGGAACATGTAAAGATCTTCATCTCCATCCTTGACTTTTATGAATGATGAGCACATGATAGTCCAGAATACTATGTCATGATGTTGAATACCCTTTTAGTGGAGCTTTAAATTGGTGCCTCATGCTTGATTATTAAATCTGGCTTCGAATCATGACCACATCCACCCCCTCTGAACCTATGCATCCTCCGGATGTGCCACCATCGATCTCGGTATGTGCAAATCTTCAAGAATCCAAATGTGAATGAAATCAAGTACATGGGATTTCAAACAAATGTGCCTATGCACGGCCATGTAATGAGCCCTAGATATGCATACGCTAGGTGCCCTCACTCGTGCAACTACGGGTTTTAAAAATACTCGTGCTCTTTACATTTCATTTATGCATGTGTCAGGTGCATGAAGGGAAACAAAAATGGTGCGAAAAATCGAGGCTTTATGGTATCAAAGCAAGGAAGCTCACATCACTCACAACTCCACTCTCTTACAGATGCAATCACTCTTCCTTACTCAAAACTATTCTCTCACATCACTCACAACTCCACTCTCTTACAGATGCAATCACTCTTCCTTACTCAGAACTATTCTCTCATATCACTAAAAACTTGATTTATTATTTTTATTTACAATGATATTTACCTATCTAATTCATGTGCAGATGAACATCCTTCTATTGGAATCAAAAGACGTGCTTTCTACACATTTTTACATGCATATTTGGTGTGCAATGCATCTCAAAATGGGTGCAAAAAAAAGATTTTGGTTAACAGGAGAACTAATAAAAAAACAAGGCTTTCTGATCTTCACTTCACTTCGCATTTCTATCGCCTTCCTTGAACATGTGATAGAAAATATTGAATCAAAATATATTCATATGTACACATGCAATCCACGGTAACACTTCACAAATATCTATTTTTAATACAATATGTATAGACAACCCAAAACCGTTGCTCTTCTTATGATCCATTCAAATTCTCGATTCACAATTGGCTCCAAATCTTCACCTGTACTCATAAACTCAAAAAACACATCAGTAGCATCATATTTAAAAAGATTGTTTGAAAAAAAATCATCTACTTGAATACTAGATGCACTTACTCTTCTACTTATTTATATATTTATTTACGTATTTGTTTATTTATTTATATATTTATTTACGTATTTATTTATTTATTTATATATTTATTTATTTTTTTATTTATTTATATATTTATGTATTTATTTTATTTATTTATTTTATTTATGTATGTATTTGTTTATTTATTTATTTATTAATTAATTTATTTATGTATTTATTTATTTATGTATTTACTTATTTTTATTTATTTATATTTACCTTTATTCATCTCAAAATATTCAAAATATAATTATTAAGTATTTACATACTTATATTTACAAGAGTCACTTTTTTGAATTTTTTTTATAAATTCAAGAAATTCCTTTCCAATACATTTTGACAAATAAATGCTCTCCAAAGAAGCTATGTTTAAAAACAAGCCATCTCTGAATCGCATCAATCAGAGCCGCATTCATAAATATGGTGGATATGTAAACAAGCCACCTTATTTGCTTGTCTATCTCTTGGCGGCTTGATCGGCATGCATAGCATTTCATAGATCTAAGAATCCATGTTTCAATTACTTGACCATAGAATTCTTTGTTCAAGATACTTTGAAATTCATCATATGTAGAATCAAAAACACATGTATAAGAAGTTTGAAATTTGAACATATTTGTTTCATCATTAAAACATTCTTGTAAACACACATTTTGGTCTTTTTCATATTTGAAATCATTTGAAGGAATTTCATCCTCTCGTCATCCTCTATTTGAATCAACTCATTTGAATCCCACTTCGGATGGAATTGTTCATCACATTCGGATAATGAACGATATTCATCTTTGAAATCTTTAATGAGATCATCCAATTCTACCCGAGTTCCAAATATTATAATTTCTGCTTCTTCTTTCAACCTATACAGGAACTCTTCATCGTCATCTTTGTCATGATCCCAATTTATTTCTCCTTCAAGGTGAAGGGACTCTATATCCTCATAGTCAAGAAATCCTTCATCTTCAGTGTCACTAGAGTCTTGCTTATTGAGATCAAACTCTTCACAATTTGAAAACTCTCTAGGACTATGCATATAATTTAAAGGAAACTCGATTTGTTTACTTTCAATGCCATCATAGAACTCTGCATTCATCTCCATCAATTCATGTTCATTTCCTTCAGAGAATGTACTTAGACTATATTCTTCATACACTTCAACAGTTACTAATTCTTGCTGGAATGTCTCATTGTATATGAGTACTTCAGTACCTAAGCTTGGTTCAATTAAATCTTTGTTCATTTGATAGTTTTCAGAGTCATCTGAATCAATCTTCTCACAATCATCCTCCTTAGGTAGCATCCTATCATGAAATTTTTCATACACTTCAATAAGTACT
The DNA here is from genome assembly GCA_020310875.1 of Ceratopteris richardii. NCBI lineage: Eukaryota > Viridiplantae > Streptophyta > Polypodiopsida > Polypodiales > Pteridaceae > Ceratopteris > Ceratopteris richardii. Next base: position 164,483,254 of record CM035426.1, on the reverse strand, counting down.
ACTTCTATCTTTTCATGCATAGTTTCTTCAGTGCATGGACTCAACTCATCATAATCATCTTTGACATTCATATCAGTATTTAGAAGATCAATTAGTTGTGATTTCTCATCCTCCTCATGATCATTCATATCTCCCTTTACATGGAGTGTAATGTCATTTACATGCATATCATTATATTGAGGCTCAATCAGCAACTCATTATTACTTCCGTGGATAGAACCACTTTCATCTATTTCCGAATGCTCATTCAATGTGGCATCACTTAAGAGTTTTGCATAATCTTGATCTTTATTTGGAATTCCCATAGACTTAGCATCATGCTTATGAGCATTTGCATACATATCACTATCTAGAGGACTCTTGATTTGTATGTCCTCCCAATTAGCATCATGCTCGCTTGGAGTCTCTTCACACAATTTAGTTATTGGATCATTTATTATATTTGAGTCATATACTTGAATATCACTATCAACTAGCATAGAATCACACCCCAAATCTTGTTTAGCATCATCGCTTGATGATGTATCTAGAGCTTGATCTTTAGACATATATATTAGATTTTCTTCTTGTACTTTATCTTTTATCACCATTTGGTCACCTTTAAGCCTTGTAGAGTCCTCTAATCCTTCATTTATATCATGGATTATTTCTAAATTTATTTGTTTATCCTCCAATGGATGTGAGGGGTTTAGGAGCACAAATGAAGCCTCATCATGATTTCTTGTTGGCTTTTGCTGATTTTTGATTTAGTTTTTGTTTGATTTGGTTTTGATCGGCTTCCACATGCCCCTTTGCTCCTTCCATCATCAGAGCTTGTGCGTATATTGCACTTGAAGATGTGATCATTGCAGAGAAGCCTACACGCTCTTGGCACCTTGTAACATTAGAGGTCATGTCAATCGCACTTTTAAAATTTTCTTGATAGCACTTATCATTAGCATGTGTATCAAGCTCATGCATATTTTTTTTATGTCCAAGTGGGGTCTCTAAAACTTGATGGACTTGGACATTATTCACAAGTGGTAAGATACTTAGAGTTTGAGTACCATCTTTATCTTCATGAAGATCAATTCTCCAATCATTTTGAAATTTCTCAAACATTTGCTGCTTTCTATGTTCCTCTCCGGCTCTAATATCTATTGCTTGAAGGAATAAGAACACCCTTTCATGCATTATGCATCGCTGATCATATTCGGACATATCTTTGAATTGTTTCTCAAACTCTTTTTTAATTTCTAAAATCAGTTGATCTTTGGGCATATGAACCCACCTCAAGAAAGATCTACGAGTCACTTTATCAAGGTCCTCTAGCATAAATTGCCTGAGGAGTATTGCTTTGTATCGAGACCATGTCGTTTGATTTATTTGCATTATTTGGTCTCGCATGTCCGAATACATAGATAAAGTTTTCACCTAATTATTTTTCCGTCATCGGAGCTAAACCAACACCTAGGTATTTTGACTCGAGTTCATACTCTTTACAGAATCTTGATATATTTTTCCCACTGAAAAATCCGCATCGCTTGATTAATCGGTCATTAAGCGATTGGATAGCTTTTTGTTGTCTATCCTCTTCTTGAAAGCGGATGAATTGGGCTATAAGATCTTCCATTTTTTATTTTGGCTAAGTCTTATGTCTATAGCTCTAGGATCTAGTCACCCCCTCTTTTCACGTTGGGTTCACCAGGTTTGTCGCGAAGTTCGTGGAAAAAAAAAAGAGGGGATAGTAGTAAGAAGAAAATTGTTATGTAACTCTTGGCCCACTTTTTAATCATTTCATTGGAAAAGCTTTAGCCTAAACATATGTATATGTAACACTTGGTTTTTGTTGAGCTAAAATTGATATTCGAGAATTAATATCTAGTGGCTCAGATGATTTTAATTCCCGAGATAAGATATTGATCTCTCCTCAAATGATTAGGATAAGTTTCAAGGTCTAAGTACTCAATGAAGACAACATTCAATGAATTAATTTTCTTTCATTCTTCGCATGTTCTCAATGCGATGTACAAACATTGATAACATGTATTACCCCTTCGTTGCAATATTGAAGTGTTATATGAAAAAACAAAGCTATCAAAGAATTATCACTATACTCTAGTGACCATTTCCTGAGGATGCCTAAAGAGTTAAAGTATAGAAATACGACTAACATCATATTTGAACAACAGGCGATTAGGTATTCAAACTTCAGATTTCTCAGCTAAATCTCTTCCTCATTGTAAAGTTCTTCTAAGGTTTTGCTTTCTCGGATGAGCGTAACTTATGCCTTCATGTCCTTCAAGAGAAAAATATACTCATGTTCTTTATATCTTGACAAAATAAACTCGCATGCCAGTCTACGGACGTGTACTGAACTCATTGATTAGAGTAGAATCATTTAATATATCAAACTGACCATTCAAGTTAACAAAACATTTTACCATAGTACTTATAAAGTGAGAACTTTGTTCAAACTTAACAATTTATTCACAACATAAAATTTTTGAATTATGATTATGAAATATCATTTTACAAATTTAACACAAACATGTTTACCATCGTGACTCAACATATACATGATGTTCACAAATATTCAGTGAAAACCTTGATCGCAACTGAAAAGCAAGATGGTCAACGTTTCAAGTCCATGATAGTTGAAAGGTCATATGCTCTGAAACTCTCACAGAAAAATAAATATGAATGTTAACTCTTAACTTAACATTGCTCAGTGCAAGCACGCATGAAGAGTATATGCTGGATTGAATTCGTTTGCTCAGCAAAACACAAGAAAAAAAAAGAGCACAAATCAAATTTTTCTAGCTAGAGAGATGCAAGATAACCAATTAAATCTTCAGGACATTTTAAAGATAGTTGCAGTTCTTGGGAAACAATGAGCACGTGGTTCCCAGAGACTTCCACGCATTCAAAGCTAAGTTTTTCAGCAAGACTTGTTTTGTATTGACTCTGTGTAACAGAGGTACACACTGCTATTACCACAATAAAATTCATACATCTTTCAATCTAATCAAATCAGATGAGTGTTCATCGTGACTTCCTGTATAGAATAAACTTAAGCATCCAACCATGAATGTATGCATTCCCTCTTCTTTCTTCAGTCAATTGCTAATTGAACATGGCAAAAGTCATGTCGTCAGACAACGTGCACAAAAAACAAAAGATTACCTTTTATCATTCTTTACTTCTTGAAGACACAAATTCCATTTGATAGAGTTTAACTATCGGAAGCGCATCGGAAGCAACATAGCTATAGGTGTCAAGAGTAATTGGTATGATGGTTAGTAAAAGACAAAGCGAAAATCATTTGCCAGGTTCTGCAAAACAGAACGGCCACAGTCTACTCCATTGTGGGAAAAGAAATATGGAAGATGATTAGCAAATCAGCTTTCCTTAGTCATTCAATGCTACCCTTCAAAGATGAGCTGCCCTTCTCTGTGAGCTGCCCTCAATCATACAGTAGTAGAGCGTAGAACTCCCTCTAGAGTTCTCCCCCAAAATCCAGCTAAGGCCATCAAACTTGCCTTTCTTTGCGTCTTCCCTTGAAGCACGTTGCCCCTTTTCCTCACGTATGATACGAGCTGTTTCTCTTTCTAAAAAAACAAAAACAAAAACGTTTGTGCCCTCTCATAACATTTTATAAAAGAGACCCAATGCATTATACCCCTTCTCATGCTTAACATACAATGCGAACATAGTGTTCCATAAGGTTACATCATAGATTTGCAGTTGAAAGAACATTTTCTCATACATATATATTAATGAGGGCTATTGATGCAACAATATCTTCCTCTCATCTAGTTTCAAATCCTTTGACTGCATCAGATGGAACATGTAAAGATCTTCATCTCCATCCTTGACTTTTATGAATGATGAGCACATGAAAATCCAGAATACTATCTCATGACGTTGAATACCCTTTTAGTGGAGCTTTAAATTGGTGCCTCATGCTTGATTATTAATCCTGGCTTTGAATCATGACCACAACACCGACGCAAATAATGAAGAAATCTCATATGAGCAGAGAGAGTTAATGATAGGTTGTGAACGAAAGGTACTTTTATTTTAATAATATTTTGTTTTTTTCATATATGTATATTAGTTTCTATTTACTAATTTAATTTCTTTTGCAAGCTCAAATGTTCACTAATATGTGGGCTTTTGGACAACATATTAGAATCAAAGCCATTTATTCTTTACGTAAAACAGAGGATTCTAGTATTGTTGCTTCTTTCAAGCAACTATCACATGCTATCTCAAAAGACACGAACCTTATAGATGGCGAACTTGGTTACATAGGAACTATTGTTGGTATCTATGAAATTTCATTTCGTACATTCAAACAGGTAGAAAAAAGTTTATATTTTTTATGATAGAGTTAGTTATTTTTTTAAGCACCTAATAATGGGTTTCTATTTTTATATATTTTGATAGGTCATTTTGAAGGTTGACTAGTTTCGAGCCGAGTATAAAGGTAGTAATTCCACATTAAGAAAGGAATTATCTAGGTTTTGGGCAATTGATTTTTTCAAGGTAATGCAATCTACTAAAGAACCATATATTCTTCCTAAGCATATTGAACAAGCATTTTTTTATAAAAACCCAGATGCTCACCCTTGGTGGCAAGTCATTCATGTTCAACCTAGAGGTAGGTCATTGTTTGAATAGTTTATTGTTAGAGAGATCGAAGAAATTCCTCTTGATGATTCAACATCAGATACTGATACATCAACATTTGAAAGAGAATTTAGAATCATTATACGTGATAATGATACTAATCTTTTTGATGAAGAGGATAATACTCTACATGCTGATTCTACTGATGAAGAAGAGGAATTACCAGAAATCGATATTAATCCATCAATAGATGATGTGACTCATGAGAACACAGATTTAACAATAGAAGAAATAAATGAAATCAATAAGGATAATGAAGATGAGACTATATTGATGTCTTACCAAAATGATGGCAATAATGAAAAACATATGAGCAGATTAAATAGTAAATTCTACTCTAGTCATCAATCAATAACTTGAAGCTTTTGAATGGATATCATCATAGTAGATTCTTTATTCAACTTGAATAATGATGAATCCTACTAGAGAGATGAAATCATGTTCTTTTAAGTTAGAACATGAAGCTTGGGGGTATGCCTAATTATTTTATATATAGCTTTATCTTCGAGTAGCAAATTTTTATCATGTATGTATGCATATGTGTGTGTATTCATGTGTATTATATGTATACATATGTTAGTATGCATATATATGTATTTCATGTATATGTATGTGTGTGCCTGTATGTGATATATGTATACATGTGTTAGTATGCATATGTGCATATATGCATATGCATTTGTGTAAAATATTCATGTATTCATGTAATATATGCAAGTGTTTATAATTGTGTACATCCACATGGGTTGAGCATGGTAGTTTTTCGCTCCTTGCTAGTTTTGAACTCCCAAACTCTTGGCAACTAATTCTTCTAATTCTTCCACATTCCTAGATTGGGTAGACACATGCAAGAATTGGAGTCTATGGGATCTTCAGGTCATCGGCTAAGTTGTCTTCTATGTCTATAACCTCTCTAAGGCACTCATCCAAGGTTGTTAGAAGTTTCACGTCTGTGAGAGTCCTCAAATTCTCATTGCTTAAGCCATCAAGAGACTTCATGCTAGCAATGACAGTATCGATCCCAAGGGTTTGGTCTTTGAGCTCATTGAAGTGTTTGTGAGTCACAAACTTGTAATGAAGCTCCGTGTAGAAATACTCTTCCTCTTGCTCAACCTCTCCTATCATATGATCTAATTCCTCTAAATTTTATTCCTTAAGTGGAGAAGTGTGTTCTAATGGTTCTTTACCCTTGGTTTCCATGTTTATATCCCTCCGATTATATAACTAGAGTGTTTAAATAAGATGGAAGTAAACTTTATAAAGAAACAAAAAGAGATATAACACAAGAACATCCCTAATACAATCCAAGATATTCCAAGAAAATTTGAAGTGATCTTTCAAGTGATGAAGCTCTGATTTTCACTCCTCATTAGGCCCAAACAAAAATTCTTCATCTTTAGGAACAAGATCAAAACATTAAAAATAATTGAAGCAAAGAATATTGCATATAGCTGGAAACTGTAGTAGGAAGAGAACTTCGGTAGACCTTACAAATCTAAGTTTCAACTGATAAGAAGGAATAAATCCAAAGACTTTATTCTTCGACTCCACTAGAACAACACGACAACTACTTTTGAACAAGATAAAAGATGTCTGATCCAAATCTTCTTCCAAGATCTCTTCACCAACCAAACTATTGATTACAACAAGAACTCAAAGGAATGTGTGAAAATTGCGAGTTGTAGAAAAAAAAATAGTAGCCTTGACTTAAAGACCCAATTTGATAGACCTTTGGAACTCATCAAGATCATCAATGTTATCCACCCGCTCAAAAAATGTAAAACCCTTGACCTGATGGGCTACCACAAAGTTTTTCTAGGTATTCTCCTCCAAACTTGCTCCATTGATTCTAGAAATATGGCATGAATTATTCAAACATAATGGTCTTACTAGATTTAATAAATCAAGGAGTGGTCAAAATTATCTTCAAAAAATGAGATAGGCATTTTTTAAGTAATTGGCATCCCTGTTGATATATTTAGGTAGTGATGTGTGTGAACACACTAGTACCATCGGGGCACGTTTTTCCATCTTTAGGAGGTTTTGTCCCTCCGACTTGTATATATGCCTATAGTCCTAATGGGTCACTCATCTTTGTACATTCTAGTGGTAATACATTCATTATTGTGTGTTGTGCTCCAAGCTTCTTCTTCTTCCTTGTGCTATTCGCGTGCTTCTGCAGACCTCAAACTCCAACAATTGGTATCAGAGTAGGTCACTGCTTCCTCTAGGGCATCGTTGACACCCCTCGAGTCATAGCCTTAGAATCCCAAAAACTTTGGTGAGCATACTCAGTGATTAACTAGTATAAGCGTCTTGAAGTCTACTATAGTTTTAGTAGAACTCCATAGAGTAGTCCTGTTCAACTTTCTCAGATACAGTCAATTTTCTGCATCAAGGTATTTAGTTAGTGGCCATGGCTCAAAACAGTGATGTATTTTGTATGTTGGCTATTGAGGATAAATTGGATGGTGCGAATTACCCATTATGGGATTATATGATGTGTCATGTAATGGTCACAAAAGGATTGTGGAATATTGTACAGGGTGTTGAAAAATGTACTATTACACTTGCAAATATAGGTACTGAAGCTAACGCGGATGGCGTCAAAGATGGTGATATTCTACATATTCATGTTCATGTTGTGGTTTCTACCGCACCTACTACATAGCAAATTTTTTGGGATGGCAGAGATGCTTAGGCACATGCATTGATAGCCTTGTTTTTCAAATGTGCCATTATTCCTCACATTTGGTCTTGTAGAATAGTTGAGGATGCTTGGATACACTTACCACTTTACACTAGGCAAGGAATGAGGCTCGTGTTGCTTATCTCCAAAACTATTTGGAGAGTGAGCACATGAATGAAGGAATTCCATGGACATTTTTTTAACAAAGATCAAAGATTTGAAGGAACAATTGAATTCTACTGATGAAGTCTTGCTTGGCAATTCACTTGTGCAGACTGTTCTGAATGGTCTTCTCGATTCATATCAGAGTTTTACTCATAATCTTTGTTTGATGATGAAAGGCAATCCAAATGCCTTAGTCTATCATATCATACTCATTTAGGTTCTTATAGTGCTTCTTTTGCATACTATTGCTATGCTATGGCTCCCTCTAGTCTCTATGATGAGAATGAGCATGTTTTGTTTAATGAAGCACAAAACTCTAAAAATTGGATGGTTGTTATGCAATCAGAATATAATGCTATCATGAAAAATGGTACCTGGTCTTTATGTGACTTGCCACCTAGCAAGAAGGCCATTGGCACTAAGTGGGTATACAAGTTGAAGCATAAGTCTGATGGAACAGTTGAAAGGTATAAGGCTAGGCTTGTTGCAAAGGGTTATGCACAGGAAAGAGGAATTGATTTTGATGAGACCTTTGCTCCTACATGATGAATGACTACTGCTCATAGCATCTATGCACTTGCAGCTGATCATGATTGGAATGTACATCAGTTAGACATTAAAACTGCATTTCTAAATGGTGACTTGCATGAAGAAGTGTATGTTTTTCAACCCCGTGGCTTTGTGCAGAAAGCGAATGAAAACAAAGTGTGCAAGTTGAAGAAGGCATTATATGGTTTAAAGCAAGAACCACATGCTTAGTATGAAAAGATACATGCCTATCTGAGTGCACATGGTTTTGAGATCAGTCCAACAAAGAGAATCTTATATGTTAAGCATGGTAATGATATGCTTCTGAGCATTGTTGTGTATGTTGATGACATGCTACTCACTAGTCCTCATGAGAAGCATACTACTGATTTTAAGGCTTATTTGCATGCATCATTTGAGATGTCTGATTTGGGGCATTTGCATCATTACTTGGGCATTCAGTTTATGCAAGTTGATGGTGAAATAGCTTTGTGTCAAACAAAATATATTGACACATTATTGCAGCGTTTTGGCCTTGAAGACTGTAAACCTATTGCCACTCCTATGGAGACACATTTATGGTTGAGTCTTCATGATGCTAGAGATGCATTTGATGTTCTTCTCTATCAGTAGGCAATTGAATGCTTGATTTACTTATGCATTACTCGAACAGATATTCAGTTTGCTATCTCACAGATGAGCAGGTTTGTGTATTGTCTAGGTTTCAAGCATCGGTAGGCGGTTAAGCGCATCTTTCACTCATTAAGTGGTACCCAACCACTAGGATTGTTTTATCCCAAGGGGGGTTACTACCACTAGATTTACATGCTTTTTTGGACTTTGAGTGGCTAGGTTGCTATGACACTTGTGTGTCCACTAGTGGATTTTGCTTCATGCTTGGTAGCTCATGTATATCTTGGTTGGCAAGAAGCAGCCTATTGTGGTGACTTCTAGTTGTGAGGCTGAGTATAGGGCAACTTTCATAGCAACTCTTGAGTGTGTGTGGCTCAAACATCTTATGGCTCATTTGGATGTTGGTCAATCTTTTGCCACCACCATCTTCACTAACAGTCAGACAACATTGGTGATTGCGAGGAACCCTGTGTTCCATGCTCGCACTAAGCACATTGAGGTGCATTATCATTATGTTAGGGAGAGGTTCTGTGCTGGAGAGATCACCTTGGCATATGTGCCCACACAGGAGAACATTGCAGACCTTTTCGCAAAGGCTCTCCCTAGGGTGAAGTTTGAAGCTTTCCGCAAATCTTTTGGCTTACTTCCTTTTATGGATTGATTCCACATAGCTTGGCACTTCCTTATACATGAGTTCCAGTTCCTTGTTCACCGCATCACTCCCAGGGGGGATTTGTTGATATATTTAGGTAGTGATGTGTTTGAACACAATAGGACTGCTAGGAAACATTTTTTCCTCTTTAGAAGGTTTTTTTTTCCTCAGCTTGAATATACGCTTATAGCCCTAATGTGTCACTCATCTTTGTACATTCTAGTGGTAATACATTTAGTATTGTGTGTTGTGCTCCAAGCTTCTTCTTCTTCTTCATTGTGTTGTTCACCTGCTTTTGTAGACCTCGAACTCCAACAATCCTATCACCTACCTGAACACCATTTATAAAGTTATTGCTAAATCCTTGGCGAACACAATTAACCTCCATGTGCAACACTTGATTAGGTTTAGGCCAAAAGGCTTTGTTCAGGGAAGGTCATTATGGGCACCATCATTTCTCTAGGAACGCATGCAACTATCCTGCTCTAAAGACCAACAAGTTTTTCTTTTAGGGACTTAGACAAAGCTTATGATAGAATAAGTTTGGATTTCATTTTGCAATCTCTCTAGGATTGTGGATTTGGCCCCTACTTTACCCTTGCAACACATTTCCTTTTAGCAAGCTCATCAAGCAAAGTTGTTATCAACAGATCTCTAGTTGAGGCCATTTTCTTGAAGAAATCAACTAGGTGGGAACGCTTGCTAGCCCCTTTCTTGCTTGCCATTGCAACGGATTCATTAGGGATGGCTCTTTTAGTATGATTTTAAGAAAGGTAAATCTATACCTGGATGTCACGAATATTTGCTTCTTCAAACATATGTTGGTGATACCAACACAACAATAAGTAATGATTTGAGTTGTTTGAAGAGTTTTTGGATGGCATTGGAAACATTTTGCAGGGCTAGCGGATCCATTATATGTTGAAGATAAATGTACAAGATCATTTTCACATGAGCTATGCTTGGATAAATTTACCAAATATAAAGATAAAGGCAAAGAAGAGAAAAGAAAACAGGAAAAAAAATCCTAGTCAAAATTCATGATGATTAACAGATACAATATTTGCCTTGTAGTAAGTGGCATGTAGTGGGCAATCAAATGAAAGTGGTAGCCAAAGCAACTTTGCAAGCACCTCAAGTGAAGGAAGCAAGGACACACTACTTGCAATGAGACATGAATATAGAACCTCTTGTGAATATGAAAAAAAATGGTACATTGATTCAGGTTGTAGTAACCATATGTCATGCCAAGGAATTTCGTTCACTAATCTACAAGTACCAAGTGGAAAAGGATGTGTTGAAATAGGTGATGATACTCAACACATGATCGAACATATTAGAGATATAAGGCTTGGAGATACAAGTAGAGCAAAGGTACTATCTAATGTTCTTCATGTTTCTACAATTTCAAAGAACTTGATTTCAGCATGACAAATTGTAGAGAAGGGTTATCATATTATATTCAATGAGAATGGGTGCTTCATAAAGAATCCAAAGGAAAGCTTTGAGGTCATTGCTCGAGGTAGAAGAGAAGGAAGGATGTTCACTTTGGATGTCCAACATCAACATGGAAATGTCATGTACATTCAATGTGGGAACAAGAAGATTTCAGAGTTGGACTTATGGCACAAAAGAATAGATCACATCAATATTCCAAAGCTGAAGGACATGAGAAAACATGAAGTGGTAAGAGGTCTTCCAAAATTTAATAGCATTGGACTACATGAGTTATGTGAAACTTGTCAACTAGGAAAGCAAACGAGGCAGCCATTGAAGAGGAGCAATTATGTGTCCCCAAATAACTTGGACTTGATACATACGGATGTATGGGGACCAACCCAAGAGGCATCAATGGTTGGTAATAGATTTTTTGTCACCTTCATTGATGATCACTCAAGAAAGGTATGGTTGTTTTGTATGAAGCAAAAATCAGAGGTGTTTTCTATCTTCAAAAGATTCAAAGTTGAAGTTCAAAAAGAAACAAGAAGGTCTATCAAAACCTTAAGGTCCGATGATGAAGGAGAATACTTCTCCAAAGAATTTTCAGATTTTCTACAAGACAATGGGATCAAAAGGCAGTTTACTTTAGGTATACACCACAACAAAATGGAGTAGCTGAGAGGAAAAATAGGCAAATTGTTGAAATTGCAAAATGCACGCTCAACGAGATGAAGGCACCATTGTACTATTGGGTTGAAGCTACCACAACCGCCATTTACTTGATGAATAGGTGCACAACATCGGGAATATATCACTTGACTCCATAAGAGGTATATTCTGGTAAGAAAACTGATCTTACACACCTCAAAGAATTTGGATGTGTTTGATTTGTTCACATTCCACAAGAAGTTAGAACAAGGATGGAACCAAGGTCAGAAAAATGCATTTTCATCAGCTACTTGACGGAGCAAAAAGGATACAAGTGTTACAACCTAGAACAAAGGAATTAAGAGTCTCGCGAGATGTGGTCTTTGATGAACTAAGACCATGGTATGAAGATAAAGTAAAGGAAAATATCCTTGAAGAAGATTGTGATGCTTATGCAGGAACAAATCAAAGAGAAGTTCAATAATCAAGCACAAAGGTTTCAAGTACAGAGGCATCTACATCAAATGAAGAATGTTCAACATGGAGGGGGAGTCATTCTTTGTCTCCAAATTCAGCTCATAGTAGAGCCGAAGAAGCAAGTGCTACTCCAAACGGTGAGATAGATGCAACTAAAGAAGAATATGAAGAGGCAATCACTCCAAAGGTAAAGGTGAATAGGTTAAAGAAGAAACTTTCTAAAGGCAATGAAAGAAGATCTTCAAGGACAAGGTATCCAACTCAAAGGCTGAGTTATGATAGTTTCATGGCGCAACATTTTGCATACATGATGCAGGTTATCAAAGACAAAGAGCCTGAGACATATGAAGAAGCTTGCACACAAAAGGAATGGAAGCAAGCTATGAAAGAGGAGATCAAAGCTCTCAAACATAATCACACATGGAAGCTAGTGACAAAGAAAGAAGGTATGAAGATTGTTCCAAACAAATGGGTGTTTAAAGTAAAGAGGAATGTTGATGGTTCACTAGCTAGATATAAAGCTGGATTAGTTGCCAAAGGATTTAAACAAACACAAGGCATAGATTATGATGAAGTTTTCAGCCCTTTTGCAAAGATGGGAACAATCAAAACATTAATGGCAATTGGTGCTTCAAGGAAAAGGCCATTATATCAACTTGACATCAAAAATGATTTTCCCAATGGAGAACTACAAGAAGAGGTATGCATGAGTCAACCGGTTGGATTTGAAGATGAAAACCATCTAGAATTTTTTCGCAGGTTGAACAAGGCACTTTATGGCTTGAAGCAAGTACTAAGAGCATGGAATCAAAGATTGGTAGAATATCTAACTAAGTGTGGATACAACCCAAGTAGTGCAGATCCTTCATTGTACATGAAGAAGGAAGAAAATAGAGAGATATATATTTGCATATACGTCGATTACCTCATCATAACACTAAATGATGTTACAGGGACTAAAGATATCAAAAGGAAGCTTGGTAAGGAGTTTAAAATTTCAGATCTTGGGGAGCAAAAATATTTTATAGGAATTGAAGTTGTTTATGGAAAGAGTGGCATCTACTTGATGCAAACTAAGTACTTGTTGGATGTTCTTTTCAGATTTGGAATGAGTGAATGCAAACCACTCACTCAACCCATGGACACAAATACAAAGATTTGCTCAAATGATGAAGAACTATTGGAAGATCTAACGACATACAGAAGCATTGTAGGATCATTAAGCTATGCAAAAATTACAAGACCTGATTTATCTTATATCGGTGTACTTTCTCAGTTTATGCAAGCCCCGACAATTGAACATTTAAATTCAGGCAAGAGAGTGTTGAGATACATAAATCATACAGTTAATCATGCTTTTTTTTACAAGTTTGATGAATAATTGCAGGTCAAAGGCTTTAGCGATGCTGATTGGGCAGGTTCAAAGGAAGATAGGAGATCAAATTCAAGTTATTTGTTTATGATAGGAAGCAAACCTACCACATGGAGCTCAAAGAAACAACCTACTGTTGCACTTTCATCCATGGAGGCTGAATATAGAGGATTAGCATTGCCACATGTGAAGCAATGTGGATTAAAAAGCTTTTGGCTAGTCTTGAAGTGCAAGTTGGAACCATCCCTATATACGATGATAACATGTCAAGTATTTACTTGGCAAGCAATCCTATGTTTCATGCAAGGAGCTAACACATAGAGGTCCACTACCATTATGTAAGGGAGAAGGTATTGAGAAAAGATGTTGAGATAAAGTTCATCAGAACCAAAGAGCAGGTGTTGATATGTTTGCAAAGTTCTTGGATGCTTCTAAACTCAAAGGCTTCAAGGATGTGATAATAGGACATGGTTGAAGATAACTCCTAAATGAGCTTGAGGGGGAGTGTTGAAGATAAATGTACAAGCTCATTTTCACATGAGATATGCTTGGATAAATTTACCAAATATAAAGATAAAGGAAAAGAAGAGAAAAGAGAAAAAGAAAAAAAATTCTAGTCAAAATTCATGATGAGTAAAAGATACAATATCTGCCTTGTAGTAAATGGCATGTAGTGGGCAATGAAATAAAGTGGTGAGTTAAGAAGGAGGCACAAACTTCTTCACATGCCTCATTGGTTATAAAAGTGGAGTGGGAGCACGTTCTAAACAAGGAGAGAAAGAGGCAAGAGCTCCCAATAGCCAGATCTGATCATTTTGTCATTTTGCGTCCCCATAGACTCCTTTCTGCCGCACGTCACTTTGTACATAGCTCTATTGTGAATCTCATATCTCAATGTATATGTAACCATTTCTTGCGTTTAAACACTCATGGAAAACTGATCTTGTGTACGTTCTCTGTCTCAAATATCTCCTTCAAAGTTTATATAATCTCTGAGATATCAGTCAAAGAGTGAAGTCTAGTTTTTCAGCATACCTATGTAGACAAGCAGTCTATTTTGGTCGGTTAAGTTTCCCGACCAGAACGTATCCAAATTACTTGGTTTTTAGCTTGTTGGAAAGCTCTTTGCATGTACCTTCTCTATCCCAAATATGTCATTCAAAGGATTTATATTATGTGAGATATCTATTAGAGAGTGAAGTCCAGTTTTCAGTATACTTGTGTGCGCAGGTGTTCTATTTTGGTCGATTGAGTTTCCTGACCAAAACGCATCCAAATTACTCAATTATTAGCTTTTTGGAAAGATATTGTCTCAAATATCTTCCTCAAAAGATATATATTCAAGAAGTTATCAGTCCGAGAGTGAAGTTCAATTCTTCAGCATACTTGTGTGGACAGGTAGTTCATCTTCGCCATTTGTGTTTCATAATCAAAACTTGTCCAAATTAAGTTAGTTATAGCTTGTTAGAAAGCTCTCTTTGTGCAATTTGATTAACTAAAGGCACATGTCCATTTGAGTTTTTTATTAAGAGAAGCAAGCTATCTAAGGTGTAGTTGTTTGTCTAAGTGATGGACATACAAGGGTTCACTACACGTTTTTCATTGCGCATAGGAGAACTCATTCTCCACATTATCAACCATAACAAAACTCCGGTGAAGGCATTTGGAAATCATTTCCCTAACGTCATCACTCACTCGTTGTAAATCGATCAATGATTGAGAAATCTTCATGCTTCGATCAATGATTGAGAAATCTTCATGCTTCTCAGCATGTCCACTGGATTTAATGTGTCCCCTAATACCATATGGGAATGGATACTTGAAAAAAAAAAAACTTAAAATTAAAGTACGGAAATGGAATTAGTTGCAATCCAACCTTGCACACAGAATCTTTGTCCACACTCATTATATAGCACCAGCTATTATCTACCATCTTTCTCGCATCACCCCCTCTAAGACCTAGCTTAGAAAGATCAAATCTACCCTACTAAACTTCCTATGGAATAACGAGTCGATTTTTGCTTGTCTCCTGATGCATCAGGGCATTTTCATGTGGTAGTAATCTTAACAAAGTTCAACATGTTATGGTTGTGTGCCCCTTCTCCAAGCAAGATGAATTGATTATTATTCATCCCTTTGTTGACTACAAACATGCTAAGCTTTACTGGAGTTGGATACATGATAGGTGGCTTTCTTGGGGAAAAGAACTTTCTAGTGAAAAGAAATACTTTTGGGGGTGAATTCATTTATTGACATGCTATTGTGGAACACAATTAGACTTAGAATTCTCTACATAATATGGAGAGAAAGAAACACTTAAGCGTTCAAATGTGAAATCCAATTTCTCTTTCAATCTCTCAAAGCTCTAATTTATCACTTGCTCTTGCAAATAAAAGAGTCGAATTCGGTACATATTTCACCCTAGAACTACAACAAGGCCCTCAAGTCCATCCCCTATAAGAAAAGAAAATAGTGGGAAATTCGGTACATATTTCACCCCAGAATTACAAAAAGGCTCTGAAGTCCATCCCCTATAAAAAAAGGAAAATAGTGGGCTGTAAAACAAGTACATCCCCTTGAAGGACAAAGAAGACATGCTTACAAGAGATTAATCCGACTTGACATGCTTACAAGAACTTGACAAGACTTAATCCGATTTTGGATATTGTTGGGTTGGCTGACAAGTTGGTTGCAAAGTGGCTTATCAAGGCTTGGAGCAATAGGGAGTCCTCTTGGGCCAAATTGATCTTCAGAGAAACACGGAAGACCTTACCTTTGTTGGCCACCCTGGTTGGAAGGACTTAGGGATTCTCACGCTTTTGTTCTCCCCCCACCCGGTCTTCCCTAAAGGCTCTAGCCTCGTGTGTTCCTTATGGAAGAATTGGAACAAGGCCAAACAGTTCATCAAAATCAGTGATGAGTGGAAGTGGGCGGCTGGCATAAGACAAAATGATTCTATTTGGTTCCCGATCAGTGGCATTCGGGGGGCGGAGTCTTGGAACCTCCAAACTGCAAGGCGGTTATGGAACAAGGGGTTCAAACAGTGGAAACAACTCTGGAAACAAGAGACAAGCCAGTGGATTAGGTTCGAAGAATTGGATCCGAGACTTAGAGTTACCTTTGAGGAATGGACTCTTCTTCAAAGCAAGTGTTTAGCCTGGGACCGCTCAACTACTCGCCTTCTCTGCGGTCAGGATCTTCCTTGCTTGGAGGGCCTCAAATGGAGCAATGGTAAGAAGCTATCCAGAATCCCCAACTTCAAAGAGGATTTGGACGTTCACCACACCCTTAACAAGAGATGGTGCCTTTCTTGGACCAAACTTCGGTGGGAGCTAAAATTCATGTCTCTTTGGCACCCCCTAATTGAGGTCAAAAAGTCCGTTTTCATGTGGCAGATCTTGCATAAAGGTATCTGGACCAATGCAAGGGCAAACAAAATCTGTGGTGTGCCGCCATGGTGCAAGCGTTGCCATCGGTGCATCGAAGATTTAGCTCACCTGTTCTTCGACTGCCCCAAGTCCCGTGTTATCTGGCATCACGTGACCCGAGTTTTGAGACTCACGCATCAAATCAACTGGCAACAAGTGATGTTGGGTGAGGCGATCGGCTGCTCATCGAGGCTGTGGAATGCCATCAGAAGTGAGGCTCTCTGGAAGATTTGGAGGGAGCGTTGTGCTGTCAATTTTGGCCAAACCCCTAAGGAATGGTCGATCGAGAAATCTTTGTTTCTCCTTGGTAAAAGAATCTCCCGAGTCAAGAGATCACCACCGTTTAGACATCACTGTCTTTATCTCTTCGAAAACAACAAGTTGAAACCCAAATGGGTCCCACATAAGGGTGATGATAATTTTATCCGCCTCATTTGTAATGCCCTGTAGCTTGCCATACTCCTCCCTTGCATTGTGGGATTTGGGGGGTCCCATGGGCACTAGTCCCATTCACTTGTAACTTTTTCTCTTTATTATAATTAAAGTCCAGGAGATTAGGCTAAGGCCGAACTTCCTTTATTTTTTTTTTTTTAAAAGTACCTCCAACAAAGCATTACGATCGAACTACACCTTTCAAGAGTTAATTTGCAAGTTCCAAGCTGGTTTTCTGAGCAAGACCTATTCTATACTCACTTACCATCACTAATTTACACACACATCCATTTGAATGTTAGGCAAGTTGCAGCTTCATCATCGACATTCGAGACAATATATATATATATATATATATATATATATATATATATATATATATATATATATATATATATATAGATATCGGCTTGCACGTGCATGTATGTTTATATTTATAAAAAAAATTGTACTTGTAATAATTTTTTTTTAAGGAGATTCGACAAGCTTCTACTCTTCCGAATTTTAATTTTGAAAGAACAATTATAGAAGTGAATGAATTTTAATTTTGAAAGAACTATACAAATGAATGAACATAGTACCCACAAAAATCCTAAAAAAAACAATTGTACAAGTGAATGAACATTACAATCAAAACAAATGAATGAACATAGTACCGACAAAAATCTTAAAAAAAACAATTGTACAAGTGAATTAACATTACAATCAAAAGATTCGAGTATCTTACGAAGCAGAGATTAAACTAGGTTGCAATTATTTTCAATTGATTTAGATTTGCAATTATTTAGGTAGAAATGAACTTTGGACCTCCACCTGAATAGACCAAAGCCCAACCACTTGAACTACGAGACTTGCATGTGTGTTTATTTTTATAAAAAAATCTATACGTTAATCGAGACAACAAGAGACAAGAACGAACGATCATTATTTCTCTTCGACCATTTCCATATAAAACCTCCAGAATGTGTTGGAAAAGATCTCTGAAGTTCAAGATCAACACCCGTGCTCAAAAACTCCACCCATCAGGCGCACATGCGATAGAGTAGATAGTATAGGGGAACTTCTGCTGAGAAAACTGAAATTGACGCGCATGCATGGAATACCGAAGCGACTGTTACCCCGTGCAGAGATGAAACAGAAGGATGTGAAACAGGGTAAGAGGAGACATCTCTTTAGCTGTTTAACATCATATAACCCTAACCCTAAGAAGGTGAAAGAAGCATGGACAGACGTCAAGATCAAAGCTCAAACTGGAGGCAGCGCAACGCTCTTATACAGTGAGAATGGGGGGGAGAGCAGTCTTCTTCCCAAGAATAAGAGCTTTCGTATCGGGGAAATACTTCCGACCGGGAATTTCAGTGACGAAGCCCTCGTTGCTGACGGCAACAGGAAATGCCAGAAGGTGGCCTGGCAAGTCCACCGGTTCATCAGCTACAAATTGATCCCACAAGTCATCAGCGATGGCGTTTACTTTGCGTATGCACTCTATACTCCATGGCTCCAAGAATGCATTGTCCAGGCGGCCTAAATGCTCGTACCACAATGACATCCGGAAGCCGTGGACATCTGCTCTGGGTGATGGGGGCTCCGTCACCATGGTGTGAGCTGGCTGGAACGCGCCCATTGCTATCTCTGAATCCCTGCCTCCATCCATCGACCTCTGGTTGATATTTGCAGATCCTAAGATGATGTATTCATCATCGACTGCGACAAAGGAAAAGGGAAACTCTGTGAGTGCAGCGATGGACATAATGAAATTAAGGTTTAAAACATTTTCTGTTCAAGAGATTTGATCATAATGAATTAAGGCGATTAAACATTTTCTGTTCAAGAGATTAGATTACCAAACAGAGATGGTTGCGAGATTTAACTGCGCAAGCAGGAGGTTGCGAATCAAAACAGGAGAAGAAGGAATGAACATACCTATCATCATCTTCGAGTGGACATAAATCATGAATCGTCTGTTATCTTGAGCCAGTTTGTAATCAGAGTCACCTTCGGGGGTGTCTGGAGGTACATACTCGTCGCCTAATCTTCTCTCCCGATTTCCCAGACAGAAGAATGTCAGATAATCACGAGGGCTCTCATCGTAGAGGCCCTTCGCCTGCAGAGCTTGCGCAATGATCTTATACATCATTTCCATGGTCTTGTGCATCCAATTCAAGATTGCCTGCACTGAATCACTCTCCGGGACTCCCTCTGGCCACATGGGAGTGACAATATATACACGGAAAGGTTCCCCTTCTTCAATCTTACAGGCTATCTTCAAGGCGAGCTCCACCGGAATAAGGTGTTCTGCACCTACATCTTGGGATTCATCCCAGCTAGCACAACTTCCCAAGAAATACTGATTTTCAATGTATATGAAGTTTTTCGCCCTTCTGATTGCATGTATATACGCATCCTGTATGCTGCGATCAATGACACTCTCCTTTCCACTCACAAGACCTGCCTTGGCGGCATCGTCAGGATTATCTGGAAAACCATAGGCAGCCCCTCCGTCAATAGATCGAAACACTTGAACGTTCCAGCTGTTTGGATCCTCGAGATACATCGCTGGAGATGGAGGGATGATCGCAGGAACCTCTTGCAGAGTTAACAGCTTTCCCTCGGTCCCTTGCTTCTGCCACCTCTGCTCAAAGTTGTGCAGCACATCCCAAGCGGCTTGGCCTTCAAGCTTGGAGTGGATGTCGTGCCATGGCTCCCGAGGTCCCCCCTTCTTCAAGCTTGCGCCAGGAAAGTTGGGCTGATGGAAGTCAGCCTTGTGTACGGTATCGAGAGTTCGAAACAAAGAGTGGTACGGAGTATCATAGCGACCATCACAAAGATCTATCCCTCCTATGAAGCTCACTATTCTTCTTTCATCGTCGTTAGAAGAACCAGGCAAAGGGGCATCAACGACAACAATCTTCTGATGATGTGTGAACATCATACCAATCTGGAACTCCTGTACGAAGCTCAAGCCGTTGTCTGGATTCCTTGGGCAAAGGATGCAATTCACATCAGATCCCCTGAAGAACGCGCCCGTGTCTTCATCATGAGTTGCCATTAAACCATCTTTCTTAAGTACTCCAAGCGACGTCCTGTCATCCCACACGAGCAGATTTACTCGAACACCCTCGTCAGCCTTCCTCTTCAAGAGATCTCCCAGAATCAACCCCTCAGAACCTTCTACGGGCCTCTCTGTGTCCCTTACCAGTTCGATTTTTGTGTACACAGACCAACCAGTAATATAGATCAGATGCTTTGCTCCTGATATTGCTTTGAAGATATCTTCCCAGCATCTCTGTTGTTCATACAACCGTCCATCATGCAGATAAATTTTGGGCTGGAAATTGTTGGGGACATGTGCATCATGATAGAGGGTAACCTTACAACCTTTCCATTGGCGGAAGAAGGTGTATGGAACTCCCGGATATGCCCCACCTACGACACCATGGTTCATGAAAGGATTGTTTGTAATATCGAAGTACTGCATTCGCAAATGAATTTTCCCTCCAGTTTTAATAGGCTTATCATGCTCATCTGTTAGATCGTACCACTGATCTATCTCCTCTCCGGAGAGGATATCAGCAACAGGTATCTTAGCTCTGCCTATGACATCTGCACCTACAGGATTATCGTCCTTCACGAGAACCTGTATAGTGGCCACGTTGTATGCACAGTACACATGAAAACACTCATTCCACAGTGGATTGGCCGGCTCATCCACGATGACTCGGGTTCTGCCGACCCTGGCGGACTCCATCTCGATCGATACATAAAGCTTGCTTACTCCCTTCCCAATGTGGAGAATCTCCTCCACCCCTTCAACAAGCTGCATAAAATGACTAACATGAGACAGCGATTTGCAGGATTACTATTAGTCTTGATGCGCGATGAAGTCCAGTGCCGCAACCGCACTGAACTTGCTTATATATCTTCTCCACGCCACATTTGCAGAAAAACTCTAAAGATTGAAGTATAAAAAACAACCAAGACACTATATGGAGCTAAATGTGAGAAGATCAGACTATGAAACAAGGGTACAGCTAGAAGGAAAATAGTGGAAACACAGATCAAAAGCATATACTACAGATAAATCAGAGTCGGCTGAATTGTTCTGCTTGAAGTACACAAACCGTAGGGCAAACTCGACAACGGGTGCTAGCTATCATATTGTTGGGAAATCCAAAGCATTCTTAACGAAATGACTATGTAACGTTAAGCCGAGCTGATACGACAAGCAGGTCAGTGAAAGGAAAACATTTTCCAAAAGTACAGCTGGAGATTGGAAATTTACTTTGATCATCCAGATTCAGATAAAAGGAAATCAAAGAGCAGAAAAGACTCAATCACGGCAACGCTCATCAAAACAAAACGAGGAAGCGGTACAAACGGAAGATGAACACCCGAAAAGTCAGTTAACTCGCTTCCGCTCACCTTGTGTAGGAAATTCGAGCGGGAGTGTGCATGATCGTTGGTGACGTTTGTGGCCTGCATCACAGTGATATGAAAGGTTCCATGAAGCAGGTGCATAGCCATGGTGGCAAACAGCAAATCGTTATGAAGTCTGGGGACGAATACAGAGAAGAGAGAGGCTCCGATTGTAAGGCTAGGAGATTGTGGTAGATGATGCCGAGAACCTTGTTATCTATAAGCTGCACGTCCTTCTGTGCGATGCAAAAGCACACAGACTGACGCGTGACACAAAGACTATTCAATTCGTCTCTCGAGTCTCCACCGCCATGTTGGCGATGTTTTGGTAGGAGACAATAAAAGTAAAGGCTGCCATATTGGAGATCTTTTTGCCACGTCTTCAGACTTGTGAGAAATATCTCATATGGGATAAATCATTCCGACATTTGAAATCTACCCATCAGTGCAGGCACCATAGAGACGCTTTTTCCTGTTGAAAGTGGAAACACATACCTTAGATTACGGATGCATTCACACAAGACATTAAAAGAGGACCCTTTTTTAAGGGGAGGTTCGATCTTACAGTTTACATCTCTCTAACCCTAATCTCCTCTCTCTTATAGCTTGAATTTGATTGAAAGAACAATTGTAGAGGTGAAGGGGCATAGTACCCATTGGATCCCTTCTATTCCACAAAGCAGGGGTTAGATTGTCCAAAGGCCACACTTGGAAAGGACTTCCCGAAGGTAACTAGTTTAAATTTGCTTGAAGGCAATATTTCAGCCTTGAGCTCACAATTGTCCTGTTCTAGGGAAGAGTCAAACCCTCGCCCCCACCTCAAGAGACAAAGGGCCCAACCAGACAACCTAATGCACACAAACAACCTTGAATTAATTGAAAGTAAGTGTGATTGTTAAATTGATTGAAAGTAGGCGTGATTGTATAGTGAAGGACATACTACTCGATAGAAGACTCATCATTCCGACAATTGAAAATCTACCCATTAGTGCAGGCAGATGCTTTTCACTGCTGAAAGTGGAAACACATAGCTTATATTACAGATGCATTCACACAAGACATTAGAAGAGGACCTTCTTTTAAGGGCAGGTTCAATGTTACAATTTACATCTCTCTAGCGTAATCTCCCTTACACTTTGAATTTGATTGAAAGAACAATTGTAGAGATGAAGGGGCATAGTACCCATTGGACCCCTTGTATTCCACAAAGCAGGGGTTAGATTGCCCAAAAGCGACACTTGCAAAGGACTACCTGAAGGTAAATAGTTTAAATTTTCCTAAAGGCAATACTTCAGCCTTGGGCTCACAATTGTCATGTTGTAGGGAGAAGTCTAACCCTCACCCCTGCCTCAAGAGACAAGGGGCCCAATGAGACAGCCTAATGTGCGCAAAAAATCTTGAATTAATTGAAAGTAAGTATGATTGTTAAATTAATTGAAAGTAAGTGTGATGGTATAGTGAAGGACATAGTACTCATGAGACCCCTCTAATCCCACACAAGCAAAGGTAGAACACCTAGAACTATCAGAAATGTATAATGCCCAAATGTCAACTTAGGAACTAATAAAGGACAAAACTAAGGTCAAACAAGGAGACACGTTCAAAATGATGAAGCATGCATAGATGCATGATTTCAAAGGTAGATGCACCTATTGGGCACTCATGTATGTATGAAGTGCCCAAGGAGGAGTTCAACAATAGATGAGGTGGGATGGCCCAAGCCTACTTCAGGATGGAAGTACTAAAATGAAGCCAAACGAGAGACGAAGCTTAATTTTGAGATAAGTATCTACACCCTTTTCTTTTCCTTTCAAACCATGGATCATGAATTGCATGTTGTAATAGAGATGAACTCAAAAGCGGATGCACAGATTTAAGTGGCCCAATTTGCTTGATCACTTATTAGTTAATCATGGTGATTTGAACTATGCATCAAAGATCTTATGGTTTAGGAAAAGAAAGATTTTGTGTGGATAATTATGTTCGTGGTTTAGGATGAATGCCTACAATGCATCGTAGCTACTTGCAAAGTTGCATGTAAACTTTGCACATCCTTTAAATGGACAAAGTTCCAAATTGGAACTTTTGCATGCTTTAAGGAGGGATTTAGTTTTTGAACCGTATGCATGCTCACCTCTTTCAATAAAGGTGTAAACATTTTGGCATACATTAAGTATGCCTATGGAATGAAGTATATGGGTTTGTGGGATTAGAGGGAGATTTTCTTTATTCAAGCTTGAGTATGGTTACAACTTCCACTATAGGAATAATGGTAGTAGAGCCAATTGGCCATATTAAGACTACCATTCACTCCCTATATGATTGTATTATTATAAGCCAAGTAATAGTACATTATTAAGATAGCTCAAGCTGAAAATCCCTCCTATGGAATATCAAATTCCATAAAAAACCCCATGGCATGTCTGATCAGTAAGGCCAAGGACTTAAGTGAGAGGTGAAAATTTTCTCTTCTTTCACCACGAAACAATGGTAGTAACTTAGACTAGCTACTCTTAAGCCCAAATGAGGAGAAAATATGGCATAAGAGTATCTATGTAGTGGTGGAAGAAGGAAGAATCAATTCTTTTGTTCAAGAACGATCTTTATTTAAGAGAACTAAAGAACCATCCACAGTTTTACTTAACTTTTCCAAGGAAATGGAAGGCCTCAAGAGAAGGTAGAACTCGAGGGTTTTAATATACCCTACAGACCATTTGGTTGTCTCCTATAAATAAAGGGACAAGTTTCCAAATGGTATAGTGTTATATGGGAGGTCTAGACTTACACTACCACTCAAGTGGGACCGGTGATATGGGACATCCAATTTATGGCCAATGCAGCCTTGAATTTTGGGACTTTTTTTAATAACCTTGGAAAAAAAGAAAAAATATCTGAATATTTCTTTTTACATAGGGAAACAATAAAAGAGTGAAAATAAAATCTTTCACACTCTAATAAAGAGTAATGAAAAGAGCATAATTTTCAATCAATCATCAAACAATTTTTGAGGATGAAAACACTTAAGTAGGGGGAGTCCCCAAGAACCTACACCTTACGCTCTAAAAATATCAAATAAGGTATTGCAATGAAAAGGATATGTAAGGAATATATAAAGTTGATAATTCCCCGTATTCAATTGCTTCACACTTCTTTCATTCCATCTTCCAACCTAGATGAAGCTCTCAAGGATTGGGAGTTCTCAAGGAACCCCAATGTAAGATAAGACTTTCATAGACCATAAATATTGTAGAAATCCTAAGTGGACTAGGAAAAGAAGTTGAATGAGCTATAAAACATATTCTGAAGGTGTCTTTATGCTTCATGGGAAAGCATAACATAAATTGTAGATCCCAACAGTGAAGATCTAAGGAAAATAGTTTTCTAGGTAAAACATAAAAGTGGGATACCTAAACAATTAAAACATTAAATGCAAGATCTAAAAAAGGGATGTTTTGGAGAAAGACCTAATTCTTAGCTCTTATTTGACTAAAGAAGGCGAAGATACGGTGAACCAAATATCCTTGAAAAAAATAAAGTAAGATTAGTTGTCATCTATTCAAGCACCTTAGTCCTCTCTCTCATGATTTAGTATCATAGATTGTAGCATATAGAGAGAGCATTGAAGAGGACAAAGAAGGTGAAGCACAAAAGTATAGAGATGCATTTTTGTGGATTGGATGAAGAACCCATTCATATGGGATAGTGGGAATTAAATCTCGTTGAGTACTTTTTGTTGATGGCTAGAAGAAAAAGGAACTAATGATCCAATGGAATCTTCATCCGAAAAGTATGACTTGAATTTGGGGATCATAAAGATAATCTTAAGCCAGCCTTGAAAGAAAGCATAGAAAGAATCTTTTGAAACTAACATAATTCAAGTTCACAAGAAATGATCTTGTTATGATAGGACATCTTAGAATGGATCTAGAACATAAAAGGAGAGAATTCTTGGAAGAATCAAGAAGGACCTCTAAGATTTTGAGATCTCGCCGACCCATGAGATTTGGGTATCAATGCGAAGAATGAAAAATTGGTTGGCATAGTCCATTCTTATGGATACTTGTGACCTTAAAGATAATACAATCTTTTACACTATGAATGTAGTTATAAAGATCTTAATCTTTTTGGAAGAACAAGTAAAGTATCTTTCAACCATTTAAAAATCTTCACTCGGTAGATTGATCCCTATGGGTCTTAGCCTCTTAAAATGGACTCTCAAAACTAAGTAAAGTTTTGAAAAAGCCTTAAGCCCACCTTAAGTTATTCTATCCAAAGCAAAGAGGATGCTATATCCTCTTAAAATAAGATAGATAATCCACCTCTATCATTCTATTGGTTGGGTAGGAATTATACAACGAATTCCCTTATATTTAGATTGATTTCTTTTTTTGAAATGAATCGCAAATCCACCCATTTCACTAGGATAAAGGTATAGAGTATATGTACATCTAAGAGAAAGTGATTTGGATAAGGATTATGAAAGATTCATCTTCCTTTCAGAACAAGATAGAGTTTGACTTGATAGATGAATTTGATAAGGAGGTCTTAACCAATATTCATCTATTTCTCCTAGGTTCATGCACATGAACCAATATATCAATTTAGGTAAACACACTTTGGATTCACCTAATTCAAACGTTTATGCCATGGAGGCCTAGTTTGCATATAGCTAAAAACTGTGGAATTGGGAGGGATGTTCTATTCCAACCTTATCATTGTTTCCATACTTTGCACTTGATTTAGTTTTTCACATACAAAAACAAATGGAGATTAGAGTGATCGGGGTACGAATTAAACCATACATGGATTTTCATCTTATAAGATTGAGCCGAGATAGGATTCCCCTCCCAAATAAAGAGGTGAATTAATATGAAGACCATGATCAATGAGGATGATCATGGGAAATGGGGGAATACCCCAAGATATATACCTCCATTAATTTTTGAGGATGGAAATGCTTTTAGGGGGGGATGTTGTATAACTATGTAGGTTTAAGGGGTATAATCCTTGGGTTTCTAGGTGTGATACCCTTGGGATTTATTATTTATTTACTTCTTTTAGATGGGTCTTGAACCTTAGGGTTAATTCTCTAAGGTGGAGTACCTTAGGCTTGATTGGAAGCTTCTGCTAGCCACTTGATTAGTATGCGCGAGCTTGGAGGGTCTTCTTTTATAAGGCATGTGGCTTCCCTAAGCTTGGAAACCATGTGGTGACCTTAGGGACCCATGTGATGGAAGGTACACATGTCCCCATGTGGTTTAGTTACCCCCTTGCACTTGGAGCTACATATTAGAGGGATTTGTTGGGTGGATACATGCATCTTAGGGACCCATGTGATGGAAGGTACACATGTCACCATGTGGTTTAGTTACCCCCTTGCACTTGGAGCTATATATTGGATGGGTTTTTTGGGTGGATACATGCATCTTCGGGACCCATGTGATGGAAGGTACATGTCCCCATGTGGTTTAGTTACCCCCTTGCACTTGGAGCTATATATTGGAGGGGTTTGTTGGGTGGATACATGCATCTCTCTCCCTAGTGTGTCGTCCTTGTTTAATTAGATCTCTTAGTTTGATTTTTTGTGAAAGCTATGGTCTTCCACAACAATCATGGACAATAATGAGGGGTTCCAAACATTCCAAGAGAGAAGCATGTAGTAAAATTATTAAGGGAATATTGAGATGCAAGTATCATGTGAATAGAACCACACTATACATATACAGATGAGGGTTTGACTACTAGTTACAAAGGCATAGAAGCTGCTAGTTGAATGGTGCCATAGTCTTGGATCCGTGTTGGTAACAAAGATGTGAAAGGGTTTTCCAATGTGAGTCCTTGGACACTTCTTGTAAGTACCCACCATTTTTAGTTTGAGAAATTGGTTCTACTTGCGAAAAGCTTCGTGTAATGGAGTGGAAGTTTACTCAGCAAGAGAGGTACCACACATAAGTACACATTTTCAAATTGGAAATATATAGAACAAGTTTAGCTGATTGGGTATAGGATGTAGGTACCAATTGCATTTTCATGTAAGGGATGATTTCCTTAAAGAGCACACAAGCATACGTCCACATTTCTCGTGAGAAGAATGGTGTGCACTGTAGCAAAGGGCCCTCCTACAAATGTGTAGTTAAGGAACTTGAAC
This sequence comes from Ceratopteris richardii, assembly GCA_020310875.1. Classification (NCBI taxonomy): domain Eukaryota; kingdom Viridiplantae; phylum Streptophyta; class Polypodiopsida; order Polypodiales; family Pteridaceae; genus Ceratopteris; species Ceratopteris richardii. The sequence goes on along the minus strand of CM035426.1, from coordinate 164,455,552 downwards.
ATGCAACTAAGTGACTTTGGGGACATAGGAGTTGAATTGTGCAACTAGGAAAAGTTGAGGACAATTTTAGTGAACCAACTACCAAAAGAAACATCACCCAAGTAGAGGAGTGGTACATTCTAGTTCATTTTATGAATATTTATTCGAAGAATACTAAAAGACAATAAGTACTTTGCAAGGACTTATTAAGTTATCCCTAAAGGAAACCATGCTCCAAATTATCTCAAGTAAGAAAATGAAAAAATAATCCTTCTAGGAGAACCATTGTAGATGTGATTGGAGTTAGTAGTAGGACTCTTGAGCTCAATAATGTTTGAAGTATTTGAGTCTATTTAGAGGGAAATGATTGTAATGAAAATGTAGCTTTGACATCTATGAGTTACTCAATAGCTGATCAAATCCTCATAGACAAAATGAAGTATACTTTGAAAACAAAGAGGCATGCCTAATAAGAGGAACTTTTGGATACTCATGGAAAGTTGTGTTGAATGGGGTAGAAGTATGTTCCTTTGAGTGTAAGAGTTTGTTATGCCTACTTATATGTGCAAGGTTCAATATAGGATATGAAGAACCAATGGATGTAAAGACACTTCACACTCGCACGTGTAGAAGACATCCTTTGTCTAGAGAGACAAAAGGTTCCCTGGAAGAATACTAACATCGGGATTGAACTAACATGGTGGGTATTCAGCACATCGACTTTACTTTAGTGCCTCTCTCTCTCTCTCTCTCTCTCTCTCTCTCTCTCTCTCTCTCAAGTAACTTGTCGCATTATGCAGGTACTTTTGTCGTTCTCTCTCTAAAAAATATCTTTCGTAAGGGTACACGTGAGAGAAAACGACTTGGATCATATCCTCCGACCTCCAAGTCACTTGAGATAAGGCCCTACTTCGAGCCTATCGTTTTTTTCTTTCCTCTTCCATTTACATCTGCCTCAATAGATAACACCTTAAGAAAATAATAAAAAAAGAAAATAAAGGAATAAATAATGCATGTTCGACCTGGTACAAAGTTCATATGCATGGTACAAAAGAGTATATAAGGCATGCCATCATGCACATGGCACAAAGTAGAGGAAATGTCGTATAGTGGTAACATATTGAGCCTCTTGGCTGAAGGTCTAGGGTTCAAAAGAATCCCCTCAATGCATGTATTTGTTCTTAAGCGAAGGGAACACATGTAGAATTCATTGGAGGATCACCTTTGATGCATAAGATCTCTTCTTCAACCCCATTGGAGACAATCTAAGACACATGATACTAGAACGATGAAAGAGGAAGTTGTATGGAATCATCCTTACATGGAAATAGCTTTCTATGAAATCTCAAAGGTTCTCTGAGATCCTCTGATATTCTCCTCAAGAACATGTAGGTTATAGGTGGATCAGTGCTTTTGAAGCAAGACCGAACTTCTAATCCATGGGGAAGCTTCTATGATATTCTCCTCAAGAACATTTAAGTTATAGGTAGATCAGTGTTTTTGAAGCAGAACCTAACTTCTAATCCATGGGGGAAACTTGTGAAGAGATTCTTGAATAGGATCAAAGACATACATACCAAAGATTACACTAAGCATCATATGAGACACTAGATAGGAATCCATCCGTGGTTAAAGTTCTTATGAAGATTTCACCCTCTATATACTCATATCTTTTATCTTTTATAAGTATTCCAACCACAATTAATACATTGATTTTCTTCAATAATATTGAGCATTTTAATAGTGAATAATTGTGTGTCAAGATGTGTTCTTTAAGCGCATACAATTGATAAAAATCAAATTCCTTGGAGATGTCGAATACTAGTATAACTAAATGCCACCACTAGATAAAGAGAATACAAGATTTTTATTAATGTTAAGATATTTTGAGCATATTTTATAGTATCACTAGTTTATGCCTTTCTAGTCTCAATTGTATCATGACTATCATTATAACATGCTTTATTTAGTACACGATTTAGAGAAAACATGGATCAACTTATCTTTGCAAGATAAATAATGAATATTGATCATGATTTAGAGTGGACATTATGTAATATGGAGGAATCCTATGCTCAGGGTCTCAATTTTGGTGAGCTGGCAATGATATTTGATGTACCAGGACCAACTATTGGGTTTATGGAAAAATTTGGATTAACGTGGAGGTGCAAATATAATGGTGGTTATGATGGCTACAATAGTCATGGTGGTTCAGACTAGAGATGATATCTCCATACGTTATGGATTAGGTGAAAAAATGAATCTTTCTTTGACAATTTTTTAGGCCCTTTTCTTGATTTGTTTCCTTGATAGCTCTTCATTATTTTAAATATTGCAAGATGTTACCTTGTTTATACTTTACCTAACAATTAGGTTTGTTGCATGTGTCTTTACGCTTGTTCTCCTATTCATAATTCTTTGAAGATGTTGTAGAATGAGATCTACTAAATGTTTGTGGGCATAGTATTCAAGGATGAGAGCTTGGATCATATCACATATTCTATTTCAATTGTCTCTTTCAACTCCCATGGTTTGTGGTTGAGGCTTACATTCCATGAATTCATGATCCGTTAGGTAGGTGGTATCAAAAAAGTATCGGAGTTTGGTGATCAAGAACACACACAAACTAACAAGCAGGGAATGAGAAGAAGCTTAGAAGCACAAAACATATTATATTACTATTTATAGAATATTTAAACGATAAGACATCCTTTAGGGCTAGGGCTTATATACAAGAAGCTTAGAAGCACAAAAAATATTATATTACTATTTATAGAATATTTAAACAATAAGACATCCTTTAGGGCTAGGGCTTATATACAAGTCCAAGGAAAAAGACCTTCCATAGAGGGAAAAATGTGCCCCATAGTACTAAGTAAGCTCACACACATCACTGCCAAAATATACTAACTAATCCCCTTGGGAGTGATGTGGTGAGCAAGGGGATGACACATATGTATAAGGAACTGCCAACTAATGTGGAGTAAGGCCAATGGAGTAATCCCAAAACTTTGTAAAATCTTCTAGCCTCATGATCCAAAGCCTAACACACTAAAGCATATCAGGGGTATACCGACATTGTGGATGCATATGCTTGTGTATATGTGAGTATGTGGATGCATATGTGTGTGTGTATGTATGCATATGCTTGTGTGTATGTATATGTGTTTGTGTACATGTGTGTATGTATATGTGTGTATGCATATGTGTGTGTATGTATGTATGCATATGCATGTGAGTATGCATATATGTGTGTGTATGTATATGCATATGCATGAATATGCATGTGAGTATGTGTATGCATATGTGTGTATGTATGTATGCATATGCATGTGTGTATGTATGTATGCATATGCATGTGTGTATGTATGTATGCATATGCATGTGTGTATGTATACGTGTGTGTGTGTGTACATGTATGTATGTATATGTGTGTATGCATATGTGTGTGTATGTATGTATGTATGCATATGCATGTGAGTATGCACATGTGTGTGTATCTATATGCATATGCATGAATACGCATGTGTGTATGTAATATGTGTGTGAGTATGTGTATGCATATGTGTGTGTATGTATCTATGCATATGTATGTATGCATATGTATGTATGCATATGCATGTGTGTACATGTATGTATGTATATGTGTGTATGCATATGTGTGTATGTAATATGTATGTGAGTATGTGTATGCATATGTGTGTGTATGTATGTATGCATATGCATGTGTGTATGTATACGTGTGTGTGTGTGTGTACATGTATGTATGCACATGTGTGTATGTATATGTGTGTGTATGTATGTATGCATATGCATGTGAGTATGCATGCATATGCATGTGTATATACATGTGTGTGTGTATGTATATGCATATGTGTGTGCATGTATGAATGCATATTTGTGTGTATGTATGTATGCATATGCATGTGAGTATGCATATGTGTGTGTATGCATATATGTGTATGTAATATGTATGTGAGTGTGTATGTATATGTGAGTGTTTATGTATATCTCTCTCTGTCTCTCTCTTTCTCTCTCTCTCTCTCCCTCTCTTTCTCTTTCATCTCTCCCTCTCATATCCCTCTCTTTCTCTCTCTCTTTGTCTCTCTCTCACTCATCTCTCTCTTTCTCTCTCTTTCATCTCTCTCTCTCTCTCATCTCTCTCTCTTTGTATCTTTATGTTTCTCTAGATCTCTCTCTCTCTCTCTCTCTCTCTCTCTCTCTCTCTCTTCCCCTCTTGCCCTCTCTTTCTCTTTCATCTCTCTCTCTCTCTCATATCCATCTCTTTCTCTATCTCTTTGTCTCTCTCTCTCTCTCACTCATCTCTCTCTCTCTTTCATCTCTCTCTTATCTCTCTCTTTCTCTCTCTTTGTCTCTTTATGTTTCTCTAGATCTCTCTCTCTCTCTCTCATCAATAGAGAACAAAACAATCACTTATATCGATGTAAATCTTTGGATCATTGTCGTCAAAGTCCACTTAAGATCGTCCTTCGTTGAATTCCAAATAATCGACGCAAAAATAAAACTCCTGCCAAACTAAGGAGAAGAGAAATTAGAAAAGAGAAAACAGAGAGAAAGAGAAAGGTTGCTAGAGTATGTGCAATACTTACCAAAATTTGAGATCTAGAGAAAGAGAGAGGTGTGTGGAGAAAGAGAGAGGGGTCTGTGTGTACACAATATGCTCACAATGCAGTTCGTGCATGGAAACTTGATAGTAGCATAATTGAGTTCAAAACGCGAGCAAATGTCAAATTTTTGCTCTCACATCTGGTTAAAACACACCATCGATATGATCCTCAATATAAGCATCGGTATGAGCACCATTATTTCCAGGTAATTACAGACGCTCATACTGATGCTTATACTAGCACCCACTATTTTGTCAACATGTACACCGACTATTTATTTTTAACGGCTACATCGAAGACCAAATGACCATCGGTATGGCCTCCATGCTTTCTTCAACCATTTTCAATAGTCATACTAACATCGAAGGATCACCGTGGATACACACATGCATATTCATGCATATGCATATACATACACACACATATGCATACACATACTCACATATATATTACATACACACATGCATATTCATGCATATCCATATACATACACACATACATATTCCTGCATATGCATATACATACACACATGCATATTCATGCATATGCATATACATACACACACATATGCATACTCACATGCATATGCATACATACATACACACACATATGCGTACACACATATACATGCATACATATACACACACTTCTTCACCTGCGTTTACCTGTGCTCTGCCATGTCAAGTTGAATCAACTTGAAGCTTTCCGCCCACCGTTATGAACGAGTCCCAACCTGCCATGTCAGGTTGAATCAACTTGAAGCTTTCCGCCCACCTTCATGAACGAGTCCCAACATTTGGTGAAGGAGGGTGACTATGGCGGAGCAAGTCTTGCTCCAATTTCGGCAAGTGCATATCTCTCTTTGCGAAGAGAGGCAGGAGCTTTCTAGATTTGGAGAAGGGACCCGATTCATGCGTTGGAACATTACTTGCTATCTCAAGTACTCTGAGTCAAGCTCCAAGCTTTTTCATCCGGATCTACATGAGATTATCGATAAGGATTGGATCAACCAACTTCCTTTCATCTGTGAGCCATACTGTGGTTCTCGAATTTCTACGCATGTTGTAGATACATGGGATGATATGAGGAAATAACTATTGAAGAAATTTGCAAAACAAATATTCCAACAAATTCACGCACAATGCATTTCTGAAATGGATGGATAGAGCCAAACACATCATGGAGCTTAATCTTAATTTGTTTCAAAAGTTAGTTTGATGCATTAAGTTAATTTGAGTAGAACCTTCTATTACCTAAGAAAGTATCATTATTCTTAACCTCTTTTGAGATGTCAAATTTGGGGCATTTGCACCATTAATTAGGCATTCAATTTATGCAAGTTAGTGGTTGCAACTACCTTATGTCAAATAAAATACATTGATATTTTATTGCAACACTTTGGCCTTGAGCACTCTAGAACCATTGCCACTTCTAGGGAAACAGTTCTATGATTGAGTCTTGATGATGTTGGAGCTGCTTTTAATATTAGCAGGCTAATAGATGCCTTGTTTATGTATCCATAACTCAGTTTGATACTCAATTTTTTGTCTCTTGGATGAGTGAATTTATGTTGAGCTTAGGTGGGAAGCATTGGCAAGTAGTTAAGAATAGTTTTTTCTATTTATCTAGTACTTGGTAGTTTGGTTTGTTTTATCTGAAAGGGACCACTATCATCAAATTTACTTGATTTTTTTTACTCAGATTGGGCTAAGTATTATGCCACGCATATACCCACAAGTGTTTTTCTGTTCATGCTTGGTAGCTCATGCATATCTTGTTTGAGCAAGAAGCAACCTAATATAGCTACTTCTTGTTGTGAGGCAACCCACAAGTGTTTTTCTCTTCATGCTTGGTAGCTCATGCATATCTTGTTTGAGCAAGAAGAAACCTGATATAGCTACTTCTTGTTGTGAGGCTAAGTATGGGAAATCTTTTGCAACTATTGTTCAATGTATGTGGCTCAGAAACTTTATAGATGTCTAGGATTTTTGTGAAAATTTGTTATATTTATTGACATTCATAGCACATTGGTAGTTGTTAGGAACCCATTATTCCGTGTTCACACTACGCATGTTGAGGTGCACTATCATTATGTCATTTGCTAGAGAAATCAATTTGGTGTATGTGTCCACATAGAATAATGTTGCAAACCTTTTTACTTACACTACAACATATCAGGGGCATATCAGCCCCTATATGGTGCTTGTGTTAGCATCGATATGCCCACCGGTACTATATCGTCAGTATGAGCATCGGTATGGTCATCGAGATAAACGTTGGTATATGCATCAGTATTTGGCTAAAAATATTGATGTGTATATTGGCGCTTATACCAACGACCAAATCTGCAAAACTTTTTTTGGGTAGAGTGTGTTGTCTCTTACTGTAGGAACATTGCCATACTGTTGTGTAGCAAAAGAGAATACACTCTGCCAAAAAAACAACCAAGTATATGTAACATCAACTCTAGTGGTTGTTGATCTAGTGTTTAGATGATCGGAAACCAAAACACGATTTGACAAGCCAAAACACTATCAGACAAAAAAGAGATGAGTAGAATGAACCATGAACTATGTACAAAAGTGTGATAAAGAGATATATATTCCATGAATGCACCATGTATAAAAGTGTGGCAAACCATTGACATATATGAGCCAAATACAAAATGCGGCAAAGCACTACCATATAGGAATCGAATACAAAATTATGGCATACCATTGCCATATATGAGTGTAATACAAAATTGTGGCAAAGCATTGCCATAAATATGCCCAGAGGAATCAAAACATTTATACCTACAGTCCCGCAACAAAGCATATGTGTGAAATGAGACAAATTGACATGATATTTATAAACAACAACTAAAAATACCAAACCAAGTTTATAAGCTCACCTCATCATAGATGCTCCCATGAAATAATCGCACTATGTCCCTCCAAGTCCTCCAACAGTGCAACCAATCCATTATGATATCCATAAGCCTCCTCGGTTCGCGTCGGAGGATGATCCACCACCAACTCCTGCAATTAATATGCAAAACATTAGATGAACATACATGACGTGCTTAACACAAGCAAATTCAATAATCAAAATGCTACAAACTCATAATGCATAGTGTTGTATCCGCCACTACCCAAATGTGACGGTTCAGCCGTATCTAGATATGTGGCTACCGCATCTCGTTGTTGATGATATCGGTCAGGAGTATGTTGCTACTCATCCTAAATCAATTCACATTCCTCAACATCTAACCATACAGGCTTTGGTAAGCCTGCTCTGAAAGCATCACGAGACTCGGACCGCCGATGGGACATCACCTCATGTGCCATGCGCTGAATCCACTCTAAGCTGACAGTAGGATGCCTAGATGTTGGCCGCTACTTTTGATAGATCGACTCTATGATATAATTTTTGGAATCTTTATCCTGGTCACTCCATTTCAACATGAGATAATGTCCAAACTGTATGAAGTAAAGTTGTCCTATGCACAAATGCATTGTTTTTTTTTTATGTGATTATTCCATCTGATCCCAGGTGTGTATGTAATATGTATGTGAGTGTGTATTTATATATATGTGAGTGAGTATTTATATATGTGTGAATGTGTATGTATGTGTATATATGAATGCATGTATATGCATGTGTATATGCATATGTGTGTGTATGTATGTATGCATATGCATGTGAGTATGCATATGTGTGTATGTATGTATGCATATGCATGTGTGTATGTATATGTGTGTGTGTGTACATGAGAATTAACTGAACATGCCCACTTTATTTAGGATGTGTTTGTATGTAAGAACCCAAAAATCCTATGTATACATACACACACACATACATACATACATACATACATACATACATACATATATATATATATATATATATATATATATATATATATATATATATATATATATATATATATATATATATATATATATACATATATATATATATATATATATATATATATATATATATATATATATATATATATATATATATATACACACACACATATATATATATATATATATATATATATATATATATATATATATATATATATATATATATATATATATATATATATCCATCCTAAAAAATCTAAAGATCTATTTTTATATATTTATTTAATTAATTATATAGTCTAAGGATCTATTTTTTAGATATTTAATTATGCATATGTGTGTATGTATATGTGTGTATACATATGTGTGTGTATGTATGTATGCATATGCATGTGAGTATGCATATGTGTGTGCATGTATATGCATATGCATGAAAATGCATGTGCATATGTGAGTATGTGTATGTATATGTGTGTGTGAAAAGAAGAGAAAGAACTTGCATTGTCAGCATGAAAATAATAATCCACCACCAATCTCTACGTGCTTTTCGCCAATCTCTACGTGCTTTTCGCCAATCTCCTTTCTTAATCTACGTGAGACAGCTATCAATCTTTGAATTATTACGTGAGACAGCGATCCATCTTCTGAGAGCAGTTGCTAGAATTGGATCAAGAAGATGAACAAGTCAAATGGTAAAAGTCCGAATGAATTGCATGCTATTAAATATAACAAAATCATTGAAGTAGATGCATCCTAAAACACACTGAACATTTGTTCTTCTATTCCACATGGCCCGAAACAAATTAAGTATGTAGAATATAGAAATTATGCAATCTGGAATTCATCACTTAGTATTAAAAGTATGAAAACTCTACTTCGATCAGTGATTCGATTGACAAGTTGAAGCTGTGAATCACATGCTACTGGAATTTACATCATAATTTTGAGTTGCATCATTGATTGTATAAGCTATCTGTGCTGTTGAACTTATTCATATTTATGCTACAAACATTCTTCAGAGCAATATATATGATTGTGCACCTTATTTTCTATCCTAAAATTACTTGAGATTTAGTGATGTAACAAAAATGAAAAACAAGCACCCCGGGCTCACTCGGGGACTCGCACCAGCCCGTCTATGGGATGACTTGCTTGAGTGCATTTTGCTTGCTAGAAAGCCAACTTCACTTGCTTGAATGAAAAGATAGCTTGCAGTAGAAGAAAAACGAGTTACAATGAAAATGGCCATAGCCGGCCGCATTAAGCATCGCGGGCAAATGCACAAGGTGAGCCGGCCCCCATTAAGCATTGCGGGCAAACGTGTACAAGGGCCTTCCGATGGCACAAAGGCACTTTCAAGAGGTGTGTGATGAGGGGACTAGCTTGGAAGCTACATCATGTTGATCGCAAAGGTCGCTTGAGGGTCGCTTGGTTCTTGGTCTCGGAGGCTCACTATGTCCCCCTATAAGTAGCGATAATTTGGAGCTCCACAACAAACTCCACAAGCACCAAATGTTCCTGGATAGAAAAACAGGGAGGGGAGGGGTTCTTCTGTTGGAGTTAGACATCTATTGAAGCATGCAAACAACACAAGGGAGAAGAAGAAGCTTGGAGCACAACACACAATACTTAAATGTATTACCACTAGAATGTACAAAGATAAGTAGCCCGTTAGCGAAATAGGCGTATATACAAGCCGGGGGAACAAAACCTCCTAAAGAGGGAAAAAAGTGTCCCGACGGTCCTCGTGAGTTTACACACATCACTACCTAAATATATCAACGAATCCCCCTTGGGACTGATGCGGTGAAAAAGGAGCTGGCACTCATGTATAAAGAAGTGCCAAGCTATGTGGAAATCACTCCACAAAAGGAAGTAAGCCCAAAGCTTTGCGGAAAGCTTCAAACTTCTCCCTAGGTAGAGCCTTCGTGAAAAGGTCTACAATGTTCTCCTATGCGAGAATGGAACACAGGGTTCCTCACAACTGCCAATGTGCTCTGACTATCAGTGAAGATGGTGGTGGCAAAAGACTGACCAACACCTAAATCAGCCATAAGGCATCTAAGCCACACACACTCAACAGTCGATGTGAAAGCTACCCTATACTCATCCTCACAACTAGAAGTGGCCACAGTAGGCTGCTTCTTGCTCAAGCAAGATATACATGAGCTACCAAGCATGAAGCAAAAGCCAATAGTGGACACACGAGTGTTATAGCAACCGACCCAATCAGAGTCAGAAAAAGCATGCAAATCTGGCGGTAGTGATCCCCCCTTGGGATAAAACAAACTAAGTAGCCAGGTACCACTCAAGTAGCGAAAGATGCGCTTAACTACCTGCCAATGCTTGACTCTTAGGCAATGCATAAACCTACTCATCTGTGAGACAACAAACTAAATATTTGGCCGAGTAATGCATAAGTAAATCAAGCATCCAACAACTTGCTGATAGAGAAAAACATCAAATACATCTCCAGCATCATGAAGACTCAGTCGTAAATCTATCTCCATAGGAGTGGCTATAGGTTTACAGCTTCAAGGCCAAAATGTTGCAATAATGTGTCAATATATTTTGTTTGACATAAAGCCATTCCATCATCATGCATAAAATGAACGCCCAAATAATGATGCAAATGCCCCACATCAGACAGCTCAAATGAGGCATGTAAATCAGCCTTGAAATCAGCAATATGCTTCTCATGAGGACTAGTGAGTAGGATGTCATCAACATACACCACAATGATCAGAAGTACATCATTAGCACGCTTGACATATAAGGTGCTTTCAATTAGACTGTTCTCAAAACCATGTGCAATCAGATAGGCATGCATCTTTTCATACCAAACACGTGGTGCTTGCTTTAAACCATATAATGCCTTCTTTAACTTGCACACCTAGTTTTTATGCCCTTTCTGCACAAAGCCATAGGGCCGAAAAACATACACTTCTTCATGCAAGTCACCATTCTAGAATGCTATTTCAATGTCCAATTGACGTATATTCCAACCATGATGAGCTGCAAGTGCACAGATGCTACAAACAATAGTCATTTGGCAAGTAGGAGCAAAGGGTTTATCAAAATCAATGCCTCTTTCCTGTGCATAATCCTTTGCAACAAGCCTAGCCTTATACCTATCAACTGTACCATCAGGTTTACGCTTCAGCTTGTATACCCACTTAGTGCCAATGGCCTTCTTGCCAGGAGGCAAGTCACATAAAGACCAAGTATCATTCTTCATTATTGCATCATATTCAGATTGCATAGTAGCCATCCAATTTTCTGAATTTTGTGCTTCATCAAACGAAACAGGCTTAGTCTCATCACAGAGACTAGATGCAACCATAACATAGGAATCTGATGCAAAAGAGGCACTATGAGAGCCTGATCGAGTACGATATGAGAGAGGTGCATCTTATTTGTTGTCACGCAAGGTCTGCACCATCCATTTTGGCATAATTCTTGCTTGCTCAATATCAGCTCTCTCATCAATAAGTGCATCATGTAAATCTACATAAGAAATGGAATGATCTGCATCATCACATGAAACCTATAAAGGCTGAGAAGTTGCCTCATTAGGGCCAGCACTAGACTATCCACCTGTAAAAAGAGGCCGCAAAGTATCATACATGTCTTTTGAGCTAACAGATGTCTCCTTAGTACATGAAAGCAATGGATGAATAACATCTTCCACAAAAACAACATCACAGCTAACCAGCATTTAGTCTATGGATGATACAGATGATAGCCTTTAGTTTCAGAACTGTACCCAAAAAAAATACATTTTACTGCTTTATCATCCAATTTTCTATGATGTTGTTCAGACACATGCATATGCCAGACAACCAAAAACACGCAGATGAGCAACAGATGGCTTGCGGTCATGCCAAGGCTCATATGGAGTGATAGACAGCGGTGCTTTAGTGGGACACCTGTTAAGTACATATGTTGCACACATGAAAGCCTCAAGCCAGAAACTATGTGGTAAAGGCTGACTCTTGACCATACACCTCACCATCTCCATGAGTGACCTATTCTTTCGTTTAGCAACTCCATTCTATTGAGGTGTATACAACATTGTACATTGGTGCTTTATCCCATGTTCAACTAGAAATGCATTAAAATCAGAAGACATATATCCCCCCCCCTCGATCAGAACAGAGGGTGCACATTTTGCATGTTGACAGATTTTCAGCCAAAACCAAAAACTGTTTAAAGCACATGAACACTTCGGACTTTGCCTTCAATGGATATACCCATGCATGCTTGGAAAAATCATCGATGAAAGTCACAAAGTAAAGATAATTTTCAAAAGAAGGTGTCTACATAGGACCACAGACATCACTATGTACAAGCTGCAATTTTTGAGTAGCCAGAACTGCATCATCTTTTGGAAAGAACAAACACTGCATTTTGCCCAAAATACAGCCTTCACAAACATGTTTTCTAGGTGCCTCAAGTTTGGGCAAAGAGGACACCATTTCAGATTTTGCAGGCATATCAAACTAGCAAAATTCAGATGACCAAAGCTTGCATTCGAAAGCTTTGCATCTGACATAGCCTGAGAATCATGTACTGCACATGCCGAATCATTTACAAATCTCTCATAGTCTACGAGCTTATACAACCCACGACATAAAATGCCAGAGGCAATAATAATGTCGCCATTTGACAGATCATGAATTGTACATCTGTCATCAACAAATTTCACAACCAAGCCAATCTTCGCTAATGCAGAAACTGATAATAGATTTTTCTTGATCCTTGGCGCAAACAAAGCATTTGACAAAGTGAAAGAACTACCATTACCAGTAGTCAAAATGATCTTACCAACTCCCATAACAGGATAAGAGGAGTTGTTCGTGCATGTAACAATATTCCCTATAGGGGCAGGCTCAAGTGAAGAGAAGAAACTTCGCTACGAGGTAATATGTTTGGTCGCCCCACTCTTAAAGTACCAAACATCTGAGTCTACTACAGACATGCACTGCTCATGAGAAGATGGGTATTAAACGCCCATTCTTCTTCCTGCACAAGATTAGCAGACTCTGTTTTTGGTGTAGAGGCCTCTGCAACAACCATTCCAGCCTCTTTCTTCTTTGCCTCTTTAGCAACCAATTTTGGAAAGTTCTGTATGATATGATCATTTCCTTTACAATACTTGCAAAACAATTTCTGCTTTTCTGATTTCTTTTCATCTTTGTCTTCCCTCTTCGGTTGTGTAGAATTATCAGATTTCTGCTTACTACTTGAAAAGCTCCATTTTCCTTTGCCCTTCTGACTAGCTAGGAAAGCTTGATCTGCAACATGCATAATGAACCTGTTCTTCCTAGATTGATCCTCCTACAACAAAACAGAGACGAACTCCTCAAAAGACAAGGAATTTGGATTGACTTTCATCATCAACCGAAGAGTAGAAGCAAAACTTTGATATGAATCAGGAAGACCATTCAGAACTGTCTGCACAAGTGAGCTATCTGGTATAACCTCATCAGCACAAATCAACTATTCCTTCAAGTCTTTGATCTTTGTTAGAAAATTGTCCATAGAATCACCGTCATTCATGTGCTCACTCCCCGAATGTTTTTGGAGGTAAGCAACACGAGCCTCATTCCTAGCTTGGTACAATGTGGTAAGTGTATCCCAAGCATCCTTAACTGTTCTGCAAGAGAGAATGTGAGGAATAATGTCATGTTTGATAGACAAAGCTATCAATGCATGTGCCTGGGCATCTCTGCCATCCCAACAAATTTGCTCTGCAGTAGGTGGAGCAGAAACCAAAGCACGAACAGGAATATTCAAAATATCATCATCTTCGACACCTTTTGCATCAGCTTCAGTACCTGCCATTGTAACAGTTGCAGGTTGATAGGACATTTTTCAATACCCTGCACAATGTTCCACAGTCCTTTTGCAACCAATACATGTCGCATCATATAAGCCCATAACTGGTAGTTGGTACCATCCAACTTATCCTCAATAGCCAACATACAGAATACATCACTGCTTTCAGCCATGGCCGGTGACTAAAATACCTTGATGCAAAAAATTGATTGTATCTCAAAAAGTTGAACTGAATTGCCTAGATGAATTCTGTTAGACATATAGCAAACTTTGAGACGCTTATACTGGCGAACCAAAACTGGTATATACCTTTGGAACAAAAAGATGAAATAGCCTACACAAGCACTGTGATAGTGCATTCGGAGGCCGAAACGAGCTGAGTATGCTCACTAAAATTCATGTGATTCTAAGATTGTAACTGGAGAGGTGTCAACGACGCCCTATATGAAGCAGCGACTTGCTCTAATACCAATTGTTGGAGTTAGACATCTGTGAAAGCACGTGAATAGCACAAGGAAGAAGAAGAAGAAGCTTGGAGCACAACACACAATATTGAATGTATTACCACTAGAATGTACAAAGATAAGTAGCCCATTAGGGCAATAGGCGTATATACAAGCCAAGGGAAAAAACCTCCTAAAGAGGGAAAAAAGTGCCCCGATGGTCCTAGTGTGTTCACACACATCACTACCTTAATATATCAACATCTTGCACATGGGTTGTTACATATTCTCCCCCACTTCGAAGAGCTTTACGTCCTCAAAAAGCTATGGTATCTGGGCCTATGATGTCGATGGATGAGTCATCTAGAACGCCTCAATGAGGGGTTGGGCTGTCAATGGCATGTTGTTTTTACTTACCCATGTGGCTTCGTTAAGTGGCCGTCCCTACCACTTGATGAGGAACTGCATACTCTTCTCCTTTAGGATCACTTCACATTGTCACTGATCAGTAGGATCCTTTGGAAGGGTTACTTGTTGTCCAAAACGTGACTAATGTGGTATGGCCCATAGTAATGATGATTGAACTTGGGCATGAGAGATCTTGGTAGAATGATGTTCTTCGCATTCAAAATAACCAAGTCATCCACTTGGAACTCGGGGGCTTTGGATGGGTTATGATTAGCATACTTAACCATCCTTTCTTTGCTTCGGACTAAGGGCTCTTTTGCTTAAAAAAGCTTTGACTGCCATTCTCTTAGAAAATTCCCACACTCGCGGTCGGTCGTGACTAGCACTTCATCTGACATGAGTGCCATAGGCGTGATCACTATCTTTCCCGTAGCTATCTCGAAAGGAGATAGTGAGGTACTTGCATGTATTGAACTATTGTAATGAAATTCTAGAATATCTAGGTGTTTGGCCCAATCCTTTTGATCGGCTTGCACATAACTTCTCAAATAATTTTCCACTGTTTGGTTGATATGTTTTGTCTTCCCATCTATTTCGGGATGATATGTAGAGAGAACCTGAGTTGAGTGCCCAAGTTCGAGAACAATTCCTTCCAAAGATCGCTCATGAAGCGAGTGTCTCGATCTAAAATTATAGCAAGTGGTAGTCCATGGTACTTGAACACATGTTGAAAAAATGTATGAGCCACTACCTTAGCTGACATGGGTGGTTTCATGGGAATGAAGTGAGCCTTCTTTGAAAAATAATCCACTACTATAAAAATAACTATGTGTCCCTGTGAAGCCGGCAGGTCTATAATGAAGTCCATGCTTACCATGTCCCAAGGTCTATTTGGGACGGGCATCGGTTGTAGTAAATCTACAGGTCTGATACGTTGTTGTCTAACCAGTTGACATGTTGGGCAAGTTTGTACATACTCTATTACATCAGCTTTCATGTTGGGCCAAAACACATGTTCTTTTAAGTGTTCATAGCTTCTCCTTTGTCCGCCATGTCCAACAAGTTGGCAATCGTGTGCTTCCTATAGTAGTGTGTGTTGTATCTCGACATTTTTTGGAATACATAGTTTCTATATAACATATTGTTCATGATTGAATACTTGCCATTGCTATCTAACCCCGAATGTATGTCTTTCATGATTCTTTGTATTTCAGGATTTGTTTGTTGAAGTCTTCTTATCGTGTCTTTCATCTTGCTCTTGGCCATGGGCAAGGCCTCCAACGTAGGCCGTCTGCTCAAGGCATGGGGCATCACATTTTGTTTACCTGGTTTATGAATGATGTCTATGTCAAAATCGACCAAAAAGCTTCCTAGCTTGATTGCTTGGGAGATAACTTTGGTTGAGTACAAAAATACTTCAAGGATATGTTGTCCATGTAAATCTTTGTATGTTTATCCTGCAGATAGTGATGCCACTTCCTTAAATAGTGAATCACCACGAGCATCTCTTTCTCATGAGTGCTCCATCGTAATTCTGTACTAGAAAACTTGTGTGACTCATAAGCCATTCGGCATCCCTCTTGCATAAGGACCTTGCCGATTGCTAATCAAGATGCATCTGTATGTATTTTGAACTCTTTATCAAACTCAGACAACACAGGGGCTTCACACATCATCTATTTGAGTTGCTCAAAGGCATCTTGTTCTCTAGGTCCCCACACAAAGAAACCTTTCCCTTTGGTTAACTTTGTAAGTGGAGATGCAATCTTGCTGAAGTCTTTTATGAATTTACACGGAAACTGATAGAAGCCAATAAATTCTCTTACTTCTCATACTATTCGTGGGGGTGCCCATTATCGCACCCTTGTGATTTTGTGAGGATCGATTATCATCCCTTTATTCGATGCAATGAGACCCAAAAACTCAACTGACATGATGGTAAATTCACACTTCTCTAGCTTTGCATAAAGTTGCATCTCTCTTAGGTGTTGTAGTATTGTGCTTACATGCTCCAAATGCTCTTCAAAGGTCCAGTTGTAGATCAACAAGTGGTCCATGTAAATGATAAAGAATTCATCTAACATGTCATGGAAACCATCATTCATCTCTCTACAAAATGTGCCTATTGCACCTGTGAGTCCAAAAGCCATCACCAACCATTCATAGCTACCATAGCGTGTGCAGAACATAGTCTTTTCAATGTCCTTCTCTACCATTCTTATCTAGTGGTAACGAGATCTTAGATCTATTCTTGTGAAAAACTTTGCTTGGCTCAATCGGTCCATCAATTCATCCATGAGTGGAACTAAATATTTCTTCTTGATAGTTATTTTGTTTAAGGCGCGAAGTCCACACATAACCACATGCTCCCGTCTTTCTTCTTGACGAATAAGATGGGAGCACCGTAGGGTGAACTACTCAGTCGGATGAACCCTTGTTGTTCCAGTTCCAGAAGTTATCTTTTTAGTTCCTTTAGATCTGTTTCATTCATCCTCTACGATGCCTTGGTAGGTGTTGCTTGGCTCGACATCACTTCGATGCTGTGTTGGACTTGCCTTAATAGAGGAAGCCCACTTGGGAGATGGCTTGGAAGAACATCTTCAAATTCTTTCAGTACCTCATGTATGCATTGATCGCCGACTTTCATCTTGTGGTTTTCACTCTCTTCTATGCCAATTCGATTACATCTTAGCACACACAGGTGGACTTCAGCACCCTATTTGAATGCTTTCTCTGTTTGCTTGGCAGTTAGTGGTGCTTGTGTCTGCTACATTTGTTCTACTTGTAACCGTGACTACTGGCTTTATCTTTCCTGCCTATAAGCTCAATGTCTTGTTAAGTTTCAAGGTCCCTTTATCTTGGCTACATTGTGGCACACTCTCTTGTTGCATTGGTGCCTTTCCCTTCCTTTGTCGGTCATACTCTTCCTTCAACAACAGAGGTGGAGTGATGTTGTCTTTTGAATCTTTTGGCTTTGATCTTGTTTAATCCGACTTGCTTGAATTGCCCTTGGTACTTCTACTTTCTTCACCCTTTCTCTTGGGTGATCGATGACAATCCACCACCACAAGTCTAACTTTGCTGACCATTCTCCCACTGTCATACGAACATTAAGAGCAATCTTTACATTGTCGTCCCGGCCTTGAGAAAATGTGACTCACATATCAGGAAGTTTACGGCTCTTGCCCACGGGTTGTTAGAGGTGATGTCAATGAAATACCATGAACAATTAGGTTGTAGATCTCATAAACATCGTCTCGCCTTTGTTTCTTCTAAAAGGGAGTGCTTGGCCGATTCTCCTTGTAAGATGAGACACACACCTATTCTCTAAAGCAGTAAAGAAGGGGAGATTACAGAAGTCGATGAAGAAGAAACATATATGCGGCTTATTCCCTTCCTCTCATTGTCGTGCTCACATGTAGAAATTTTCTCTTTTTACAACAACACACAGGAAACAAGACAGCAATGGTTTTGGGCTCTCATAGTATGTAGCCCAGAAGTTTGTAGTTCAAATTCTCTACATGCAAGCTTTTTTGCTCTAGTGACACCATGTATTAACAAAATACTACTTCCTAGGAAACACTACATAGATGTTGCCATCAAATTCACAAACTTAGATTAAGGAATGAAGATGAAGCATCAGGAGGCATTCAAGAAGCTTAGAAGATAGATCATTGCCATGGAAATAGATGGACTAGAGAAAAAATCAGGATGCATGCAAACTTTTACCATACTTTCCCAACTGAAAAGGTGGTTAAAGTTTGCATGCATCTCATTCTTCAACTACAACTTTAAATGCAACTTGCCTCAGTTCTAGTACTCCTTTCATTCCAGAATACCCCTTGAGAGGTAAGGCTTGCACTGACTTTATACTGAACTCAATGCTTTTGGACTCCTGCCAATATAGTCCGTTCTTTACATCTCAAAAGTTGGATGAACACATCATCAAATTGACAATCTCTCTTGTGGATGGAAGATAATCAAGTATTTGTGAAGGTTTCCACAAGGTAGTTAGCTTTTCTCATGACAATATTTAGCTAGAAATTGCATTGAATTCAGAAGACATATACTCTCCCACTCGACCATAGCAGAAGGTATCCATTTTACATGTTGAAAATTTTCAGCCATAACGAGGAACTTTTTAAAAGCACACAAACAGTTACTTTGAATTTCATGGCTAGACTCATGCGTGCTTGGAAAAATCATCAATAAAAGTCATGAAGTAAAGGTAATTTCCAAAAGATGGTGTTTGCATAAGACCATTGGCATCACTATGAACAAGCTATAATCCACGTTCAGCTCTTACTATACCATCTTTAAGAAAGGAAGAACACTGCATCTTATCCAAAATTCAGTCCTCACATACATTTTTGGATGGTGCCTCAAGTTTAGGTAAAGAGGACACCATCTCATACTTTTGTAGGCATGTCGAATTGGAAAAATTCATATAACCAAAATGTGCATGCCAAAGTTTTGCATTTGAGATGGCTTACAAATCATCTATCGCACATACATAATCATCCACATACTTTTCACGACTTGTGAGCTTATATAGCCCATGATACAACATATGAGATGCAATAATTCTCATGATTATTATACAGATTATGAATTATACACCTATCATCAACAAACTTTATTAAAAATCTAATCTTGGCTAGTATATACATGTACAATAGTCATTAATGCAAATAGGGTATCTATCAATATGAATCTATTGCCAATAGTAGTAATAAGGACAACTCTCCCAACTCCCATGATAGGATATGCGGAGGTGTTTGTGCATGTGACATATTTCCATTCGGGGAAGCCTCAAGTGGAGTGAAGAAAGTACATTGAGAGGTGATATGTTTAGTTTCACCACTAAAAAAAGTAATATTTTATTCCATAATAGTTATGGAATGATCATGAGTTCATGGATCATATCTACATGTTTTAGTAAATGCACATTCTTTAGTTTGCAATAGTTTGGTGGAATAAATGACAAGTAGCAATGTCTACAATAACCAATTCTACCACTTTTTTCTTTGACTCTTTAGTACAAAGTTTAGGAAAAATCTTCATGTCATGATAATTTTCCTCAATATATTCAAAAAATAAATTCTATTTATTTTTTTCCTCCTTGTCTTTTTTTACTTATTTGATCTTTGTGCAAAAAAATAGAAACTAACTTTTCAAATGTTAATGCATTTGGATTCCCCTTCATCATTAAGCAAATAGTGGAAGAAAACTTTGATAAGAATCAAGAAATATATTTAGAACAACCTAGAAAATTAAAGGATCTGCGACAATTAATTCCTCCATCAAATCTTTTATCTAATTAATCAGAAAACTATCCAAAGTATTACCTTCATTCATATGATCACTCTCAAATTTTTTGGAGGAAAGTAGCACAAGCCTCATGTCTTGCTTGTTATAATGTGGAAAGATTATCGCAATCATCCTTTAGTATTTTGCATGAGTGTCGATAATGGCATGCTTGATAAATAAAATAGTCAAGGTGTCTACCTATGGATCTTTACCATCCCGTTGAAGTTGCTTTGTAGTGGCTAGGGATGCTCGTTGTGTACCTCACATAGTTGAAATTGGAGTTATAAGAGGACTCAAAATATGAGATGCACTAGAACTTGAACCTATAGCATTCCGAACACCCTCTCCATCTTTGGCATTATGAGGAATTGTAGCTACGACTAGGTATATTTCAACACCATGCACAATACTCCATAGTCCCTTTGCAACCAATACATGCCATACCATCTATAACCATAATGGGTAGTTGGAACCTTCTAACTTATCATCGAAATCCAACATGTGAAGACATGATTGTTTTGAGCCATGGATGGTGACTATACACTAACGCAAAAAAAATATCTATTTCTTAAAAACCTTCTAGGCCATTCTTTGCAAACCAATTGTAGTAATGATATGAATTCCACTATAACAATGGCATCTATGGCCTTTGGATCACTTGTCAACTACTCGATTGACTTCAACTCAACTCTGTGTAGCACTTGTTCTGATTTTGCCTTAGTGATATCTTTTGGGATTTGATCAACAAAATATTGTTATGCTTGCCCTTCTCTTCAATTTAGTGCTTTAGTGTAGTTGCTTCTTCCTCTCTACCTTGAAGTTGATTCCATTGTTTCTAGGTTAGATCTAGTAGATGGGTAAATTTTACTTGGCTATATTTTACATGTTCGATCAATATATTCTTCTCCTTCTCTATTGTTGTTAATTAAGCATAATCGTTTTTAGCATTTGGTAGCATCATCTATATTTCTCTTAAAATATTTTGGCATGTTTTGTCAAAATCTTATTACTTGCTATAATCCTTTGCATTCTATCATAATTTCTTGATTTAACCACAATCCTTTGGCCTTCCACCACATGATTTATTTCTTCATCCTTTGGCTAAGCTTTGATCAACTTGAATTCAAACCCTTTTGGCCACTTTCTAAGCTTCCTTAAAAACTTCCCCTCCCTTTTTGTGTCATCCTCAATAGAAAACTTTATGTCATCTCGGATGCGTGTGAATATTGATGCACATATATCATGTGCTGAATATTAGCATCATAGTATAGTAGTTGGCACCTACATGACCTCTTAAACAGGTAGATTGTAGCTTTTTTGGAGATTATTTTTGAATATCTTTTTTGTGTACCCTTGAGAGGAAGATAAATGGTGTGATCTAAATTAGTAGTAGTCCCCATCTATGTTGAAGACATCTAGTTGGTTTCCTACAAGGAATATGTGAATACTAATGCAAGATATACATGTGTTCTTTCCTCATATACAAGGGTTCACTCTTGTGCATAGCTTTGTAAAGGTCTCATGCAAGGCCATGTAATGTGGCCCTAATTTTTATGCATACTTTAAGTGCAATTGACATGAATGGTGCAAGAGACAAGGTTATGCATTTAGACACATGGTTATCACACAAAGAGGTCCTAGATCGACCAACTCCATATGGCTTTTCCTTGGTTGATTATTTTTGGTCATGTGTCTCTTCTTTTTAGTGCATGAGATGGGGCCTAAACCTACCCCTATGGGACCTTGGATAGAAAGATTTCTTGCAAAGATCCACCTCATACTCACCCCTTAGAATTCTTGGTCATCCATGGCACTAATAGTCTTAGGTATCCAAATCTATCTAGCTATAGGTTGTGGATCTATTTGTGGGGAATTTTTTCTTTGAGGTGGCTTTTTATGTGAGGCTTGTTTCTTCTTGTGAATGTGAGGATGATCCTCAGATTTTGTTTCTAGATTCTTGGGCGCCTTTTATCAAATAGCCAATCTTGTCTTAGGATAACCTATTCAATTAGATCATCATCCTCATAGACAAATATTTTCACTCCTAATTTGGCTTTGCCTAAAAGCATGGGAATAGTAACTTCTCCAACACATGGGGATTGTATTCCTGCTAAGCCTATCAAGTATGCTTCCAAAGGTTTCATTTTAGCCTTCAAAATCTATACAAGGGATAGTTCAATCACTTGTATCAATAAGGAATTCGACCATATGTTTAGGAAAGTGTCTTGATTGAGCAGCTATTTGGGGTCTTTTTTTCGTGATTGGTTTTTCCCTTGAATTCATGTGACACATAGCCATGGAAAAGGCTTGTGGTTGTGTGAATGAATCCATTAGAATTTCTCTATGCACATTAGAGCACATGTTTGGACCTACATGCTTCAATAGCAATTCTTTTCTTACAGATACACTATAAGACTTCTTGTTCATCCTCTGCTTGGGTGTGTTGTTCTTCTTGTCATCTATTTTTAGCCACTTGCAGTTGCTTAATGATGTTTGCAGTGATTGGTTTTGGTAGAGCTTGATTCTAGAACCACTCGTATAATTTAGAAAAATATCCCCATCAAGTGTGGCTAATTGAATGGCACCATATGTGATATGCAATGTATCACATAGGGTCCATGAACACATTTCTACAACTTCTTATCGAGTTGTTTCAAGGGATAAACAAGTAATAGATTTCATTCCTCAAGGTTCTTTTTGTCGTTTCTTATGTCATAGACATCGATTGGAACATGAAGGTGTGTTTTTTGTAATGCATCAAGTTTATCCACTAAAGTAGATAACTCATGAACATTCCACTCGTAATATCTAGCTAATTTGAGAATTTTAACAAGTAATTCAATAGGTAGAATCCATATTTTCCATATAAAAAATTAAAGGGACTAGTCCCTAACATCCTCTTTTAAACAAATCCGTAGGCCTGAATTGCATGATATCATTTCTTATCCCAATCTGAGCATCTTGAATTTACTATGTTTTTCAAAAGGATGCATAAAACTTTGTTGGATCTCACCTTGATCGTTTGCTTGCAAATGATAAGGAGCTGATTTTTTATGAGAAACCATGAACTCTTTTAGTAGTGCCTCTATGAATTGGTTGATGAAGTGAGTACCATGATCACTGATTATCTCAATTGTGAGACCAAATCTAGGAAAAAATTGTTCAAATAAAAATTTTGTAGTGGTTTGAGCATCAAACTTAATTGTAGCTCATTTCTCTACTTGCTTAGTGACATAATGCATTGCTACTATGATGTACTCTGCATGAGATCCTCTATAGGTGGACTACTAGGACCAATATTTTCTATCCTCTTTTTGCAGATGTGCATCTTGCCATCATGACCTCAGATGCATTTGTTCTTTGTTAAATGGATATTTTGTGCTTTGGAAAGTATCACAACTACTCACAAATGTTTGAGCATCCATTCATAAAGTGGGTCACCTTAGACTGGCAAATAGAATCATTTGAGTTATCTGATCTACAAAAAATGTCCATCCACAACACTTGAGTGATTGGCTTCGAATAGGGGAAAATAATAATCTTCATGTACACTAAGGAATAAGAAGTTATCCTTGCCTCGCTTGTAAAGCATTTTTCCAAAACGATCATAATCATGACTCTCTTGGTGTAAGCCTGTTTGTTTTGGAAAGGTCATTTATGAAGGATAAGTCCCAAACTTCAAATAGTTGATTGTGTTCTTGCTCCATGATGTTCATGCAGAAACATAATATAGAGTAGCATGCTCAATTATGGGAATGACTTGGTAGGTTGAATAGGCACTCACATAGTCATGTATTGTTCGTTCCATGTGTGGCCAATAGATTCCATTTCTTTGCATGTTCTACAAATTCCTTGATTTAGAAGATGAATACTAAAAGCATCCACATGAGCTCTATTGACTAGAGGTAGATGCTCATCTTTCGTCACACAATAGGAAATTATCCCATTGACATCTTTGCAAAATAACCAACCACCATCGATGTGCAAGTTCTTGGCATTACTTCTTCCTTGGTGAAGTGCACATATGCATGAACTGGACCACATGAAAGGACATGAAAAATTGGTTCAAACCATTTTGGCATGATCTTTACATTGAACAAGTAGGATTCTGACAAGTCATCATTCATTGAATCCCAAGGGTCAAAAATTTAAATTCTCGACAAGTGATCAACTCTAACATGTATGCTACCCTTTTTTACTACCACTTCGAAATCCTATTCCAGGAGGAGAAGGAACCATTGTAATAATGTGCTAGTCACATAAGGCTTTTTCACAAGATATAGTAAAGCTTGGTGGTCTACAAAGATCTTGAACTTATGCCCTAGTAGGTAGTGTCTAAACATTTTGACTGCATTGACCATTCCAAGTCCTATTCTTTCGATACTAGTATAAGTGCATTTAAGTGGGATGAGTTTTTTACTTGCATATGATACCCCCATCAACATGTACCAAGATGCAACCAACTGAGAAATTGGAAACATGTACATGGATATGGAATGGTTTATTCCAATCAGAGGCCTTCAATATCGATGCTAAATGAGGTTCCTTTTGAGTTCTTAAAATGCATTTTCACACTCATCTATCCACTCAAAAGTCATTAACAATCCATACATAGGCTGACAAATGGTTTCATACTTATGTATGAACCTTCTATAATATCCACAATATCCGATAAAAGCTTGGATTTCTTTTGCATTTCTCGGTTGTGGCAATTTAGAGATTGCTCTCACTTTCTCTTCACCATTTGACATGCCATTCTTGGAGACTGTATGCCCAAGGATTTGGCCTTTGTAGCCCATGAAGATTTCATATATGAAACTGACAGCTAGCAATTTATTCCTTAATCTTAGCAATTTATTCCTTAATCTATCACTCATTTTATTTTCTTATAGGCCCAAGAAAAGACATCCCGATTCTCTCATAAAAGATATATGAGATCTTCTTCCTCTGAGCTCGATAGACTGTTTGTGGTATACGAGAATCTCTCTTCATTATCCTCAACTCTTATGACCACTTTCTTTATATCCTCTCTATTTTCATAACACCCTCCCATGGTCTTTTCACACTTAGGCATATCCACAACAATTTTGTGATCCTATCCAGCGGGCATGGTTTAGCGGATGTGCCTAGTACTCCTAGGCAGATGGCCAAGGTTCAAGTCTCACCTAGGGCTTGATGCCTCAGAGGTCCCCAAGATGGGTGCCTCTACCTTAGGATCTCGGGTGTGTGTGTCTTTCCAATTCATTGTACTCTCAAAAAAAAATTATGATCCTCTACTTGATATTTCTTGAAGTGCGCTGGAACTTCAAAACATGGAGACAATCGATCCAAAACACTTATGCAAAGTTCCAAATAGAGAAAAGACTCACCAATGCTGGTTACTGTGGCGCATGCCTAGGGTTTTGGTGTTTCAATCGTGACTCTCCCCCACTCCCCCTGGTGGGGAGTGTTCCCAGCCTCCATGCCTTCTCCCTTCCCCCTCATCGAGAGGGGGACGTGCGCCCCTTCTCCTTCCCCCTCGTCTGGAGGGGGAACTCCGTGGTGTACTATACAGGGAAGGTCTCCCATGGCGTTGTATGAAGCTCTACGCAGTGGCTTGATGGACTACGACAAAGGCTCTGATGCAGATGATTTTAGCAAGATGCTGCACAATGGGATGGAAGACAGTGTTGTGGTCATCACTGATCATCTCCCTGCGGACATCATGATGTGCAAGCAATTGAGCCCTAGTGCTCTTAGACCTGTGGAGGAGATCATAGATGCTCACGCCCACCCGCTGAAGAGGTCCTATGCAGATACTGCTCGACACGAAGTTCGATATCAAGGTGATGTTTTTCCTATTAACCTTCTTCCTAGTACTTCCCAAGGGCACTTGCCTCCTGGGGTAAGGCTCAATACTGATGAGATTAACCCTCAAGAACTATGTGTTGATAGTGACTGTGAAGAGGAAACCCTTGTGATTGACAGGATGTCGCTAGATAATTGGCATGAACATCTTAGCAACAGAGTCATCATAGGGTTATGCCACAGGCCGAGACCCCCACAAGAAGTCCTTAGGGTTTGGTTAAAAAACAATTGGGAATCAAGAGGTGTGGTGGAAGCATGTGCAGTATTGTCCGAAAAACTACTTACTTTTTTTTTTGAGGATGCCAATAGCACGCTACATGTGTTGATTGAGGGTCAAGGCTTATCAAGAATATCCCTATCTCTCTATTCAAATGACATATTGGATTTAACCCAAAGGGCCCCAAACCTACTAAAATTCTGGTCTGGGTTGAGTTCCCAGACCTTCCTCTTGACTTTTACCCGTGGGTGGAAAATCTAGGGAAAAAATTGGGCCGGGTTCTAGGTCAAAGATCTAGGAATAACATAATCAATACTAAGTGGGATCCTCAAATACTTATTGAAGTAGATGTCTCCAAAGACATCAAAACTCACATTGCCATTAAATACTCCAGTGGTCGTAAGTTGCACGTGCAAAAAGTCATGTACAGAAATCTGCCCAATGCCTGTTATAATTGCTACAAGCAAGGTCATCTTATTAAGGAATGCCCCCTCATCCCCAAATAGGAAGTTCAAGAAGAAGCTAAAAATAAAGTTTCAGACCAAGCTGTTGTGGGTAACCTAAACCCTCTGCATAGGAAAAATATTAATAAATCTAAAAAAAGACCTTTAAGTCTGACAATATTTTCAATATCCTCCTGGATGACATCTCTAATCCTTTTGAGGATAAAGCTAACCAAGTTCCTGATAAAAACTTTTTGGATTGTACTACTGATGGTCTGAATGATTTTGCAGATTCTAATAAGGATAATGTGAGCTCCTTCTCCAATAACCACCATGAGCAGGGATGGAAAGTGGTAGGCAAGAAAAACAAAGTTGTTTTACCCCCTCAAAACTCTGTGAACAGTACTGGTGTTGTTCAAGAAGTCCCAAAGATTCAGTTACACCCTCTCTTGGAGACTCAGGCACATGTGGTTTCCCAGGAAATTAATCTGCTGGATCAAGAAAAAATTGACAGGAACTTGAGTCTCAAGAACCTGAGATACTCTCAAGAACCTGAGTCCTCTAAAAAGGCTTCCTTCACTCCTAAAACCAAAAGGAAAGAGGTTGTCAGGACTTCTCTGGCAGTGTTCAAGCCCACCAAAAATAGTAGGAAGTAATGTATCTTCTCTTATTGTTGTTATATATGTCTGACATCTACATTTGTTCTTGCAACATCAAAGGTATCATAGACCCTGTTAGAGCTAAGATGTTGAACAACTTGCTATATAATCTTCCTAAGCAGCCTGATGTCATTTGTCTGCAAGAGTTGAAAGTGGGGGGTAACTCTCTTCTCTTCAACCTCAAAAGGGTTTCTTCTAGGTATAAATGGTTTGTCACTAATCATTGTGCTGGTAAAGGTGGGTGTGCTATTGGAGTCTCTTTCCGTCTTCTGCACGCTTTTATTGATTGTAAAGTAAGTACTTCTAATCAATGGTGTTCGGTCACCCTTAGTAACCCTTTTGATATCACTATCATCTCTGTTTATGCTGCTAATAGTGACTCTGTTCGTTTTGACTGTTGGTGTGAAATTAACTGTCTTCAAGGCCCCATTATCGTTGTTGGGGATTTTAACATTGTGTCTGACATTAACGATAGATGGAATGAAAAAGGTAAAGTGATCAAAGGGGCTGAAAAAGAGGCCTAGTTTATATTGTGTAAACCCCTAGAGCTAGTTGATATTTCTAGGTCTTCCGGGATGACCTGGACCAATAAGCAATCGGGCAATGCCTTTATTGCTGCTAGGCTTGATAGATGCTATGTTAGCATCCCTTTTGTCCAAGGGTGTTTGGATATCTATGTTAATCTTGACCCCTCTCTGGTTATGACCGATCATATCCTCTTATGGTTACCTTCAAAAAAGGTAACCCTAAT
The DNA here is from genome assembly GCA_020310875.1 of Ceratopteris richardii. Lineage (NCBI taxonomy): Eukaryota > Viridiplantae > Streptophyta > Polypodiopsida > Polypodiales > Pteridaceae > Ceratopteris > Ceratopteris richardii. The sequence goes on along the minus strand of CM035426.1, from coordinate 164,427,169 downwards.
CTTAGAGCTGGATGGCCCCACATTGACTGCAATCTTCTTAAGCTTCCTAGTGTTATGAACCACACCAAAAGTATCATCACCTGTAACTTTGAGCTAGAAAGTTCTCCTAGCAAAGCTTGGTCCAACTCTATCAAAGATATCCAGAAGCTTTTCACTCAACTCAAGTCCTTAGCCAAACAAATCAGGGCTAAACGAAGACATTCCATTGTTGATAGGCTAGCTCACCTTGATGCCAACTCCCAATAGTATCATGATCTCTCCTTGAGGTTGTGTAAAGAGAGGTATCTTGAACCTAGTTATTCTCTTGCCTCTTCTAAAGAATTTTGGAGTGAAAGATTGATAGAAATAACAACTACATGTTCTCCTTGATGAAAAAGCAAAAAGCTAGGGATTACATCCCTCCCTTGAAAAAGAAAATTGGTGGTCTTACTGGGAATATTTAGGAGTCTTTACAGGAGGCCAAGAGCTTCTTTATGGATGTTTTCTCTAGCTCTCCCAAGTGGGGGGAGGATATCCAGAGGGTTAGAGCTACTATTGCTTCAAAAAGGAAAAAAATGACTCCTAAAATCCTGAGCTCCATTCTGGACCTGCCCCTCACTGTCCCTGAGATCAAAGAAACCATCCATAAATTGAAACCTTGTAAATCTCCGGGGATCGACAATCTGCCGAATGAGCTCTTTATGATGTTGAATGATTTTCTCACTCCTTACATTCTTTTGATTTGGGAAGAAGTAGCTAGTGAAGGGTATCTCCCTTCTCACATCAACACTAGAGTGATCAGACTTATTCACAAGAGAGGCAGCAAGGATGATCTTAACAATTGGAGGCCCATAACATGTCTGAACACTATTTATAAAATCTTTTCCTCTACCATTGCTAGAAGACTCAACCCTATGATGAGATTTTTTATCCTTCCTGAGCAGAAAGGCTTTATCAAAGGTAGATATATTCTTGATGCAATCATCTCCTTATGGGAAGGTATGGATTATGCCTTGGATAGTGGGCAGGAATTTTATTTCCTCAAAATTGACTTTGATAAGGCTTATGCTAGAATTGAGTGGGATTTTATTCTGCAATCTCTGCATGACTTGGGGTTAGGTAGACGTTTTATCAAATTTGTTAGCACCCTCTTTGGTAATGCTTATTCTAGGGTGGCGATAAACGGGCATCTCTCTGAACCTTTTAAGCTTTCTAGATCTATAAGACAAGGACGTCCCCTTGCCCCTCTCCTGTTTGCCATTGCAAGTGACTCTTTAGGTTGGCTGGTCAAGGATGCTGTGGATAGAGGTCTCATCAAAGGCATTGAAATTCCTAACTCCCCCTCCCCCCTTTGCTTGCAAATGTTTTTTGATGATACTAATGTTGTTCAGCTGACAACGATTCCTTGAAGGTTTTTCTTGAATGTCTAGAAATGTTTTGTACTGCTATGGCTGCAAAGTCAACCATAGCAAAACTGGTTTTAAATCCTCAACTAATGTCATTCCTGACAGTATTACCCACCTTGGTTGTGATATCATCAAGGAAGGTGAAGTTTTCAGGTTGCTTGGCATTCCTATGGGATTCAACATTTCAATGGCCCAATGATGGGAGTGGGTTTTAGAGAAATTCAAAAAGCACTTGTTTTTTTGGTATGATTCTCACAACTCCCTGCCCCATAGATGTTTTATCCTCAATCATTATGTTCTCCCTAAATTGGTTTATTTCTTAGCCTGTTGGTCTCCCTCCAAAAAGCAGGTGCAGCAGGCTATTTCCTTGGCCAGGAGATTCCTCTGGGGAGATAATGCTCTTTACCAAAAAATTGCAAAAGTTTCATGGGACATATGCTGCCTTCCTAAACACCAAGGTGGATTGGGCATCTGTTGTCCTATTAAAATGGCAGATAACCTTGCAGCTAAGTGGACTTTAAGAAGTACTTCTTCCAATGATATTTGGGCGGTTCTCTTGCAGAGAAATTTATCCAAATTCCACATTTCCAATTATAAGGCTTGGAGCAACATTAATTTGTGGGATATCATTGCTTCCCCTCTAACCATTACTCATGTTGGTAGTCAGCTTGTCTGCAGATTCTGGAATGCTTGGTTCAAAGCCAAAAACTGTTCTGCCATTAAGTGGAGGTTGTTGTTTTCCTCTAAGATTTTTTTGCAGGAATCTCCCTGGTATGGTATGGTTGCTCAATGGAATAATTGTGGACTGGCTATCAAAGAACATAAATGCCATAAAGCTGGCTTCACTACTTGGAGTGACCTTATGAGCAATGGGGAAGTGGTTTTGATCAAGAGCTTTTTAATGATATTGACTTGTCTGATGCTTGTTTGCAGGTGTTGAAGACCCATAAGTTGCTGCTCGAAGATAAGCTGGACAGTTGTCTCATTGCTAAAGTCAGCCTTGCTGAGGTGGCCAGTTTCATTTACAAGAAGTTCAAGACATCTAAAGGGGATATATCTCAAATTGTTGCCAAACTCAACCAAAGGTGGTCTTGCAGCTGGTCTTCCAGTCAGTGGTCACACAGATTTAAATCTTTGTGGGCCTTCCCTGATCAGGGTAAACACTCCTACCTTTAGTGGCTTATGCTTCAGAATGGATTGTGGATTGGTCCTAGAGTCAGGAAAATTCAGATAAATGGAGGGCTGTGTACCTTCTGTGGCAAGGAGGAAGATGTTAACCACTTATTTTATGAATGTCATCATGCAAAACACTTTTGGGCCATTGTGGAGCTCTATCTTCAATCCAAAAGTTATCCTGGTCTCAAGCAGGATTCTGTCATCATTGGCTGTTGTTTAAACATGGATATCCTACTATGGAACATTTGGAGAGGTTATATCTTATGGCACATTTGGTGTAGTAGGAACAATATGGTTCTTGGTAAAGAAAATAGAAATTTCCTCAAATCTCTTCCTAGAACTCTGAAGAAAGCCTCTGTAAATTGTATTCAATGAATCAAATCAGCTCATGAGAACTAGGAAAGTATATTTAAAGAGTTAAAGACATGTAAACCCTCCAAATGGAGGAGTACCATAGCCCTGATATACTCTGCCCAGAGGCTTGACATGGCCTCATTCTTGTAACACAGTTTGCTTGTGGCTCTTGCTCCTTGCACAGTCTCTATAGCCCTCTATTAATCTAAATTTTCCTGCTTTTTTCTCCAAAAAAAAAAAAAACATGGAGACAATTGACTTATTGCTAGGGACACCAACTCATTCAATGAAAGTCTCGTTTTCATGGATTTTATAGATGACTCGTGGAGACTCATTCATGTTTAAAGGATCATTCGGGGTCCCCATATCGTTCAAGTATTCTACTTCATTATCCTTGGGCCCCTCCATATAAAAAGCAGGATATTTGACAATGGTTGATCCTTTGTCATCTTGTGAATGTATTATCACTTCGCAAGGTAGTGGCATCTCATATGTTGGATCTTCTTCCATGAGGCCTAGTGAAAATAAATCGAATTCATAGACACCTTCATTGCAATGATGTGTCAATGTTTGCATTTTTACAACTAATTTAGGTGGCTCTCAAAGTATGCAACCAATTGAAAGGATCAAATTTTTCCTCTCTAAGGTTAGAGGGATATTCAAAATTTTTATGATCTGAATATATGGAGGGAAGAAACAGCTCCAGATAGGGAGGGCACATGGACGATCGACAACCCGAAGTTCGGCCATATATGTGCTTTTTTGCCAGAGTGGAAAGCGTCGCTGCTGAGCTGTACAGTTAAAGAAGGGGTGAGCCGAATAGACTATCACCCCTCTACTTTTTTCAGTTCGCATGTGCGTGGTTATCAGGTTATCAGAGCATTCACCATACCCACCCATGATGCATGTGCCCTCAAATCTCTGTTCGATCAGTCAAAAAGTGTGATCGAACAAACGCATCAAAGATGCATGTGCCCCAGTAAGAGTGCATATGATCGATCTATAAATGCCTGGAATCAGTCGAAATGATGTAGTCCAACTGTCCAAGTTACTTTCTCTCTCATGGTCTGCGTGTTGTATGACTTTACTTTGTTAGAGAGATGGACAATGTCGACAGAGATGGTACCGTGCATACTCCACAAGTCAATTGTGTGTGTGTGTGTGAGAGAGAGAGAGAGATGGATATCACGTCTGCTAAACTTGCAGCTTTATGTAGTAAATCCAAAGACTCAAAATCTTATCGCTTTGAAGTGGAAACTCTCTGGAAGTGCACTTTCTCTTTGTTTGCAGCTTTTTGAGAGAATCCCTCTTAGCGCATGCTTGTACACTGTACTTGGGTGGTTAGAAATGCTGAATTCTCTATTGTCTTTTATGCTGTAAGGATCACAAGTATTATCTATCAGATTACAATCCTTCTTGCATGACCAGATGATCCTTGCAAATTGCAATGTTGAAATTGAGTTCTTTTTTTTTTGTTTTTTTTTTTTGAGAAAAACAGGAAGTATAAAATTGATGCTAGAAAAAAATTACAACATCAGCAGAACACTACTCAAGTTGGAGGGGGAGGACTCACTTGAGATAGTGGTTAGCATAATCATCAAGGAATGTGATCATGTCACTCCTAGAGTTTGAATACATGGGGAGGAGTTTGGCTTTCCAAACATTGTGTCGGTTATTCTTCATAATCAAAAAGGGGCTCATGTGATCCACATGCGGATCTTTACAAGAAGTGATGAAACTAAGGACTTTCTTTAAACCCAGAAGACATGAGTAAAAGTAATCTTTACAATTCTTACTAAAAATGGCACTATTCCTATTTTTCCAAATATACTACAAGAGGTGGTTTCTTATAATCTGCCACAAAAGGATGTCCATGCCACAGGATTCTCCTATCAAAATATCTTTGCAACTGGGTATTTTGAGCCCCTGAATCTGACAGAAGGACCAGATTACCACCCAGAATCTGACAGCAGATTTACATTTGATAAATAAATGATCCAAATCCTCTTCTTTCCCACAGAGCTTACAGAGACCAGCATCAATTTTATACTTCCTAGCATGACAACCAGTCCAGACACCTTTGTGAAGGATGAGCCAGTTAAGAGTGGCCTGTTTGTTGGAGAGAGGGAAGGCCCAAGCACACTGAAACCTGTACTTCCATTGAAGATGGGACCATTGCAGATCCCATTTTTTGTTGAGTTTCCCAGAGATCTCCTTTATGCTTCTAACCCTTCTCTTGTAGGAGCTTAACATATCCTCAGCCAAGACTTGGAGTGTGATCTCTTTCTTCCATAAATTGGCCTCCATCTTTTCAATCAGCTGCTCTTTCTTGCCCAGGAGAATCTGTTTACACTGCACAGACAAACCATCAAAATCAAGAATATAATTGTTGTCTACAACTTCATCTTCAGTCATCAGGTCCTTCCAATGAGCAAAGCCTTTTTTCCTACATTTATTCCATCTGATAGGGAGGGACTGGTGAGTGTCTCTTTCAGACCATCCTAGCCACATAGAATCCTGCTTAATGAAGGAAGAATTGTTAGCAAACCAAATAGGGAGAGTATAGTTGGATTTAACTATCATCCAGGCCTTCCAAAAATTACATATAAGTTGGCTACCCTTAGGGACAAAAACAGCCGGGGAAGAGATCACATCCCAAAGAGAACAATTATCCCAATATTTATTGTTCTTAACACTGAATCTGTTAACATTCCTTTTGATCAAACAAGCCCAGTAATCATTGGAGGAAATGGATCTAACAATCCACTTGGCAGCCATTTGAGTTGCCATCCTGGTAGGGCAGATAAGTCCAAGGCCTCCTTCCAATTTTTTCATACAACAGATGCTCCAGGCAACTTTGGGAATTTTTGATTCCCCCCATAAAAACTTTCTAGCCAGAGAAATAGCCTGCCCCAACTGCTTTTTACTTGGCTGCCAGCAAGAAAGAAAATAAGTCAGAGAGGGGAGAATGTAATGCTTCAGAAGAAAAGTTCTCTGAGACAGACTGTTATCCACATAGGCCCATTTATGAGTTTTAGCTCTAAATTTATCAAGCATCCAATTCCATCTCTGTTCATTAGAAATGCCAAAACCCATAGGTATACCAAGCAATCTAAAGACTGATCCTTTTTTAATAATGTCACACCCAACAGACTCAACACAGCAAGGGATCTTATTATCAGTGGTATAAAAACCAGTTTTTTTATGATTGACCACAGAACCACTAGCTGTACAGAAAACATTAAGACAATTAAGGAAATGAATAGCAGAATTTTCATCAGCCTGCATTAACATGTTAGTGTCATCTGCAAACATTTGGAGCCCCAGAGGAGAGGGAGCCTGAGGAATAACTAAACCAGTTATGGTCCCTTTGTTAATGTGGTCCTTGACCAACCAGCCTAAAGCATCACTGGCAATAGCAAAAAGAAGAGGGGCCAGGGGACATCCTTGCCTGATGCACCTGCACAATTTGAAAGGGCTAGAGAGACTACCATTGACAGAAACTTTAGAAAAAGCATTACCAAAAAGGATACTAACATGCTTAATGAAGTTTTTTCCAAAGCCAATGTCATGCAAAGATTGAAGAATGAAGTCCCACTCATTTCTATCATAAGCTTTATCAAAATCAATCTTAAAGAAATAGGTATCAATATTTAGCTCATTGTAATACTCCAGCCCCTCCCAAATAGTAATAATATTATCAAGAATAAATCTGCCTTTAATGAAACCTTTCTGCTCAGGGAGGATGATGCTATCCATAAGAGGACTCAATCTTCTGGCTAATATGGAAGCATAGATTTTATACAGAGAAGTCAGACAGGAGATGGGTCTCCAATTATTCAAATCATCTTTGGGCCCTTTTTTGTGGATTAATTTGATAACACCAGTGTTGATAAAAGAAGAAAGGGATCCCCTTCTAGAGGCTTCTTGCCAAATCTTAAGAATAATGGGCACCAACTCTTCCTTGAAAACCTGAAAGAACTCATAAGGCAAACCATCATGACCTGGAGATTTCCCAGGCTTCAATTTGCTAATGGATTCTCTGACCTCACCCTCAGAGAGGGGCATGTCAAGGAGGGAGTCCATTCCCTGAGGATCCATTTTTTTCCTACAAAGGGCAATGGCAGCTCTTGCACTCCAGACACCATCCCCTCTCTTGGGAGGTTGGGAGAATACATTGGCAAAGAACCTATGAGCAATCTGAAGATTATCCTTCATGCTAGAAGCAAGAATACCATCTTTATTTTTCAGCAGGGGGATGAAGTCCCTGGATTTCTTCTTTCTCAACAAATCAAACATGTAATTATTAGGTTTGTCCATTTTTCCTGCCCAGAATTCTCTAGAAGAGGCAAGGGCACCTCTAGCAAGGAGGTAGTCCACTTTCTTAACTTTTTCCTGAAGGTCCCTGATTTTAGTTCTTTTGATATCCAAATCTATGTTAGAATTCTCAAGAAGATTCATCTCCTGAATAATCATCATCCTCCTCTTGTATCTGATATCTTTGGCTTTCTGCTTATAATACTTAATCCACTTCTGGATATCTCTAACAGTCCTTTCCCAGGCCACAAAAGGAGACAAGTCCATAGAGAAATGAAACCTAATAATATCAGAAATTTTCTCTTTCACAACAGGAATCTTGAACAACGAAGAGTCCAAGTGGGGCCAACCAGACCTGTAGTTGGGGTTGTTAAAGTAAAGTTTAATAATCAGCGGAAAGTGATCAGAAAGAAAAAAAGATTGATCAACATTACAACAGTAGTTCCAAAGATCATGACTCCTAACAGCATGCATATAAAATCTGTCCAACCTAGCAGAGAGTAAGTTTCCCTGATTCCTGTTATTCCAAGTGTGCCCAGAGCTAACAGAAAGATCCACCAGGTTGTGTTTACTCATCAAATTAAACCAGCAATGTTTTTCACTACCATAAATAACATTATCACAATTACCAGACCTGTCCCCACTATTAGTGACCATATTAAAATCACCAGTCAACCAAAGGTCCCCATTGATCCTAGGAATTTCTTCCCAGCATCTGGCTCTCTGCAAAGCATGATTAGCCGCATACACACTCACAATAGTAACTTTGAGAGGCAATTTGCATTTAACAGCAACCCATTGGTTAGTAGGACTAATCATAATCTCTTCAATTAAATGATACAAACTATTAGCAACACCAATGGCCGCCCCGCCTTTGCCTTTGTGATCTGTATGCACCCAGTGACAGTTATTATTAATAGTCTTCAAGTTCATCATAAGCGGGGGCCCACCTAACTTTAATTCCTGTAAGCAAATAAAATCTGGCATAAGAGAAGAGTCTTTGAACCATTTATTAATCATTTTACCTCTGATCGGGTCAGAAAGACCTTTCGTATTAAGAGAAACCAGTTTAATATTATCCATGAATAACAAATAAAGGACAGAAGCAGACCAAAGAGAAACCTGCCAAAGGAAAACAATCTTACTTTTTCAGGTTCTTACCTGGCTTCACTGCAGAAACAGAGGACCTTATGGTATCTTTCCTCTTAGAGTTAAACTTATCTTTACCTTTAGGGCTAGGGGAGCTAACATTTGTCATGCAAACATCTTCTTTGCTGGTCCCTCCTGTAAAATCTTGATCAGTAGATAACTCATCATACCTGTTAATTTGTTCAATAAACATATCTTCACAATTACTGTCATTAACTTTAGGGGAAACCTTCATAGTAATGGAATCCGGCAAGTTCCTGGAGGAAGACCCTGGAACATTGATACAGCTTCTTATACCACTGCCCAGAGATTTTCTATCTTGCTTAATTTGCTCCCCCTCTACCTCAATACCCGAATCACGACAGTCAGTATCATTAAGATCTTCGAGAACCTTAAAGGGATTGAGAATCTCTTTAACCAGAGTCTCAGATCTGAACCCCAAATTAGGGTTTTTTTTTTTCTGTTTATAAGAAACTTTTTTAAATCCTTGCTCATCTTTGACTTGAGTCGAGTTGCTAGGAGCAGAGGAAGGGGGAGATTCTTCTCCAACTCCAGCCACCTTGCTCTGATTTTTGGCTAAAAGGGGGCAGTCTTTAATTAAATGACCTTGATTGTAACAGTTAAAGCAGGCATTAGGCAGATTTTTATAAACAACCTTTTGAACATGCAGTTTAAATCCCTCTGAGTTCTTAATGACAATTTCAGTCTTAACCTTTTTAGAGATATCAACCTCTATCAACATTTGAGGCTCCCATTTGGGATTGAACTCCTTTCTAGGTTTTTGCCCAAGAATTTTTCCGATTAGGGAACCCAACTTTTCGAGTCAGGGGTAATACTCCACAGGGAAATCAGGGAAATCCACCCAAATGGGTATTTTTGTTGGTTTGTTGGTTCTTGGGTTAAAACCAGGGTACCATTTATAGAATGACAGGGGGGTGTTTCTAATTATCCAATGACCCTCTGCAATAACTTTCAGAGCATTGTTCACATCTTCAAAAAAGAAAAGGTAAAAGTTATTTGGCAGATATTGCACATGTCTAGCAAAGAGCCCCTTACTTTCCCAGTTAGTCCTCATCCAAGTTTTAAGAACATCCTGAGCAGGCCTAGGTCCATGACAGTGGGCAATAACAACTTTATCTTCAAGGTGATTATTCCAGCTAATGAGGGCAGAACTTTCAATAGTTAGCGTACAATCATCCGAATCAGTTTCATCTTCGGGGTCAAGATCTACAGAATGAACCTTATCTTTATCATGTTCACTATCCTTACTAGAGCCGTCTATTTTGCTTTTACCTTTAAGATCCGAGAGAACAGAGTGGGGGAGATGCTTACCTTCCAGATTTTGATTAGCAAACACAGAGAAGAAGTCTTGCTTTGGTCTCTGTACCACCTTAGCATAGGACACAGGGGCGTTCAGTTGTTGACTTCCCTCACAACTGTCGTTCATCAAGACTTCATACTCAGTCGCGTTCCTGCCGACTCCGACAAGCATAGCATCAGCTTCTGTCAATCCTTTCTGAATGAACGCGTCAGATCTCATCGAGCTATTACTGCCAACATAAACCGGATTAAACATAGTTTTCATCAACAAATCAGTATCACCATTACTCGCAATAGGAAGACCATCACATATTGCGTCCTGCAGGGCCATCACGGGGGCACGGGTGCAGCGACACAGGCAGCAATGACAAGCCCCCCCTCTCACCGAGGGGGAGGGGGAGAGCAGAGAGGCTTCCCCTCCCAAGGAGGGGGAGGAAAAGAGAGCGCCGCGTCCCCCAAACCCTAGGGGAACGCGAAGAGGCACACAGCCCAAGGGCAGAGTTAACACGCCATAACTCTCCACTACTCACATACAGCTCTGCTTTTGTCTGGTGAGGCAGTCCACAAATTCAATGGCTCTCGAAAAGGTGTTCCTTGAAATTGAGTTCTTACTATTCAGCTGGCTCCAAAAATGCCCAACTTTCTTGCAGAATCTCTACTTCACCCCAAATGTTACAGGGACTTATTCGCCCAAATGGGAAAGCGTCTCATTCGGAGCTTCAAACGATGTAATATACCTCACCATTTTGGTGAGGAAGGTAGGAGAAAAAAATCATTTATTATCTGGCTAGAAAGAGTGGCTAAGGGGTCGGAACTTAGGAACAAAAGGGGCATATGCTTGTGTGCACATTCAACGTGGAATCTTTTTGAGAGAGGTCGAATCTTAGGAAGCAAAAGGGGCATATGCTTTTTGCACACATCTCAATCTTCCTACTCCTTGGATTGAAAACCAGTTATAGTTGCTTTTTGAGAGAGGCCGTGATATCCAAAGTTCAAAGTCTTTGCATTTGCTTGACTCTAGACACTATGATATCCAGGTTCCGTAAACATCACGACACATAAGGTTAGGCATTTTGACATCTATTCCCCATTGATATTATGGCAGCTTTTTGGTGACCTTGATCGGTTGTGTAGCAAACATCCATGGCTATAGTGAAGAAATTTATATGATATAGTTGGATGAGAGAGAAAGAGAGAGATATACACACATGCACTATGTAGAAGAGACCTTACCTTCAGTATGTAAATATATAAGCATAAGTTCCTACCAAAGTAGGGTCACATGACCCTTACCCCATCTAATGTAACCATGGTTGGAAACATACAAACAATGATGTAGGACTATATAATAATGTATAGAGGGAATCAAGATCTCAACCTGTATAGATCAAGCTACACCAATTTCCTCAAACAAGGGTGAATAGCAGTTCAAAACTGCTTCGCTTAGTGATGTCCAAATTTTGATTTGATCTTGTTTCGGTCTAGTAACTCACTATCATGTTTCGGTCTAGTAACTCACTATCATTGCAACTGAGCATGCAAATTTTTTTCTCTGTGCCAGAGCTATATACAGGTTTTGCTTCGCCAGTACAAATACCGTGAAGTCTACTACATGTCTAGTTGATCTTTATAGGGCATTTCTATTCAACTTTTTGAGATACAATTAGTTTTTTGCATCACAGTATTTAGTCACTCGCCATGGCTGAAAGGAATGATGTATTGTGTATGTTGGTTGATGAGGTTAAGTTGATAATTACTCATTGTGGGCATATATGATGCATCATGTATTGGTACCAGAAAGTTTGTGGAATACTATGGTGTGTTGAAAAATGTCCTAATACACCTACAAATACAATTATTGAAGGTGATACAAATGGTGTTAGACATGATGATCTTAAGATGATCACCCCTACTCATTTTTAATGACACTTTGAGTTTGTCAAATACAAACTTCCAGAAGTTTCCTATGATTATAACATCTCTATCGAAAACTATGGATATTGGTAACCAATACAATCTAAAGATATGCTAGATAGGTAGCTCTGGTACCTATGGAGCTTCTACTGTCCCTTGCGTGGGTATGAAATGAGCCATCTTGCTCAATCTATCTACCACTAGGATAGCATCCCTCTTCAAATTTGGGTCCATGGTAACCCCACTATGAATTCCATAAATACACTATCCGAGTTGTGCTCTAGAATCCATAAAGGCTATAAAACACCTAGTTTCTTAACCCTTTTTGCCTTGTTGACCTGACACATAAAGCATTGTTGAACATATGTGGAAATCTTTGGCAATTCTAGGCCACCAAAATATTCTTCCAAGTAGCTATATGGTTTTCTCAACACCAAAATTCCTTATAGAAGGAACATCATGGTCATCATGCATGAATTTTCTTCTCAAATCCTGAGAATCTGACATGCAAACCTTTCCTCTCTGTTTAACTATTCCATTCTCCATTGAGAAATTGGAATATGGACTTGAATTCTTTGATTTACGAGGAGAAGAAATAGATGAAAATGGCTCATCTCCTATAATAGAGTAATTATGCAAAGGGCGCATAGTTTTTGCACATCAAGGCATCCGATGTTACTTGCAAATGTTAATGCAATCTTTGTTTGTTGGTATCCATTGGATCTCCAAATGATGCAATCAATCAATGGTTGAATGAAAATTGATCATTCCTCCTGATAAGGATCCATTTTAGAACAGTGCTGGGCTGTGTACATATCACTTTTGGCCTCTTCATCTTTGGATGGTTTCTTAAATTTTGTATCCTTCATGGTTGGATCTTTGGTTCAGAGGGGACTACCGATGCTTTTGGCTTCCAAACCCATACCCTTGTTGATTCTCTTCTTACCATTGCCGAAGAGGTGAGTTTATCTCCTTTTGATCTTTGTGATTGGTTTTGACCCTTGCCTCTCCTTGGCTTCTTTGTTGAGACTTTTCTTGTGAGGGAGAGCATAGAGTTTTGTGTATGTAAGAGTTCCTAAGGTACCCACATCTGTAATCGCCCTTCTTGATCTCCAACTAATTCCTTAGGTGCCAAAACTATATATACGCCTATTGCCCTAATGGGCTACTTATCTTTGTACATTCTCTAGTAATACATTCAGTATTGTGTGTTGTGCTCCAAGCTTCTTCTTCTTCTCCCTTGTGCTGTTCGTGTGCTTTCGCAGATGTCTAACTCCAACAATTGGTATTAGAGCAGGTCGTCGCTTCACCTAGGGCACCACCGACACTCCTCCCTTTGTAATCTCAGAATCGCACGCATTTTGGTGAGCATACTCAGCGTGTTTTCGATATCAAAACAGCTTCACATTGTGGTGCCAAAATCGCGATCTGAGCTCGTTTCCGCCTCTGAATGCACTATCGTAGTGCTTGTGTAGGCTATTTCGTCTTTTTGTGCCAAAGCTATATACCAATTTTTGTTCGCCAGTATAAGCATCTCGAAGTCTGCTATAGGTCTCGTGGAGTTCGTATGGGAAGTTTTGTTCAACTTTTTGAGGTACAGTCAATTTTTTGCATCAAGGTATTTTAGTCACTGGCCATGAATGAAAGCAGTGATGTATTTTGTATGTGGGATATTGAGGATAATTTGGATGGTACCAACTACCCGTTATGGGCTTATATGATGCGACATGTGTTGGTTGCAAAAGGGTCGTGGAACATTGTGCAGGGTGTCGAAAAACATCCTATCACGCCTGCAAGTGTTACAACTGCAGGTATTGAAGCTGATGCAGAAGGTGTCGAAGATGATGGTATTCTGCATATTCCTATTCGTGCTATGGTTTCTGCTGCACCTACTACAGAGAAGATTTGTTGGGATGGCAAAGATGCCCAAACACATGCATTGATAGCTTTGTCTATCAAACGTGCCATTATGCCTCACATTCGCTCTTGCAGAACAGCTAAGGATGCTTGGGATACACTTACCACATTGTACCAAGCTAGGAATGCGGCTCGTGTTGCTTACCTCCGAAAACATTTGGAGAGTGAGCACATGAATGAAGGTGATTCTATGGACAGTTTCCTAACGAAGATCAAAGACTTGAAGGAACAACTGATTTCTGTTGATGAGGTTATACCAGATAGCTCACTTGTGCAGACCATTCTGAATGGTCTTCCTGATTCATCTCAGATTTTTGCTTCTACTTTTCAGTTGATGATGAAAGGAAATCCAAATGCCTTATCATTTGAGGAGTTAGTCTCTGTTCTGTTGCAGGAAGATCAGTCCAAGTAGAACAAGTCCATTATGCAAGTTGCAGATCAAGCTTTCCTGGCTAGTCAGAAGGGCGAAGGAAAATGGAGCTCTTCAACTAGTAAGCAGAAATCTACTAATTCTGCACATTCGAAGAAGGAAGATAAAGATGAGAAGAAATAAAAAAAGCAAAAATTGTTTTGTAAGTACTGTAAAGGGAATGATCATATCATAAAGAACTGTCCAAAACTGGCTGCTAAAGAGGCAAAGAAGAAAGAGGCTAGAATGGTTGTTGCAGAGGCCTCTACACCAAAAACAGAGTCTGCTAATCTTGTGCAGGAAGAAGAATGGGTGTTTACTACTGTCTGTAGTTTTGACCCATCTTCCCATGAGCAGTGCATGTCTGCACTAGACTCAGATGTTTGGTATTTTGATAGTGGGGCGACCAAACATATTACCTTGCAACATAGTTTCTTCTCTTCACTCGAGCTTGCCCCTACAGGGAATACTGTTACATGTGCCAACAAGTCCTCTTATCCTCTTATGGGAGTTGGTAAGATCATTTTGACTACTGCTGATGGTCACTTTGTCAGATGCTTTATTTATGCCAGGGATCAAGAAGAACCTGTTATCAGTTTTTGAATTAGCCAAGATTTTCTTGGTTGTGAAATTTGTTGATGATAGGTGTACAGTTCATGATCTGTCAAATGGCGATGTGATTATTACTTCTGGCATTTTATGTCGTGGGCTCTATAAGCTCATAAACTATGAAAGATCTGTAAATGATTTGGCATGTGCAGTAAATGATTCTCAAGCTATGTCAGATGCAGAGCTTTGGCATGCACGCTTTGGTCATCTAAATTTTGGTAGTTTGCTATGCCTGCAGAAATATGAAATGGTATCCTCTTTGCCCAAACTTGAGGCACCTAGAAAACATGTTTGTGAAGGCTGTATTTTGGGCAAAATGAAGCATTCGATCGATGATTTTTCCAGGCACGCATGGGTATATCCATTGAAGGCAAATTCTTAAGTGTTCATGTGCTTCAAACAGTTTTTGTTTTTCGCTAAATATCTATCAGCATGTAAAATGGGAACCCTCCGTTCTAATTGAGGGGGGGAATATATGTCTTCTGATTTTAATGCATTTCTGGCTCAACATGGGATAAAACATCAGTGTAGAGTGCCGTATACACCTCAATAGAATGGAGTTGTTGAACGAAAGAACAAGTCACTCATGGAGATGGTGAGGTGTATGGTCAAGAGTCAGGCTTTACTACATAGTTTCTGGCTTGAGGTTGTCATGTGTGCACCATATGTACTGAACAGGTGTCCCACTAAAGCGTTGCAGTCTATCACTCCATATGAGGCTTGGCATGATCGCAAGCCATCTATTGCTCATCTCTGTGTTTTTGGTTGTTTGTCATATGCATTAGTGCCTAAACAACATTGCAGAAAATTGGATGATAAAGCAGTAAAATGTATTTCTGTTGGGTACAGTTCTGAAAGTAAAGGCTATCATTTGTATCATCCATAGACTAAACGCATTCTGGTTAGCCGTGATGTTGTTTTTGTGGAAGATGCTATTCAGCCATTGCTTGCATGTACTAAGGAGACATCTGTTAGCTCCAAAGACATGTATGATATTTGCTACCTCTTTGTATAGGTGGAGAGTCTAGTGTTGGTCCCAATGAGGCAACTTCTCAACCTTTGCAGGTTTCATGTGATGATGCAGATCATTCCATTTCTGATGCAGATTTACATGATGCACTAGTTGATGAGAGAGCTGATATTGAGCAGGCAAAAACTATGCCAAAATGGCTGGTGCAGACTTTGCATGATAGCAAATTAGATGCAGGTTTGTCATATCATACTCGTTCATGCTCTCATATTGCCTCTTTTGCATGAGATTTCTATGTTATGGCTGCATCTAGTCTCTATGATGAGAATGAGCCTATTTCATTTGATGAAGCACAAAATTCAAAAAATTGGATGGCTGCTATGCAATCTGAATATGATGCTATAATGAAGAATGGTACTTGGTCTTTATGTGACTTGCCTCCTGGCAAGAAGGCCATTGGTACTAAGTGGGTATACAAGCTGAAGCATAAACCAAATGGTACAGTTGATAGGTATAAGGCAAGGCTTGTTGCAAAGGGTTATGCACAGGAAAGACGCATTGATTTTGATGAGACCTTTTCACCTACATGCCATATGACTACTGTTCAGAGCATCTGTGCACTTGGAGCTCATCATGGTTGGGATGTACATCAGTTGGACATTAAAACAACATTTTTGAATGGTGACTTGCATGAAGAAATGTATGTTTTTCATGTTAGATATGCTCAATGCCTCACCCTTATGTAGCACCAACATTTTCCATAACACTCTATTTTGTAAGGCCCCCATTATGAGGAGAAGCCATGTGAGAGTGTTGGACATTGGTAGGTTCCTGACTTTGAGGTCAGATGAGGTCTAGTGTAGACCATAGATGGATAGTTAGGAAGGTTACTTCTAAGCCATTGGATTTGGGATTGATCCAATGTGAGGATCAACCTAAATCAAGTGCTAGAAACAAAAGTAGCTTTCTTAACTTGGGGAAGGGTCTATTTGATATGGGCCATTGGATCTAGACTCGATCCTAAGTTTGGATTAAGAAAGATCAAGGGCTACAAACAAATGGTTGTTGATCCTACCTTTCTACCATTGGATTCACCTCATAGATCAATGGTGGAGATTATTTTGGGCATGGATCAAGCTACCATGACCCTAGAAGATGGGTAGGCCGACTTAGGCTTGGAGAACCTTATAAGGATGGTCCCCATCTCATGTAGGATTATCAATTTGTGTGTTTGGAACCATTAGGGTGTCCATCTTAGTACCCATTGTGTTGGTCTATAGCCCTTTACCTAGCTTCTATCTAGATCACCATCTAAGCTCCACATAGGGAGTGCATGGGTGGATAGAACCATCTATATATTGTTTAGTGTTTGAGTTCAATTGTATTAGAGTTATGAGTTTTAGTTGAATTGAGTTGAGTTCATCTTCTATTCATCTTGAGTCCACTTTCCATTATAACCACATCTCTTGTGTTATTCCTATGAGTAGCAATATCTCTCTTTCTATCTAACCTTGATCTTATATGTGTGTTGTGGTAACCTCTACATGGCATTAGAGTTACACCATTAGCCCACCACTCAATCATTATTCATTCATTTCCTTTTTCTTACATGGTATCAGAGCACAGGAAGGTACAGAAGATTGCAGAGATCGTGGAGGCCAAGGAATTAGCTCTAGCATTTGTGGAAGGAATGCTTCAACACTCAAGCTTCTGAGAGTTAAATGCTTCAACTCCAAAGGTTGTGATAGGTAAAGACTTCAACATTGGAGTTCTCGGGAGGCAAAGGCCTCAACACTATAGCTTGTGGGAGGCAAAGGCTTCAACACTAGAGTTCTCAAGAGCTAAAGGATTCAATGCTAGAGTTCTTGGGAGGCAAAGGCTTCAAGGCTTCAAGTTCATGGGACACAAAGGCTTCAACACTATGGAGGTGTTAGCATCTAGAAGTGGAAGTGGAAGTGGAGTTGGTGCAATGGATTTAGAGATGCAAACACTATGGGTTCATCCACCAACCTTCAGTGAAGGCAAGTTAGATGGTACAAATTATTTTCTTTGGAAGTTCAAGATGACATTTATCCTTGATTCTTATGATCTATTGGAGATGGTGATGGGAAGTGAGCAAGAGCCACAACCTACCTTTGACCCATTGGATCCGAGTATGGTGATTCTTCCAAATGCAAAGCTTCTACAAGCTTGGAAGATAAGGAATGCAAATGCACTATTTTATATAGTGAACAATTGTGTGGAGTCTATTCTACCTCTTATTCAACATACATACAAGGCAAGTGAGGCATGGAGTATATTGAGGAGTCACTTTGAGTTAAGAAACCAAACATGCGTTCAAAATTTAGAAAGCCAATTGGAAGTAAAGAAGTTTGCAGAAGGAGAGAAGGTTAAGGAATCCACTACTCATATCAAGAAGCCATGCGATGGAATGGCTTGTGAAGGGATAGAGAAGACTAGCATGGGGCTAGCTCAAAGGCATCTCCAAGATTCTCCACCAAACTATGATGGAAGGGCAACTACTCTCAACACTCAGGTGAGACCTCAAACGTTGATACTTGAGGAGTTCTATTCACTACCAGGGGAAGAGGATTTGGAGCTCAAACCCCAAGGAAGTAGCAATGGAGATGCTTCATTATCCAACAATGCATCAAGTAAAGGTGGTTCCTCAACCAAAGGTACGAATACAAAGAGGAGTAGTAAGAAGAAGATTCAAGGACAATGCTTCCATTGCAAAAGGAAGGGACATGCAATTGCAGCTTGTCATGTCAAGAGGATAGATGAAGTGAAGGAGGAGACAATACATGGAGCCAAAGCAAAGGTGGTATGCTTCTCAACACAAGAAGAATCGATTGTGGATTCATGGGTTCGAGACAATGGTGCATCTCATCAAATGACCAATGATATAGGTCAATCCGGTTCTATGGAGCCTCAGCAAGAACCCATCATGGTGATAGGGATAGTATGGAAGGAGATGCAAAAGCAAGGTAATGTTATTCATCACTTACCTACAGTGAATGGAATGAAGGAACCTTATAGAGCTTGTATGATGGGCAAGCCACATAGAGAGACATTCCCACAAGAAAGCAAGAGTAGGTCAAAAGCTCCTCTAGTGTTGGTATATGCTAACTTGTGTGGTAAGATGTCTATAGAGGCCTTGAGAGGATCTTCCTACATTGTGATCGTCGACGACTATAGCAGGAAGATGTGGATGTACTTTCTTCATGATATGGCTCAAGCTTTTGGTAAGATTAAAGAACAACCACAACTTGTTGAAAATGAACCAGGGAAAAGTGTGAAGAAGCTTGGAATAGGAGGTGGCGGTGAGCTCAAATTAGAGGAGTTGGAAGGCTTTTGCAAGTGCAAAGGGATAAAGTGTCAATCAATGACACCTCACACATCACAACATGATGGCATTAGGGAACGCAAGAGTCACACCATTGTTGAGATAGCAATGTGTATGAGGGAAGGCATGAGCATTCCTTATCAGAACAGAAAGATTCATCATGAGGTCTACATTGGTAAGAATCCATCCATCTCACACTTTAGAATTTTTGAGAGTGTGTGTTATGCTCTTGTTCTAGGTCAAAGAAAGAACAAGTTGGAACCAAAAAGCAAGAGATGCATCTTCCTAGGTCATAATGAAAAGCAAAGGGCTTTCATATTGCATGACCATGAGGCAAAGAAGATCAAAGGGAGCCGTGATGTGGTGTCTATGGAGTAGCCACATGCAGTGGAGGACAAGAAAAGAGCTTCCACTTTATCATCAAGCGAAGGAGTAATTCACTATGTACCTAGCCCAAGAGTCATCCCTACCTATGAACAGGAGGAAGCATCATCATTAGATGGTGAGAAGAGTCTCTACCAACCGAAAGTCACCCAAACAGATTGGTTGTCACTGCAATGGGTGAAGAAGAAGCTCTATGGTCAAAGTAATCCTATGCCACCAACTATTAAAGAGAAGGCAAAAGGAAAAGAGATCACAGAGAATAGAGGAGCACAAGTGGGCTTCTAATCGCATAGTCAGTATAGCCATGATGGTTGTGATTATGAAGCAAGTAATGAAGCCAATAATTGAAGATGAAGCACTTGTAGATCCGGCATTGAAGGAGGTTATGCAAGCCAATTTCCACAGGTTAATGAAGAATGAAGCATGGGAGGTCACTAGCACCAAGTGGGTCTCGCAAGTCAAGGACATGATAGAAGGAATCTTGGAATGCTATCAAGCGACATTGGTAGCACAAGGACTTTCACTAGTGAAGGGTTTTTGTTATTCTTTTGCTCTAATGATCACCATTTGCAGCATACTAATGGTAGTAGCTCCACTGAAGTGGGAAGTTTTCATGTTACATGTCAAATCAAAACGTTTGAATGTTGACCTCAAGGAGGTACATATGTCTCAGCAACCAAGGTTTGAGGCTCCACATTCAAAAAGCACATTATACAAATTGAAGAAGGCATTCTATGTGATGAAACAATCCCTAAGATCATTGTATGAGCAGATAGACATTGGGAGCTACATGAAGGTCTTTGGTAGTCTTATCTACTTATGGAGTACCATACAAGATATCAGTTTTCTAGTCAGACTTTTGAGAAGGCTTGGGAATAGACCTCGTGAAGGACATTCAAGAGTTGGCAAGCAATTACACTTGAGAAGGATGGTGGAAATAGCATGCTATCCAATCAAGAAGAATGCAGCAGGTATTCTAACCAAAGTGCTTACAAAGGATCTACTTCAGATACATCTTCAAAGACTTGGCATTGGGCCAAGGAGATAGTTCACCTTCGGGTGGACATTGAGGGGGGGTGTTAGACATGGTCAATGCTCCACCCTCATGGAAGACTTGGCATGAAGCCAAGAAGGTAGTTCACCTTTGGGTGGACATTGAGGGGGGTGTTAGATATGCTCAATGCCTCACCCTTATGTAGCACCACCATTGTTCCATAACACTCTATTTTGTAAGGCCCCCATTATGAGGAGAAGCCATGTGAGAGCGTTAGACATTGGTAGGTTCCTGACTTTGAGGTCAGATGAGGTCTAGTGTAGACTGTAGATGGATAGTTAGGAAGGTTACTTCTAAGCCATTGGATTTGGGATTGATCCAATGTGAGGATCAACCTAAATCAAGTGCTAGAAACAAAAGTAGCTTTCTTAACTTGGGGAGGGGTCTATTTGATATGGGCCATTGGATCTAGACTCGATCCTAAGTGTGGATTAAGAAAGATCAAGGGCTACAAACAAATGGTTGTTGATCCTACCTTTCTACCATTGGATTCACCTCATAGATCAATGGTGGAGATTATTTTGGGCATGGATCAAGCTACCACGACCCTAGAAGATGGGTAGGCCGACTTAGGCTTGGAGAAGCTTATAAGAATGGTCCCCATCTCATGTAGGATTATCAATTTGTGTGTTTGGAACCATTAGGGTGTCCATCTTAGTACCCATTGTGTTGGCCTATAGCCCTTCACCTAGCTTCTATCTAGATCACCATCTAAGCTCCACATAGGGAGTGCATGGGTGGATAGAACCATCTATATATTGTTTAATGTTTGAGTTCCATTGTATTAGAGTTATGAGTTTTAGTTGAATTGAGTTGAGTTCATCTTCTATTCATCTTGAGTCCACTTTCCATTATAACCACATCTCTTGTGTTATTCCTATGAGTAGCAATATCTCTCTTTCTAATTAACCTTGATCTTATATGTGTGTTGTGGTAACCTCTACATGGCATTAGAGTTACACCATTAGCCCACCACTCAATCATTATTCATTCATTTCCTTTTTCTTACATTTCAGCCCCGTGGCTTTGTGCAGAAAGGGCATGAAAACCATGTGTGCAGGTTAAAGAAGGCATTATATGGTTTAAAGCAAGCACCACGTGCTTGGTATGAGAAGATACATGCCTATTTGATTGCACGTTATTTTGAGAACAGTCCAACTGAAAGCACCTTATATGTTAAGCGTGCTAATGATGTGCTTCTGATCATTGTTGTCTATGTCGATGACATGCGGCTCAGTGGTCCTATTGAGAAGCATATTGCTGATTTTAAAACCGATTTGCATGCCTCATTTGAGATGTTTGATTTGGGGCATTTGCATCACCATTTGGGCATTCAGTTTATGCAAGTTGATGGTGGAATGGCTTTGTGTCAAACGAAATATATTGACACATTATTGCAGCATTTTGGCCTTGAAGACTGTAAGCTTATTGGCACTCCTATGGAGACAAGTTTACAATTGAGTCTTCATGATGTTGGAGATGCATTTGATGTTGTTCTCTATCAACAAGTTGTTGGATGCTTGCATTACGTATGCATTACTCGGCTAGATATTTAGTTTGCTGTCTCAGAGATGAGCAGGTTTATGCATTGCCCAAGAGTCAAGCATTGGCAGGCAGTTAAGCGCATCTTTCGCTATTTGAGTGGTACTCCGCTACTTGGGTTGTTTTATCCCAAGGGGGGATCACTACCGCCAAATTTGCATGCTTTTTCTGACTCTGATTGGGCTGGTTCCTATGACACTCGTGTGTCCACTAGTGGCTTTTGCTTCATGCTTGGTAGCTCATGTATATCTTGGTTGAGCAAGAAGCAGCCTATTGTGGCCACTTCTAGTTGTGAGGCTGAGTATAGGGCAGCTTTCACAGTGACTATTGAGTGTGTGTGGCTCAGACGCCTTATGGCTGATTTGGGTGTTGGTCAGACTTCTACCACCACCATCTTCACTGACAGTCAGAGCGCATTGGCAGTTGCGAGGAACCCTATGTTCCATGCTCGCAGTAAGCACATTGAGGTGCTTATCACTATGTCAGGGAGAGTTTCTCTGCTGGGGAGATCAGCTTGGAATATGTGCCCACGTAGGAGAACATTGCAGACCTTTTCATGAAGGCTCTGCCTAGGGAGAAGTTTGAAGCTTTCCGCAAAGCTTTGGGCTTACTTCCTTTTGTGGAGTGATTTCCACATAGCTTGGAACTTCCTTATACATGAGTGCCAGCTCCTTGTTCACCACATCACTCCGAGGAGGGATTTGTTGATATATTTAGGTAGTGATGTGTGTGAACACACTAGGACCGTCGGGGCACTTTTTTCCCTCTTTACGAGGTTTTTTTCCCTCGGCTTGTATATACGCCTATTGCCCTAATGGGCTACTGTTGTGGAAGGACTCCATAGCTTTCACACAACTGAACTAAGACTAACTAGCAAGGCCACACACTAGGAAGAGAGATGTATTTCCACCCAACCAACCCCTCCAATATATAGCTCTTTCCAAGCTTATGGCCTCTAAAAGAAGACTCTCCAAGTTCTCACGTACAAACCAAGTGGCTAGGAGAAGCTTCCAATCAAGCCTAAGGTACTCAACCTTAGAGAATTAGCCTTAAGGTTCAAAACCCATCTAAAAGGGGTAAATAAACAATAAATCCCAAGGGTTTCACATCTAGAAACCCAAGGGTTCTACCCTCAGACCCATGTAATTACACAACATTATGCCCCCTTAAAAACATTTCCGTCCTCGGAAATGAAGGGAGATATATACCTTGGGGTATTCCCCCATGCTCCATGATCAATCTCAAGCATCATGGCTTTCATCTCTCTAAGTTCACCTCTTAATTCAAAAGGGGAATTCTACCCCGATTGAATCTAAAAAGAGGAGGATCCATGTGTGGTCTAATTCCCTGCCCCAATCATTCAAAGTTCCATCTAGTTTGCATACGAAAAAGAACTGAGTCGAACGCAAAGTATGGAAAGAATGAAAAGGCTGGAAGAGAACATCCCTACCTATTTCCTTTGTTTAAGCTATGTGTCATCTGGGTCTCCATAGCTCAAACATGTGAATTAGGTGGATATAAAGTGACTTCAGCTAAATTACTACCTTGGTCCATTGCTTTGCATGGACCCAACAAAATAGATGAATGCTTCTTCAGGTTTCTTTATCAGATTCATCTCTCAAGTTAGAACTCAACTTGTTCTGAAAGGAAGATGAATCTTTCATAATCCCTACCCAAATCACTCTTTTTTAGTGAAATGGGTGGATTTTCTTGTTTGCAATTTGCCTCCAATCATTCTAAATAGAGGGGAATTTCATTATATAATCCCTACCTAACCAATAGAATGGTAAAGGTGGATTATATAACATCCTCTTTATCTTCAGAGAGAGCTTACCAAAAGTGGATTCAATGTTCTTTCAAAACTTTTACGTAGTTTTGAGAATCCACTTTAAGGGACTATAATCCATAGGGATTAATCTAACTATTGTAGACTCCAATTGATTGAAACCTATTTTACTTGTTCTTCCAAAAAGATTAAGATCTTTATAACTACGTCCCAAGATGGGAACTCATAGTGAAAAAGATCATGTTATCTTTAAGGTCATAAGTAGAAATAGGTTATTCCAATCATTTCTTCAATGTTTAACCTTTGCGGATATTTAATTAGATCTCAAACCTTAAGGGTCTTCTTGATCCTTCTAGAGTTCTCTCCCTTATATTCTCAATCTGTTAAAGATGTCCTATGTTGACATCTTTCTTATTCTTCAATTGACTTGAAATATCAAGTATCCAAAAGATGATCTTTCTGAGCTTTCTTTCAAGCTTGGTCTAAGATCATTTTTATGTTCCTTGAATTTCAAGTCATACTTTGGCATGAAGCTTTTAGAGCTTCATCCTTTGGAGTTTACCTTCAAACTCAAAAAAGTTGATCCTCTCCTTATTTCTAACTCTCTATAAGAGATAGATACTTTAATATCTTTTTGGAAGAATTCTTCTTCCCTTTGAGAGGATAATTGAAGAAGATGCCTATTCCTAGACATTGTCTTCCTGATGTATTCCATTGGATCATGAGTCCCTTTTTCTTCTGGCCATCAAGAAAAAGTACTCAACGGGATACAGTACCCACTGTCCCATACCAGTGGGTTCCTCATCCAATCCACATAACTTTATTTTCTCACCTTTTCTGTCCTTTTAAATGCCCTTCATACTATGGTAGCAGATTATGAGAGCAAGGACTAGGGTGCTTAGATACAACACTACTAATCTTACTTTAAATATTTGGTTAACCGTTTAATGTGGTGTGACTCATCTTATCAAACTTAAAGTTTGATTTGCCCTATTGGATCTTTTGGCTTTCTTTTCTTCTTTAGCCAAAATAAGAGATAAGACTAGGTCTTTCCCAAAATAGATCCCTTCATTTTCAAAGCTTTACCCATGGGTTTTACTTGGGGATCTAGCTATTATGCTTCATACAAGAAGTCATATTCCTTAGGTCTATATTACTGGAATCCATAACGTATGTTACGTTTTCCCCATGAAGCATCAAGATAGATTATGCTTTATAGCTCATCCAACTTCTTTTCCTAACCCACTTAGGATTTATACAATCCTTATGGTGTATGCAAGTCTTCTCTTGCATTTGGGTTCTTTGAGAATTCCCAATCTTTGAGAACTTCATTTAGTTGGAAGATGTAAAGAAAGATATATGAAGTACTAGAATACGAGGAAGTACTTGAACCTTTATCTATTTCTTGCATATCTTTTACCTTGCAATACCCTATTTGGTGTTTTCAAGGCATAAGAAACAAGTTCTTGGGGACTTTCTCCCCTCCTTAAGAGTTTTCGTCCTCAAAAACTACCTAAGAGTAAATTGAAAATTGTGCTCTTTCAAAGGTATTTGAAAGAGTTTATTTTCAATCTTTTATTGTTCTTCTTGGTTAAAAGAACTATTCAGAGCTTCTTGCTTTCTCTTCTCCAAGCTTACAGAACAAATGTCCCAAAGTTCTAGTTGAGATTACCCACAAATTCGATGTCCCATACCACCGAATTTACTTCAGTGGTAGTGTAAGCCTAAATGTCCCATACCATCCGGCTTACACTTCCACTTTAGTAAAGGTAACTTTAACTTGAGTTTTGGGATCAAACCTTCTTCTAATCAAGTAAGATTTATTACTTCTCGGACTTGTAAGTATTATTTCCACTATAGAGCATATGTATTGCCTATGCTAAAATGGACTTTCAACTTACCAAGTCTCAGTTCTAATTGCAACTTGACAAGACTTAATGTCAAAGATTCCTTCATTTACATGTAATCTAAAAGATCGTTGTTATGTCACTTGATCATAGAGCTAGTTTATATCTCAACTAGATATTATCCTTTTTGACATAATGAGTAATCTAAACAAGGAATAGTTGACACGCCAATCAAATCTTTATATCGAAGTAGATGGTAATATCATTTACTATATAGACCTTTTTTTCTAGGACATTAGAAAATGGTACTTAGGGTTTATTAAAACCCTTGAGTTTTATTTTCTCTTCATGCCTTGCATTTGCTTGGAAGAATAATCTAAAGCTCCAAATAGTTCTGTAATTCTTTCAAACAAAGAACTTTCTTAAACAGAAACACTAATACTTTCATCTTCCCAAACTAAGATTCTATTATACCATATTTTCTCTTCCTTAGAGCTTTGAGATCATAGTGCTCTAAGTTACCACTGGTCTTAAGAGAGAAAATTTTTGTATTACTACCTTAAGTCTATGGCCTTGCTGATCAGGCATGCCATGGGTTTTTCTCGAATTTAAACTTCCATAAGAGGGATTTTTAGTTTTAAGGTAGTTCAAGAAGTTAGGATTATTTGGACTAAGCCAAACTTAAAGGAATTAAATGGTTTATAGTGGCCAATTGGCCTTATCATCATTCCTCCTAGAAACTAATAAAATCAAATCCTACTTAACTTCAAGAACTTAATCTCCCTCTCTACTTAAAAACCCATGTAATATATTCCAAATGCATAGTTTAGTGTATGCCAAAACATTTACACCTTTATTGGAAAAGGCATTGCATGCATAAGGTTTAGAAGGTAAACCCCTCCTTAAAGCATGCAAAAGTTCCAATTCAGAACTTTGTTCATCCAACGGATGGTGCAAAATTTCCATGAAACTTAGTATATGCGAGTTTCAACAATGCATTAGATGCATTCTTCCTAACCACGACCGTTTTAATGCACCTCCAATACTTCTTTTCAAAGCAATGAACTTGATGCATAGTGCAACTTATTTCCATGATTGATTGTCGATGTGACCACAAAAAACTGGGCCACCCAAATCTATGCATCCATTTCCGAGTCATGTGTATTATGACATGCACAGTATGTTCTTTAATTTGCAAAGAAAAGAAAAAGGTGCAAATATTTACCTGGACATTAAGCTTTGTCCATCCCTTGGTTCTATTTGAGTGTTCCCATGGTGATGAAGTAGGCTTCGGCCATCCCATCTTGTCCATCATTGGATTCCTTCTGGGGAATTTCGATACTTACTTGTGTGCCCATATGTGTAGATTTACCTTTGTAATCATGCATTTATGCATGCATTTTAAGGGGTGAAATCTATATGCATAGTTAATGGATGTCATGCGCATGCCTCCAATATCCTTGGCAAAGGAACCTTTCAAAAAGAACCATGCCTTCCTAACTATATGTACTAGCATGTAAAGCCGATCTTCATGCAAAAGAGATTTATGCATAAAATATCGACTCATTCATGTATAAAGTTTCACGGAATTTGTGAGAGAAGAAAATAACTAACTCTTTAACCCTGTTCTTTCCATGATCTTGGTGAAGAGTCTATCCTGCCTTTGAATTTTGTCCCATGGAACTTTGTTCCATAGTTTCTCTCACGCCTTTCAAAATCTCTTACAATGAAACTACACATTAGTGGGTTTATTGACATGTAATAAAAAAAATAGCTCATATGAGCAACATTATAACAAGTAAACCCATATGCAATAGGTAAAATGAGATTAAAAAATGTATAAACTTATCTTCTCGGATTTCTAATGCAGAGAAATAATGGGAAACTCCATGCATCCATAAAGAATTGTCTAATAGGAGCTAGAGGTGTGCTCTTCATCTCGTCTCTCCCACTTAGCTCGCTGCTCCGCCTCGCAATAACAAAAGGTGGCAGAAGAAGAGGAACATTGTCGAGAAGCAACACCTCTTCGTTCTTGATCCTTTCCTGCTGCGGACGAAGAAAATACATGCCAGGAATCAAACGAGGCCTTGTTCGCAATCGATATTGGAGGCTCCCATCCTGAGCCTGAAAGCACCTTTACGTCGCTCCTAGATAACAGTGTCAAATCATCACTCTTGCCGCAGTTGTTGCAGTAGGATGCGGAGGCATTCATGCCCCCGATCTTCAATCATTCGGACTACTGACTATGGCCCCCCGTCGCTTCAACATAGCCCTCTAACATCTACCTACGAGGGAGGCGAACCACCTGAGATTCATGATGGTTGTCTCAATATCTTGTACGAAACTATGTCGCAATGGAAAATAGATGGAGTGTTTCAACCCATCTGGATGATGAGGTGAGTTAGCAGAACGATCCTATGACTGCATCAATCTACTATCACGTACGAACTGTAGAAGATGTAAGGAGTTTTCGACATGCATTCAAAACCCAATTATAATCTCTCAACTATGGAAGGTTCTGATGCTTGTAGCTTTAGTTGGTTGCAGAAGGAGAAAATCTGACAAAACTAGATATTATCTCATCGCAGGAGATAGAAGGCGCAGGCATGGAGAAGAACAAGAACTACAAGGTTCAGTCGACAGCTTCGACGGAGAAAGCTATTGCGGCAGCACAAGAGGGTTTGGAACCAAAAGCACGGAGTATGTGTTCGCAGAACTGACCAAGAGGACACCGTGGTTATCAGCCTCTACTGCAACATGGTCTTCCTCACCACAGCTGCTGGTCAAGAAAAACGCATGGCGCGTTGGATAAGGCGAGAGTATGCCTTCCAGGTGACCAAGGATCGAATCCCGTATTCTACAAAGCATGCACACAATCATTTTGGCTAATCAAACTAAGTAGCAATGACTGCATAAGGCGAGGAGTACTTCGACAGAGATGAACAATTGCTACAGTAATGCAATTTCGATGCACCTCAACAAGAGTTTACAAGCAAAGCGATGAAGATAAAAGTCTCCATAGATCTCAACCTAAAGGCTATGATACCATTGTTGTGGAGGAACTCCATAGCCTTCACACAACTGAACTAAGACTAACTAGCAAGGCCACACACTAGGAAGAGACATGTGTTTCCACCCAACCAACCCCTCCAATATATAGCTCCAAATCCAAGGGGGTAAGTCCCTCTCAAGGGGACATGTGTACCTTCCATCACATGGGTCCCTAAGGTGTTCACATGGTTTCCATGCTTAGGAAATCACATGAAATCACATGGCTTCTAAAAGAAGACTCTCCAAGTTCTCACGTACAAACCAAGTGGCTAGGAGAAGCTTCCAATCAAGCCTAAGGTACTCAACCTTAGAGAATTAGCCCTAAGGTTCAAGACCCATCTAAAAGGGGTAAATAAACAATAAATCCCAAAGGTTTCACACCTAGAAACCCAAGGGTTCTACCTCTCAGACCCATGTAATTACACAACAGCTACTTATCTTTGTACATTCTCTAGTAATACATTCAGTATTGTGTGTTGTGCTCCAAGCTTCTTCTTCTTCTTCCTTGTGTTGTTCGCGTGCTTCCGCAGACGTCTAACTCCAACAAAAATTTGTCGGATACCTTGTGGTTGAGTTTGTTCTAGTTGCTTGGTTCTTCTTTTGGCATGGTTGGGTTGCCGAGATGGGCATTGTTGGGGAAAAGTTGGTGGTTGCTTGCCTTTCATTACCCATATTTGTTTAGTCTTGAAATTTGGTTCAAGTTTTGTCCTTGTGCACAAGAAGCAAGGTTGTATAATAGCTTTTATCACCGAGGTGGCCTCCTTCTTGCCATTTGGTTGCAAATCTCCTCCTTTGTTGTGCAAAATTGATTGTTCCAATTATGATGTCGATACTTTTGGAAGAGAAGGGGGTTCCAACATGGATGACCTACCCATAAATAGGTGAGGAATGGTGCACATTGGACTTTGTAGTGCTTGCAAAGTTGAGGGTAGTGGAATCAAAAGGACCCCTGCCTTCCAATTCAACTATTAGGCATTGCTTGTTAACCCAGACCTGAAGTAATCACTGCCACAGATTTAAGGCAATCGCATGATTGTACAACCAATCCTGCCCTAATATGATATGTTTAGTGATGTACTCATCATGGAAAACTAGCAACTTTAATCTCAAAGGGACATCATATGTTTGCCTCACCAATACAAGGGGTTTCCATGCCTCCTAAGCCCACTACATAAGCTTCTAATGACTTAACTTCCATGCCCAATCCTTTACAGCATGAGTACCTAATTGCACTAATAGCAGCTCTAGAATTGATGAGAGCTTTGATTGTCTTATTTGCAGTGTTGTGCCCTAGCTCAACTGATGAATGGTTGTCTACTTATAATGCTAGGATGTGTACTCTTTTTGGTGCACATAGCCATGTGATATCTTCGGGCATTGGGATTGACATCTAGGCCTTGTCACCTTAACTTATTTTACCTAATGTGCTCTCTAGCCTCTATGTGTGCTTCTTCTCTAACCCGTAACTCTTCTTCTTTTTGCTTCTTAGCAATGTTGAGTCTCTTTAGCATATCTTGTGTCAGAGGTTCTTGATATAGCTTGACTCAACATCCACTAATATAGCTTGCAAGGATGTCATCTTGAGTGGCCAATTGAACCACACCACTAGTGGAAATTCTAATAATGACCATGGGTCCATATCCTCGTTTTTGCAATTTATGGGCATGCTGCTTTAGTGTATAAGTCAACACTAGGTCTCCCTCTTTCAATACTTTATCTTTGATGTGTGCATCAAAGTATGAATTTGTCTTTTCTTTGTAGCGTAGATGCCGGATGCCACTCATAGCCTGATTTCACCTAAGTGTTCTAGATCAAATATCCTAGAGGACAACTCATGTCCATTCCACTCGTCCTCTTGTGCTACATTTAAAGCCGGGATCAAGAAGTCTAATGGTAACACAACATTCTATCCAAAGACCATATGAAATGGGGTGGAATTGAGTACCATTTTTTAGGCAACTAGGTAGGCCCAAGCAACATGATGAAGTTGTTTATCATAATCATAGCATTTATTATTTATTAGTTTTATCAATACATTACATAGGATCTTATTTGTGTTAATGACCGTTCCAGAAATGGGTACCTCTATCGGCTACTAACTCTACTAGTAACGAATATCTAGTGAATACATTTTCGAATAAGAACTTAGCTATCATTTGAGCATCGTTCTTTGTCATGGATTTTACTTCTACCCACTTTGTAAGGTAATCTATGGCTACAATTGATGGAGATGTTTGATCTCCAAAAGACAAGCTATACTTGAGTTTAGAACACCTCTGTATCAAGCATTGCTCAAAACCTTCAGCAATTTTGGAAGTATTTACCAAATTATAAACACTTAACACTTTTGTGAGTTATGGCTTCACTCAAAAAAATCTACTTTGATACAAAATTATCCTAATGTTTGTGCAGTTACTCCAAGTGAAAGGAAAATTGCAAGGATCCATGATTAACAATACTAATTGAATTTTTAGCAATATGCATTCAAAAGTCATTTGATATTTATTGTGTGAACCTATGTACTTTATTATCATGAAACCCTATGTTCCATGTGAAGACAAACCATATGGAGAAACACTATAATTTCGTTTGGAAGAAGATATTGGAGAGTGATATTGATCTTTTTTGTGTGATTACAGATAAACAAGCTTCCAATTTTGTTGAAGCACTTTGTGTAAGGAAGTCATAGAAATTTTGAATATTGTGAAGATCACAAGAGATAGAGATCAACTTAAGAGGGAGTAGGAAACTATCAAGCTCGGCACATAATACTCTAAGATGTATGTTTTCTATATATTTTGCATGTGTGTTGGATATATAGATTTACCATAAAAGCATTTTGCTTTACCAACATACCTTACCTAGTAAGAGTGATGGAACACTTATCTTGCTAGCACACTCATTAGTTGTTATTAAAGTTTATCTTCTGCAATGTCCTTTACATATGAGATTCCTGATTATGTTGTATTGGGTCATTCTCGTATTATCTTTCATCATAGAAGAAGAGGAAGAAAAGAAGAAGAAGAAGAAGATTGTTATTCCTTCCACCTTTGTGTTCTCCTTCCTCCCTGTGTATGTGCTTGTGTGTTGACAACAACATTGTCTCTTTTTTCTTATCTCCTTCTTGAACAAGATAGTACCAATTGCCTTGATTACAAATCCAAAACTCTTCAGATAAGATAGTTAGGTTGTGATATGCACTTGATTAAAGGGGGGGGGGGGCTTTTTGCAATTATATCATGTGTTGTTGTCTAATACTCCACAATCATGTATGAGATTATTATGATTCATGAATATCTCATGATTCATTATAATCTTATAAATGCGAATGATATCCTGTTCAAGGAAATAAATGCATAATCTAAGTTAACCACAAAAACTTCTATAATCCTTTGACAATACATTTTCCTTGCACAAAATGTTTTTATAGGTCAAATTTGATGTCTTGGAACCCCTTTAATTTAAAAATATTATTTCCATTAGACAAGGATAACCTAATTTTTTTGCCCTTATTGAGAGGAAAGCATGTACTAGCTTTAGAGGAATATTCTTTAGAAAAAATATTTCCCTACATTCACAGTACTCAACCAAAATAACTATGTACAACCTTGTCTTCAACATCCTTTTCTATTTCATAAATATGTTTCTAAAGATATTTAGTTATTATCCTATATTGGCAAAACGGTGCCAATAGTTTGTTTTTTCAAAACTCTAAGATGGCTT
The DNA here is from genome assembly GCA_020310875.1 of Ceratopteris richardii. Lineage (NCBI taxonomy): Eukaryota > Viridiplantae > Streptophyta > Polypodiopsida > Polypodiales > Pteridaceae > Ceratopteris > Ceratopteris richardii. The sequence goes on along the minus strand of CM035426.1, from coordinate 164,394,916 downwards.
TTTTATGATCTTCGGGTGCCAGTGGGTGTCAAAGAAGTTAACGATGGGCACTCTCAGTACCAGACATGGCTCCAGAAAATCAAAAGCATGTTGAGATATGAATAAGAGGTTCATAAAAAGAATCTCTAAGCATACTTTAAAGATTGGTGGATGGCAAAGGTAGACAAACCTGCTAAATAGATATGCGGCCTCCTCAAGAAGAAGCAATCCAAGGAAGGAATCCCTTTCATGATGGATATCAATTGGGTTGATTGCAAGACACTTGAAGAAAATAGTGTGTTGATTGTCAATCACTTTACCGATCTCTTTGGTGTTTCCATGCCTCTTTCTTCTCATAGGCATGATTGCATGGCCACCATCTCTAGAGTCAAAACCAAAAGAATTCCACAAAATATGAAGCCTCTTCTTGAATCTCCCATTTTGGATGCTGAGATTCCTAAAGTTATTGATTCACTTCCTAATGGCAAAATCCTGGGATTGGATGGCCTCACTAATGAGTTTTTCAAGATCTTCAAGCATGTGGTCACTACTATATTATGTATGGTGTGACAAGAGGACATTTCCTTTGGTGCACTACCTGAATGTCTCAATGAAGGCGTGGTCAAGCTTATTCAGAAAAAAGGAAGCAAAATTAGGATTGAAAATTGGTGTCCAATTATGATGTTACAAACCGGTTACAAGATCCTTGGTAAGGTTATTGCTAATCAAATTGCTTGTCACTTACAAAACTAGATTAATGAGGATCAAAAAGGTTTCATCAAGGGGAGGTCCATCCTTGAGGCTATCATTGATGTTTAGGAAGGGCTGGTTTTTGCTCAAGAGTCTACTCAAGATATCCGCTTCCTTAAGACTGACTTCAGCAAAGCTTATGATAAAACTCAAGTGGGACTTCATTCTCCAATCTCTGAAAGAGATGGCCTATAACTAGAAATTCATTAAGATTATCTTAAGATTGCTGGGAATGCATCACTGTAGATAAAAATCAATGGCCATCTTTCTCAAGATATTCCATTAAAACATTCTACGAGGCAAGGTTGCCCCTTGGCCCCTCTTCTCTTTGCAATTGCTACCAATGGTCTCAACTATCTGGTTAAAAATAACACATGTTTAGGTCTTATTCAAGGCCTCTCTCTTCCACTCAATCAAGACCAGATGATCATGAGACTCTTTGTTGATGATATGAATGCTTTTGTGCACAACGGTCTGGCCAACATTGATAACTTTTGGTGTTGCCTAAATAGTTCTTGTGGGGCATCAAGCTCCTAAAAAGAACCATTGTAAAATGGCCTTCAGGGTTGTCATTGGGCATCCAAGCTCAAATTTTGGTTGACCATGGCTATCAGTTGATCCCCAGGGAACAAATACTCTTCTTGTTAGGTATTCCAATGGGATTCGACATTTCAATGGGTCAACGATGGAGCTCAGCTCTTTCTAAGCTCGATAATAACTTGGCATACTCAAAAGGTATGTAGATCAACCTCAAAGGATGAGCTATGGTGCTTAACACATTCCTTCTTTCTTTGATTATTTACCTTCTCTCTTATTCAAGACCGGAGGACCAAGACATTATTAGATTGGAAAAAAATTGTAGAAACTTTCTCTAGAGGGGAGACCCTAACAGAAGGGGTGTCCCCAAAATTAAATGGGCTACTTGCATAAGCAAAAAAGGTCAAGGTGGTTTGGGCATTCTAGACATTGACGGAATGCTCAATAAGTTGGCAGCCAAATGGTTAATTAAAGTGTGGAGCAATAGGGATGTCTCTTGGGCCAAACTTGTTTTTAGAAACAATAGTGCTCTTAGGCTTATGGGCCTTCTAAGGTGGAAGGGTCTTGATCTTCTCACTCTTTTTTTGTCCCCCCATCAGGTGACTCCTAGAGGCTCGAGCTTATTTTGCTCCCTATGGAGAAGTTGGAACAAGATGAAATAGTTTTTCAATATCGATGAAGATTGGAAATGGGCAGTTGGAATTTGAAAAAATGATTCGATCTGGTTCCCTATCAAGGGCATCAAAGGTTTTGATTCTTGGAACCTACAAAAAGCTACAAATCTTTGGAACAAATGTTTTCTTTGTGGAAACACCTCTAGAATCAAGAAACATGCTAATGGATTATATTTGAGGACATCGACTCACCTAGGAGAGTGGACTATGAAGAATGGTGCCTTTTGTGGAGTAGATTCAATGCTTAGGAGTGCTTGAGAACTCGCCTTCTTATTGGGCATAACTTCCCTCACCTTGAGGGTCTTAGATGGAACAATGGCAATAGTCTTGATAAAATTTTGAGATTCAAGAAGAATGTGAACTTTCACTTCATGCTTAATAGGAGATGGTGTCTAGATTGGTTGAGTTTTAGGTGGGACTTTAAGTTCCAATCCCACATCCCCTCATTCAGGTTAGAAAATCAATTCTTATGTGGCAAAACCTCCATTAGGGAATTTGGACCAATGTAAAAGCTAACAAAATTTGTGAAGCCCCTCCGTGGTGTAAAAGGTGCTTTCATGACAATGAGAACTTGACACATCTCCTCTTTTCATGTCCCAAATAAATATCTGTCTAGCACGCCCTTGGGAGAATCATGTTTTAATCTCAAAAGGAAGTTCCTCAATTTCTTATTCTCCCAAGATTTAATTAATAGAAAATAGGTATACAAGAGAATGGGCCTAGTACCCATGTGACCCCCTGAATCCCAGAAAACAGCAGTTGCTTATGCATTTCTAAAGGATTTTACAAAGAAGTTTGATAATACTCTTGACTCCCTCATGTGGGTCCCACTTGATTTTAATCTTGATGTCCTCAAGGAAAAACACTTTATGATGTCTAAAAGGCGAGAGCTTCTTATAATTAGAAATTCCTTTGCCTAAAAGGAAAAGAGATTTTTTGATCGACCATTCTTTAAGAGGGTTTCCAAAGTTAGTAGCAGATCTCTCTTTCCATATCTTCTAGAGGGTCTCACCTCTTATAGCATTCCACAATGTTGAGGAACATCCGATCGCTCCTTTACGAAAAAATAACAAGCAAAACCTGGGAAAAGCTAATGTAACACGGAACAAAGTTGAGTCAGGGGTCTAAAGCATATTACAAGAGCATCCATTGGAGTCTAAAAATTGGAAAGAAACACAAGTCTTGGAAACGAATTGTTGATATATTTAGGTAGTGATGTGTGTGAACAGACTAGGACCACGGGGCCACTTTTTTCCCTCTTTAGGAGGTTTTCTTTCCCCCGGATTGTATATACACCTGTTACCCTATTGGGCTGCTTATCTTTGTACATTCTCTAGTAATGCATTCAGTATTGTGTGTTGTGCTCCAAGCTTCTTCTTCTTCCTTGTGTTGTTTGTGTACTTTTGCAGACATCTAACTCCAACAATTGGTATCAGAGCAGGTCATCGCTTCATCTAGGGCATCATCGACACCTCTCCGGTTGTAATCTCATAATCACACAAATTTTGGTGAGCATACTCAGCATGTTTTCCATATCAAAACAACTTCACTATGTGGTGCCGAAATCAGAATCTGAGCTCGTTTCAACCTCTGAACGCACTATCGCAGTGCTTGTGCAAGCTATTTCATCTTTTTGTGCCAAAGCTATATACCAGTTTCGGTTCGCCAATATAAGCGTCTCGAAGTCCCTGCTACAAGTTTCGCAGAATTCGTATGGGCAGTTCTTTTCAACTTTTTGAGATACAATCATTTTTTTGCATCAAGGTATTTTAGTCTCTGGCCATGGCTGAAAGCAGTGATGTATTCCGTATGTTGGGTGTTGAGGATAAGTTGGATGGTACCAACTACCCATTATGGGCTTATATGATGCGACATGTATTGGTTGCAAAAGAATTGTGGAACATCGTGCAGGGTGTTGAAAAACATCCTATCACACCTGCAACTGTTACAACTGCAGGTACTGAAGCTGATGCAGAAGGTGTCGAAGATAATGATATTCTGCATATTCCTATTCCTGCTACAGTTTCTACTGCACCTACTATAGAGCAAATTTGTTGGGATGGCAGAGATGCCCAGGGTCATGTCAATAAATGTGCCATGATTCCTCACATTCGCTCTTGCAGAATAGCCAAGGATGCTTGGGATACACTTACCACACTGTAACAAGCTAGGAATGAGGCGTTGCTTACCTCCGAAAACAGTTGGAGAGTGAGCACATGAATGAAGGTGATTCTATGGATAGTTTTCTAACAAAGATCAAAGACTTGAAGGAACAGTTGATTTCTGCTGATGAAGTTATACCAGATAGCTCACTTGTGCAGACTGTTCTGAATGGTCTTCCTGATTCATATCAGAGTTTTGCTTCTACTCTTCTATTGATGATGAAAGGCAATCCAAATGCCTTATCATTTGAGGAGTTAGTCTTTGTTCTACTGCAAGAAAATCAATCGAGGCAGAATAGATCCATTATGCGTGTCGTAGATCAAGCTTTCTTGGCTAGTCAGAAAGGCAAAGGAAAATGGAGCTCTTCAACTAGCAAGCAAAAATCTACAAATGCTACACATTTGAAGAAGGAAGACAAAGATGAGAAGAAATAAAAAAAGCAAAAATTGTTTTGCAAGTACTATAAAGGAAATGATCATATCATAAAGAACTGTCCTAAACTGGCTGCAAAAGAGGCAAATAAAAAAAAGGTCATTAGGGGAAAAAGTGAACCCTGCATGGGCCTTGTAAGGATTCCTAATTTTCAGGAATTAAAATGGCTAATCAAGTGGATTAAGGGGTTGGAAAAAACCACTAGTGGTATTGTAGACTAAAATAAAGAATAAAAAAAGGAATGCTGAAGGAGGGAATTTGTCTACATTCCTAACGATTTGATTCGATGATTGGATGGCCATAATTGTTTGAAAAACATGGGCACAAAAAGACAAAAGAAGAGCGCTCAATCTAGCAATAAACAACAAAACAGCAATAGTGGCGAGTAGGAGAGAGAAGAAAATTTCGCTCCTCGCATGGATTTCAAGCCGTTCGATGGATTTTCCTTTGGATGGTGAAGATTAAAACCCAACACACTCGCACTAAAGGACAAAATAGGAGCAAACACTGTCATAAAAAGACAAATACATGAAAATTCATGCAAGGACTATGATGGTGATTCCGATCGGTGTTGTTTGTTGTCCGTTCGATGTGTTGGATAATAGATGTTGGAGATTTCATGGCTAGTGATCCATGTGAAGATCAAATCTCATCCATTGATTTCCTTCAAGATCCAATGGCCCATATTTAAGGCACCTCTTGTTCGTTGAGGATCAACCACATCCATTAGATGCAGCAAAAATCCAAGGGATAAAATTTTAAGTGACCCATTTCTCAAGAAATGATCTTAGCCATTGAACCTTGAAGGGCATCCAAGGGTTGTGTTTGAATCCCATGTCTTTCAAAAACTACTTGAGGGACAAAACCATGAATTTTAGCATGTTTATATGGTTTTGACTGGCCCAAACCAAGGGAAGCCTATACCTAGCCTAGTTGATTAAGAGACTGGATTGTGGCCACCACCCTCTTCTGATTGGTCCATCACTAATCACTCTCTAATCTAAAAGGCCCATGCAGGGTTCATTTTTTCCCCTAATGCTGGAATGGTTGTTGCAGAGGCCTCTACTCCAAAAACAGAGTCTACTAACCTTGTGTAGGATGAAGAATGGGTGTTTACTATAGTTTGCAGTTTTGACCCATCTTCTCATGAGCAGTGCATGGCTGCAATAGACTCAGATGTTTGGTACTTTGACAGTGGGGTGACCAAGCATATTACCTCGCAGCGTAGTTTCTTCTCTTCGATCGAACCTGCCCCTATAGGGAATATTATTACATGCACCAACAACTCCTCTTATCTTGTTATGGGAGTTCGTAAGATCATTTTGATTACTGCTGATGGTAGTTCTTTCACTTTGTCAGATGCTTTATTTGTGCCAGGGATCAAGAAGAATCTGTTATCAGTTTTTGCATTAGCCAAGATTGGCTTGTGAAATTTGTTGATGAGAGATGTATAGTTCACTTTCAAATGGCGATGTGATCATTGCTTTTGGCATTTTATGTCGTGGGTTTTATAAGCTCATAGACTGTGAAAGATCTCTAAATGATTCAGCATGTATAGTACATGATTCTCAAGCTATGTCAGATGCAAAGCTTTGGCATGCACGCTTTGGTCATCTAAATTTTGCTAGTTTGATACGCATGTAGAAATCTGAAATGGTGTCCTCTTTGCCCAAACTTGAGGCACCTGGTAAACATGTATGTGAAGGCTGTATTTTGGGCAAAATGCAGCGTTCCTCATTTCCAAAAGATGGTTTAGTTCGGGCTACTTAGAAATTGCAGCTTGTTCATAGTGATATATGTGGTCCTATGCAGACACCTCTTTTGGAAATTATCTTTACTTCGTGACTTTCATTGATGATTATTCTAGGCATGCATGGGTATATCCATTGAAAGAAAAGTCTGAAGTGTTCATGTGCTCCAAACAGCTTTTGGTTTTGGTTGAAAATATATGAGCATGTAAGTGGGTACCCTCCGTTCTGATCGAGGGGGGGAATATATGTCTTCTGATTTTAATGCATTTCTGGTTGAACATGGGGAAATCACCAATGTACAGTGCCATATACACCTCAATAGAATGGAGTTGCCCAACCGAAGAATAGGTCACTCATGGAGATGGTGAGGTGTATGGTCAAGAGTTAGGCTTTACCACATAGTTTCTGGCTTGAGGTTGTTATGTGTGCAGCATATGTACTTAACAGGTGTCCCACTAAAGCATTGCCGTCTATCACTCCATATGAGGCTTGGCATGATCACAAGCCATCTATTGCTCATCTGCGTGTTTTTGGTCGTCTGGCATATGAATTAGTGCCTGAACAGCAACACACAAAATTGGATGATAAAGCAGTGAAATGTATTTCTGTTTGGTAGAGTTCTGAAAGTAAAGGCTATTATCTGTATCATCCACATACTAAATGCATTCTGGTTAGTCGTGATGTTGTTTTTGTGGAAGATGCTATTCAGCCATTGCTTTCATGTACTAAGGAGACATATGTTAGCTCCAAAGACATGTATAATACATTGCTGCCTCTTTTTACAAGTGGAAAGTCTAGTGCTGGTCCTAATGAGGTAACTTCTCAGCCTTTGCAAGTTTCATGTGATGATGCAGATCATCCCATTTCTGATGCAGATTTATATGATGCACTTGTTGATGAGAGAGCTGATATTGAGGAGGCAAAAACTATGCCAAAATGAATGGTGCAGACTTTGGGTGACAGCAAATTAGATGCATCTCTGTCATCTTGTACTCATTCATGC
>CM035426.1:164372627-164382627 GCA_020310875.1 Ceratopteris richardii | reverse complement strand
TGCACAACACAAAATAGAAGTTGTGGTTTGACTGTAGATTCCAACTTCTCCAGAGTTCAGGAAATAGTTAAAAAAACTAGATGCAATATCTTCCTTGTGGTCTCAGGACAGCATGAAAACATAATTAGCACAACAAGAGAAAAGGAATGTGTGAATCGAACAGTAGAAAGACTCTGTGTCACCTAAACAATAATTCCATATTCATTGCAAGGAGCGTGCAGATAACTTATGAGGCTGTAACTACTGATATTATTCAATATTCATTGAACAGATTCATGTTTCCCTTCAACTTAAATAGCTTGAATTAACATAGGCAAGCAGGATGTAGGAAAACCATAAAGTACATAGAAGTCAACAGACACTCAAGGACATCCTTGGACCCTACACTATCTGACATCCACCATCTGATAAAGTAAACTATAATTGATATATTCTGCGTGTTCCATGTCTGAATGTACAGTTCGAAGTTTGGCTTAAGATTTCACCCTTGCGCGCTAGAATGGTGCAATAAATCATGTTTAGAGTTTTTTGGAGTATATCAAATACACTTTTTTGCAAGCTTTAAGTTCAGATTTGTTTTCAAGTTGTCCGTTTCGACAAATAACTTGGCACCAAGATAAACTGATGACATGAATTGACCAACATTTTTTTCTTTTAATTTGTTAACAGAGCTGATATTATGATTAAAAAAAGCAGCATACAAATAACACTGCATAGTTATGTACTGAAATTGAATAAGGAAATTTCATTTAGATTTAACAGGCCAGGGCATTTAATGACCTGTACGAAAAGATGGTATCAGCAGAGATGATGGCCAGATGTGGATATTTCTGAGTCATAGTTTTATGTCAGAAAAGTACACTGACTGGTAATGTATATTTGGGAAAAAAAAATACAGGCATCTAGCAAAATCTTTCAACCCTTACCATAGCTTCCTCGTGAAAAATTACCTATTTTTGTTCCCAAAAAAAATCTCATAATGATTGGAAATTATCACTTGCTCATGCTCTCGGCCACTTCTCTCGAGTACTTCATTATGAACCACCTTTAAAAGATCTATTCAACCTCAAAAGCTCTATTATGTGCTTCCTCACATTTTCTTGCTCTCACAAGCTCCGACTCTAACAATCACTATACTCTCTCACAAGATAAAAGCTGCAAACATTTCTTTTTCTACTTCACTTTTAAATATGAACATAACATACAAAAGAGTCAGGACATACATTTATATATATTTTTTTATATATATTCATATGGCATTCACCAATGAGAGGAGGGATGATTTGTCCTCTGAGAGCATAGCATGTATGTCAAGCCACAATTGAGTCTTACAGTACTGCCAAGAGAAGGTTGGCACAGACAACTTGTTACGGAATACTTTAGAATTTCTAAGCATCCAAATATTGGAGAGTAAGAAAACGACACATCTCATTCTAACCCAATCTGAAGCATTATTGGCGAAAACAGAAAGTAAGAAAGTGCAATCAAACTTAGTGGGCTTCACATCCCAAATGGGAAATAAAAATAGAGCATTCCACCATCTTTGAATGCAGGGGCATAACCAGAAGGCATGCCGCATATTCTCAGCATAAGAAGAGCAGTGGGGACATCATGCACCCTGGAGACCGTGTTTAGAGAGAAATGCCCCTAAGGTAAAGTGTCCAACAAAAATCCTCCACATGAAAACTTTCATTTTAAAAGTGAGTGAAGAGTCCCATATCATACGAAATCTTATTTGCCACCAAGTCTCTGATTGCACTGATGTGCAATACTGTCAGGAGCGATAAGCGATTTATAGTAAATATTCGCTTTCCCAATCCACCATCTTGTATGTTTAGCAAGCAACCAGTCCCGCCACGGGTCAGATGCATCAATGGAAAGTGGCATTTGGTATTGTTGTAAGAAGTGTACCATCTCCAGCCATTTGGATCTATACATTGAACCCACTGCATAAGTTCTTCTGATAACTGGGAAAGATAGAAACTCCCATTTAGAGTCATAATATTTTGCAATAGAATCCATTCCTTTATTATTCAAATATCTTGCTGCAGCTCCTAAAGAATATGCAATAGGCGGATTTGATAAGAATGACCAGTATGGGAACAATGAAGCAAGGGAGTTCCCTACATAGCGTTGTCTACCATTCCATTTTAAAGTAGAGACTGCATATTTGAAATGTCGAAGCAAGAAATCCAGTGTCAGAGAAGAGGTTTTTAACGGAGCATGAGAAAAGAACTTATTCCACACATCCAACTTCCACTTTCCTTTAAAATTCACCTCCGCATTTTCTATACATTTCCACAAAATGTGAGTCCATAGAGGTCTATGAGAAAAGGTTATTCGCATAATGAATGCTGCCCTTAAATCAGAATGCAAATGTAAAATTCCAAGGCCACCAACAGATTTGGGTTGACATACATATTCCCAAGCTGAAAGAACCAATGCTCGATTATGCTTTTTGCTCCATAGAAAATTCTTTAACAAATTAACAAATATACGTATATGACTCTTCTTCCAATCCAACAATAATAAGTAATACATAATATATGGTTGCAAAAATGCTTGCACAATTCTTATCCTAGCATGTAATGGCCATTGCAAAGCATACCACTTTTCCATTTTACATTTGATTTTACGCAGTATCCATTCAATTTTGTCTTTAGCCGAGACGTTCACGCCTAAAGGATACCCCAAATGTCTAAATATAATGGCTTTCTCAATTTTAGGGCCTTCCCATTCAATGGATTGGAAGTGCTGCGCAGAGATATTAAGAATTGCTGACTTTTTCATATTGATCCTCAGTGCAAATGTTTCAGAGAAAGGTGCCAAAGAATCCATAATCCTTTGGACGTTTTCCTTGTCAGCCTTTGCAAAGATAGAAGTATCATCTGCAAAGCCAACTGCAATTTGCTTAATTCCATAAAAAGAAATACCATGAATACATTGCGAACTCATTTTCGCCGCATGCAGGTAAAACATTGGTGAAGAGGCTAAAGCGTAAAAGAGTGGACTTAAAGGACAACCTTGGCGTACTAAGCGCTCAATGGGAAAAGGGGCAGAAAGCCTCCCATTTATCTCTATGTGAGAAGCACTACCTTGAGCCAGAATGTAGATCAATCAGCAGCTGAAATTGGTTCCAAAACCAAGCTTTTTAAGCACTATGGCTATGGAATCCCATCGAATTAGATCAAAAGCCTTTTCAAAATCAATTTGTATCCCAATGGCTTCTTGATTAGAAGACACAGTATGCTCGAGCAACATTTGTGTTAGAAAGATATTGTCATAAATGGATCTCTGGTGAATGAATCCAATCTGCGATGGATGAACCACCTTATGGACAATATATTTGAGCCTTAATGCAAAGATTTTTGCAAAAATTTTATAAATAATGCTCATCATCATAATAGGCCTCCAGTCTCCAATCCTTTTAGGCACCTCCAATTTGGAAATAAGTTTAATCTTTCCTAACTTAAATGAATAAGGCATCTTCTGATCCCTCCAAATCTCATTGCATACATCCACAACGAGATTTTTAAGAAGAGGCAAAAAGGCCATCACAAACTCTTTTGTTAAGCCATCCATACCAAGTGCTTTCCCATTTTTAAGAGATAGAAGAGCCATGTGAACCTCCTCTTCTCAAATACTTTTTTCACATGCATCCACCATATGAGAATCAAGAAGCTTCGGAGTGTATTTCAAAGATTCCTGAAGGGATGTAAACCATGCATCATCTGACTTATATGCAGCTGCAAATAAACTGCGAAAATGCTCCGTGCACATCGCCGCTATAGAACTCCCATCATGTATGACTAAGACATCTACTTCAAGTTGAGTGATCACATCCTTAAGATGTTTAGTCCGAAGGAAATCAAAGAAACAATTAGAATTTCCATGCAAGTCATTAATCTCCATACATCTGGCTCTAACTTTAGAAGCCTAGATAGCTTGATTTTCAATTAATTGCATGCACCTATAAGCCTCACAAAGACGAGTATATTCCCTTTCAAAAAGTAAGTGCCCAGAGTCTACCATCTCAGAAAAGCGACGAATAATGTGCTCAGCCTAACCCTTAGCAAGTTTAATAGTATGAGAGAAGAATTTTCCACAGTCCCTAGTTACATCTTGCATTTTTATGAAAAGCTTCCCATTTCATACAAGCCGAAACTTTCAAAGAGAGAACTTGTTGAATCAAAGTTTGAACATTGGATTTGAACAATGAAGTTTGCAGCCAAGAGTGATTCACTCTCAACGGAATTCTTCGTAAGTCAGTCGAAATACATGAGCTCCAATCTATTTGCTTGAGAGATATTACCAAAGGGTTATGATCCAAGAGAAGCATTGTAGCATCAACCCACATTTGAGATGCTGAATTCAGGGTGGAAATATGTGAGTAGTAGCATCTATCCAGCCCGCTCATAGCTTTCTTGTGTGATCTAGAATGGAATGTGTAGCGAAGTGTATGCCCACCAATGTACCTCCACAAATCTTTGCAATTCAACATATCCAGAATTCCATTCCATAGACTATTTTCCTGGGGAGAGAGCAAAGAAGCAGTAGTTGTACAATCCGCATCTGAGTCTACCATATTAAAGTCTCCACACAATAAAATTCGAGCTCCCTCCCAAATTTGAAGCTATATACAATGCTCAATGGATGATGCCAAATCTTTCCCAAATTACCTCAGTGAAAACAGGAACCAGCCATATTACCCCACTTTAAGTATATAACTGTATTTCCCACATTAGGCACATTTATACCAAGTGTTCTAGGAAAAGGCCTCGATGAATTCCCCATAACACACACATTCTATTCTTATTAGGCGCAAATATGGATGGGGTATACAGCACCTTACCTAATGTTTTAGCTATATGCCCAATGTTGGTCCATAGAAACGATGGCAAATCTACAAGCTCAACCCAGACAGGGCATTTGTACAGAAGCTCTTCCTTCATTGCCTTGACCGGCTTCCAAGGGAACACATGCACCACTAGACCACATAAAAAAACAGTTTGTTGTTCCAAAAACTGCGACTTGACCATGTTGTCATTAAAGATGACCTCAAACAGGCCATGGCCAGAGTAGAAAACTTTATCAACCACATCTTTGCCTACATTTGCGTTAATGGCAAATGCCACATCTACTGCTAGGGGAACACGCCCTATGAAGAACAATAGCAGCCCCCTTTCATGAAACATGAGGGCAAACTCCCAAATGAGTACAGCGTCAATATCTACTCTCAAATCCCCCTGCACATTCTCTCATCATGTGTGAGAGCATCCTCCATCATACATTTCAGTTTGTCAACCTCCATTTGCTTCCGCATAGGAGTTTGAGAAATAACACCTTCCTCCATACATCCTTGCTGCACTGAGGCATTTACAGCAAGAACATTATCCTGTGAAGCATTCAACACCTGTATATTACCCACAGTTTCAGAATTAGACGCAATTCTGCATTAAACAACTGAGATCCCTGTAACAGTCAAAGGCAGCCCTTATCCTTCTCGTGCTCCCGACCTATATTCCAGCCGGAAATGAGCGCGCACTCAAGCAGGTTGACTTAAGCCCTAACCCTGTAATGTACAGACGTACGAGCCCTAAATGGACAGGAAAACCCTAACGCAGGTGGCCGAAAACTTCAGAACGGCAGCAGAAAACCCTAATCGTTATGTACAGGTGAACGACAAACAGCAGAACAGCAGAGCGACGACATCTCCATTATATATATATATGTATATGTATATATATGTATATGTATATATATATATATGTATATGTATATATATATATATATACATGTATATATATATATATGTATATGTATATATATATATATATGTATATATATATATATATATATATATATATATATATATATATATATATATATATATATATATATATATATATATATATATATATATATATATATATATGTATATATCTATATATACATATGTATATATCTATATATACATATGTATATATCTATATATACATATGTATATATACATGTATATATATATATATACATATACATATATACATATACATATATACATATACATATATACATATACATATATATATATATATACATATATACATATACATATATATATCTATATACATATATATATCTATATACATATATATATATATATATATATATATATATATATATATATATATATATATATATGTATATATATATATATATATATACATATATACATATACATATATATATATATATACATATATATATATATATATATATATATATATATATATATATATACATATGTACATATACATATATACATATATGTATATGTACATATGTATATATATATATATATATATATATATATATATATATATGTATATATATATATATATATATATATATATATATCATAGTTCAAAGTGAGTTTTAAAAACGAGTTTTAAAAACGGGTTTTAAAACGTTTAGTACGTAGGGTACTAAAAAAATGGACATAAAAAACGAGTATTATATTTTGTCGCAACATTAATTTTTTTTTTCAAAAAAACCATGAATAATGCATGTATAGCATTCATTTACATATCTAGTGGTGAAAACACATAAAAAACTTAATCTACAACCTTATAGAACTTAGAAGACAATACTAGAGTAGAATGTAGATATCAATGATAAACCATGAATGTCAGAACTGATGAGTCATGACTCAAATCTTATACAAGAATGGTAAAACCATACTAAAAGTCTAAATCCAACAAGATACATCCATGATCCATCATCCAACTGATCACTATCACACTATGTCCAAAATATATGAAGCATGCTATACAAACTAAAGTCTAAGATGACTCTGCAATGTCCTCGGTAGAGACATCATCTATGGGCTCATCATCAAATGTGCTAGCCCATGACGATGTACTATCTGAGCCTGTATGTCCAAATGTAGCTGCAATCTCAGCCATCTCTCGTCCCAAGTCATCATCTCCACTAGAAGATGCGGCTGAATCCTGCTCCCAATCATCTCGAACAACTGGATGATCTCTCTGAGTGGTAGAGCATCCACCACCCCTTCCACGACGTGGTCCACCCCTTCTTGAAACATACTTCTGTGGATTCTGGCTAGTGGATGGTAATGATGGATCACCTACATAAACAATGCATATATATGAGAGAAAATCATAGCAATGGCATACTTGTGTAACATGTTACGTAAACGGTAATACTAAATAGTATTACAAATTTACAATTTACCTACCCCTTCGAGTGCGGCTACGAGTCTGTCGTACAAATCTCTGAGACTCCTCTGCAAGCATAGCAAAGATATCCCTCTCTTCACGAGGGATTTGAGGAATATCTTTGACTTTACCGATATCAACAAGATCAACATTTACCTGCAAAATTCAGTTTTTTAATCAAAATTCAGTCTAGAGTCTAGACTCTAGAGTCTAGACTCTAGTCAATAGCTTTAAGCTTTCATGAAACTTCAAATTTAGAACTTACCTGTAGTGGGGCTATGTTGATCCCTTTAGTCTCTAACAACTTGAGGTTACAATGGCAATAAACCAATCTCTCAAGTTGTTGAGGACTCAATCTATTCCTTTTTTTCGTATGGAATAGAGCCCATGTACTCCAGTTCCTCTCTGCAGGACCTGTGCTACAATCTTGCGAAAGAATTCGCAATGCTAATCTTCGCTATGAATCATGATTCATGAAAAAAAATAATAGATCATCATTCATAAAAAATAGATTCAAATGGATTTTGAAAGACTAAATGGTAAAAATACTTACCAATAGTGGAGTACTCACTCCATATTTCTCCCACCATGTGACTGGAGCAACCTGGTTCTCGCGTAGCCGTGCAGTGGGCTGTCCAAAGTAGCGTTCCATGCTACGGAACTGCAATCTCTTAGTCTCTAACTGTGACAAAATACCAACATCACCGCCACTCCATCGCATGATGTAGTCAATCCAGCTATCCTCTAGCTCAATGTCTGTAAATTGTTCCTCACTTCTCCAAAGTGGATGAAGAATATGAGCAACGGCATGGATTGGTTTATGAAACCAATCCCATCTTTTTCTCACAGCATCACATAAAGTGGTCTTCCTATATAAATTATAATAAACAATGAAGTTATAAACATCATACATGTGAATCATGATAAATTACTCTATCATATGATGATTGATCAATTGACAAAACTTACTCAATGTCCGAGAGTCCGACAACTTTCTGGATGCTTTCTTGTATACGATCAATGTACTCGTATACAAGACCAAGTGTGCTGCCCTCCATATCTGTGATGCGAAGAACACTGTACACTGGCTGAATGGCAGCTACCAACGTATCTCCCTTCGTCCAAAACTCATCATCTCCCATAATGAGCGCTGAGAACTGTGTGAAGAGAGTGTCTCCTCCTCTGACCTCCTGAATGTTGTACCAATCCTCAGCCACCACCGTACGTAGAAGCCCTTTTCTTACTCTAAGGACTCTATCAAGTACTATATACATGTAACAAAACCGTGTCATAGAGGGTTTCTGGAAATCCAAGGTAGAGTGGGCACGAAAGATGTTCAATACTTTGGGCTTAGTAGTGACAAATTTCACAATGAATTTTGCTTTATCAAGGATTGACTTCACCCATGGAAGTGCCCCAATGTCTTCCATAAGCAAATCTAAACTGTGGGATGCACATGGTGTCCATGTAATCTTGGGGTATGCCTCTTCAATCATACGCCCCATCGACACGCAATTGGACCCATTGTCGGTCACAACTTGCACTACATTCTCACTTCCCACATCCTCAATGGCTTTCTTAACATGTGAGAATATGAATTCACCTGTCACTACTGTGCCTGGTGCATGGGCTGGTATAGCACGTAAAAACATTGTGCCTTTGCAAGAGGACACAAGGATGTTATAAACATTCCTTCTACGAATGTCGGACCAGCCATCGCATAGAATAGAGCATCCATATTTCTCCCATACAGATCGTAGGGATAACATTTCAGTCTCTACCAGCTTTGTTTGCCTTGAGAGCTCAGTAGTGCGCAAGGTTTGTCCTGAAGGACCCTCCCAAGCAACACCTATTCTACTAATGGCTTTCATTGCCCTCTTCCATGGAAGAGTACTAGCAACATTAAATGGAATGCCACATTGAATGAAGAGTTTGGTCAACTCTCTAGTGGCCTCTTCCATATGTTGCTTTTGCACTCCAGCCCTTATATTGCCTCTCATGAATATATTACTATCAGGGATCTTAGAATGTGATGGATGACGTGAAAAACAGGGAGAGGCATCTGTGCGTGGCATTTTACTTGCACTGTGATCATGAACTTGAGGAGACAAGATTTCATCATGAAGAGGCTCATTTCCCGCACCCACAGTGCTCTCAGACGATGGAGGCATAGGTAAATTACCCACCCCTCGGCTCAATTGGAGTTGAGCAGTCAACTCCTCTACGGTTTTTTTGAGGTATGGAAGTGCATTTTCCAATGCCTCTTCCTCTCAACCCAAGGAGATGAGCTTTCATGCGGGATGCTGAGCCACCATAAATGCCCTTGAAATAATTGCATTCCCAAGAGGTGGGGCTATGAATTTTCACATGGTTACGGATGACATCGGGGGCTCTACCCATGGTGAAAGTTGAAACTTGCAAAATGATGAAGGGCTGAAAGCTGAAACTATGTGCAAACTTCAAAGAAGGCAAGAGAGTCTAGACTCTAGAAGGCAACAATACGTGCAAGACAAGAGAAGGCAAGAGAGGGAAAAGAGTCAAGACTCAAGAGTCAAAGTATGCTGCATGCATAAGTGGACTGTAGAGGGCTCTCCACTCACTCCTCTTGGCTCCAAGGTCCACTCGAAAAAGGCTGCAGCTCGCGGGTGTAATAGGGCAGAATGGACCGAAAATAGGCGCAGCTCGCGAGTATATAACAGAAGAATTCGCTACGTTTTTTTTCCCAAAAAAAAAAAAAGATATAAAAAACGTATTAGGACGTC
>CM035426.1:164252341-164357341 GCA_020310875.1 Ceratopteris richardii | reverse complement strand
AGAAACATGTATTGGAGTCCCCTTTAATGGATCAACATGAATCTTGTCCATAACAAAAAAACATAGGAGAACAGTTGCATATGGTCGTTGCAACTTGCCTCATATCATATATGTATACCTTCGAGCAAAATCTTTTGGAAGTCACAAGATTCTTCTCTATGCTCCTCTCATGGTTAGAAGCAATACATGTCTCTGCTGTAGTGTAGGAAACAGTTGCACATAGTGATGGTTACGGTCACACATGGGATGAGAGAGAATTTTAACTTCTCAAGGTAAATTTGTTAATCATAGAAAAGAAGTGCAATCTAACAAAATTTATGCTACCATCCAGATTTTTATGCATATTTGTTACGATGTGATCGTTGGTTTTAAGGCCCACAGTTAATATAGAGGCAAAGTAAAGAGAGAGACAAAGACAAAATATGGACAAGAGAGATACAGAAGATACAACAAAAGAGCTAAAAGAGCTCCAACTCTACTAAAATACAAGTACTTACAAAATTCAGCACCTAGGTGATCAAGCCAAGAGCTAGACTGGTGTACATGAGATAATTATAAGTTACAACTCTTGCCTTTATATAGGCAAGGCTGCCTTTATATATAAAAACACCTAGGTGATCAAGCCAAGAGCTAGACTGGTGTACATGAGATAATTATAAGTTACAACTCTTGCCTTTATATAGGCAAGGCTGCCTCTATAAAAATCCTCAATATCATTGTTCTGTGATTTGCAGAATAAAAACCAGAGTTCAGTTTTTTGGCTTATTTTCATAAGTTTAAGTTTTCCACTTGCTTTAATATTAACACTTGGATCATGCGCTTCAACACCTTGCCAAGTGTCCATTGCTTTTTGAATTTAAAAATTTGCTTTTCAACTTTGACCTCAAAATAGGGTTTGACTTTTGATCATCAATATGTTGTCAAATACCCTAGTGTTATATATGGTCAGATAGATCTCAAAGAGCTCTATCAAAATGTCTAATAAAAATTTTAAGCAAAATTTGAACATCTTTGATTTTGTTGACCAACCTTTGATCAAACTTTGGCCTCCAGAATTGAGCTCCATAAGGCTGCTCACATTTCTAATCATCCCTGTCTAACATGACAAATGGTGAATATGTCAAGTAGATACTTTTGTTCATTGTATAAGTTATTATGTTTTAGGTACATGTTTTGTTTTTCACATATCATGTAAAGTGTCCTACAAGCACACACAAGGACCTTTGTCATGAAGAGCTCTTTGGAAACACACATCACAAAGAGAACTCGCACATCCCCCACTCTTCTCAACCATTGTCAACGAGGCACTACTTGGAAGGATAGTTATAATAGGATGCTAAGGAACGAAGATAGAATAGAGACTTAAACATACTCCCTTAATTATCAAGGTTCACCATGCCTATCAAATCAAGATTGTATGCTCTCATCTACACCTATCAAACACACATACACACACACACACACATAAAGATGACATAATAAGATTTAGCATGCATAATCAATGACTTCTTCAACCACTCCAACCATTTCATCTTATTCTTTTCTTCTTCTATTGTTGCATCTTCTTTCTTGAAACAAAAATCTACTTTATGACTCTTACCACCACAAATTTTGCAAGAATGAATAAAATAACAATCTTCCTCTTTGTGGTTTGTTCCATGTAGGCCACCTAAATTCCAAAGGTGGGACCAAAGGCCTAAGCTGGCAGGACCTCCATAGCACTACCTGCATGAGCAACCACACACCTTACTACATGGGCAACCTCTAGGACCAACAAGGGGCGACCACACAAGACGCATCCTAGACCGACCACACATGGAGTATCCTGAGGAAACCTTACATGGAGCATCCTCAGGCGACCACACATGGAGCATCCTCGGGCGACCACACATGGAGCATCCTCGAGCAACCACACATGGAGCATCCTGGGTGCTCCAAGGTGACCACACATGGAGCAACATCTTGGGGTGACCACACATGGAGCATCCTAGGGCAACCATACATGGAGCATCCTAGGGTGACCACACATGGAGCATCAGCTTAGTAAGTACAACCACACAAGGAACATAAAAGTATGAGTAGGGCGACCACACTGAAAGCTACCAGTGTACCACCACCATCTTTCTGACAACCTACAATTATAGAAAGGGGTTGGAAGGCCCTGGCCGCCAAGGAATGAATGTGGGGCCCTACCAACTCTTGTACTTTTTGAACATGTTTGTAATCGCCTCTGGGCATGGTAACCGTGTCAGACATTGGTCTATAGAGACCACCTCATGTGTGTGTGGGACAAGGGCCAGCCATAGCCAAGGCCCCAAGCTCGGGGAATATCCTAAGGTATTCAATGGTAATGGGGATGAGTGTAGCATGATGGCCACATAACGGCACTAGACCATTCTTGATCATTACTATTTTGGATGCAAGAGGATATATTGGATGGGAGGAGAGTGGCACACTCATCATTCACACGTCTTTAGCCTTCTAGTTCTTACATTTGGTAATTAGAGCATATCTTGGAATTCTTGGGAAGAGTCTTTTGGGAATTTCTTGCGCGAATCTTTTTGGGGAGCTGTCTCGGAAATCGTGCCAAGCCATCATCATCCTCCTCAGTCCGTGTGCCGTCGACAAGCTATAGCAAAGAATTGTTGCGGAAGCAAAAGGAGGTGGAGATAAGCTCGTGAGCTTCAGGCCCACTACATAGAACGGTGCTCAGCTGCCCAGAATACCTATCCAAATCTCAGGCCCTCTGCCCGTGTGGAGGAAGAAGGTTCAGAGAGCCATTTCTTCATCTCCTCCCTAAAAGCTGAGCACTACATCGACTTACTCAGTCTTTTATAGCCGTTTTCAGCACTGAAGCAAGCATATGTGGGATTAGTAGCCCTTCTCGCATGTGATCGCCACTGAGGAGACCTCACAGAGGCAAAATCGAACTTATTTTCTTACTCTCATAAGCCAAGCCCATCTATCTTAGCATAGAGAGACTACATACCTTAGACAGTGTCAAACATAGGTCTACATAGACCACCTCATGTGTGTTTGGGACAAGGGCCAGCCATAGCCAAGGTCCCAAGCTCGGGGGATATCCTACGGTATTCAATAGTAATGGGGATGAGTGTTGCATGATGGCCACATGGCGGCACTAGACCATTCCAGATCATTACTATTTTGGATGCAAGAGGATATATTGAATGGGGGGAGAGTGGCACACACATCATTCACAAGTCTTTAGCCTTCCAGTTCTCAGAAACTGCATGTGGAACCACGCTTCCTCTAAGTTAGGCAGCTAGAGACAGTTGGAGTCACACACATTATCTTACAAGGACTAGCCCCCATGAACTACAAAAGGGGACTATTCAAGGACAATTACACCATTATCAGCCAAGCTTAGAGAGATCCTAGTGTCCACCATTGGCGTCTAGTATCTACTCCTAAGTCTCACCTCACAAGTCCATCCTTTCCTGCAAAAAGTCCCTCCCAATAGATGTTGGCTAGCAGGTAATTTGTGAGCAAGAGGCCAGTGCATTTTGCATTCTCTGACCTACCAACTAATTCACCATGTTAGGAGATATTTGGCACGCATGCTAGGA
Organism: Ceratopteris richardii; assembly: GCA_020310875.1. Taxonomy (NCBI): domain Eukaryota; kingdom Viridiplantae; phylum Streptophyta; class Polypodiopsida; order Polypodiales; family Pteridaceae; genus Ceratopteris; species Ceratopteris richardii. The sequence goes on along the minus strand of CM035426.1, from coordinate 164,353,754 downwards.
CAAGACTTATGGGAATCACTATTCTGCACGGATGCATCTATTACTATCTTGTGTCGGCATAAGCGTTTGTGTATCCATCTCCTTTGAGGCGAGCCATTCTGGATGGAGAACAACCTCGGAGGTCCCCAATGCTTTGTCACTCTCAAGGAAGAAAAGTACTCAAAGGTAGTATGACGAAGAGATAGCTGAACTATGAGAAGAATTAGAAGAGCTTAATGCCTTTAGGGAGGTATGCTCCAATTTATGGTGCACACTTTGCACAAGTGAGGGGCACACAACCCAAGAATGTCATTCTAACCTGATACAAGGCCAAACTCCAAATGTACAATGGATGGCGACAACCCAAGCCTCTATTGAGACAACCCCCCGCCTCTAGATCATATGTTTCTACATTTAATGCAACTCGAGCAACTCAAAGTCAGTTAGAACGAGGAAGACCTCGTTCGAACCGGCCATTAAGACCCACTATATGCTTTCATTGTGAGGAATACGAGCATTTCCAAAGTAAGTGCTCCCTTCCAATAGATGCCCCACCATCCAAGCAGTGTCTAGGTTCCAAGGATCATTATAAAAAAGATTGCCCGAAGATGGTTCCTTCCTCAAGTAATCAAAATAACTCTCTTCCTTTCCATATGATCCAAGTTACTAACCAAGAAGCTCTTCCTCGCAACCATTTTCCTAGCATTAGGATGGTTCAACTTGAAGAATTACTTCGAGGCATGGGGGGTTAACGACTAGAGCTGAGAAATAAAGAATGGCTACTCGAGAGAAAGAATGACCCAAGGAAAAGAGCAGCCCACCGAACATAATATTGACAAGGCTTACATGCTACCCAAGGAAGCTATGCAACAACTATAAAAGGGTAACACAATACAAGGACTTTCAATTGCTATCAAAGTATTACTAAATAAGTACCAGCAAGTACCAGCAAGCTTACTAAGTATAAGCCCTCACTTTTGAAATGAAGTAATTATCGCAATTAACAATTTAAGCCCCACTTTCACTATAAGTGCCGGGTAAGGACCCTCTTCTAGTTACCCTTCTATGCATGTTGCCTATGTATCAGAACCTACTGCCTCAACTCCTCTATCCCATTACAAGATCCCAAGGTAAACTTTGTCTCAAAGGCACTAAACTCGGAGGAGTAATTTTAGATGGAGGATCTGGGATAAATCTTTGCCATATTATACCATGACTTTGCTTAATCTGATACCTTTCAAGTCGGCCCAATTTACTATCATCCTAATTTATCAAAGCAAGGTGATCCCAATAGGGATAGTAGAAAACTACAAGGTCTAGTATTTGTGTCATAATTTGTAACCATGAAATTACCGAAAGGAGGATTTCCTCTTCTCATAGGAAGGCCATGGCTACGACCTAACAAGGTGGTACATGATTGGGGAAGTGATGCTATGTGAGTTGTTGCACATGACACATCAATGACTCAGCTGTACTTGGCAAATGGGGCGAACAATGATCCAAAAACTAACCACATAACTGGAACAGAAAATGGGAAATAAAATAATAGCACAGCAGTGAATCTTGTTAAGAAGGCCACTACAAGCCCTTTGGAGGAGGAGAGAGCTTGGGCAACCAACCTTGGATAGGCTACTACATCTCCCCCCAGGGAGACCAACTTTGGATGGGCCACCTTACCTCCTTCTGGGGCGATCAACCTTGGATGGGCCACTACATCTCCTTCGAGTGCGCCCAACTTCAGATGGGCGACCACACCTCCTTCCAGGGCAACCAATCTTGGGTGGGCCAACACTGCTTCTCCAAGGGCAACCACATTCCCTAAAATCCCTAGGGTGATCGCTAAAGTTGGAAAGACTGGTGCAGCCAATTTCGGTAAAGATACGTGGACCATCAACAACCATGCTCTCTCCATGGAGACATCTACAACCAATGCATCAGCAGTTGAATTAGCAACACTTGAAACCGATAGAAAAGGGAACAATAATCACATCGATTAGATGCAGAATATACCTTGTTTTGCAATAACAATAGAAGAAGGAGAAGAAGAGACTGTAGTGGAATCAATAGCCCTAAGAGAACAAACAAAAGGAAACGCAATGTAGAGATTATGTTTGGAGCATGACTCATTACATCTCTCTCATATGATATTCTCTCTTCACGTTGCCTCTATTTTCTCTTTGTCTCTATATCTTGTGGACCTAAAAACCAACAATTGTTATCAGGGAAAGAAAGCATAAAGTACATCGAGAATTTAGCCCATGCAAGAAGACTAAACCTTCATGGAAGGTTCAAAATCAAGATCAGCCACATATTCTGCACTGGCCATCAAGTCATCAATTTATATAAAGAAGTTGAATACTATTTTGAAGACTTACACTCAAGGAGGAGTGATATTGAAGAAGAACAAAAGTATGGACATCCTATATACAAAAAAAAAGTGCATAGAATTCCAACTTGCTATTGGAATATTATATCAATTTGCTAGAATTTTATGTTATTTGCTAAATTTGTTGGAATCACCATTCAAATAACAACTTGGAGAGGATTGCTTCTTGGGTATGCACTTGTGAAGTGATGTCCAACCACTCGCCAACCTTCAAAGTACATCTTGATCAAGGTCAAAGGACAAGAGTTGGCATCTAAATCTTTATGGTCATGGAGGAAGACTTATGTGAGCAAGGAGGGGTTTTGTCTTCTTCATGGAGAAATGTATAAAGGACTAACATGTGGTAAACGCCTTCTTGTATGTATGTATGTATGTATGTATGCCAGATAGGTGTAGATGAAACCATATAACCTTGAAACAACTTGGCCAACCATGATAATCTTGAGAGTATGTTTGAGTCTGTATTCTATTTAAATAAACAACATCCTCCAACCATGATAATCTTGAGAGTATGCTTGAGTCTGTATTCTATTTAAATAAACAACATCCTTTAGTTGTCTCTATCCCTCCAAGCAATGCTTGGTTGAGAAAAGTGGGATATGGGAGTTCTCTTTGATGTCTGTTTGACGAAAGCTCTTCATGTCAAAGGTCGTGTGTGTGTGTGTGTGTGTGTGTGTGTGTGTGTGTGTGTGTGTGTGTGTGTGTGTGTGTGTGTGTGTGCGCGCGCGCTTATGGACACTTCACATGATCTATGAAAATTATACAAGTACCAAAATTATTAACAACTATACTACAATGAATATACCTACTTGGCATACTCCCTTAGTGTCAATTTAGGACAGTATTCTTAGTAAATATATCAATGGGCAACCTTCCACCTAGAGATCCCTATATATAGGTCTACAAATTTGGAAAAATAAATCCTCAAAGATGGTCAAAAATGGTCCCATTTTTTGAAAATGGTCATAAAGATTATCAAATGTTTTATTACATATTCTTATAGAGCTGAGAGAAAGCTATTCAACCATATATTACACTTGTGTTTTTGGCAACAAAATCAAGATCAAAGGTCAAACCCTGATTTAAGTCAAAAACTAAAAAATTTGAAAAGCATGTGTTTGTAAAGTGACACTTGGCAAAATCTTATGAAAACACGTAGTTATGATCTAATGTTGGTGCATATGGCACTTGGCATATAAAAAGTCATAAAAAATACTCAGAACTAGGTTTTCCACATTTTTCAGCAAGATTCATGTCACAAATCACAGAAAGAAGCTTTTGGGGTGTTTTACACTTTAATTTACATATCTATATATACATAGGCCTAATACAAATCAAATACATCACTCTTTGAGTGTTCTCTTCATGAGCTAAGCTTGGCGGTGGTGTCCTTCACTTTGGAGGAGGTGGAGGCATGTTTTCTTCATCAACTTCAAAGTGTGCAGCAGCTTGTATCTTCTAAGTTGTGAGTATTTTAAATATACTTGCTTTGAAGATTTTGGAGCATATACTTCAGCCTTTGGGGATTTGTGAAGTTATTGGACAGCTTGCACAGCAAGACATCTTTCTCTTCTATCTTAAAACTTCCATCATGCAATGTAAAGATTATACTTGAAGCATGGCTCCTTGCATCTCTCTCATGTGTTATCTTCTCTTCATGTAGTCTCTATTTCCTCTTTGTCTCTATGTCCATCGTGGGCCTAAAAACCAACAAGCGCCTTTGAATATTAAAATTGTTATTGACTGATTGTTTGGAAGTACTTAAAATATTTGGTGTTCTTCATCACGATACAAATAATGTGGCTATTTATATAACGAAGTTCAATGCTTTTTTTTCTAGTTACAAGCACAAAAAAATGAATATAGATAATGCAATGAAGTCAATTCTTTTGCTATGCACACTACCACCTTCATGGAACACATTTTTCATAGCCACTAATAACAATGTGCATCCTAGACATTTGTGGTGCTCTCTTGAGTCGAGAAATTTGCAAAGTCTATTGCTACGACACATAGTGGGGATGCATACGTCCATGATTTTGAACATGGAAAGAACCGACAACCTAGTAAAAGCAAGAATAGAGGCAAAGATAGTGATCGTGGCAAGAGCAAAACCTATTCTGGTAAGCGGAATGTTGATTTCTTTCATTGTCACAAGAATGGCCACTCCCTCTCATGAATTCAACCAATTTCGACAATCTCAAGAATGTCATAAAGAACTTACATACCCGAGTCCAAAATGGTGTAGCTGAAAGGATAAGTAGAACTATTCAGCAAAATATTTATATGTTACATTATGGAAATTGCACTCAAGGATTTTGGGCAAGTGTTCTAGCTTTTCTTCACGTTATATACCTATCACCTAGCACCATAATGCGACAAGAGCTACAGATTGAGAAGTCACCACCTTACGATCACCTTTGAGTGTTTGAATGTGAATCATATGTTCATGTCCCCAAGGACCTTAGACAAAGACTTGATCCTAAATCTAGAAAATGTTTTTTTTCTTGAATATGGAATAAATGCCCAGTTTGGATATGGCCTATAGAATCATGAAACATGTGTAGTGGTCAAAAGTAATAATGCGATTTTAAATGACTTCAAGATGCATTAACAGCCCATTAAGGAAAATGAAGTGAGAAGAGTTATGTTTGAGGATTCCAACCCTCCTACTACTACGGAAAAGATTTGACAAATAAGCTTCTTTATGAAAATGTCAAACAAAAACTTGCTAGTGTTCTTAATCAGCAACTATTGACATGATCTCAAGGTGTCGCATATCCCTTTTACATATTTTCTCCACATTTGTTATCTTGATAGATATTGGCAAACCTTCTTGTTAAAAAGAAGCTATGCAAGAAGATCATCATGTCATGTGGCAATGTGCCATGAAAAGTGAACTCGAATACATTTATAAAAGTGGTACTTGGGAATCGACAGCTTGGCCAAAGGGTAAGAAACCTTTGCCAGGAAAACATCAAGGAGTACATCTCCAAAGTGTAAAGCACACTTGATTGCAAAGTGGTTCAATCAACAACAAGGAGTTGATTCTGAGAAAATCTTCTTCTAGTGGTCAATGTGACTCGTCCAAATGGATGTGAAGACTACTTATTTGCATCAAGATCTTAAAGATGAGATCTATATGGAATAACAAGAGAGTTATGAGGCTAATACCAAAGAGAAAGTAATATGTAAGCTATATAAGAGCTTGTATGAACTTAAATATTCATCTAAACAGTGGTATCAAAAGTTTGATGCATTAATGAAGCCCCTAGGTTGTTCTAGAAGCAATGAGGATCACTCACTCTACAATAATAGATGTTGGCACCTTGATATGCTTCATACTTTATATTGGTGATATGATTATTGTTGGAAATTCCTCCAAGGACTTGTCTCTCTTGCAGAAAACGTTGAGCCAAACTTTCGATACGAAGGAGTTGTGAGATGCCAAAGATACGCTTGGTAGGAGCATTAGCCATGATAAAGTCAAGGACACATATACTTCTCTCACAGTGAATATATACATATTACATATCCAAAGTACTTCACAAGTTCAATATCATGGTCTATATATGTGATGTTGAATTAGGATGATTGTTCAAAATTTCATGAGACGGAAGAATTCATGGCCAAAATTCCTTATCAATATGTTATTAGTAGCCTCATATATGTTAACAGTTATGGTAACTAGTAACTACCAAACAAGACAATGCATTTGCAGTACGAGTTATCAACAGATATATGTTTGACCTTGTTATGTCTGATCTTGGCAAGAAGCATTGGGATGTTCTCAAAATGCTATTGAGATATCCAAATGGAACTAATAATAAGTGTTTATGCTTAGGTCGAGGAGATAAGCATTGGCAAGCAATTAAAATAATATTGAGATTGAGTGGAATTAAGGATAAGAGTGTATGCTTGTGTAGACAACCAAAAGTTTTCTTCAAGGTATATTTTTCAATTCATAAGTGGTGCCATTTCTTGCACGTATGTAGAAAACAAAACTTTTTGGAGCTAAAGCATAGGTAACACGACTAGAAGCTGATATAAGTGGCCTTGATAACCTCCTATAACAAGGGAGAAACTAGGCGATAGGTGGGCAACTCCATCACATGTTGAGCTTGATATCTCAAAAGACTGGTACCAAAAGTTAACATACAATTCAGTTAATTATAATCCACCCTTACAAGTATGAAACATATGTATGATTTTCACAATTCAAAATTGCTACAAATGTATCCAATCTAAAGGCTGACTGGGCACGTGTTTTGAGATGAGCATGATGACTTCAAAGTCGATTGTTTTTTATTTTTTTTCTAAAAATCATGGTTTGAAGTCCCATTCAAATGGAGAATATTTCCAATATGTACAGATGAGAGGATTTTCTTTTCAAACATGCCGCAATGAAACTAATGTTGCCATGATCTAAGACAAGTTAACCACAGCTCAACCATTGTGTTGACTCATATGAAAGGCCTGCTCTGGCAGTCACATTCCATGTGTGTAGGTTACTGTCTCAGTTGCACGCATATGCAGAAACATTGGCTTAAGTCATCGGTACTTAATCTTGTATGCATGCAGACATATTCTAGTTCATTATAAGTATACAGGTATAAACTCATTAGAAATGCACTAAGCACACACATTATTCTAATTAACACATTTCCTCACTGGGCAAAGGACTGCTAGCTTTAATAAGATACTGTCTTAAAGTTATTGTTCTAGTCCTGAGTGTTTTCCAATCACCATTATATACATGGTTTAGGAGATAAGCATACCTCATCTCACTGCAGCATTCTGCCAAGCTGCTGTCAAAGGTACGGCACAACAGATTGTAAGCATTCTACATTCACAGACAGAAAATAAAAACGATCTTATTTGGTATCATAGTGAAGATACTTGCAAAATTCTTGTTGTCAATTAAACAGTATACATGTATCCACCTGTACAGAAATGATTCGACAATAATCAGGTGATGAATCTGACAGACGACAGAATTCCATGATACCGTAAGGGGTTTCATTACTGAGACCAATATGTCTTATCTGAAACAAAAATATTTGTATTGACATAATCAAAAAAAGCAAGGGCTACCCATTCAATTGAGATAAATGCAAAATGAAGCTAGATATTCATTAGACCTTTCCTGCAGAGACGGCAGAACTCAATGCATCTAGCTGTTCCTCTAATGGTACAGACGAATATCTACAGCTTGGATCATAATCAACCTCTCCAAACATGGGAACATAACTGGTTCACATCAAAACCACAATCTTCTCCAGATGCAAAAAAATGCAAACTAAAAATGTCATATGAGAACTAGGTACCGATCAGGCCAATGAAGTTGATAGAGGTCAATGTAGTCAGTTTGCAATCGCCTCAAGCTGCAATAGATAATCAAGTGCATCATATACAGGACAACCAGTACTTCTTCAATCGTGTGCAGCATTTTCAAGACAAGGTCATTTCCATATTCCTTGAAGCAACACAACAAATGCACCTGGTATTCTACTTGCTGCCTACCTTCTTTTTTTTATGCAGCCTCCTCTGTTCAAGTATTAACATGTTTTTGGATTACCAGGTGTACTGATGCATACATAACCTCCCTCCCAAACTTCTCAAAGAGTATATGATCAATGCTGCTACGGCCCAAAATGCTAATATTAGAGACCATATCATTCATCTTACTAACCTAACGCTCTGGTTCTTATTCAGTTAACCCAGTGCAGGTTCTCTGGGTAATTACTCTCATGCATATTGCTATACCATAATAAAGGGATTACTTCTTCCAAATTAACCTAAGAAAAAAATACCAAAACACCCAAAAATACTGAAGTTCTGAAGCCATAACAATCGTCTGAAAACATTTTAGAAATAGATTATTTGAGCATGCCTCTACAAACATCAGATGTCCTGCATCCAATGTCTCTATGCACATACAGTGATTTAGCTTTTTATGTTGTAGGATTGTAGTCGAATGCAGTGTACAAAGTTCAAACACAAAAAAAAAGGGATAGTGCCCAGACAGAGGCAAGGGTGCATTCACACGTGTGTGTAGAGAACACCAAACATATACGAAAAAGCAAATTGGCAGAACAAAGAGAAAGAGGCCCCCCCCAAAAAAACACTCTTTGGATCTATCCCAAAGCATGTCTATTTATAGGCGAATTTAATCCAAAGTCGAGAAAGGACTTGGCAATGAACGAGTGATTATTGTATGGCACAAAATTCTATTAGCTTATCTCAGCAGTGCAACGTTGTTTGCAAGCCTCACTAGATAGATGCATTTCATCTTAGTAATAAATACGGTGAGTTCTACAATCTAGTGTTGTTGGGGGATTCTTGGACAAGAAGGGATTTGAGTGTTTGTAAGAGAAAAGGGAAAGACAAGAAGAAAGATACACACTGGAAGCCTCTGTCGATTGATTATAAGAAGACAAATACAATGGTGATTCAAAACACAATCCAGTGCTTCTGTGCAAAATCCCACAGAGTGCACAATCAGAAAATACCAAATACCCAAGGGTCTTGTTGCTGCCAGCCTTCTCTGCACCAGACCTCCACCTTCTCCAAGCCTAAGCCTGCACTTGTGCAGGCCTTGCACCAAACTTTCAATAAGGGGAGGGACACCTTCTATCGGCACGCGCATAGCTTCAATGGGACCTTGGGATCCTTGGAGGACTAGCTTAGCACTTCTCTGCAAACTTCCTTAGTCACTCTTCATGCACACCTTGCAGTTCAATTCTCTGCGTCGCACACTGTGTGTCTCTTGCACTTCTCTCTCTTGCCTAACTTAAACTATGCTCACCTTGCTTAGTCCTTCAAGAATAGTCCTTGCCTTGATTTGAGTTTCGATTCACGTATGCTCCTAACTACAAGAGTATCTTGGTGCTCTTTTTGATGTCCCGAGATTGTCTCCAAAGGTGGGCAAGCAAAGAATCCCTGTTTTGTCCTGTAGTGACTCAAAGTCCCCATCCATTCTCATCTAGTTCTAGGACCATTACTCAGCCTCTTAGTAGCGAAATTATGTGACTTCCTGAGTTCTTTGAGAAGCTAATATTAGACATCCCAAGAGTAGTTCATTTCGCATTCCCTACACCCATACAATGATTCACTATCTACACTAATCTATCTTTATTTGAGAATGGCAAAAAGATAGTGAGAACTCAAACACCTGTACCACCATCTCCACTAGCTCAAAGTCCTCATCCATTCTCATCTAGTTCTAGGACCATTACTCAGCCTCTTATCATCAAAATCATGGCCAACAATAGTCAACATTCAACGAGGTGGTAGTCAAACTTGGTCAAAAGTGGTCAAAGCTTATAGATGAAGGCAGTCATATATTCCTAAAATCCTCCAAAGGAGCAATCCAAGAATATATAATCTTGGACCAACAAACTTTGTTTGGCCCTCCAAAAGTGAACTTTAATATGTACACACGATAAACTATGTGTGGAAGAAAAATTACAATATAAAAGTAATAACCATGCTTAATAAAAAATATGGTGCTCTCAAAAGTCCGCGTTAAAACTATTTTCAGCTTTAGCAAAAAAAACTCTACGCCCAAGTTCCTTTTTCCACCATAGGTTCAAAAATCAGCCGTAGTAGCTTTTTCGTCCATGCTTTAGCTAGGAATCATTGTCTACATAAACACAAGTTCCATTGAGGTTATAAACCAACCTTCTTGTTGATCTCCTACATCCAACCTATAGAAAAAGTCATGATTTGCCATTTCCAGCAACAAACAGAATGCAAAGAAAGAAAACGCCATGCACGATTGATGAGTTGAGAAGAAAGGTATGTACAGAGGCAAGACTCATGAAATCGATAAAAAAATATGGCGAGCATAAGCAATCAAACTAAGGTAGTGTAGGCTCTCAGAGCATTGGAAGTGGGGGAGCAAGAGCTCTTCTCCTTGAGCACCCGCTCTCCTATGAGGTTCGGATGAGCTCCATCTCTCCATGTATATACTATACATGTATAGACACATATACACATACATAAAGACATACATATGTGCATGTATGTATGTACAAACATATGAACTTACCAGTGATACTATTATACATTGTCATTTTGTAGTTTGCGCATATTCAAAAATGCTGATTTTTTCTTCCAACTTAAAAATTTTTGCACAAGGCAAAAGTTACAATGAGCACATCAATCATATAGATTGTCAACAAAATTAATGTAAAATGAAAATCGAAATGTTGAAATATATATATTATCAGTTTCAGATGAGCACCATACAAGTAAACACTCAATGGCAACAAAAAGTTAGGGCTATAACAAAATGAATTTACTATCAACTTACTGCTAGTACCAGAACCATTCAAAACATTAATCATTTGGAACTATAAAACAATCAAAGTGCAGAATGGCACCCCAAGATAAAACATCAATACAATGTTGAAGGAGTATAACTATGGTACAAGAGCTAAACAACCGAGAAAAAGTGAAGACACATCTAATATGAATTTTTAGATATGTTACATAGAATTTCATCTGATTTCAAACATCTCATAATCAAACATCTTTTGGAAAGAGAACTTCATCAATGCATGTCATAAGGTGTATCCAGATTACCTCCCCTCCAATGCATCCATTATGTTCTTTCTATCTAAACAAACAGGTCCATCTCGGATCCATGTCATCTGCCCAGATGGACCAGATACCTGTAAAGAGAAATTCCAAGGGGCTGCATTACAATCAGATTCAACTCAATTGACGTGAGAATAAAGAAGGTTTCAAAACCACAACCGTATTCTAATTTCTTAATCAACATCATAATCTAAACCTCCTAAGAGCCCTCAAAAACTCATCAGATCATAAGACTAAAAAGAAACATTAACTACATTTCAGTGACTTCCCTTCTATCTATTCACTAACAGTAAACAGGAAAAATTGATTTCTATCAGTCATGAATTCTGCATTTCTGAGCAACAAACTTTCCCTTGTTATAGTGGAACCAAGATCTATTCAGTTCTATCCTAAATTAAGGAATAATTTGGTTTAAAGGGAGGAATTCAATTTTAGGAAATGAACTATTACCAATTGTACCATGTGAGAGCCACAAACTTGATGTCACAAAACGATAATTACAACTGTTCTATTTCCTCCTATAATTTGTAGTAATTTAATTCTAGAAATGAAAATAATACCTGCTAGGGATAAAATATTTATGATTCTGTGTGAGCAGAGAGAAAGTTCTTAGTGCAGGCAAAAATGAAGATGATGATGGAGAGGAAGAAGTACATATACAGCTTTGATAAAAATCCTTCGCTTGAGATGTGAGTTAGAACCTCAGTTTTGTTTAAAAAGATGAATTTGATCACCTGGCCAAACCTAAACAGGGCAAAGTAACCATTGGTCATCAAAAATTATATAAATGCCTATACCTTCTCGATTCGGGGTCCAAAAAATATAGTACAAATATGTCTAGAAAGTTCTTGTAGATAAAGGTCAAAAATGTACAAAAGGGAGCTCCTTGGGGCCTTTAACCCAATAATCTCGCATTTAAAGGGCTAAAGAAGCTCCTTCAAGCTAAGTGACTCCTACCATTCATATCCACGGCTGACATAGTGCCTGTGGTAGGCACTTGATAGAGCATATGCAAGATTCTCTAATGTGTTGACCTTGACAAATGTTCTCAGCCATCCTTAAATACTTCTTCGATGAAGTGATATTGCACATCTATATGCTTTGTGTGGTCATGGAAGATGGCATTCTTGGCTAGACAAATGGCACTCTGAATATCACCAGAAAGAACAGACACTTGTCAAGCAAACTGGACTCACTCCATGGACATGTTACAAAGACTGAAATATATTCAGCCTCTATAGTAGATAGTGCTTCAGTTTGCTATCCTCTTTCCCATGGATGGCATACCCTTTTGGTTGTTTCATGTACAACTCTTCATCAAGGTCACCATGCAAGAATGTTTTTACATCCATTTGGAATAACTCCAAGTCTAAGGTAGCTATAACAGCAAACAACACATTCAGGGTGGTCATGCTAAGAGCTAGAGCATTAGGATCACCACATGGTAGAGAGATGACTCTCTTCCCAACCTTATACCTCTATATATAGCTCTCTCCAAGGGACTTCCCTCTCGAGAAAGTTGATACTATCCATCCAAGTGTCAACCATGTAACTATATGTGCTCCAAGTATCCAAATTAACTCGAATTAACTCAAGTGGATGTTTTTAGAAAGCTCTAACAGAAGTGTAAGATCTCTTTAAATCTTCTTTTTAGAACCATTTCAAATGGCTCTCTAAGTATCTCCAATACTCAGAGTGATCACTGAATATTCTAGGTTTGCAAGTATACATGGATTCTCAAGCATTCCACATGGCAAGAAAACATAACTCTTGGAATGTAGCTTTCTAACTTGATTCCTTACTTATGCTTACTTTTACTAAGAAAGACATATTATGATACTTAATGTAAACTTTACATTAAGTACCTGATATCCAAGTAGCACTTTGAGAATGAAATCTTCTAGATACTTGAGTTGCTAAGTTATAGCCGGCATGACTTTGCAAATATCTAGCTTCACTTCTTTCTGAATGTCATATTTTTAGCTTAAAAGTAACCTAACTACTTAGAAAGATACATTCACTTGTGTACTTTCATTTAAAACCGAAGTAACTTTTAGTCATGCAAATGCATGCTTACTCGCGAGTCTCATGAAAATGCATGTGCTTGTATATTCTTGCATGCCCAAATTGATTCAAGCATTTATTTGCTTTAAGTATGTTTGACATGCATGCACTTCATGCACCTACTTTTATGGACAAGCATACTATTTATGCTTCCCTTTTAATGTATCAACACGCTAATGCACATGCTTGAGTGCATCAAAAACCTTTGTAATAAAAGAGAAGCTTGCTATGTGCATAAAAGAAACCTTTAAACTTAAATTTATGCATTCAAAATCTTTTCTCTCCTTATGCATTTGTGTCATATCCTTCTTATTAGTTCATATATATATATCTTTGTGTTCACCTACCTTCCCTCAATATAGACACCCTTGGAAGGATGTACATTCTATGGCAATTGCAAGCTTGTGGTTTCTATTCTTGGGAGGAACAATAACTAGATATTCTCTTTGGTCACAGTTAGTTCGGTCTCCTCATCTCAGTTTATCAACCTATCACATGTAGTGACGAGTAGCATCCAGTGTAAGCCATCTAATCCAATGCTCAAGAAGACCATCGTCCAATGGATCAAAGTCAAGTCGAGAAAACAGCCTTTTCATATGGAAGATGCCTCTTGGCCCTCTAAGGTAGTTCATAATAGTATCTTTGTCATGCTACCTCCCCCTTTCACATGTACTTTAATCGATCCACATTACATGGTCATGTCTATTCAGATTGTTGGGTGAAGGAGAGAAAAATGATTGATGAGATGGAAATCGCACACCCTCTCATAGATTGAAATCTCTCCTTCAATGTTCTACATACAGCATTTTGGAGGATTATCAGAGCTTGTACAAACATATGTCCTCTTCAAGAAACACATGCATGGACTAGTGTAGAGTATCATCAAATGTGAAAGGGTATGCACCATCATGACTAATGGTTGGAGTGTTTCTCGATGTTAGCACATGATAAACATTCTGGTATCATCATGTTTAGGTATGTATTACCCCTATGTGTTTTCAAGAACTTCGTACATTTATTTTCTCGAAATGTTGGCTGTTCAAGCATCATCTTTCAAGATTTTATGAGCCATTGACATGGGCATTCGTTATGAGAGAGTCGCTAGAGAGTTCATTGATTGCCATATCTGCCAAGCAATATTGGAGAAAACACCGAGAATTTAGTTCACATTGTCACATACAATGCTTTGAACTCAAAACACATGGGAATGATTATTGACGAGTTTCCACACATTATGTGGACCTCATGTGTTGCACATTGCCTTCCCTTGATGATGGAATATATTTCCAAATTAACACTGGTGCAGCCAGTAGTTCAATGAGCTATCCATGTTCTCAAATTCTTGCAAAATAAGCATCCAGCATTGGTTAGCTACTGTAACCATTAATCAGATCTGGATATCGTACAACCATCAAGGACCAAGTTCATATACACACACTTGATCTTTGACTACTTGAGTACACTTAGGGATCCATTACGGACAAGAGTGGTGGATCCTCAATGAAAGTGTATGGCATGTGTAGAGACAAAGACTTCAAGAAATGTGTGCTTACTTTATTAGACGACCAATTTCAACGGAAGATTGATCAAGTGATCCATACATTGAGACCACCATTAAGATTATCTTGTCTCGCATACATGAAAGGTTGTGCATTAGATGTTCTTTATCCGATGTTCCAAGAAATGTGCATAAATACATCTAACTAAGATGGATGAATTTTTTTTTTTTTAATTTGTGTTTTTTTCAAGTAAACTCATAAATAGTCTATTGCTATAGTTCTTATTGATCACACAAAAAGTCAATCTTTATATCTCTTTGTTCCAAGAGAAAGGATGTTTTAGGTATTATTGATTTCCAAATGGGATTTCATGCAACATCCCATACATGGCAAAACTGCATTACTTCATCCTCTTTACAAGAGGTCAGAGTGGATAGATACTCCTTATTTATTGAACGTACATGTTGAGTGTTAGGGGAGCACTAGACTATGGTCTTAGAGGCACAAATCACGATTACTATATTTTTTTAGTTCAAGATAACCTACACAAGGGAATACAGTATGAAAAACTACATCTAATACAAGAAATCCTACAACTCGGGACTCATAGGTATGAATCACTAGACTACGCAAGATATAGGAGATCCCAAAACTCGAGTGTTAGTATGAAACAAGATATCAGTATTACAAGATCTCCCTTCATGAAGAAGCACAAGATACAAGATAGAACATCTCCTACTATACAATTAGAAAATGACAAGACAAAATGACTAGGAACTAGACTAGACAAGACTATAGCATAGGGCTAAGCCAGAACAAGAACTCTAACTTGGAGACCGCGACTCCTTGAGCTTCTAAGTTTGGCATTGGCAAGACTTATGATCCCTATGGCCAAACCCTTCTTATATAAGTGTTTAAGGGCAGCTTTTAAAGCCAGTTATCAATGGCAGTTGCAACTTATGATGTCACCAAGTCAAAACAAGGTCTCTCCATGTCAAAACACAACATATACACAATCATTCTTCAAGTTTCGACACATTCAAGAAACAATGGTGATATTAGGTTCTCCATTTGCAAGGGGTGTGTTCGTTTGTACTCGTGTTGAATAAATAATAAAGAAGAAAATGAAGACGGATTCGATATGGACTACAATGGAATTTAGTGAGCATGAGGTGGTTAAGTTGTATGGGCAAAAAGTATGAGGTACACTAGATAACTCAATCATCTTCAACTTCATCAACTATTCAGTGTTCACTCATAAAGCAATTAAAGCTACCTCAACAGCCCTCTCTTTATCACTACATTGCCCTCTCTTCATCACTACGTCGTATCCATGATGCAAGAGAAAGACAAGCGAGTCTCGGATATGATGCTGTTAGTTGGAAATCAAGATCAAGAATACAAACATAACATGCAAAGCATGCTCATGGAACATGCAAATCTAGATCTAGTTTTAGATCGGGACTCCTTATGGGGATTGGGAACATCACTATAAAAGAGTCATAAGCTCAGTACCTTGGAGTTTGAGAAAAAAGATGCTTAATGCTTGTTTCGAGGAAGCATGTCTCGTAATCTCTAGCTTAGAACTTAAGAAATATATACATGCACATGAAGTGGAAGCATATGTGCTTCTCCCCAATGATGTAAATGTTCATAGAATAAAGCTAACGCCAAGTCAAAGCAATTATTATACTTATAAACAAGATTTATATGCAATAGTTCATGCTCTAAAGAAATGGTGTCATTGTCTATATGATGCCAAAGTAAAAATTGTGTTTTACAAAGGGAGCATACAATGGGTTGAAAACCAACCTTGTTTAAAAGGAAAGAAGGCTACATGGGTCAAAATACTTCAAGAATTCAATCATGAACTTAGGTTAGAAAAGACAAGTTCAATGTTGTTGAATGCCCAATGATAAATATATTGAGTTTATGGAATCTATGAAAGCAAATTATAAAGATGACGCAAGCCATGTTCAAGTTTGAACATTATTAACTAGGAACATATTTCTTTGCACACACTCCCTCATGAACCTAAGAAAGTAGTACGCACTTGTGAGGAACGTACAATAAGCCACTTATACAAGGAGTACCTAGTCAAAAGGAAATACGAGATAAATGAAAGTGCCACATAAAAATGACTTAGTTCAACTCAAAGAGGATTTTTCTCTTTTCAATTCAGTTAAGGGATACCATCCTCAAATCGACTTCCGAGGCTACAAGCATATGACCATATCTTCATGCTTCGAAGGATAGCTTTAAATCCCTCCAACTCCTTCATCCCTAGGCACTTCCTTTGTCATGCTGATAGAGACTCAATTTTGAGTGTCTTTGCTCCACATTCCCACAAAAAATAGCATCTAGGCAGAAGTGTATCAATTGACTCTTTGGTTGAAATGAACCCGGTAGAGAGAAGATATTGGACTGCTCAACAAGTGCTGCAAAATCCCATATGTGTGGTGAGAGGCACAAAAGCAATTGATGAAATACAAGGCGTTTTGAAATGTGCTCATCATATGGGAAATGAGGAGAGGTGCCTCTAGGGGAGGACATTTCTTGTGTGAGCACTCCGAGACCCCATCTGTGAGGCAGGTCAATTTGAGGAGAGCTTCAAATACTGCTCCATGGTGGAGCACTAGTACCGAATGAGGAAAAGAGGCAGAAACAATCGCAAGAGAGTGCCTATCTTCCTATGGGGCTCCACTCAACCACCCATCAGTTGGCTAAAAGGGGAAAAAGGAAGGGGGGGGGGGGGGGGGGGGGGGGGGGGGGGGGGGGGGGGGGGGGGCCCTCTTCCATGGCCTCTATGAGAGAGGGCCTCTTAGAGGTTGTTTGCCACGCCCGCAAACAAACAAGCATATTTTGAAAACCAAAAATGAACATCCACGCAAGTATCAGTATGAACAAAATGGGGCACATCCCATCTCATGAACAAAGAGGATTTCACTAGATGGAGAACACAATAACCCATTGAGATCTCCATGGATGTTCAACAAGGGCTTTGATACCAATGTGAAGAACTAAAGCATTAGGACGAACACTTTCAAGATACATGACTCTTGCCCAAACCTTATGCCTCTATATATAGCTCTCGCCAAGGAACTTCCCTCTCTGGCAAGTTGATACCAAGTGTTGGCCATGTAACTACATGTGCTCCAAGTCTCCCAATTAATTAGAGTTAAGTCAAGCGGATGCTTGGGGGGGGGGGGGGGGCCTCTTCCATGGTCTCTATGAGAGAGGGCCTCTTAGAGGTTGTTTGCCATGCCCGCAAACAAACAAGCATATTTTGAAAACCAAAAATGAACATCCACGCAAGTATCAGTATGAACAATATGGGGCGCATCCCATCTCATGAACAAAGAGGATTTCACTAGATGGAGAACACAATAACCCATCGAGATCTCCATGGATGTTCAACAAGGGCTTTGATACCAATGTGAAGAACTAAAGCATTAGAACGAACACTTTCAAGATACATGACTCTTGCCCAAACCTTATGCCTCTATATATAGCTCTCACCAAGGAACTTCCCTCTCTGGCAAGTTGATACCAAGTGTTGGCCATATAACTACATGTGCTCCAAGTCTCCCAGTTAATTAGAGTTAAGTCAAGCGGATGCTTCTAGAATCTTGGGACAAAAATACACTGCCACCACTCTCATAGGAATCTAACCCAAGACCTCTCCCTTCCTATCCATTTGACTTAACCACTAGGCAAAGCACGCGAATGACCAAACAATGTCCAATTTCATATAAGTCGAAACCAATCGGAAACTCAAGTCATAATCTTACTTTATGATATTCATTTTCACCACAAGAGAATAATTCTTGGAAATCAATCCTCTCTTTTTACGCATATGCTTTCACAACCAATTTTGCTTTGCACTTGGATTTTCCATCAACTCTTTTGAACTTGTACACCCACTTGTTAAAAGTAGCTTTTCTATCCTTCAAAGACTCCACCAAATCCAAGTATCATTTGCATCCAAGGTCTTTCTCTCTTCCTGCATGGATGGCTATCACTTCTTGGGCTCACATAACCTTGTTGCTTTATAAGTAAGAGACTCACCCTAATCTAATAGCATAATATAATGCAAAGAAGGGTCATATCTATTCAAAAGCCTCCTAAAGCATAAAGACCTCCTTAGCCAATGATCAACATTTTCTAGTATTGAATCTACACGTGGAGGCATAATGACTTTATCATTAATGAAGGATTGTTGTACATCATTTCTAGCCCTCTTTTCACCATGCATAGGTGGCTGCCCTTTAAGAATTGTGTTGTCCATTATCTTCTACTTCAAAGACCACTGACCCAGTATCATTATCAACCATATGTGGTGCACCTTGAGGGTGAAATCAAGCTGCATATAACCTTCTATGTATCCCATGAAGACACCTTTCATGGACTTTGCATCTAATTTGTTCCGCAGCTCGAGCCTTATGTGCATAAAAGCATCACAACAAAAAATGCATAGGTGGTCATATGGAGCAGGTTTGCCAAACTAAACCTCTTTAGCAATGCCACACTCTCTAACATAAAGTTCTATTATACCTTTCAAACACACCATTAGAAAAGAGGCTATGTATGGGCTGATTCGCTCCCTCTTAATGCCATTTAATTCCAAAAGATTGGTAAATTCAAAACTTGTGAACTCACCCAAATTGTTTATATGTAGATATTTCAACTTGTTACCTCTTTGGGTAGCCATAAATGTATCGAAGTTTTTAAATATGGCAAAGGCCTCATCTTTTGAATTTAACAGATATACCTAAGGTTTTCCAAAAAAGCCATCAACAAAAGAGACAAAGTACAAAGCATCCCCCATAGATTTGGTGGACATGCTACACGCATCAAAATGCACAAGATCAAGCACATTTGACTTTCTAGATACACCAATGTAATAGGAACTTCCCGTTTGTTTTCCATATTGACAATCATTTTTAGCATCAAACCTATGCGTAGAAGATAACATGTCAAGACCCTTTTGGCTCATTTGACCAAGCCTTTTATGCCATAACACCATGTGGGAGTTAACTTCAACCAATGCAATAAACTTGTCTAGCAAGGATGTTCCACACAAGTAAAAAGTGTGTCTATTTTAGTGCCTTTTATAATCAGTCGTGACCCTTTTACTAGCTTCCAAGAGCCCTTTTCAAAGATAGTGCTTTAGCCATACACATCCATTTGCCCAATAGCCAATAAACTCTTTCTGATGTGTGGAACATAACGTACATCATGTAAAACAGCTCACTAAGACAAATGCAAAATACCAATTCCCTCAATGGAACATGCATAATTTTTCCCGAGGTATATATTTCCATGATGACCCACATGAAAAGTAACAAAGCACTCCTTGATAGGAGTCACATGAGATGATGTGCCCAAGTCCATAATCCAAGTTTATGAAGGTGCAGCATTGATGGTGAGCATGGCATCAACTTTGTTGAAACTTGATCTACATAGATTGTACATGATCCATAATAAAAGCATCATAAGCATGGGTATTGTCAGTAGATATGATGGCACATAATATATCATCCATATCAAAAACTCCCCTATGATAACACAAGATGCCACATTGGCCTTTTCTTTCTCCTTTTCATTCGAGTTTTCCTCCATATCAATCTTTTTCTCCTTTTTATCCTTTTTCTTCTTATCACATGTATTCTTTTTCTATTAAGCTCTTCTTTGTAGTACCTACCATGGAGTTTCCTATGGCCTTCTTTACTACATTAGTACAACCTCATATCGGAACACACACAGTCTCTCATCCATAAGATACTAAAGTCAAGAAGGATATAGCTCACATGTACTCTCTCAAGCTCAAGCATATTGATGACCACTTGTAAAGGGACTAGAAACCACCATGCATAGACATGAAAGAACCTTCCCTATATTATGTAACTCTCAACAAATGTATCTCATGAAGCATAAAGCTTTCGTATGCACTTTCAAGCATATAACACAAATCCTCACATGTGTATGGCACTTAAAGTGCACCCATAGCAAAGACCAAACTTCAAGGACAACTTAATATGCATCCCAAGGAGAGGACAAAGGTCATGCCAAGAATATCAACAAAGCAAATGTCTAGAAGATGCAACTCCAACAACAAAGATGAAAGTCAAAGGCCCGTAGGACATCATCAAAGGATCTCAAGGGCTACAAAGATCAAAGGAAGAACGGCGATTCACAATAAGAATATGCAAATGGCTCCATCACACTGTCTACCCCATGATTATAAACCCTATACATGTCTAGGGATTCCATATGTCCCTAAATCCCCACAAAATCACTTGGATCCCAAATGTCCAAGCATACGTCTAGGGATCCAATATGCCCCTAAATTCCAACAAAACCACTTGTATCCTTGATGTCTAAGTATATGTCTAGGGATCCTATATATCCCTAGATCCCTAGACATGCCATATGTCTCGGCCATATGTCCAAGCGATGTCTAAGAATCATATATGTCCTTGGATCCAAAAACCCAATGGACTAAGCAATGCCATATATCAATAGTTCCCCCACATGTACAAACAAAAGGATCATCACATGGAAGGGGGGTATTGAGAGTTCCATGCTCCACCCTTTTGTCCAAGAGTACTTTCAATCTCATGCCTCTTTATCCC
This sequence comes from Ceratopteris richardii, assembly GCA_020310875.1. Classification (NCBI taxonomy): domain Eukaryota; kingdom Viridiplantae; phylum Streptophyta; class Polypodiopsida; order Polypodiales; family Pteridaceae; genus Ceratopteris; species Ceratopteris richardii. The sequence goes on along the minus strand of CM035426.1, from coordinate 164,332,587 downwards.
CCATGCAATGTCTTTTGCCCACTAGTCCATATAAGAAGGGAATCTCTTCACTCCACTTAAACTATTCCACTCTAACTCATTGCCAAGAGTATGCATCCTCTCCTAAAATGGAGCCTTCATCATCATAGAGCATTTCATGTAAGTCATTTTTCATCTATCTATTCATTATGTTTTTATATCTTTTATTTCAACCTCCTTGTGTCCTTGTGCTTTTATGAATGATGATGAAATGATGTATGTTTAACATTTGATACATTACGATGCGATATATCATATATTGACCATGATTCATGGAATTATGAATATATATCTATACTTTTTGCAAAATAAAAACAAAGATCTCTTTGAGTGGATAAAAACCTCGTTTTTAATTTTGGATCTGAATGATTAAAACACTTAAATCTCAATCTAAAAATTTAGATTTAAATCTCTCGTCATATTATGCCTAAGAAGGTCATATAAAGACACTTGTTGGATTTTTTTTTTTTTAAATCTCAATATTTACAATTGCTTGCAAGGACATAGCAAGGGGGGCTAGGTCCTTGTTATTTGATTTTCGCTCCTTGAGAGTTTCCAGGTCTCCATGCCGATCCATTGTAACCTTTCCTTGGATGGTTACTCTTCATCATGTTGGTGTAGATCCTTGTTAGCCTTCTCCTTTGCATTCATTTCCTAGAGCTTTTTCTCTTGGATTTGACTCTTAACTTCTTCTTGTTTCCATTCCTCTAAAGAAACTATGTGAGCCTCGAGAGAGTCTTAAGAAAATTTACCTTTGTGTGCCCTTTTATTTAAAAGCTTTGGCTCCCATGGGTTTGGACGGAGACCCTTTTGCGAGTTTTCATGACATCTGAGTGAAATGCCATTGGACTCTTTTTGCAATAGATTTACCTCCTCTATTGGACAAGGTGCATACAATGGGTTAAACTAAATACTCAGGTATCTTTGGCTCGTTGCGAGACCAGCTAGCTAGAGCTAGCTAGACTAGACTGGCTAGATGGATTGTTTGTTGGACTAGTCACTGCAATGGACTAACATGCTCCACTTGACTAACTTGCTAGTTTGGACTAGCTTGCGGGACCAAGCAATGACAAGACCAAGACCAAGGCTAGCTACTAGACCAACAGCAAGACCAACTATTGGATCATCTAGACACGCTTCCTCCAGTTGGCAATGATGTCCTTACTGACTTGGTCCACCCGAGTGGGTTTTGTGATAAAGATCCCTCTTAGTTATCTCTTCCCATTCTCTATTTACTACATGGCATTCACGTGATAAAAGGGATTTCCAGGGTTTGAGGAAGTCCATTCCTTTTGATCAAGGCAATCTTTTGAGTTATGATTTAAATATGGACAAGACCTACAAGGAGAAGCTCCTTCTCGAAGGGAACACTTACCCTAATAATGTCCATACTCTCCACATCTATAACACGTCACTAGTCTATGAAGCCTTTTGGTTTGCTTCCCTTTGAGATGCAAAAGTGTTTGACTAGTTGGACATTCCTTGAGTGCTTGTGTAAAGTGTCTATTGGAAGCATGCCATTATCAAGGAGTTGGGAGGATTGCATCTCCGAAACATTCATGGGTAACATGTTCACCCAATTTCTCTATAATCATTTTAGAAGATGACAATCCCTAGCTTCATGCCCAATTTTATCAAAAAATTGATATATTCTCTTATCTAGATATTCTGGGAAGGAATGACCAGCTTTATAACAATTGGAGCAGCATAGATTAGCTCTTACCTCCCTCATGAATATCAACTCTTCAAGCTCTTGTTTCAATTTTGCAAGTGCTTCATTATCTCCTCGGCTATCACAAAAAGTTACCTTTTCCTCTAGTAGGGCGTTTTGACGTTTGAGGGCTTCCTTTTGAAGTTGCGATATAGGATCTCCCATGTGTTTCTCCTTGCTTCCTCCAAAGACACTAGCGCCAAATTGTATTATCAGATCTTCGATCCTAGATGCTACTACCACAAAGTAGGTGGAATGCATCTCGGCTTAGTAATTCACTTAGCTTCTATTGCAATGTTTTGGGTAGCCCCTTTTCCACCCACTTCTTGATCAAAAATTCTCAAAGATGAATTGGGAGCCAATCCACAAGAGAGTGTGCTCATGTCATAAATTCTAAGAATGATTCTCCTGCCTGCAAATGCAAACTCTCAAGTTGAATGAAGTCATGCTCAATAGAGTTACCTAGCCGAAAGTGTTGGAAAAGGTAGTGCACAACACCTCCCATGTGGCAAAGTCTCCTTTTTCAAATTGACTATACCATTTATCTCCCAATCCTTCAAGAGTTGATGGAAATAGTGCAAGAAACATCTTGTCGGCCTTGAATGCCACAACTTCAACATAATAATAAATCTCGTCGCATGGTAATCTACATCCTCTTCAGCTTCATCTTTCAATGTTGGGAACTTGATGATTCATGAGAGCAAGTTGGCCAAGTTTTCATCCATGGAGGTTGAAGACAGATATCTCTCTAAAAGATGTGGAAGTAGTGGAATCATTGTGTTCTACTAAAGCCAAACTCTTCCTTTCTTAGTTGTTTAAAGGGGGTTCGATACGGCTGAGTGAGGCTTCTTTTACATGATACTCGTTTTACATGGTATGAATATGGATCATAGAAACAATAAGACCATGGTATAAGGCCTAAGATGAACATTCTAATTGATTGTTCAAAATGGGATGGATGACAATATATATTGGATCAAGCAACCGGCAAAGACAGAAACCAAAGTGGGACTAAGGCCTGGGCTGGACTAGCAATCTTGGAAAAAACTCACTCCAAACACGGACTTGAAAAATGGTGGATGAACAGAACTGGGCTGGACATAGAATGCGTGTGGGCTATACCACAATGGGCGAAACTAAAATGGTTTAGACCATAATCAAGTGACGGACAAAGTAGAGTAAAATGGACTAAATTAAATTAGACCAAAGTAGACTAAATCAATTAGACTCTAATGAATGGGTCAGCCAATAGTTATACTAAATTAAATTCGACTAGACTATGGACTAAAGTGAGTCAGATGGAATGGACCAAAATGGAGTAAATTAAAGTTGACTATCATAGACTAAGGTAGTCGGCCAAATTAACTAAGGTAGTCGACCAAATTAACTAAGGTAGTCGGCCAAATTAACTAAGGTAGTCCGCCAAATTAGCTAAGGTAGTCAGCCAAATCTACGATCAAATTAATAGGATGAGATAAACTCAATTAAAACTCAAAAGGACTATCATAGACTAAAGTGCTCATGTGAAATGACTCGACAAGAATGGGATTCGGTCAATATAAAGGAGAATTCGGTCCGGCATGAAATGTTTGGAATAAAGGCCCCAAGGACTCTCCTTTTCTATATTTTGACCCTTCCACATGATTGCTCTCTCCAAGAGCTTTCCAAAGATACTTTTGTAATATTTTTTGGACCCGAATTGGGGAGCTATAGGCATTTTCATTATTTTTATGACTTGGTCATTAGCCATGTGTGAACATGCCTAAATGACCTAAAGGTCACTTATCAATAGGACTTTGTCCCAAAACTCTCATAACTTAGAATGGCACTTCTTTTATTTCAACTCCTCCATCTTCTTCTCCAAATTTTTGTGTAAGTTTCTCTCTCCTCATGCAACAACCCAATCCCTTAGTGTTTAGAGCAAAGGAGCACACAACAGAGTAGCTCTCCGTTGCCTCTTTTAGCTCATATAAGAGCTTTGAGTAGTTCCATCGTGACAAAGTTGCTCCAGATGCTTTCTTACTTCAGTTTATGTTAAGTTGAAGGCATTTTCTTGCAATTATGAGGTTTTTCGTCGTAAAAAATAAAGGTTTTTCATTGCGAAAAACCTTTATTTTTCACGATAAAAGTGTCGTTTTTGGAATTTACTGTAGATCACTGCAAAATTGAAGCAAAGTTTAAGTTTTTCGAAGAGTTCCATTAAGAAGAACCTCTTCTATTGTGCTTCTTTTATTTCCACATTTTATTTACAGCACCTGCAGGGCTGGCTTTTCACTTACAAGTCCTTTGTTGTAGAGATTTTCTTTCATTTCAAGTAGGAGTACATGTATAAGGATTGTGGAAGTACATACTTGCTCGAAACTTATTCCAACAGGTCATTTCTCTGATTTTATATGTCATATTGCTGCAAAAATTGAGCTGTTTGTGAAAACAAGCACCCATTGACTCAATTTTGCATCTATATATGCATTTTGTGGTTGAAAAACAACATATTTGTTTTTTCTCATACAATTACAACTTGATGGAATTTTTTAATAATCTTTGCAAAAAATTCTAAAAATTGGATTTTCCAAGTTTTACATAGTTTTTGGATTTAATTTCTCAAATATTCAGCTGATTGCGTACATGACAACAGGTCAAATTTACCTTTTTTTGGTGAGCTTTTGAAGCTCTTAGTGTGCAAACATGGCATCTACCTCATCTGATGTCAAAAACTTGCCTGAGATCAAGAGATTTGAGGGTAGGGGCTTTGATTTGTGGAAAGAGAGAATGCTCGGCATCCTTTAGAAACAAGAAGGTAATCACTTGTATCAAGATGGCTATATATGATGAAATGTTAGTGGATTTGAAGGGCCTTACAAGTGCTTTTTTGAGGTATGGGAGAAGCTTAAAGCCGCCTATGAGAATACCACGCTTGTAAATCAAGTGCATCTTATGCCTAAACTAGTGGGTATGCAACTTGATGAATCGAAAAGTGGAGATCAGTACTTATCTTCTTTTAGAGGTACCCTGTCGGAATTGTACGACTCCGAATTACCCGCATTTGATGATAAGCTTAAGGCCATCTTCTTGTTGACGATCTTACCTGATTCATGGGAAACATTGATTGATTCACTTTCGAATAACCCTCCTTTGATGATGTAAGGGGTTCTATTTTGAATGAGGAAATTATCAAAAAAGCCAGTGGAAAGCACAATGTTTTAACCAATGTGGCTAGAGGTGGAACAAAAATGAGAAGCGAAAATGCATAAAGTAGCAAGAGCAAAAGCAAAGGCAAGGCTGAAGTAACTTGTTACCAATGTGGTAGGAAAGATCACAAGAAACCTTATTGTAGATACTACAAAGTTGAACTAGAAAGAAAGAAGAACAGAAGTGACAAGAAGAAAAAGAACACCAAGAATGAAGGCCAGGGAAACTCAAAAGACAACAACAAAGAGAAGGCCAATGTGGTCTCTAGTGTCATCATTGAGGAGCTATCAAATGCAAAAGATATTCTTTGTGCTACTATGGAAGCAAATCATGCCAAAGCTAATGATGCTTCAGTTAATATGCACAAGATGTGCAGATCACCAAGAGGGATCTCATTGATGCCTTGCTTACCATGAATGATGCTTTGTCACAAACATGGATTTTGGATTCAAGTGCATCATTCCATGTTACTCCTATTAAGGATTGATTTACTACCTTGCATGCACGAAGCCAAGGACATGTATATCTTGGGAATAACCATGCATTGGCACAGTGCATCTCACTGTAGATGGCACTAATGACCTTGTTTTGCATGATGTAAGGTATCATATGTACCAAGCATCACGAAAAGCCTATTGTATGTTGGACAAATGGATATGCATGACTCTTTAAATAAAGGGACTCTTTATTGCTTGTGCGATAAAGCCTTGATGGCAAGTTTATTATTTTGGCTGAAATCCATTCACATATAGAGTTATGGCATAAAAGGCTTGACCATATGAGCCAAAAAGGCCTTGATAACTATGTAATTTGGACAAGTTTGATGCTAAAAGCTCAAAACTTGATTTTTGTAATGAATGCCAATATGGTAAACAAGCAAAAATTCCTACTACTCTAGTGTCTTTTGTGAGTCTAATGTCCTTGATTTTGTTCACCCTAATGTTTGTAGCATGCCCACCAAATCTATGGGGGATTCTCTTTACTATGTTTCTTTTGTTGATGACTATTCTAGGAAGCTTTGGATTTATTTGCTAAAATCTAAAGATGAAGCCTTTGCTGCATTTAAGAAATTTCATGCATTTGTGACGATCCAAGCAAGTAGAAAGCTGAAATGCTTACGTATTGATAATGGAGGTGAGTTTACAAGTGCTGAATTCAATAGATTTTGTGAACATCTTGGTATTAAGAGGGAGCCAACAGTCCCATATAGACCTTCTTCTAATGGTGTGGCAAAAAGGTATGATAGGACTTTATGTGAAAGGATGAGATGCATGTTGTCCACAGCTCCTCATGGATTTTGGCAAGATGCTTGGAAAACTGCAGTTCATGTTTGCAATCGATCCCCACACATCTCCTTAAAAGGTGGTATCCCGGAAGAGGTTTGGTCTCACAAACCAGTTTCATATGACCACCTATGCATCTTTGGTTGCGATGCTTTTGTACATTCAAGGCCTAAGTTGAGGAGCAAGTTAGATGCAAAGTCCATAAAAGGAATTTTCATGGGTTATGGAGATGAAGGTGAAATGGGCTACGAGATATGCCTACCTCAACTCAAGAAGGTAATACGCAGCCAGGAAGTTGTATTTAATGAGGCAAGGCATTTAATGAGGCAAGGCTGCTCAAAAACAATTGTGCCTCTAAAAGTGATTATAAAAAGGTCGAATTTCAGCATGTAGAGCCACATGAAAAATCTGAATTTTTCCCTCAGGATGCACAACACAAGGCCCGACACAATAATGAGCCAGTGGTTATTGAGCCAGATGATGTTGGACAGCGAAATGAGGCTCCTGAAGGGTATATGCAACCACCTAACAATGCTGAAAACAGGGTTGACATACCTCCTGATGTAGACCCATTGGCAGAAAATATGGATCACCGGGTACAGAGGTATACACATCCAAGGAGGAATGTACAGAGATATGACTCCTCTTTGCATTATGTTATGCGATTGGATGAGGGTGAGCCTCTTACCTACAAAGAGGTAAAGTCATGTGAGCACAAGAAGAAGTGGGAGCCTGCTATGCAAGAAGAAATAAAAGCTTTGCATGCTAATGATACTTGGAACTTGATTGTTGCCCAAAGGTAGAAGGCCATTCCTAAGAAGTATACAAAATGAAGACTGTTGATGGCAAACCCAAGTATAAGGCAAGGCTGGTTGCTAAGGGATATGCCCAAAAAGGGGGCATTGATTTCCAAGAAGTGTTCTCATGGGTGGTTAAAATGACCACATTACGTGCGTTATTTGCTCTCTCAGCTGCCTTGGATTTGGAGTTATTCCAAATGGATGTAAGGATGAAGATACCAGCCCAATTATATTTGTGCTTTATGTAGAGATATGCTGCTTGCTGGGAAGAAAAAGAGCACTCTAAATGCCCTAAAACAGCAGCTGAACTCGGCACTCTAAATGAAAGAACTTGGGGAAGCTAAGCATATACTTGGTATGCGAATAAAAAGGAATCCGCTGCAGCATACTTTGCATTTATCCCAAGAAAAGTACATTGAAAATGTGCTGGACAGATTTAATGTGGCTGATGTTAAGCCTCTTAGAGTGCCATTGTTGCCACATGTTAAACTTTCCAAGGATGGCTGTCCCAAAGATGATGATGCAGCAAACTACAAGAAGAGTGTTCCATATGCATCAGCTTGTGGTTCCGTTATGTATGCCATGGTTTCCACTCGGGCAGACATTGCTCATGCAGTGGGACTTGTTGGCAGGTTTATGGCTAATCCTGGCAAAGCTCATTGGGAGGCAGTCAAATCTATCTTGAGATATTTGAAAGGGACCAAACGTAAATGCCTATGTTGTGGAAAGGGTCCATTGGAGTTGAAAGGATTTTGTGATTCAGACATGGCAGGTGACATGGACACTCACAAGTGCACAGGTGGCGATGTATACACCCTTGCAGGCAGTGCTATTTTATGGTGCTCTAGATTTCAGAGGATAGTTGCACTTTGAGCTATTTTTCTCTCATATCTTTATTTTGGAGTCACTTCAGGATTACATATCTCAAAATAAAGGTCTACGAAGGCCAAATTCTTATCCTTCAAAAATCGAAAAAATTAGGTGTTGGATGCTTGTGCTTGTCAAAGGCTAGGTTTGGGCACCATGATTGCCAATGCACAATTTGTCGGTAGAAATACACCCATAGAGTTGTACAACTTGTCTCATGGGCAGTTTTTTGCCTTCCAAAGATGCTAATATATCTTTCTTTCTTGTCCCTGCCTTTGTATGTGACGTGTGTGTACATGTGTGTGTGTGTGTGTGTGTGTGTGTGTGTGTGTGTGTGTGTGTGTGTGTGTGTGTGTGTGTGACTGTGTGGGCAATAATAAGGAGCTTATACACCTTGTGACCTTTTCCATGAGATATACAAACAATCTCCTGGAGATAGATTATTATCAAATAATTACATATAGTGACTTCAGCACAAGTTTTTCCTAACAAAGACTATATAAAGAATCTATATGTATATGGTGGCCATGAAATCAACATTTTGTGTGTAGCGAATCGCATGAGCAAAAACTGCAAAGTAGGATTGTGGATCATTTGACAATCACCCATATGTCTCTATGACATGAATTATGTAGCCATAAATTTGCCCAAAGTAGGATTGTGGATCATTTGACAATCACCCATATGTCTCTATGAAATGAATTATGTAGGTATTTGCAGGACCACCTTCCCAAATGCAGAATATCACTCACATAAATTGTAGATTGTTGGGACAAGCCTGAGCATATTTCTAATAAGACCTTAGCTCATGTAGAGTGTTCATGGCTCACAATGCCATAGCAATGAAATTTTTAATCAATCTCATCATTTTGAATAGCAGATCATGATGAATATGGACAAACATGCTGCGCCTCTCTTACACATTACATTTAAAGGGCTCAAAGAAAGGATATAATCTGTATGAGTTTCTTTTCTTTTCTTTTTTTTCTCTTTTTTTTTTCTTTTTTTTTTTTGAGGGGGGGGAGCTTGGTCGTCAACCTATTCTTCCATTTAGGCTTGAAGTTTTCTAAACAAGAACTCATGCACCCTGGAAAACCTTTTTATCTGCCACCTTTTTTGCTAAACACTTAGACCCTGGACTGAAGGTCCAGGGTTCAAAACCCTGAGATGGATCTGTATGAGTTTCCATGGACCTTATCATGAAAACATAGTATAAGTAAATGCTATAAGTAATTGAAAGTTATATCACATTATGAAAACAGAGAAGTACAAAATTAAATGATTGAACAATGCTTTTCAAATACAAAGAATTCAGATGTACGCCTTTCAAGTGTGTAAAACAAGTTTCAAGGTCATAGGATTACTGTGATTGCTTGTCAACGACGAAATCCCATAATAACCAGTGACAACATTTCGATTACTTTCATATTTATATGGCATTCAATGAATTTCTATATAAGTAAATAACTTATGATAAATTTGGTGCATGAATTTGAATACATATTTGTTAATACAAACAAAATGAGAGCTTTCATCACACCTTTGTGGCCAAGTATAGTTTATCACGACACATTTTCTTCTCTTTAAGCCACTGACCAATAAATAGTTCAGATTTCCCTTGACTTCTTGCATTTTGTGGGACTGGATACCTACAGACAGACAATAATAAGTCATAACGGAGACCAATTTGATGCTTCTCTGATGAAAATGTGAATTTTATGATTTGCTGGTGCAGAAATTAGTGATTGATGTGTATCAACTCCTTGCAAGAGAACCTCACATTTCTGCACAGTCAATAAAATTAATTCCATTCTCAACTGCCATATTTAGCTGTTTGGTGGCTTCCACAAAACTGACTTGCTCACCGAAGGTCATTGTACCTAGAAACAGATGGGACATCCTCAGTGCTCAATGGTACTAAGTAGTAAGTGTGCACATATGTCACAAATGCATATTATGGTGCATACATTCAACATTGCATTCTCATATATATATATATATATATATATATATATATATATATATATATATATATATATATATATATATATATATATATATATATATATATATATATATATATATATATATATATATATATATATATATATATATATATGAGATAACGTTCCATACCGTTCCATATCCCAGCGTTTGGTACGGCACCACGTTCCGTATGCGTACCGTACGTGCCGTACCAAACGTTCCGTACCACCTTGCTCCTCACTATTAAGAGCTTTAGTTCAATCCTTTGATATTGAAAGCGGAGGAGGTTGTCTAGAGTAATCCCCAAAAAGAATATGCTCATAACGGACTAATAAGCTAAATAAATACATCCTAAAACAATTCTAATAGGGAGCTTAACTTTCCCGAATAGAATGCTTAGTACTATCGATTTAAGGTCTCAGATGGTGACATATCATATATCAATTGAAAGCTCTTCTGAAGATCTATAAGAATATCCAATTAAAATTAAATTATCATCTTTGACCATTTCTGAATATTAGGGTTTGCTGGAATTTAGGGTTTAGAACTTCAATTGGACATTGTTTCCCAACACTATGGAGGATGAGGATTGAGCTAGAGAGGAAGGTAGGGGAGAGAGATGGAGGCAGATTAACTTGAAGGCTTTGATGCACTACGCAGGCATGCTTCTAGATTCCAGAATTCGACTCGAATGAAACAACCTCAAAAATTGTTTTTTATTGCAACATTGCCACATTGGGTTGTGAATGCAATGCAACGTGTTGCAGTGCAACCTTGGACCTAAGTTGAGGAGCCAATTGGCTGGCTTGGCTACAGAATTCTTACCTCGTCTTAAGAAGGTAATATGCTGCTCAGATATTGTATTTAGTGAGGCACGGCTGTATTTAATGCGGCACGGCTGCTGAAAAGGTCAACTTTCAGCACGTGTAACCACCCATTAGGCTTGCAATTGAGCCTTAGCATGCACCACATATGATTGAAAATGTTGGAAGTGAGGTAGGCCCAATAATAAGTCACAAGATCTTTCCAACACCTAGAACCATGCACACATACACACCTTGAACCAAAAAAGATAGATGAATGACAAAGAGATATAAATGAGTAGCAAAGAGGCTACTCTTAAATAATAATAGCTTGATGAAAGAATAACTATACAATATGAGTGTATTCACAAAATTTGAATGAAGGTTGAATATATAATGGATCTAGATAGAAAAAAATGGAGAGAGTTGTGCCTAAGAGTTATAGAATGAAGTATATGTGCTGGAATATGGAATAAAATAGAATATTTGTGAAAAAACAGCCTATATTCTGTACAATGGAGTAAAATCTGCAATGGGAACAGAAATAGGGTTCTTCTCAGATATATACAGCTACTAAAGCTTTTCCTCTTGAGGTAGTAGGTTGGAAAACCTGGTATAGAAGCAAAAGTAAAAGATATGACCAAAAATAGCAGCAACTTACTAAAATGAGCACGTAACACACACATATGTGTAAAGAAGAAGTGGGCAGTGGTTTATCTCCTCCAATCAGCTAGAAAACCTCCGAAGCAACAGGCCCTTGAACTAGGACTTAGGAGCACTTGAATAAAGTGAAGATCACTTTTTGCACCCACAAGGGGTCTTTTATAGCCCCACATGCCCAAAAAGCACACTTTTGTAAAATCTGCTGCAAATCGCGGCTAGATTTCCAGAGGGGATTTTTCTTTTTCTTTTTTATTTTTGGAGCTTAAATTATGATAAAACATAGGATATTGTGACCCTTGGATTAGATATTTTTTTGTGTGATTAAATCTTCACCATTGGATTTGATTTATGAATTATGATGAAAAGCACTTTGAAAAGCATAATCTAGGGTTTTATATATGAGGATTCAAATGTGGTGAGATGGTAACTTGTTGTATATGGATAGAACGATCTTTTGAAGATCTATAAGAATATGCAATGATAGATTTTTACCATCTTTGACCAAACCATTCCTAAGAAATGGAAACAAATTAGAGTTTGCTAGACATTAGGATTCAGAGCAACAATTGACATTCTTTCCAACAAAGAATAATGATGAGCCAATGGTTATTGAGCCAAACGAAATTGGACAGCAAAATGAGGCTCCTTACAAGCATGTGGAGCCACTTAATAATGTTGAAAAAGCAAGGCTGAAAATGATACAACAGCCTGCCCCTACATGACGATGCATTTATACTTATTGACATGGATCGATTGCCACAAAATGTAGACCCTTAGGTGAGGAGATCTACACATATGAGGCAAGTCAATAGATATGATCCCTCCATGCATTACATTATGCTATCCAGCGTAAGCCTCTTACTTACAAAGAGGCAAAGTCCTGTGAGCACAAGAAGATGTAGCAGATTGCCATGCAAGAAGACATCAAAGCCTTGCATGCCAACGATACATGGGGCTTGGTTGAATTGCCCAGAAAACAAAGTGATTCCTAACAAATGGGTGTATAAAATCAAGATAGATGATGGGAAACCCAAGTATAAGCCAAAGCTGGTTGCAAAGGGATAATCTCAAAAACAAGACATAGATTTCCAAACAGTTCTTTCTCCTCACGTAAAAATGACCTTCACTACGTGTTATTTCGAATCATGGTTGCTTTGGATTTGGAATTGTACCAAATGGATGTACGAACAGCCTTCTTGCATGGTGATATTGACGAGTTGTACATGAAACAGCCAAAAAGTTGTGTGATTCCTTGAAAGGAAAATCTGGTATTTAAGCTCAAGAGAAATACATTGAAGAAGTGCTGGACAGATACAATAAGGGTGATTCAAAGCCACTTTTAGTGCCAATAAAGCCATATTAAAACCCTAGTTTTCGGTACTTAGCCAAATTTTGATCACAAAAGATCAAAAATAAATTTATATTAGCTCATCACATAGTACTTGAGGAGAGCTTTCATTTAGTATATAGCATAATGACATCAGAGGTCCAGAAATGCAAGAAAACCTTAACCCTAATTTCTGTTCAAAATTTATTTTGCATATTATGATTCCTCAAGTAATGAGCATCAAGGAAAGCTAACTCTCTTGCCTACCTGAAGGCTAGATTAGGAGATCATTAGAGATTTTTACTCCAAAAGCAGTTTTTAGCCACCAAAAGCTGATCGCTTTTTAAGTTTAATGCGAGGTTTTTTTTTTTTTGCTTTTCATAAGCTTTTCACCAAATTTTCGTCAAAGCTTCTAAAGCTTATAAAAGAAGGGCTTGGATGTCATAATTGAGCATCACTCATTCATCACTCAAACACTATTGAAGTGTTCTACCACTTAGAGGAAGTGTTCCTAATTTTTGGTGCAGATTTGCAGGAGATTTTGGAAGCCACCCGTCAGCTTGATCAACCTGAGTTTTGTGAGTAGCAAGTTCTAAATTCAGTTCTTCTTCTTTTGTTGCTTCTGTTCCAAGGCTTTGTGCCTTCAACACAAGGAGGAGTTTCTCTTGCTATTAAGGTCAATTTCTGATTTAGGGTTTCTGAAACCCTAATTTCAGAATTAGGATTTTTTGTAAAAACAATTCTAAATTGTTTCTATTCACTTCAATCAAACATACACACACTCTTCATAGCTCTTACGCACTTTATGCACAATAACTTGTATCTAGAGTCCTAAATTCAGCCTAGATTCAGTTTTGTATAGGCATACATTTAGTTTTGTTTCATTACACATATTGTAATTTGACATTCATATTAGATAGTGTAGGTAAGCATTGAGCTTAATTTGACACTTTGAAAATTGTGTGTTCTCTCTCTATTTCTTATTCATCTAATTCTGAGTCTTAAGGTGTGTATGCTACGGTTCATGTGTTGGAAGATCCTGTGAACCTTTGAATATTGTTATTCGGGCTCACCTCACTTCCAACATTCGATATCAGAGCATAGTTGACATACACCCTTAACAAGATGAGTGACTATAGACTTGAGAATGAAGACAAGGTTGAAGGAATGTCTAACTATCCAATGTGGAGTTTTATGATGATGAGTTTATTAGTATCTAAAGACTTGTGGAATATTGTCAATGGCAAGTACCAAAGACCCATGCAAACTGGAGAGGATGTTGCTTCATCTTCCAAAATAAATGCTTCCCCAATTTCTACTGAGGAGAGGTTATTGAAGAAGAAGAAGAAACTCTTTCATCATCCGAAGTCCGTAATACTACCAGATTACTTCCTACAGAAGAGGCAATCCTGATGGGATTCAAGGGATGCGCAAGAAATTTCATTCATTGCTACGGGAGTCAAGAGGCATATTATACCCCAAATCAGGTCATGGAGAACCTCTCATCAAGCTTGGTTAGAGTTAGAGAGTCTCTATCAAAGTAGAAATCCTGCTAGGAAAGCTCATGTAAGGAGACAGTTAGCCAAAACACAAGGATGAAAGTTGGTGAGTCAATTCAATCACATATTTTGAAGCTCAAAGACTTACGTGATCAGTTACTTAATGTTGGAGTCAGTATTTCAAATGAGGAGATGGTAAACACACTTTTAAATTCACATCCACCTTCATTTCATTCTTTTGTTACTTCTTTATCTCTCTACAAGAGATAAAGAAATTTCATTTGAAAAGTTGCAATTCCTATTAATTCAAGATGAAGATCAACAAAAGAGTATGGAAGAGAATGATGAAGCCATGTTATCATCATCAAAGGGTAAGACGAAGAAAGAGACAACAAAGAAGGAGAAGAAGAGTCCACAAAGTAAGAAGGAAAGTAAGTCTTCCACTTCACCTTCTACCATATCTACCTCTACTACCTCCACACCAAAAGAGAAGCATGTTTCCACTCCATCTACTTGAAAGAAAGGAATTTGTCATTACTGCAAGAAACTAGGTCATTTCATAGCAAAATGCAGAAAGAGGATTTAAAATGAGAAAAAAAGAGCATGAGGTAAGAATGTTGAAGATGATTGAAAACCTAAGTCTTTAAAGGAAGAAAATCTTATGCATGTGCCAATGTTGAAGAATTAGTTTTTAATCAAGAAGCATTAAACAATGAGTCATAACAAACGAGAACCATGACAATAAAAGAGAAATCCCTCATCGAAAATCAAGGAAATTATGTCCTATGTTAGAAAACCATTTATACTAGTATACATATATTTCAAAAATCAACTCAAAACATGTGATTTTTTTACATTTTTTGTCATTTTTTGAAAATTTTGGAGCTCAAAATGTGCCCAAAATTTTGATCTATTTGACATTGACATCTCCAAAATCTATATAGAAAATATAAAAGTGATGAAAAATTTCACACAAAAGATAAAGATTGAATGTGTATTCGATGGAGGATCTCGGATAGTGAATCAAAACATGATTTCATTATGGGAACTGCTTTGGATCATTTGCATAAGCACCAAAAATATCGTAGATTTTCAGATCAAGCCACAAACTTTCTTGATCTATGTCTACACCCCCCTCATTGGATGCATTTGATTCAGTCTAAGACTGTTGCAAGCTCTCTTCTTCTTCTTCTTCTATATCAAAAAGAGCTCTATCCTCATCCAATTACATACCAAGTTCTGGAGGATCATGTATCTTTTTGTTTGTTTTTATCTATATCCACATCCTACACTATTCTATTAGATAGATGTGTGGTTTCGTTTATATTATTGATTGGTTGAGATAATATTCTTTGCAATTGGAAGAGCTTTGTGAATATCAATAGAAATATACAAAAAAGCTTATCATAATTTTTGTACGATCAAATAATGTGGTATTCTCTATGTCGAGCCGTGGAAAATCTATTCTATTTTTCCATGTCAGAGTTATGGAAATGGTAAATATTAGTGAGATCAATTATGTATGTCTTTGAAGTAAGCAATATATCAAGAGGTTATATTTCATTTTCTTTCGTGGCACTATTTGGCATACTTTGTGGAATGGGAAGCTTTCATGGGAGTAACTTGCTCATTACATAGCACTTTCTGTCTTGAAAAACGAATTCAGCTTACTGCTTGGAGAATCTCATATGAGAAGACGACATTTTTAAAGGCACATATTGAACAACAAACTAGGATTTTCATGGTGGGATAAGAAAATGAGGCTATTTTGCAACATTTCATGGTTTTCTTCTAATTTTAAAAAGAGAACATGTTTTTGTTCTCGTTTGTTATGACTCATCTCTGAAAATCCTTGGATTTTTTATTTCAGAGCTACCAAGCATATGACACGTTCCAGAAAGGTATTTGCTTCACTTTCTAACTCTCCATGTACAAGAAAGATCATTGCAAATGGTCATGATTTGGATGTTGTAGGTGTTGGAGAAGTGAACCTGAAGTCAAGCTCACGTGGAAATTTCACAATTTCTAATGTTCTTTATGTTCGAGAAATGAAGAAGAATTTGCTCTCAATATCTACTTTCTTGATAGATGGATATAAAGTTGTTTTTAAGAAAGATTCATGTAAGATCCTCTCACCTAATGAAAAGCATTGTCTACTTCAAGGTGAAAACAGAAGTGGCATGTTTGTATTATCCAAAATTAGTCATGCTAATGTTGCCACGTCTTCTACACCTAAGGACAACATGAAGTTATGGCACACTAGGTTTGTTCATATCAGTTACAAAGCTCTCAAGCACATCAAAACATCAAGGTATGGTGGAAAGTTTACCTACTTTTGCTTTGCTAGATGATGCAGAATCATGTGAAGGATGTCTTGAAGGAAAGCTTCACAAACTTCTTTTTAAGAAACATGGATACATCACGGCCATAAGGAAGTTGCAGATCATACACGGAGATGTGAATGGTCCTATAAGAACAGATTCCATTCAAGGTTACACATATTTTATCACATTTATTGATGATTTTTCAAGATTTTCATGGATTTATGGTCTTTAAGTAAAGTCAGATGTCTTTCCTACTTTCAAAAAGTTCTTAGCTATGGTTGAAAATTCATAATATGAACGAGAGAATTAATTCGTAAGAATTAATTCGAGAATTGTTTGTTTACTTCTTTTACTTCCTCCAAACCATACTAAAATTCGGAAATTTTACTCCATCTCAATAGAATTTAATTCTTTTACATATAAAGAGAGAGTGTGTGTGTGTATATATACACACACACACACACACACATATATATATATATATATATATATATATATATATATATCAAACCCATGTATAAAATTATTTATATTGCATAACTTAATAAAATACTTGCTTAGCAACATCCTAATACTCAAATAAGCATAACTAAAAAGTTAAAAACATACTTCATCATTAACTAATGATGAGTCACAGTTTACCGCACATGATAACACATAAGAATCTTAGATTGTCAGATCACACTACATAAATGATAGAATTTCAAATCATAAACTATATACTGACCACATGAGTCATGACATTAATAATTAGTAAGCAAATGACTCTTTCGATGGTCAAAAGTCAAGCTTTACCACATAGCTTTTGGTTTCATGTTGTTATGCTTGCACCATATGTACTTGACAAGTGTTCCACCAAAGCATTGCAATCTATCACTCCATACGAGGCTTGGCATGGTGAAAAGCCATATGTTGCTCATCTATGTGTTTTTGGTTGTCTGGCATATGCATTAGTGCCTGAATAACAACACAAAATTGGGTGATAAAGCAATGAAATGATTTTTTTTTTGGTAGAGTTCTAAAAGCAAAGACTATCATTTGTATCATCCACAAACTCAATTTTGGTTAGCCGTGATGTTGTTTTTGTGGAAGATGCAATTCAGCTCTTAGTTTCATGTACTGAGGAGACATTTGTTAGCTCGAAGGATGTGTATGACACTTTGCCTCCTCTTTTTACTAGTGGACAATCGAGTGCTCGTCCAAATTATGCAATTTGTTAGCCTTTACAAGTTTTGAGTGATGATGCAAATCATTCCAATTCTGACGCATATTTACATGATGTAAGAGAGATTCCATGCTCCAACCTCCCACAGTGGCTCCGACTGGAGGAAGAAAAACAAAGCTCACGGATTTCTTCATCCCACAACATGCACCAGCCCCTCAACCAGATGTCACACAGAGAGGGGTGACTCTTCAACAGGTTGAGACCTCTCGTGCTTGGAGACGACCCTGCATCATTGGATACCGAACACAGAGATTTCATCGACATGAGATTGCGGATATCCAAGCTCCTTACCGTCCAGCCAACGAGGAGAGATGGGCCCAGATGATGCATGCCTGACACCACCTCCACCTATGTACTACATACTACACCCACACATGAGCACTAGGTGGAGATGGTCAGTCACTTAGATGCATTCTCATATCTTCGCTACCCTCTTGCATGCAAGCTACCATAGGGATAGCACTTCATTTACTCCCCCTCTTGTCAATGTATTAGCATCAGTGTTTAATTTTTAGCACATTTTGTCTTTCCGATTGATCGGAGACATCACATATGTACATTGATTCTGTCTCATAGGCCGAGTTTGGCCTTCCAATAGGCGTTAAAATCTCTCTCTCTCTCTCTCTCTCTCTCTCTCTCTCTCTCTCTCTCTCTCTCTCTCTCTCTCTCTCTCTCTCTCTCTCTCTCTCTCTCTCTCTCTCTCTCTCATTTTGACTAATTGAGAGTTAACTCTAGGTCTTTAAACTCTTTGCTAACAAGAACAAGATAGAAATGAACAGCATACTTGAGTAGAATTCAAAACAACTTTGTGCCCCATATTAGAGATCTATGGCAATGAAGAACTGGATTTTCATTACTCAAAAGAAACATCCAGTCCAAGAGTATGCAAATAAGGTCAAAGAGGTTCTCCTCAAAGTACTTGACTCTATCCTAGAGTTTCTCTAGGTTCAGAGGCTTGGCTTGGGCCTCTAAGAGACCATGAGACCTTTATTGCAGAAAGAGAGTTGTCGGACTTTAGCACAAGCTATTAAGGACTCTTTGTCTATGAGGAAGGGCACAAGAGTAGTATCCAGGGGCAAGAGGTCTTCATGGGTAAGGCTCACAGGTCTCTCTTGGTTATTCCCGATACCATGATTAGTGCAAATCCTATAAAATAGGCAAAACAAGTGAACATGATCAAGAAAATATCTGGAAATATAAATGAAGTATAAGACTATATCTGAAAATGACCAGAGCATATGATAAGTTTGTGCTCATGCCTCAACAATGAGAAAAAGTTATGAAAGAGAGACTATTATTTTTGCTTGAGGAAGCATAGATATAAAGATTTCCCTAGGAAAAAAGAAGATTAAAGCAGTTTCAGTAGTGAACCCTACTCAAGGTGACCTAGAGATAGAGGATAAGGACATGTTGGACCATCCCACCTTAATTTGAAATAGACCTTATAGTAAGTACAAGGATAGCATGTCAAATTCCTATTTGATAGAAACTCTACCCATAACATGTTTGGTTCTTGACTAGTCATAAGGTTACACTTAACCAGTGTGGAGTCAGATTATACCTGTAAAATGGAGTTAGCCGATGCAAAAGGGACTGACATATGGGATCGACAGGTGATAAAGCTTTCCATAGAGACCCATGCTATGAGGGAAGATTGAACTTCTTAAAATAGCTAGATTATCTCATTTTGAACTAGCACGAGTAAAACATTGACATTCAAGAAAACAATGAGAAATCAATTTTTCATCATACATCTATCAATTTGAGCATGAAGGTAGGAAAATGTTGAAGCATAGAGAGAAAGATCTCCAAGAAAGGAGATTAATGACCACAACCAAGCTCTTAAAAATTGAGTGTAGGAACATATTTCTTTCGTATTTTGTGTATTCATTTAAGGCAATGCCAAGGATGGATTCTCAGTTTGAAGAAAGTTTTGATTGAGATGCTAAAGCACTTTTAGTAAAAGTGAAAGAATAGTTCAAGGATTTATTTAAAGATGAATTACAAGCTGACTTGCCTCCTTGTAAGAGGATAGAGTATCAGATTGAATCTCTGATCTGCAGTAAACCAATTAATGAGCACGAAAAACAAGTAAAGGCCATTTGTCACTCGAAGAACTGCAAATTTATGTAAACCCAAAGAAAACTGAGATGTTTTCATTTGAAAGAACATTTAGGACATATTGTATCAACCGAGGGAACACGATGGATCGCAAGAAGGTCTTAATCATTTTAAGATGGCCTACCCCTCAAGATCAGGAGAAGCTATGGTCAATCCTATGACTTTCGAGATTTTACAAAAACTTTACAGCTTCTTATTTGTACATAGCACAACCTAAATAAACTTACTTCAACACACGGTGTCTTTTGAATGGAAGCAAGAGAAAGAAGGGAGTTTTGACTTTTGAGATTTTACAAAAGCTTCATAGCTTCTTATTGTACATAGTGCAACCTATAATATAAATTACTTCAATGCAAGGTGTCTTTTGAATGGAACCAAGAGCAAGAGGAGATTTTCAAAACACTTATGGGTTTTTAAGACCCACAATCAATATAGAGACACAAAAGAGGCATGAGAGAGAATAGACAAAACCATAGAGAGATGAAGGAGCAAAACTCTACATATAAGCCATACATTCCCAAATATGAAGTACATGAATGTTACAAAGAAGCATATAAATATGCACAAATATGCCTTTGTTGCTTCTCTTCTTCATAACTTCACAATCTCCATAACATGAAAATGATCTCCTCCATCTGTCGATAAGCTCCAAGTTAATGTCCTCCTTGTGATTGAAGAAGAAACACAAACCCTAACTGCTGCCCTCCTTGTTGAAGAAGTAGAAACCCTACCTCTCCTCTCTACAAGGTGAAGAAGACATCCTCCGAGCCAAGCTCAGGACTTCCTCTCCATAAGGTGACGAATAATAACTCTTGCTTTTCTCTTTATATAATAAAACCTCCCATGAAAATCTTGGAACAAAATCAAAAGCTTGGCGAAGATTTTTTTTCCAAAAAAGCTGCTTTTTTATTGGATTATGTGTCTAGCTGCATCTTCGCTTTACACATGCCCAAAGTGAATTTAGAATTTTCTTTCCTGTCATCAAATATAGCCTTGTTCCTCGTGCACCAAAACCTTTGGAAGAGATAATAAATACATCTACTGAGCAGCCATATGAAGTCTTTGTCCAAAGTTCGGGATTTAGGACAAAGACTTCATATGGCTCTCTCGCACCCTCTCATCGAAAACAAAAGGTCTGTCCTCCTATGGCAAATTCTCCATCGGGGAATCTAGACCAACCTAAAGGCTAGCAAAATTTGTGGGGCGTCTCCCTAGTGCAAGCGCTGCTTCTTGTCCATTGAAGATGTTGGTCACATCTTCTTTACTTGTCCCAACTCCAACAGACTGGCAGATTCTCGAAAAGAAAATTAGACTTGAGAAGCGTAATAGCTCGACACAAGCTCTGTTGGGAGAAGTGATCGGCTTCTCGGTGACTCTCTGGAATGCCATCAGGGGGGAGGTCATCTGGAAGATCTTGCGTGAAAGATGTGCTTACAACTTTGGAGACTCCCCAAAGAGTGGTCAATTGAGAAATCGTTGTTCCTCCTCAATAAAAGAATCTCCAACAATAAGAAATCCCCCCCTTTCAGGCATCATAAAGTGCTCATTCTGATCAACAACAAGGTTAAACCCAAGTGGGCCCCGCATGAGGGTGATTAATCTTCTTTGTAATGCCATCTAAACTTTGTAAGATCTACCCCTACTCTATGGGACTTTGGGGGGGGGGGGGGGGTCCTGTGGACACAAGTCCCCTTATACTTTTCTTTTCCTTTTATTTAATACAAGTTCGGGAGAGTAAGCTAAGGCCGAACTTCCTTTATATAAAAAAAAGTCTTTGTCCTAAATTTCAAGCATCAAGAAAGTATATTTAAGCTTTGTTGGCCTCTCTCTCCAAAATCGAAACTAGAAGAATACATTCCAAATTCTTTGTAAGGGTTGTTCCAAAAGGCATGCTGCATATTTCCCACATAAGAATTGCAATGTAGGCATTGTACACCCTCCATCCCATGCTTTGATAAAAATGCGCCCAATGTAAAATGTCTTACAAATATTCGCCAAACAAATATTATCATGTGAAAAGACAATTCAAATTTCCACAATTCTTGAAATTTGGTTTTCCACCAAGCATGTCTTATTAAGTTTTCACTTGAAGTTACATCGAGTGAAAATAACATGCTCGTGTAAAAGTGATGCATAACACATTTCAGCTTTCCCATTCCACCATCTTGTGTGCTTCACATAAATCCAATCCATTCATGGTGATATTGTATCTATAGAAAAGGGAACTTGAAATTTCTACAAAACTTGCACACTCTAAAACCATTTATATCTATAAGCAACCCCGATTCTATATCTTCTTCTAACAAGAGGGAAGGAAAGCAACTCCCATCTTGAATCATAACAATTTGAGACCAAGGAAATGCCTTTGTTATTAAAACAACTAGCTGCTGCCCCCACTATATAAACAAGAGGAGGATTGGAGAGGAAAGACCAAAATGGGAAAATCATTTCAAAAGAATTGCCAATCTGTCTTCCATTCCAGCACAACAAAGAATCTGCAAATTTAAAATTGCAATCATGAAGTTCATTGTAGGGGACGTGTGCAAGGGGGCATCTGAGAAAAACTTATTCCATTTATCCACTCACCATATCCCTTTGTAATAAATCATACCATTTTCCACAAGTCTCCAAAAAACTCAGTCCAAATGGGAACAACATGGGAGCATATCCTCATCATGAATGCTTCTCTTCTTGCACTAGCATGTACCTGTAATTCTAATAATCCAAGCGCCCCCCCACCTCCCGTGTTTTAAGCTGACATGTATATTTCCAGGCTGACAAACAAGACACCTGTCATGTTTTTTGTTCCACAAACAGCTCTTAATCAATTTGTTGAACTTTTTTACGCTCTTGTATAGCCACAACGTCAAGTGTATGCTTATTATTCATCTCCATAATCTAGTTGCTCCAACCCTTGAATGTTCCATATAGCTATTCTCATCTAGTAGATGGCATGACAAGACGGGAATTCGATCGTGCCAATGCAAGAACAACTCTCTACAATACATATATGTGTGTGTATATATATACACGCACACACATAAAAATATAAATATAAACATAAATAAACAATACAAAGACACATGTATATATATTATATAATAGTACAACACCCCTTACTTGGGAGGTAAGGTTCAGTACTCAAATTAAATGCAAAGAACCAAATGCATCGAATTGCCTTACCACGAACCCAAAGAAAGAAGGATACATCCTAATAGTGGTAGATAGATTGAGAAAGATGGCTCACTTTATACCTATGTAGGAGAGAATGGAAAGTATTGAATAATTTATCAAGCATGTTTTCAAAATCTATGGATTACCGACATCCATAGTTTTAGTTAGGGATATGAGATTTACAGGATACTTTCAGAAATTTATCTTTGACAAGCTTGAAGTGTCATTAAAGATAATTAATGGCACGCACGCATGCATGCAATAGAGGTGCTACATGGTGGATAACAAATTCCACACTATGCCATATGCTGATGATATTGTTTTTCTATCTTAGTATGAGATGGATTTCGATCTCCTTCATTCTCGGATGAGCTTTTCTTTAGCGAGTACTTGTGGTAGACCTTTGTAGCTAAGGTTCTTAGCTTCCATACTTTAGCACAAGTTATGAGCATATGTGTACTTATGTTTGCGACTGCTTGTGATACTATTCTTTTATCAAAGAATGAGACATGTTTCAATCTACCTCCATCTCTAGACAAATTTTTCTGGGAGAGTATATTTGTGGTAAACCTTAATAAAATTAAGGTTGTTATCTCCCATACATGAGCTTTGTGACGAGCATATGTGTGTTTATGCTTGCAAGTGGACAAGTTTAGATGGCTAGTTCATATAGGTATATTAGGGTTATATTCTCATCCGACTAATAAATTTTCTATGGTCCAAGCAGGGAGAGACAAGCACATTAAAGGGTACACATCATTCTCACTGATGGAGCACAAATGCCACGAAGCCTGCTTTTAAAAGCCACACACAAAGGGTTGGCTTTTTGATACAATGGTCACCACATCACTTATATTCATGCAACATTTTTTCGGGCCGTTGGACTACCTTTATACAAATGGATAGAGCTTGGGAGGCCCCTCATCATCATGTTGTCTCGGATAATCTGAGGCAGACAACCGGTGTCATACGACCTCACTACAGAAAAGTTTGGAATTCCACCCATGTTTGTTGAAGCTCTCTTTCAAGTTGTGGGCGTCACCACCAAGAAATATATCTTATCACCAAACAGATTATCCCACAAAAATTTTGAGGCATCTAGATCCTTATCTCAGGGCACGGACATAAATTGTTGGGGCCTCTATTGACCACTTACTTACACTCTTAGATATCGCGGATACACACTTACGTCCACTTTCATACGATGAATGGAATAAGATGGCCAAAAGCGAGATATGACAGATGTACATTAGACCCAGATGGGGCAGGCCAACACAAACTCTCCCATCCAAACTGCTGTATAATCAAGAGCATTTCACGAAGATATTACTTATTAAATTCATTAAGAGACCCGGTTATTTGAATGTGTATTTTGTCACATGCTATGAGAGTTGCGATTGGTCAGCTTGACGGATTGAGACTGAGTATGAGGGCATTTCACCGGCAAATATATGCACAAGATCAAGGAGAGGTTCAGTGACATTTTTCGGACATCCCCTTCACTACCACGTCTGTTGAGCATCATCTCAGCTCAAGAGACTAGGGAGACTAGGATCTGCACCCATCGAGTGCATTATAAAAGTTTACATCACAAATTTATTCCAAAGCTAGAGCAGCGCCCACCCCTCCCCCAAGAAAGCTAAGACTTACACTTGCGAACGTTGAGCAACATCTCTCTCTCTCTCTCTCTCTCTCTCTCTCTCTCTCTCTCTCTCTCTCTCTCTCTCTCTCTCTCTCTCTCTCTCTCTCTCTCTCTCTCTGTGTGTGTGTGCGTGTGTGTGTGCGTGTAATAGACGCATACGGTCAGCCATAACTGCAAGCAATATCACACCAACAAGAAGCAAACTAGAGGACGCTACCGAGGCACAGCCTAGACACTTCCATGCCCGGTGCAAGGGTTGTTTTGGGTAGCTTGACGGGAACCATACGTAGCTGCTTACAATGCAGACAATGTGATCACTGACGGCGTCTCGCTACACACAAGTGACTTGCTCTTCAATCGTAAACGTGTAATGTCTTCACAGCATGCAGGGAATGATGCTTACTTATAAACACCCACGTCTTAAGACATATTCTTATAATTCAAGGCAATTTCGGATAACAAGCTGAAACCCAAATGGGTACCGCATGAGGAGATCATTTGTAATTTCTAATGCCCTTTAGCTTTCCGAACTTGTCCCTTTGTCCCCTGCATTGTGAGATTTGGGGATCTCATGGGCACTAATGCCATTCACGTGTAATTTTTTTTCTTTGTTTTAATTAAAGTCCAGAAGAATAGACCAAGGCCGAACTTCCTTAAAAAAGAAAAAAAAACAAAAAAAAAAAAAAAACTGGTATTAATGATTCTATCGACGGCGAGTGCCATAAACGCTACAATCAATTGCCTTCATTTAGATGCAGGCAATTGATTATACCTAAATTGATTATAGATGCATTACCTCATATATATTTTCATTGTAGTGCAATCGTGCATATTAATCACTTATTCAATGACAATGTTGAGTGTGAACAATGTTTTTCTTCCGGTTAGACAAACTTATGAATTCACCCCATACATCAACTTACAATTGGGATAGATTTATGTATAATTATATAAGTATACTAACAGTTATATATGTATAAATGAATGGAAAAATAAATAATCTTAGTGTCTCTATAACACATAAGTTCGTAAGTAAAATGTAAAATGGAGAGGGATCGATCTCCCACATATGATCGCTTGTGCTCGTGCATCTCAAGTTTAAACATTTGGCTCTTCTTGTTGTGGTCATACTCATTAATAGATCGAAGACACATATCTCGGATTCATTCCCCACAACTATTATGTAATTATATAATAAATATACATAGAATTACATACATGGATAATAAATCATTATTATAATTATGTGTGTATATGTACGCATCTATCTATATAGGTATGTGTATGTGCACATACACATATATACTCACATATATAATATATATATATAACCGTAAAGACCACCATTCTCCATGATCTATGGTCAGTCTAGAGAGCGAAGGTCAATTCCTAGGCTTTGTGCAACTACCTTTCTTGGGACAATCATAGGCTTGTGCAACTACCCACATAGGGCACCGAACAACCAACGATTTCTGATAGCCATAAGGGCCACATCTTCCCTGAAACACAACATAAAACCCATGTAAATGTAGTGTGCAAAAGGGAGTATCCAACCCATGACCTTGAGGATCCACTAGGCCATGACCGACATGCACAAACCTACGTATATACACATACACGCACATCTTTCCCTTCCTCTCTCTATATCTAATTTACTTAGGCTGGGTTCAGACAGAGCCGGTGGAATTTTCGTGGATTTTGGCTCTCTTCCAGGCGGAAGAGTGCAAAAACTAGTGAAGCCGCCGCGTTGGTGTTCACACAAAGAAGGTGGAAATTAAAAATCTTATTTTGAGCCGCCGCCCTTTGTGAACAATAAAATAGCCAAAAATTGTATAGAAATACTTGTCTCAGTAAAAAGTTAAATAAAATATTCATTTTTAATATGATCTGGCATCCGGTACACTTGAGAGGCGAGGGGGGAATGCCATAACCAACTTACAAGTTTAGTGCCGTGATGTGGAATTCAAAAGTCACTTTGCCTCCGCCCTTTGTGAACACGGGTTGACACAAGTCCATAAATCATTGGTTAAAGCCATAACGAAAAGGATGCCGCCGCTCATTGTGAACCCACACTTATACACATAAGCACACATATTTCTTTATCTTTCTCTTTCATATATATATATATATATATATATATATATATATATATATATATATATATATATATATATATATATATAATTTCAATACAAACATAATCGTGCATACAATGGGATTAATAAGATTATAAGCGTGAATTCGGCCTAATAATATAATTCAGTATGGAAAGCCTTTAGAGATTCATTAAAATTTTTAAAATGGAAAAGGAAATACCCATATTTCTAGCGAAACTTTTCAATGTGAATATATGACGTTTAATTAGACGATTTTGAAGGACATAAGGAAATACGTAATTAAGCCTTTTAATTAGCGTGTATGGGATTCAACTTTCCCACATCACAAATTTATACCGAGACTTCCTACCTATTGCCATAATACATTCTAGAAATTCATTCCACACATTATTTTTAATAATTGCATGAGGTGTGTGTGTATATATGTGTGTGTAGATATGCAAATTACATGAACTATGAAAGAAAGGAAAAAACATAACTAAAAAAAATTGCATTCATAACATAAAGATATTCAAAATCTATAAAATAACAAACATAAACATAAACCTTTAAAAAGTCATAATGATACATAGTAGAGTATGGTGAGAATACACCATGAGTAGCATATAAGAGAGAAAGTGTTGGAAACATAGTAATAAAGATGTAGGGGCTACTAGGATATAGTAATCAAGATCTTCAAACAAGCAATGTAAAAATTACCATTTCATATAAATACAATGACTAGCTACATGAAGAATTACCAAAATACAAAAGCTAAATATATAAAGTTATCAAAACGCACATACATCCTATATAATATGGACCTAGGTGATCACAATAAATGGCCTTGTCTTGTTCCACAAGGTCCATTAGTAAATCCTACAACATTTTTCTATATCCTTTGTTTATCTTATCACATGTTGAACCTTTTCCCATCATAAGATTTTCCATGAACAAATAAAATAAGAAAAATTAAGTTTTTAAATTAGATGATCAAAGTGAAATAAAAATATACTTAAATATTCATAACATAATGTAGCAAAATGTCCATTACCCAAATGTGAAGTCTCAAGTACTTCAATTGTGCGTTATGTAGTCTTTCTCTATGTCTAAACTGCTCATCTTCATCAATATCTTTGTTTTTTATATGCTTCCATTTCTATTATGATATATTGATGGGTGTTTGCACACTTTTAACCTCCTCTACAAACTACGGTTCTAAGAAACCTTTCATATACAAATTCATTAAAAAATAGTGTTCAATTGTACAATCGTTGTCTCCATTGCCGCATGGAACTCATCATCCGAACCAAGAACTGTTGGATATCCCCATTGAGATTTCCACACAACTTCAATGGATTTTGCTTCTACGTAACTTCAATGGATTTTGCTTCTACGTAATGTGGGAACAAAAGTTCTACAAAATTCTGCTCTACCTTTGCCACTTCAGCTAATTGTGCATGCAGATAATGGTTACTTTCAACTCTCTTCGTCAACTCTCTTCCAACTACTTCTGTAGTTTGGTAAGCTTTCATAATCATTCCAAAATCCGAATTCTTTATGCTCTTGTGTCTGTGTCTTCTCTTGTATCAATTGTCCAACGTCTTTAATAATTCTTTAGCTCTTGTATGTTGTTCAACTTAGCAAGGCTGGCCTAAAAATTGTCTCACAAAGAAATTATATGGTCTTCTAGAGATTAATTTTCACCTTCAACAACTCAACATTCTTCTTTAAATCTTATCCACTAAATCTTTAGATTTTTGTATCTTTCCTCCTACAATTGGATCTTTAGTGTGCTCCGCTCCTTCTTTATTCCTCCAATTCTATCCCTAGAGTAACATTGGGCCTCTCCATGACCTGAACCTATGCTATTGATTTATTAGATATTCTTGCTATGCCATCTTCTAGTTCTTGTATCTTCTAAGTCAGCAAAGCATCTTGATTGTACAACTCCTTATTCTGCTCTGTGTATTGAGTACTAGCTTCCACATGATCAAAATGTAAAGAGCATAATAAGGAGTGTGTGTGTGTGTAATAGACGCATACGCACAGCCATAACTGCAAGCAATATCACACCAACAAGATTTAAACTAGAGGACGCTACCGAGGCACAGCCTAGAAACTTCCATGCCCGGTGCAAGGGTTGTTTTGCGTAGCTTGACGGGAACCATACGTAACTGCTTCCAATGCAGACAATGTGATCACTGACGGCGTCTCCAGGTACACGCAAGTGACTTGCTCTTCAATCGTAAACGTGGAATGTCTTCACGGCATGCAGGGAATGATGCTTACTTATAAACACCCACGTCTTAAGACATATTCTTATAATTCAAGGCAATTTCGGAAAACTGGTATTACTGATTCTATCGACGGCGAGTGCCATAAACGCTACGCCTTCATTTAGATGCAGGCAGTTGATTATACCCAAATTGATTATAGATGCATTACCTCATATATATTTCCATTGTAGTGCAATCGTGCATATTAATCACTTATTCAATGACAATTTTGAGTGTGAACAATGTTTTACTTCCGGTTAGACAAATTTATGAATTCACCAACATACAATTGGGATAGATTTATGTATAATTATATAAGTATACTAACAGTTATATATATGTATAAATAAATGGAAAAATAAATAATCTTAGTGTCTCTATAACGCATAAGTTCGTAAGTAAAATGTAAAATGGAGAGGGATCGATCTCCCACATATGGTCGCTTGTGCTCGTGAATCTCAAGTTTAAACATTTGGCTCTTGTTGTTGTGATCATATTGATTAAGAGATCGAAGACACACATCTCGGATTCATTCCCCACAACTATTATATAATTATATAATAAGTATACATAGAATTACATACATGGATAATAAGTAATTATGTATGTATATGTATGCATCTATCTATATACGTATGTGTATGTGCACATAGACGCACATATATACACACATATACTCACATATATACAATATATATAACCGAGAAAGACCACCATTCTCCATGATCTATGGTCAGTCTAGAGAGCAAAGGTCAAATCCTAGATTGAATAGGCCGTTTCTGCTTAAACAAGGAACCCTACACGAGTCCCTTTCTTGGGACAATCATAGGCTTGTGCAACTACCCACATAGGCCACGACCGACATACTCGCACATACATGTATACACATACACGCATATCTTTCCCTTCCTCCCTCTATATATAATTTACTTATACACATAAACACACATCTTTTTTTATCTTTCTCTCTCTCTCTTATATATATATATATATATATATATATATATATATATATATATATATATATATATATATATATACACACACACACACTACAACATATGAGGGGCATACCGACGTTGTCCATACCGACGATCATGCCTCGACATCGGTATAACCGTTGAAAATGCTTGAAAACTATGGATGTAATACTGACGGTATGAGTGTCGGTAATTTATTGGAAATTACCAACGTTTATATTGACGTTCATACCGACGCTTATACCGACGCAATGTTTTAACCGAACCCGAGAGCGAAGATTCGACATTTGCTCGCGTTTTGAATGAAAGTCTGTTACTGTCAAGTTTACGCGCGCGAACTACATTCTGAGCATATTGTGTACACATCTCTCTCTCTCTCTCTACATACACCTCTCTATTTTTGTAGATCTGAAATTTTGGTAAGTATCACACATACTGTAGCACCCTTTCTCTTTCTTTGTGTTTTCCCTTTTCTAATTTCTCTTCTCTTTAGTTTTGCAGGAGCTTTTTGGCATGAGTTCTTTGGAATTTGACGAAGGACAGCATTGAGTGGACTTTGATGACAACGCTCCAAACAATTACATCGAGGTAAGTGATTGTTTTGTTTTTTATTGATATAGAATGAGATAGAGAGAGATAGAGAGAGAGAAAAAGAGATGAAAGAAAGAGAGAGATCTAGAGAAACATAAAGAGTGAGAGAGAGAGAGAGATGAAAGAGAGAGAGAGAGAGAGTGAAAGAGAGAGAGATATGAAATAGAAAGAGAATGAGATAGAGAGAGAGATGCATACATACATACACACACATATGCATACATACATACACACACATATGCATACACATACTCACATACATATTACATACACACATGCATATTACATACACACTCACATACATATTACATACACACATTCATATACATACACATACATATTACATACTCACATGCATATGCATACACACATATACATGCATACATGCATATTACATACACACATGCATATTACATACACACACACACACATATGCATACTCATACTCACATACATACATGTACACACACATATACATGCATACATGTACACACACATGTATACATACACACATGCATATGCATACATGCATATGCATACATGCATACACACATATTTGCATGTACACACACATACATACATACACACGCACATATACATACCACTCACATATGTATACACACACGTATGTGCATACACACATGCATATGCATACATAGATACACACACATATGCATGTACAAACACACACATACATACACACATGCATATTACATACACACACACGTATATATACACACTCACATATGTATACACACACATGCATACATGCACATACACATACACACACATCACATATACATACACACATACACATATAAACATGTTTTAGGGTTAGGGTTTTAAGATTATGGTTTTTGACTTTTACACATATACACACAATACATACACACATGCACACATATGCACATGCATACACACATCTCTTTCTCTCTCTCCCCCTACACACACACATCTCTTTCTCTCTCTCTCTCTCCTACACACAATATAAATAGAGATAGAGAGAGAGAGAAAGAGAGGGAGAGAGAGAGAAAGAGAGAGATAGAGAGAGAGATAGAGAGAATAAGATAGAGAAAGAGAGAAAGAGGGAGAGAGAGAGAGAGAGATGAAAGAGAGAGAGAGAGAGAGAGATAGCGAGAAAGAGAGAGACATAGAGATACATACACGCATGCATACATATTACATACACATATACATATGCATATGCATACATACACACACACACACATATACATGTTTTAGGTTTAGGGTTTTAGGATTAGGGTTTCTGAATTTTACACATATACGCACATAATACATATATACATGCATACATACATACACATACACACACATCATATATACATACACACATATGCATGTTTTAGGGTTAGGGTTTTAAGATTAGGGTTTTTGGCTTTTACATATATACACACATGCATACACACAGATACACCTATAAACACATACACATATATATACACATGCATACACACATACACACACACATACATACATACACACACACATATACATACATACATACATACATACATACATACATACATACATACATACATACATACATACATACATACATACATACATACATACATACATACATACATACATACATACATACATACATACATACATACATACATACATACATACATACATACATACATACATATATATATATATATATATATATATATATATATATATATATATATATATATATATATATATATACACACACACATATATATTTACATACACACACACATGCATACACACATATACACATATATATACACATGCATACACACATACATACATACATACACACACACACACACACACACACACACACACACACACATATATATATATATATATATATATATATATATATATATATATATATATATATATATATATATATATATATATATATATATATATATATATATATAGAGAGAGAGAGAGAGAGAGAGAGAGAGAGAGAGAGAAAGAGATGCATACACACATATGCATGTTTTAGGGTTAGGGTTTTAGGATTAGGATTTTTGGATTTTACATATATACACGCATATACACATACACATATCTATACACAGGCATACACAGATACACACATATACATGTTTTAGGTCTAGGTCTTCGTGATTAGGGTTTTAGGGTTTTTACATAGATACACATATGCATACACACACATACACATACATATATTCACATACACATATATATACACAAGAATACACACATACACATGTTTTAGGTCTAGGTCTTTAGGATTAGGGTTTTAGGGTTTTTACACATGCATGCAAATATTTACACATATACAAATATACACACATAATACATATAGACATACACATGTATATACATAGGCATACCCACATATACATGTGTTCTAGTTGTTGTTTATAAATATCATGTCAATGTGTCTCATTTCTTTGTACATGGTTCATGATTCATTTCGCTCATGTCTTTTGTATTTCACAATATGTTTTGCTTTATCAAATCATGTTTTTGTTGCCTGTCATACATGTCACATGTACTCGGGTTTTTCTTGGGTAGAATGTCCTTTGCTACACAACAGCATGGGAATGTTACTGTAGCAAGAGGCAACACACTCTGCCCAAAAAAAAATTTGTAGATATGGTCGTCAATATAAGCGTCGGTATCCCCAGGCACATACCGATGCTTATACCGACTATTTTGCCCAGTGGCATACCATGGCTTATACCGATGCTTATACCATCACTTATATCGACGCTTATATCGTCGCTTATACTGACGCTTATATTGATGCTTATGTCGACACTTATACCAACTCTCATACCGACCCTTATACCGGCACTTTGTTTCCGACGCTTACACCGACGTTGGGACAAAATCGCACCCGTTCATTTTCATCGATAGAAGCCTCGGTATACGTCTGATATGTTGTAGTCATATATATATATATATATATATATATATATATATATATATATATATATATATATATATATATATATATATATATATATATATATACACGCACACACAATGATTTCAATACAAACATAATCATGCATACAATGGGATTAATCAAATTATAAGAATGAATTCGGATTAATAGGATAACTCAGTAAGAAAAGCCTATAGAGATTGATTAAAATTTTCAAAATGGAAAAGAAAATACCCATACATCTAGCAAAACTTTTCAATGTGAATATATGAATTTTAATTGGACGATTTTGAATGACATAAGGAAATACATAATTAAGCCTTTTAATTAACGTGTATGGGATTCAACTTTCCCACATCACAAATTCATACCGAGACTTCCTACTTATTGCCATAATACATTCTAGAAATTCATTCCGCACATTATTTTTAATAATTGCATGAGGTATATATATATATATATAAAGTTATCAAAACACACATACATCCTATATATAATATGGACCTAGGTGATGATCACAATATGGCTTTGCCTTCTTCCACAAGGTCCATCAGTACAACATTTTTCTATATCCTTTGTTTATCTTATCAGTACATGTGGAACCTTTCCCATCATAAGATTTTCCATGAACAAATAAATAAGAAAAATTAAGTTTTTAAATTATATGATCAAAATAAAATAAAAATATACTTAGATATTCATAACATAATGTAGCAAAATGTCCATTACCCAAATGTGAAGTCTCAAGTACTTCAATTGTGCGTTATACAGTCTTTCTCTATGTCTAAACTAGACATGGATGTTGGTTTGTTCTAAATCATCATCCGCTTCCAATAACAAGTGCTCAATCAGCACTACATAAGGAGATTCCTCTGACTGGACCATAGTTGTAGCTAGTCCATCGCTGAGATATCAAGCCAAGGTCAAACTAAACAAACCCTACCTTGAATAGTTTAGTTAGCTAAGCCTTGATCAATTCTAAGTATGTTGGATTGGCCCTTATGTGGTAGTGACGTCAATATAGGCCTCCTCCTGCTTATAAATCAATATAATTTTGACAAACGTGGATTTATACCTCTTAAATCTTTGTACATCTAGGCAAAAGCTTCATTATGATTTTTCAACACTCCCTTTATGCCTTCTCTCACTTCAACATCCATTAGTGTTCCTAATATTAGACATTTATTCCAACTTATTTCCCATTTTATATCTTTTCTTCTTTTTAAATATCTCTCACTCCTTGAAATCGTTCTAATCGGGAGGTTTTCTGCAATAGAGAATATATCATCCTCCATCATTCTATGTATCTTCTCGTCTTTGATGGTTCTTAGTTTTCTCAGCTTTGATTTTGTAAGCGCTTCTTGGGCTTTGTACTTCTTTCATTATCATATTAGTTTCTTGTCGTTTTTTCTAAAGTTTTGCTTCAAGGATTGAAATCCTTCCTTTCAATTTCTCTACTTCTAATTTTAACATTGATTCCGGTTTCGTCTCTCCCTCTTAAAGTTTTCATCTAGGGGATTCAGTACTCTCAACCTTCCTCGACTCCATGGTCATCATATAGCATTCAAATGGACTTGTTCCCATTAACCATGCCAATAACTCTGGATTAGAATCATCCATTTAGGCTAAAGGGTTTGCATATTCTCCTTTTCCCTTGCTCTTTTTTTCATTTAATTGTAAATTAAATCCATCCTTGAACAGGGTTTTGTAGGGTTCTGTGTTAAAAAAAAATAATCTTGAAACCTTTTGTGGTATTCTTTTTTATTATGTTTTAGTTTTTAACCTTCCCTCCCATTGTTTTACTCATAGCTGAAGTGAAAGAAATCTGAATTTGAACTTGATCGTGACAGTTTGGTCCAATGGTGATAAAACATGTTCACCAATCATGTGCATAATTTCTTGGGGTAAGCCATGGCCTTCCCTGAAGTATGGAGAAGGTGGTCTCATAGGTTGCCGAGAGATGCTTTATGGAGCTCTTGGCATTCATGTATCATTAGCAAGATGTAGTTATTGAAATGGTTTTCTTCTACAATCTAATACTTTGAAATTATCAGCTCTAGTTTAGATGTTTTCCTTGAACTCTTCCTATCATATGTCTAGTACTCTTATATAACCTCCATAACTTGATTCTCTTTTGTTTAGTTGTCTGTCTAGTTCACATATGTGACTTCTATATAAATTTTAGAAATTGCTTTTGAATTTGTTATATTCTTTCTTTGAAATAATAAAAATATAATATCACAAGGGGCACTATATTTGTTTAGATCATTTATATGTTTTTTGTGTTGTGATGTCTCCATATGTAATTAATCTAGCTCTTGCATTTGAGAAATCACGGATTTATTGCCATGTACATGTGCTTGTTTAAGTGTGCAATATTGACTAATAATAATATTGGAGATAACAAGAAGTTTATGCGAACTTTAGGGTTATGCCTTGTCACTTGAATCTTATTCATGAATCTTTTTCTCGCTCGATAAATTAGTGTAGGTTTTTAATTATGAAATTATAGCTTTGAATTATGATGCCAAATGTTTCATAATTTAGGTCTACCAAAGTGAAAAGCAATACAAGTATATTACAAATGACTTCCTATGCATACAAGCTAAGGTGTACTTAAGGTCCTAAGCTAAATTGATAGACTAATATGCTCGCTCTAACTCAATGGACAACATAACATTTTCACTTAGTGATAATAGAGAGTGTGTGATCTACACTTAGATATCTTGGTTTGTTTATAGTACTATCGATTATATCAACTTGATTGGTTTAATATGTAGTTGTGGGAGCAAGTTTGGGCTTGGATTTTTGCATGATATCATTAACCTTTTGCATTTGTTTTCATTACACACTTTAGTATGATAGCTTCCAAAAAAATGATTACTTAAACAATTATTATATCACAACTAATTTTAAAAAAGTACTTACTAATCAAGCTCTTATACTACTTATTGCTGAATTCTTATGTCACTTTGAGATTATGCATAGAGATTACTAGGATTCTTCAGCTCAATAATGTGGAAAGCTTCATAGTTGACTTGAGAGAACAAGGGGTGTCTTGACTATGCAATCTTTGAGACAAAAAGGTGTATGTACACTTCCATATCACATTCTTCTCGCAAGGTGCTAGGCAGATTATACTTGCTAGATTTTTGTTCATTTCATTTCCTTATACCATTAAAATTTTTATATAATTGTAATTATTATTTAATTAAAAAGATGCATCAATTCACTATCTAAAAGTTGGAATATACTACATTGAATTGAATTATTTCAACCTCATTGCTTTTGTTGGGGGATTCTTTAGTTGAAAGGTGCTTAAGTGTTTGTAGGAGAAGAATGGGGAAGAAGAAGTAAGACAATTGCACCCGAAGCTTCTATGTCTTGATTAGCAATAAAGAATACAATAGCTTTGTGTAGAATGAGACAAGAGTGTTCTCTGTGCATAGCAATTATGCCAAAGAAGCACACATACAAGTATACAAAATATCACAATTACTTGTGCAGTCAACTGTGAGCAACAACTTGAATGATGTGTGTGTTTTTCTCCTCCCATCCATATATACCCTCTTGTACTCTAAAAATAGTGATGTTCTAGAATAGTCTAGTGTCAAAATGTGGCCATCTTGCAACACTTATCCCCATTACTACCAAGTACCTTAAGGTATCCCCCGAGCTTGGGACCTTGGCTAGCTGGCCCTTGTCCCTCATACACATGGACTGATCCCCATGGATCAATGTCATGATCCTTGTGGATCAATGTCTGACACCCTCTCCCCCTTCTAAAGATCATTGTCCTCAATGATCAATGAGGGAAGTACTTGCGAACCAGAGCTTCTAATTCCCAAGTAGATTTAGCAAGTGATAATCCTCTGTAGGCTACTAGATACTCTTGGATGACACGATTCCTCAATCATTTTTGTCTCTGATCTAGTATCGTGTCTAGAAACAATACCCTGTATTAGATTATCCTCCCTAGAGATATACTTCCGAAGTTTACTGGCATGAAACATATGAAATCTACAATCCAGAGGAAGCTATAATCGGTATGCAACTTCACTTAGCTTTTTAACTATCTTCCAAGGTCCACAAAACCTTGGTGAGAGCGTACTACAATTCCCTGTGGAGAGTGAAGTAGATCTAGCTGGTATCTGAAGAAAGACTCTGTCTCCTTCCTCAAAGGATCTAGGAGATCTCTTCCTATCAGCATACTCTTTAGCCCTATCAGCGGCTTGCTGCATCTTTGTTTTAACTGTTTCTAAATTTGCTTGGAGGTTCACTAAGAACTCTGAAGCACTAGGATATTTCTTTGGCATACATATGGTACTGGGAGCATTAGGATTCATGCCATAGTTCATCTTAAAAGGAGACATGATTGTCAGCTTGTGAGGCCTATTGTTTTAAGCAAGCTCAACTAGTGGCAAATAACTATCCCAATCTATCTATCTCTCAGACACATATGCCCTTAACATGTCCTCTAGAATTTGGTTGACCCTCTCGGTCTGACCATCTGTTTGAGAATGATCACCACTGCTCATCTTTAATGACACCTTCAGTTTATTAAATACAAACTTCTCGAAGTGTCCTATGAATCTGGCAGCCCTATCTAAAACTATGGATGTCGATAACCCATACAATCTGAAGACATGCTCGATAAACAACTCTGCTACCTGTGGAGTTTCTATCATCTCCTACATGGGTATGAAATGAGCCATCTTTCTCAGTCTATCTACCACAACTAGGATAGTATCCCGCTTCCTTTGGGTCCATGATAACTCACTATGAATTCCATGATACACTATCCCAATTATAATCTGGAATCGGTAAAGGATGCAAAAGACCTGGTGTCTTTACCCATTTTGCTTTGTTGACTTGACACGTAAAGCATTGTTGAATATAAGGAAGAAACAATTGAAACTGTCTCGTCTCCTATAATAGAGTCATCACTGATGGCTCTAATAATCTATAACAAATGTGGATCTTCCACCTATGCTCCCTTTATCTCTTGAAGCAATGAGCTTTCTAGAACTGTAAAGATCATTTGATACATTATCCGTGATAATGCATCAGCAACTATATTTGTTTCCCCTCTTCTATACAAGATTTCCATGAGAAACTCCTCCATGGGCTCATCCCAATGAGTCTATCTGCCTCAAAGATCTGGCTTACTACAAAAATGCGTAAGTGTATGGTGATCTATGTATACCTTAAAGTTTGCACCATAAAGATATTGTCTCTAGACTTTAAGTGCATGCACCACTACATACAACTCATTTTCATGCACTAGCCAATTGTGTTGTGCACTACTCAATTTCTTGCTTTCAAAAGCTATTGGCTTGCCATCTTGTCTCAAAATTGCCCCTATGGCTATGCCACTAGCATCTGTCTCTAACTCAAAGGGTTTCTATGGATCTATCACTTTGAGTATAGGATCCTAGAAACAACTTGTTTCAAGGTATCAAAACTATCTTTCTACTCTTGCTTCCATGCAAATGGAACTTTCCCTTGAAGCAACTTCATCATAGGCACTGCTATCGACCAATAAGAGTATGAATTTTCGATAGAAATAAAAAAGTCCTAAAAATGATTGTAACTATCCCTCATCTTGAGGAATAGGCCAAGATAATATAACTGAAAAGTTCTTGGGATCCATTTGAACCCCATCAAATGATACCACATGCCCTAGATACTCTATCCTCATAAGAAACAACAGAGTCTTTGGTAGATTAACATGCAACTGATTTTCTTTTAAAACATTCAATACTAATAGGAGATGACTCTCATGCTCATGCACAGTCCTATTGTACACTAACAAATCATCAACAAAATCAAAAACACATTTTCCAATGAATGGACATAAAATATCATTCATTAACATCATAAATCTTGTTAGTGCATTAGTCAAATCAAATGGCATGACCAAATAATGATAATGACCAAAACGGGTCATGAAAGTTGTCCTATGTACATCATGATCTGCTACTCTAACCTAATGGTAGCCACTTTTATCTATTTCACTAAATGCAACGGCTCCTTTAAAAGATCATCTATCTTGGGCATGGGATATATGTGTTTGATAGTAATCTTATTGAGTGCTCGGTAGTTGTCACGTATCCCATAAGATCCATCTTTCTCCTTCACTAGAAGAACTAGTGCTGCAAAAGGTGAATAGCTGGGTTTAATCAGCCCTTTCCATAGATACTCGTCTAGACCTTGCAAACTTCATTTTCCTCTTTCAAACTCATTTGAAATGGTGGTCGAGCAGTCAGACTTGCTCCGAGTACTAATTTGATTCTATGCTCTATGTTCAATCAATCTTAAGCAACTTGGTGGCCTTTACCAATTGTGTCTCTTAGAGATCTGTCTCTCCACGGATTAGTGATTGTCTCCCCTCATGCTCAAACTGATAAACATGTGAAGCAAAGTCAATGACCAGTCTCTTCCTCGCATGCCACTTCTTACTAAGGACTACATCAAAACGTGCTAGTCTTGCTATCTCAAGATGCCATGAATCCCCTTATGACAATGAGTTCTATGTCAAAAAATTGATATCCTTTTGTGTGCCACTGGCAAAAGCACAGCGTTTGGCACAGTTGGGACCTTTTTCGTGACTGTCATGGCCACTATGGGAAATGATAGCAGTGATGGAGGATCTCCAAAGTCCTCATTGCTATCATCAATCGCTACCTGAGTAGGATTTATGACTATGGTGGC
Organism: Ceratopteris richardii; assembly: GCA_020310875.1. Taxonomy (NCBI): domain Eukaryota; kingdom Viridiplantae; phylum Streptophyta; class Polypodiopsida; order Polypodiales; family Pteridaceae; genus Ceratopteris; species Ceratopteris richardii. The sequence goes on along the minus strand of CM035426.1, from coordinate 164,292,354 downwards.
TACTATCTTCTTTTTTCTTAGGATACTCCTTGAATAGGTGCTTCCCTAGACACCCATAGCATAATCCTTCTTTCATTGCCTTCTCTTTTTGCTGAGGAGTAAGTATCGACTGATTACAAGCCCTCTCAGCTAAATCATATGCTTTTCTCTTACCTCCTTTGACTATCTTGATCATATGCACCTGCTTAGCCTTACAAGAAGGTTGTGCACTGATGAAACTAGGAGTAGGTGTGTGGAAGGATCAACTTACCCTAGGCCATGAGGATCTCTAACCCTGAAATCTTGTTCCCCTATGTCCATCCTCATAGACTAAAGCCCTCTTTGTGGCATGTGCCAAGGACTAACATCTCTCCTTCCTCATGAGTGGTCTAATAGTTTCCCTAAGTCCCAAGATAAACTTGTGAACCTGGAAAAACTCTAGGATAGTATTAGGCACTTTAAGAAGTACCTCTCTATACTTATCTGAGTGCTCCTAAACTGTCTGATTCTTCTTATTGATTAGGAACCAGGTTTCTAGTGCTCTAGACCTCTCATCAAGTGGTACAAAAATACTAAAAAATGATCTTGAATTGATTCCAAGTCTAGGGCTCTTTCTTATCCTGCTATATCTTATGCCACCACCTATGGGTGACATCCATGAGGTTATATGTAGATTGCTGAAACTTGTGCCTATCGTCCACGATATGACACAAGTGAAAGCACTGCTTCCGCTTGTTGAGCCACTTCTCAACAACGTCAATAGTCCTAGCATTAGTCTAACCATGATATCTAGGCAGCTTAAGATCCTTAAGCTGCCTTCTAGCCTCTCTGACTAGGATGCTATCTCTAGGGACTTCTAGATTTTGATGCTCATCTGGAGCATCTACCTCCATCCTTGGCAAATCAAGTTCTAGCACATCTTCCTCTTTATTGGACCCACTGACGTGTACCACGATATCACGAAGTGAAGCACCAACTATCAAGAGAGACTTGCAAATCTATTCCGACGGAGGGTGGATCATCTCTAACACTTGCACATACCTACAAATTATCTTTTGAACCTCCAGATAAGTCTTTCTGTCAATTCATCTGCATTGTTTCTTTCTTTTTGCATCATATCGCATATAAGACATGCGATTTTGCATAGTACCTAGAGTATGTGTGTAGTTAGATGTGGAATCGTATTGTATGCTGCATGTATCCTTCTTTGCAGGGACAGATAAGTATTTTCTTGTAGGTTAGCGAGGAGAAAAATATAAATTTTTCAAGGTGTGTAATCCCCTTTCAGTCTATTTGTAGTTAGATTGTGCCTGTCAATATCATTATTGCAGAAATTGCTTGATGATTACTTGGTATAATTTTTTCGAGTTTCAAAATTACATCGTTATGCTCCCAAAATTTTTAGAAAATTTAGTATGCATATGCATTCAAGAATACAAAACATACTAAAATTTTATTGTTTCTTCATTTTTCGTTGAGCAAAGGCTTGTGATTTGTTTCTTTTTTGTGACCACTTACTTATTTAGGCATACATAGAGTGTACTATTTGAAAAAACATAAAAATATATATATAAAATAGGAACTCAGAAATTGACTACAACCCATATCCTAGTATGGACTCAGGACCATCATCCCCTTCTATGAGAGATACACTCATGGAAGAGCAATCCAGAGATCCCATTGAGACCATGAGTAATAGAATTACCAGTCTAGAAAGATTAATTTATCCCTAATAAGTTTCTATCATAAAATTATGAAGACTGAAATGCAGTGAATCACAGACTCCACTACATATAGCCGTATAACCACTTAACTGAAAGAAGCCATGTAGGAGCACCTATGAACAAATAGCATACATTTCCTATGGTAAGGTTGGGTAAGTCTTCCACTTGCATCATCAAAGAGACTGCCACATCTAAGTGTCTCCCAATTAGGAAAAACTCATCACAACCCTCTTTATCAATATCAAAGGCTTTATGCAAAAATATAACCTTTATATCAAGGACCACATGGGTGTAATATAAGCAGTATCCACATAAGTGTACATAGTGTGTATGTGCTTAGTATATGAAATAAACTAGCAGTAAAACATTGAGTTTACAACAAAAGCAAGTTTTTGTCAAATCTGTTTGTTAAACCCAAAAAAATTGCATAAACTTGTGGTGGCTACTCCTATCACAATTGGAAACCTTCCAAAAAACCTTTAAGAAGACTCAAGAGCTGAGAATTCAGCAATAAAAAGAAATGTGCACTACCAAGGAGACACAATCTCAAGTGCCTTTAGTGCTAAGATTGATATTTGGACCAGTCTTCCACATGTATATCCAAAAATGTCCCAAAACTAAATAATCAACTTCTAATTTTCCCCAATTTTGAAACTAAAGAAACTCTCAAAAAAATCAATCCAAAGAGCCAAAGGGGATTGTTTGAAAGGCTCCAAAATGTTGGAGAAACAATCACTAATTAGACATATATTTGAAGGTCAAATCTTAGAAAGAAAACCCCATGCCTATGTGAAGGGACAAATTCACAAGTGTATCATACTTGTAAAGTTAGTTCACTTTAGTTGTAGAAGTTTTTTAAAAATCACGGGAATGAGAAAATCTATATAAGTTAGTTAGTATTAACTGACGCGATGAGAGAGAGAGAATAGAGAGAAGAAGTAGAAGAAGGAGTTCATTTATACGACTGTGTATAGTCGGGATTCTCTGAGTGAGAAAGCATCTGTAAAACTTCTGAGTTTTTTATAGTTATGAGAAGAATTGAGTAAAGTTCTGTGTATGAGCCTCTCTCCATCATCTCCATGATTACCTACTGTGTGATGAGTTACAAAGATCAAGTTTTCCAAGCAACTCGATGCCTGGCATCGAATCTCTGTTGATAAGTCATATTTTCTTTTATATTTTTCATTCAGTACTGAAGTGTTTGAAAAACATGATGTTGTTGGAGCAACTCGATGCCTGGCATCGAATTCCAGTTGATAAGTCATATTCTAAGTGTGCATGAAATCACCTATAGTTTTGGTGTCCAAAAGATCAAGACTTTATGCGGGAAGTCGATGCCCGGCATCGAATCCCTGCTGAAAAGTGGCCAAAAACATCCCAAGTCGATGCCCGGCATCGAATTCTCGTTGCAAGTCGATGCTAGGCATCGAATTCTAATTTTAAACAGGCGCTCTTACTAAAACAGGCAAGTTTTCCAGTTTTGGAAGGTCATACATGGTCATCTTGTGAGGGCCATAACTTGAGTTCTAGAGGTCCGTTTGATGCATATGATAGCTTGTTGGAAAGCTCTACTCTTCTAGTTTCAGCCTATAAAGTTTCATCAAGAAATAATACTTGAGCTAGGAGAAATTAGCAAAATACTGAAGGTATGTCATTTCAGTGACTAGGAATTTTTGTAGAAGCAAAGTTCTCACTTTAGGCTATCATTTCTCAAAGTTTGGAGTGGCAATGAGTTAATGGTGACCATAGAGGTGTTCTAGTGTCACCTTAATTCATTTCTTGTGGTGTTTCATACATCAACAAGTGGTATCAGAGCAGAAAGATTCTCGAGAGCAGAAGACGACAAAGGTACGAGAAGTTTTGTAAAGTTTTCCATTAAAGTTTGAAAGGTGAAGCATTTGAAGACACAAGGCATCAAAAGATTACTTTCGAAGTATCCTCATACACAAAGAACTTCAAAAGGTATTATCCTTTATCCTTTAAGCTCACAGGTTGCAGCAGAAGGAAAGAACTATGGCAGATCATATCTCCATTGACAAACTGGACAGAGATAATTACCCCGCATGGGTAATGAGAATGGAAGCCTTACTTATGAGTAAGGATCTCATGGTATATGTTACAGGTGAAGAAGAGAAGCCAGTATTCGAAGATGAAAGCCGACCAAAGAAAGAAGAACTAGATGCTTTAAAGCATTGGCAGAAGAAGGATGCAAGTGCAAAAGCCTACATCTACAATACAATCTCAGATCATTTGCTACCACACATCAGAGGATTGGAATCATCTGAAGATATATGGAATGCATTGGAGTATCATTTCCAAAGCACTACTAAAGCACGGAAAGCAAGTCTATGGTCAGAGTTTACAACATTCAAGAAGAAGCCAAGTCAAACCATTAGTGATTATGTCACTAAGATGAAGGATCTAGCAGATAGTCTTGGATCCATAGATGAAGATGTTGAAGATCACAGATTGATTGCTCAACTACTTGCAGGTTTGAGAGGGGATGAAAGGTGGAAACCTTTTGTCTTATCAACAGAACTTTCATTAAATCATTATGTTCCAGATTTGAACCAGTTGCTTGGTTTGATGCTCACATATGAGCAAGACTTGAAGGGAGATGGAGATAAAGGTCAAAGTTCTGCAATGTACATGAAGAATAAGAAGAAAGGAGATAAAGGTAAAGCAAAGGATGAAGAGGAGTCTAGTTCTCAAGCTTATTATGCAAGAGGTAAAGGCACTGGCCGAGGAAGAGCAAGAGGTTTTGGAAGAGGAAGAGGTAATCAAAATAACAACAAAAAGGCTTGCTGGATCTGTGGATTGAGTAATCATTTGGCTCATGACTGTTGGCACAACCAACAAGGATCAAACCAGAATCAAAACAACAATAGCAGAGGTCGAGGTGGAAGATATCAAAGTAATTTTCAAAGAGGTAGACAAAGTCAAAGAGGAGGCTATGGTAGAGGTGGAGGAAGAAGTTGGGGACAGAATCAATCCTACAACACCACCTACTACAACTATGCAAATGACACACAGAATGAAAGTCATACATCATTGATGATGAATTCAATCAGCACATCAGACAAAGAAGATCTAAAGGTATTTTACATTGACTCTAGATGTTCTAATCATTTGTCAGGAAACATAGAATTGATGTCAAATTTGGAAAAAGGCATTTCTAGTCACACAGTTCAAACTGGTGATAATACAAGACATAGTGTACATTCAATTGGAAAAGTGAAATGCAAGAGTGGAGCAGATTTGCTAACCAATGTTTTGTATGTTCCTACAATACCTAAAAACTTGATTAGTGTGGGACAGATAGTTGAAAAAGGTTTTCAAGTCAGGTTTACAAATGAAGGAGTATTTGTGGAAGATCCAGAGAATGGATATAATCAGATTGTCTCTGGTAAGAAAGAAGGTAGACTCTTTACTTTAAGAGTGCAAGGGAACATTGGTCAAGCTTTGCTCACACATGGTGAAGTAGTGATTACAGAACTTGATCTCTGGCATAAGAGATTAGGTCATTTCAATGAAAGAGGAATTAAAGCTATGGTTGCTAATCAGTCTGTACTAGGATTACCAAATGTGCAAAGTCAACATATGGTTTATAAATGTGAAGCATGTCAAATGGGTAAAGCACACAGGTTACCATTTCAAAAGAAAGGATTCAAACATGATGGAGTACTTGAGCTCATTCATACAGATGTATGGGGACCAACAAAAGAAGGATCTATCAGTGGCTCAAGGTATTATGTTCTTTTCATTGATGATGCTACAAGATGGATAACATTATATGTTTTGAAGGAAAGATCAGAAGTGTTTGGAGCTTTCAAGCATTTTCATGCATATGCAGAGAGAGTCACAGGTCAAAAGCTTAAAAGACTGAGGTCTGATGGAGGGGGAGAATACTTCTCCCAAGAGTTCAATGATTATCTTTGGAATGCAGGTATTAAGAGAGAAATAACTTGCAGGTATACACCACAACAAAATGGTGTAGCAGAAAGAAGGAACAGGACTTTGGTTGAGTTTGCTAGAGCTATGCTAAAGGAGAAGAACTGTCCAAATTATCTTTGGGCTGAGGCTGTAAATACAGCTACATATCTTGTGAATAGATTACCATGTGCAGCTCTGAATGGAATGACTCCATATGAAGCTTGGTGGGGTAAGAAACCAACACTAGATCATTGTAGAGTGTTTGGATCAATTGCATATGCTTATGTGCCATCACAGCTTAGGCATAAACTTGAACCAAAGGCAGAAAAATATGTGTTCATTGGTTATGATGAAAAGCAGATGGGTTACAGGTTGTGGAATCCTCTAACAAAACAATTTCTTGTTTCTAGAGATGTTACATTTGATGAACAGAAAAGTTGGTATGCAGATCAAAGTCATACAGCTGAAGAATTTGAAGAAGAGGTAAGAAGATGTGAGAAAGGAAAATCAATTGTGCAGGTGAATAGAGATGAAGACTATATGCAAGCAAGTACATCCAGAAGTGGATTAACAAGAAGGAATGAAGAAGCTCCTATATTTGATGAAGAAGTGTATCCAGACACATATGAAGAATGTGAACCAAGAAGGTCAAGCAGGACTAGAAGACAACCAGAAAGGTATTCTTATGATACTTCTTACATAACTCAGAAGAACTATGCATATATGGTCAAAGATGATGAAGAACCTCAGAACTATGATGAAGCTAAAGGTAAAAAGCAATGGGAAGAAGCAATGAAGGAAGAGTTCAATGCACTGGAGGAGAACAAGACATGGGAACTTGTTCCTAAACCAAATGGTAAGAAAGTAATTGGAAATAAATGGGTTTATAAAGTGAAGAAGCTTGCAGATGGAAGTATAGCCAGATACAAAGCTAGATTGGTGGTGAAAGGCTATGCCCAGACCTATGGCATAGATTATGATGAGACATTCAGTCCTGTAGCTAAGATGTCAACTATAAGGACAATCATTGCTATTGCAGCTTCAAAAGGATGGACCCTAAGTCAATTGGATATAAAAAATGCATTCTTGAATGGATACATATCAGATGAGGTATACATGGAACAACCTCAAGGGTTTATAGATTCCAGGTATCCAAATTTTGTTTGCAGGTTGAGAAGAGCATTGTATGGATTGAAGCAAGCTCCAAGAGCTTGGAACTATAGACTGGTGAAGTATCTCAATGATCTTGGATATCAAAGTTCAAAAGCAGATTCAAGTCTACTTATCAAAAGAACAGAGGAAGGTACAATCTACATTTGTATTTATGTAGATGACATTATAATCACAGGTACTTCAGATGAAGGAATCAAGGAGGTAAAGAGATTACTTGAGAAAGAGTTTAAGATCAGTGACCTAGGAAAGTTATCATACTTTCTTGGAATGGAAGTTACTTATACAGATCATGGCATATATGTGTCACAAGAAAGGTATCTTCTGAACTTGTTGAAGAAGTTTGATATGGAAAATTGCAGAGAAGCTTCAACTCCACTTGAAGTTAATCACAAGCTCAGTAAATATGATGGTGCAGACTACAAAGATATGAGGAAGTATCAATCTCTTGTGGGTAGTTTGATTTATGCTACACTAACAAGACCTGATCTTAGTTATGCAGTGGGAGTTTTGTCACAATTCATGCATTGTCCAAAGGACCCACATTGGATTGCAGGTCAAAGAGTTCTCAGATATATCAAAGGAACTATAAAGGAAGGATTATATTATCCTTTTACATCAGATTTGAAGTTGAGAGCCTATAGTGATTCAGATTGGGCAGGTAACCAGGATGACAGAAGATCAACTCATGGTTACATGATATACATTGGTGATAAGCTTGTAAGTTGGTGTTCAAAGAAACAACATACAGTAGCATTATCATCAACTGAAGCAGAGTACAAAGGACTTGTGGAAGCAGCTAAGGAAGTCATATGGATGCAGACATTGTTCAAGAGCTTAGGCATTGATCAAGGTACACATACAATACATGGAGATAATATGAGTTCACTTTATCTTGCAGCAAATCCAGTATTTCATGCAAGGACAAAGCACATAGAGATCCAATATCATTTTCTTAGAGAAAAGGTAATGGAGAAGGAGATTGAAGTGGAATACATTTCTACTAAAGATCAGTTAGCAGACATAATGACAAAGAGCTTGGATGGTGTGAAGACCAGCAGATTCAAAAGCATGGCAGGAGTAAAAGAAAAGAAGAAGATATGAAGAAACAGGGAATGTCAATTAGTGATTGAGGGGGAGCTGTTGGAGAAACAATCACTAATTAGACATATATTTGAAGGTCAAATCTTAGAAAGAAAACCCCATGCCTATGTGAAGGGACAAATTCACAAGTGTATCATACTTGTAAAGTTAGTTCACTTTAGTTGTAGAAGTTTTTTAAAAATCACGGGAATGAGAAAATCTATATAAGTTAGTTAGTATTAACTGACGCGATGAGAGAGAGAGAATAGAGAGAAGAAGTAGAAGAAGGAGTTCATTTATACGACTGTGTATAGTCGGGATTCTCTGAGTGAGAAAGCATCTGTAAAACTTCTGAGTTTTTTATAGTTATGAGAAGAATTGAGTAAAGTTCTGTGTATGAGCCTCTCTCCATCATCTCCATGATTACCTACTGTGTGATGAGTTACAAAGATCAAGTTTTCCAAGCAACTCGATGCCTGGCATCGAATCTCTGTTGATAAGTCATATTTTCTTTTATATTTTTCATTCAGTACTGAAGTGTTTGAAAAACATGATGTTGTTGGAGCAACTCGATGCCTGGCATCGAATTCCAGTTGATAAGTCATATTCTAAGTGTGCATGAAATCACCTATAGTTTTGGTGTCCAAAAGATCAAGACTTTATGCGGGAAGTCGATGCCCGGCATCGAATCCCTGCTGAAAAGTGGCCAAAAACATCCCAAGTCGATGCCCGGCATCGAATTCTCGTTGCAAGTCGATGCTAGGCATCGAATTCTAATTTTAAACAGGCGCTCTTACTAAAACAGGCAAGTTTTCCAGTTTTGGAAGGTCATACATGGTCATCTTGTGAGGGCCATAACTTGAGTTCTAGAGGTCCGTTTGATGCATATGATAGCTTGTTGGAATGCTTTATCCTTTCCAATGCTTCTTGTCTCGCTTCTTCCCGTATTCTTTCCTCTTCTAAGCGTCTGTTTTGACCTTTGATTAGTCGTGACATAGTTTCTTCAGTTAATGGTTCTAGGTATTTTTTTACTCTACACCCGCTGATGTAGTTTGGTAACACGTCTCCATCTAGGGTTGCTAAGCTGATGGCTCCACTTGTAGATATGCGATTAATGATTAATGGACCATATCCTCTCTTTTGCAATTTCTTAGCATGTTGTTTCAAAGTGTATACCAAAACTAAATCTCCTTCCTTCAATTTTTTATCCTTGATATGAGCATCAAAGTAGGCTTTTTGTCGTCTTTTCGCAGCATAAATACCTGCTACTGCTTGTAACCTAGTTTCATGAAGCTTTTCTATTTGGTCCAATTGGGCTGATAATTCATGTCCTGTCCACTCATAAGTAGTTGCTACTCTAAGAGTGGGAATCAAGAAATCAATCGGAAGAATAGCGTTTTGTCCATACACTAAGTTAAAAGGAGTAGTGCCTATAGCGGTTTTATAGGCTACTCGGAATGCCCATAAAGCATGGTGTAACTGCTTATCCCAATCTGATCTACCGTTGTTGACGATTTTGGTGAGAACCGTACACAAGATTTTATTTGAACTTTCAGCTTGTCCATTTGCTTGTGGGTGATAAGGGGCAGATTTCTTATGAATTACTAAGAATTCATTCAATAAGGCTTCTATCACTTCATTAACAAAGTGCGTACCTCTATCACTCACAATCTCTATAGGTAGTCCAAATCTAGTGAAGACGTTCTCGAAGAGAAACTTGGCTGTAGTTCTTGCGTCATTTTTCGTTGTTGCCTTTGCTTCAACCCATTTGGTCAGGTAGTCTGTGGCTACAATTATGTATTCGGCGTGTGACCCTTTTGCTGGTGGACTAATAGGTCCTATAAAGTCTATTCCCCACTTCGTGAAAGCTCTAGCACTCATCATGGGTCTAAGTGGCATCTCATCTCTTGTAATAGGATATTTCGTTCGTTGACAAGTATCACACCGCTGTACATATGTTATGGCGTCTTGATGTAGAGTTGGCCACCACATTCCAGCAAAGAGGATCATTTTTGCTGTTTTGTCTGCAGAGAAGTGTCCTCCTGCAGCTCCTGTATGGGCCATCTCTAAGACAGAGAGATATTCATTTTCATGAATGCACATTCTTAATTGGTTATCTTTCCCGCGTTTAAAGAGTTGTTTTCCTATGATGGCATAATCTTTACTCTGTTCTTCAAGAGCACGCTTCCTGGCTAAAGTAGCTCCGTCAGGGTATTCTTGAGTCTTCAAGAACTTTATTAGAGGCACACTCCATCTCGGTGCTATCGTAGAATAGCATAAGGTAGAGTTCTCGTCTGGGATTTGTTCTTGACAAGTTTGACAGGTTGACACATAGTTATGTGCATCTCGTTGCATGGTTGGCCAATATATGCCAAATCTCTTGAGTGTTTGCCACGTTCCATTTGCGTTCAAATGAGTGTTCCATTGGTTTATGTGTGCTTTCTGAAGCCACATTTCTTGTTCCTCTTCTTCCACGCATCTCATCAATAATCCGCTTGAATCCTGGTGGTACAAACTTCCCGCAATGATGTGAAGGCTTTTAGTCCTCCAGAGATCTTGCGTTTGGTTTGGCGTGATCCCATCTTTAGGTCCATGTGTAAGTATAGGGATCAATTTTTCTGCCCATTGAGGACATACTTCCAGGTTAAAAAGATAAGTGTCTGGCAGGTCATCTGGTACTCCTATGGGTGGTTCTCCATGGGTCATTCGAGATAAGTGGTCTGCTCTTATGTGGGTGTTTCCCTTCTTGACTATTACCTCAAAATCAAATTCCATTAGCAATAAAAACCATCGTACTAGTCGTCCTGTATTGCAAGGCTTGTTGACTAGGTATAATAGGGCTTGATGATCAATGAAGAATTTGAATTTGTTTGCCAGTAAGTAATGTCTGAATTTCTTGACTGCGTATACCATCCCTAGGCCTTCTCTCTCCGTAGTAGTATAATTGCGTTCCGCTTGATTTAACTGCCTACTGGCATAGGCTATCGGGTGGTCTAATTTTCCTGTGTCAGCTGGTTGAGCTAAGATGCAACCAATGGCAAACTTGGAAGCATCCACATGAATGTGAAACGGTTTATTCCAGTTGGGGACTCGAAGGATGGGTGCTCAACTCAATCGATTCTTTAACTCGTTAAAAGCTTTTTCACAATCTTCGGTCCAATTAAATAGAGTCAATAATGCATAAAGAGGTCTAGCAATTATGGCGTACATATGTATAAATCTTCGATAGTAACCACAATGTCCCATAAATGCTTGAACTTCTTTAGCAGTCTTCGGTCTTGGTAAATCCAAAATTACTTTGATTTTGTCTTCGTCTGTTGAAATCCCATTCTTAGAGACAATATGTCCTAAGATTTTTCCTTGTCGAACCATGAAGACACATTTTTCAGGATTGAGGCATACTCGATATTGTCGACATTTAGCAAAAATCTTTTCTAGTTCAGGGATGTGCTCTGATCGTATAGCTGAATATGTACAGAGATCATCCACGTATACCTCCATACTTTTTCTCATAAATTCTTTGAACACATGACACATCAATCTTTGGAAAGTAGCTGGGGCATTCGTTAAACCAAAAGGCATGACTCTAAAGGCGTATACTCCCCATTCAGTTGCAAATGCTGTCTTATGTTGGTCCTCAGGAGCAATGGCTACCTGATTATACCCTGAAAAGCCATCCAGAAAACTATAAACTTCCTTCCCTGCTACCCTTTCCAAGAGATGATAAGTGATTGGTAAGGGATAACTATCCCTTATGGTTGCGGCGTTCACTTTCTTCAAATTGATGCACACTCTTAACTTTCCATTCTTCTTTGGTACAACCACCAAGGGTGATACCCATTCCGTGTGCTCAATTTCATAGATGAATCCAGCATCTAATAACTTATCTATTTCTTCTTTTATCTTGGCTGAATACACATCATTATAAGTATATGGTCTCTGTTTTGAAGGTTTGGCTTCGGATGTCATGGGGATTCTATGCGCACATATACATGGATCTACTCCCTTTAAGTCTTTATAAGTCCAAGCAAAGACATCCTGGTATTCTCTTATGAGACGAATTAATTCCTGTTCTTCTTCTAATGAGACATCCTGTCCTATGAAGGTACATCGTTCCTCCCCTCCTTCCATAGTCACTACTATCTTTTTGGTTTGTTCCTTATTATCATATGCTATTCCAGGTTGTGCTTCTCTTTTAGGCATTTGAATAGCAATTTTCCTCTCCTCCACTTCGTATTTTTTAAAATGCGCTGGTACCTCAAATTGGTCTTGGGGTTTGTTTTCTTCCTCTTCTAATTCCCTCTCAACTTCTAATTCCCCTTTCTGTGTAAGTTCTTGGTGTTTCTCATTGATGGTGATATTTATGCTGGAGGTACTAATCCCTAGATCCATGGGTTCAGGTTCCATTTCAATGCTCTCGTAGTCCTCCTTCCAGTCTTTCTCGATCACTTCTCCTTCTTCTGCCTCCTGGAGGACTACCATATACAGGCTAACATCATAACCTTCTTCATCGGTACATTCGTTCATGGTCACAACTTCTTCGTTTACACAGACATCGAGGGTAGCTAAGATTTCCATTCAACCGTGAGGTTCGAATTCTTCATCCGGAAATACTTGTGGCATATAGGACGGATCTTGTACAGGTCTCACTACTCCTTGTTTCTGCTTCCATCCTTTTCTTCTCTCCTCTTCCTTCTTTGCAGCTTGACATATCCACAGCTCCTTGTTCATCCAGGATTGATCACTAGAACCTGCACTATGAATCGATTGATTGTCTTCCTCTTTATGGATTTGATTCCATTGTAGAGGTGGAACATCTTGATACGTGTATGTGTGTAGGTTTATCCTAGTGGTGGTTCCTGCGTGTTGCAGGTAAACTGCATCTTTTCCCCAATCTTGTACGACCTTTAGCTGTCTCATGAACGGCCTTCCCAAGATCATTTCATAATTGCTTGGCATTTCAAAGTGACATATTGCTAAAGTATGTTCAAATTCCACTCCACACGTAGTGAAGAGTACTCGTTCCAACAATCCTAAGGGTCTCTCCGTATGTCCATCTGCCATTTGTATTTTCATGCGTGTTGGTCTTAATGCTGGTTGTCCCCATTTCTCCCAAATTTCTTTGGTAGCAATGCCAACACCAGCTCTTGAGTCTAGTATGGCCTTGGTAGTGTAACCCCTATAGGTGATTGGAAGACAGGTATTTCCTTCATCTCCTTCGCTAAAGTCTCCTATCCTATCCACTGGAATTTTCACTGTTTTTACTTCGTCAGCTATCTCTTTCTTTTCCTCCTTGACTTCCCATTGATTGATCAATTTCTCTTTTAAGTGGGGTTTTACCTTTAACAGTTCTTCGAATGTTAGGGTACATGGGATTTTTACTTCTCTAAGGCGTTGTATGATCTCAGATGTTTGGACTGATGGGTTCGTTTCTTGTTTCCTTATTGATGGAATGCGATACAATTCTGAATTGTGCTCGTACTCCCCGGTGTAGTTGGGTAGTTCCTTTACATCTTCCTCTTCTTTGTCACTTGCATCCAGTGGAAAAATTTCTTCTGAATTTAGTTCAGGTATTGAACCCTCTATTTCATTTTCTGCTTCTAATTCTTCAAAGGGTGGTTCAATTCCTTCTCCCCTTTTCCATTTGTCCTCTTGAACTCGTGCCCATAGATCCTTAGTCCAGTCTCCTTCTACTTCGGGGACTATGGATCCTTCCTTTCTCTCAACACCATGTTCATCATTCTGCAGTCTCTTTACTTCAGGCTTTTCATGAGTGTTTAGGCACTCTTGGAATTCTCCTTCAGAAATTCGGGTATTTGGTAAAGGCGATGCAGGTTTTTCTAAGGTTTGTTGTGCAACTTCTATCAATTTCTTGCAGATTTCTAACCTTTCTTTCTCTAAGTCGCCTCTGGGATATTCTCTCTCATGTTGCTCTATGGCAGGTCCTGCTTTTATTCGTGCCTTATATGCCTGAATCCACATGGCTAATTCTTCAGGCACAGGATCTGCTAATACTGATCCTACCTCCTCTTTCTTACACTTCTCATTTTTGTGTTCTTCTTCCTTCTTCGGTTCTTCTTTCGGTTGTTGTTCGTTTTCCTCTTTTTCCTTCCTTAGTAATAGCTTCTTTTCTTTCAATCTCTCTCTTCGGTGCTTCCATTTTTGTGACCTTTTACTGGCAATACTTTTCTCTGGTTCCTCGGAGTCTTCAACTCTTTGAGGGATGGGTGTATTCCCCTCTTTGTCACTTTGATCATTCTCATCCGTTTTATCAGGGTTCTCTCTGGCTTTGGCTCTTGTTATGGCCTTCAAGGGTACAGTGTACTCTTTATCGCTCCCTGATGATTCAATCACTTCTATCACATTAATCTGCACGTTAGATGTGACTTTGTTGGGGTTCTTAGGACAATCCCTGAAAAGATGTTCCTTACCACAATCGCTACAGTAGCCTTCCCAGACTCGTTGTGGTGGTGGTGGGTTTGGCAATGTGCATTCTCTGATATAATGGTCACCTCCACATCTGTAACACGGTCCTCTGGGTACAGGCGGTCTATTCATTGGTCGAGGTGGTATGATTGCTCTAGGAGCTGTGTACATTAAGGACACGTAGTCCTGCTCATAACTGTATGAACTGTCTGGTATTTCCATGCCATAAGCATATGGTTCATGCAGTTGTCCATATTCCATTACTGAGCTCTCATAACTAGGGTATGTTCCTTGACTAGGGTCATAAAATGAGTCATATGGTTAACTACTAGTCAAAGGTGTGGTTGGCACTATAGCCCTCTCTAGGTTTTCTTCTGGTTGTGCAATCTTGACTGGGACAACGTTCTGAGGGTGGGGCGATTGTTGTCCTAGTACTGGTTGTGGTTGCGTATATCCCTGATATGCGTATGGTCGTGGTGCTGGTGCCTGTGGCTGATAAGAAGGATACCTAAAAGCTTCACCTCCCTGCTGATTCTGCGGGTATCCATATGGTCTCACGTATTGCTGGGTGGGTCTGGTTTGCCTATGGTAAGGGCAATTCTCCGTGCTATGGTTTGTATATCTCTGCTCTATACTGCAATATTGTAGAGGTCCGGGGACAGAGGGTCTATGATGAGCATAGGCAGGTGGTGGGATTACTCCCCTAGTACACAAATGAGAAGGATGATCTCCTCCGCACTGCATACATCTTCTAAGCATAGGCAGTCTCATAGGATTAGTGGGATAATTCCTCTGTCCTTGAACATTCAGTTTTTTTGCTACTAAATCTGCTATTTCCTCCACATTGTTTTTAGAGTTTGATGCGCTACTGGCTGACTCTTCACTTCTCAAACTACCTTGAGGTGTTTTCAAGTCTTCTGCAAGGTTGTCTTCTAGGTCTATACATTCCTTCATACACTCTTGCAAAGTTTGAACCCTCTTTACATACACTAATGACTTCAAAGTTCCGTTCAACAACCCTTCCAAGAATAATGATACCATTTTATTCTGCGTCGGTCTCTCTTCCACAGGGCATCTGTCTACATATTGCTTGAATCTCCTTGCCGCCAATCTCACTGACTCGGTAGGGACTTGTTTGAAGCTGTGGATTAATGATGAAGAATTGTTTTTAATTCCTGATTTGGTAAATTCTTCAATCATTTCCTGATATACCTGCTCCATGTTCTGAAAGGTATTCGGGTCCAATGGCTGAAAACAAGCCAAAGTTGTGTCTGACAAGGTAAGGCCAAAAGACTCATATTGAATCAGAAAGTCATCTACCTGCTCGGCTCTAACTACTTGTTTAAATTCTGCTATGTGGTTGTAAGGTTCACTAGAGCCATCATAGTGATTTCTCATGCACTTGGCAACTTGGATCGGCCTTAGTCGTCTTCCTGCTTCAGGTTGTCAAGGCATGACTGGGAAAAGTGGTCTTCCTATTGGTATGCCTGGTCCTCTTACTACCTGTGGTCTGACTGGGACATGAACTCCATGTCTTGGGTCCATAGCTGGTTGTGGCCGGTAGTTAGGGTTAATGGCAGGCATTGCAAATTGCACATGTGGTCTGACTGAGATCTGGGTTTGTTGTGTCTGTTGTGTTTGTCCCGACTGTTGATATGATTCGTTCTGGGATGTTCCAAGTGGGTTTCGTGAAGTAGTGGCTTGGTCCCTAGGGGGAAAAACTGGGATATTCTGATATTTCAACTCGGCTCTTTCTAATTCTATTAATGGCCAATATCTTCTCTGATTTTTATCCAAATATGTGATGAGGGTGGGAAACTC
Source organism: Ceratopteris richardii (assembly GCA_020310875.1). NCBI lineage: Eukaryota > Viridiplantae > Streptophyta > Polypodiopsida > Polypodiales > Pteridaceae > Ceratopteris > Ceratopteris richardii. Next base: position 164,276,218 of record CM035426.1, on the reverse strand, counting down.
AGGATCTTGTAACTCATAGATGGTAACTGGATTAGGAGCAGCTTCCCATATAGAGGAATGGGCTCTAAGCAGATGCTCCATCCCATTGATCAAATATACATCTATTAGATTGTCATCCTGGGGAATCACGTCTCCTCTCCAAATTTTATTAATTGTAGATCTCCCTCTAGGAGTAGTTACTTGCTCTTCGTTTCCACCTCCATTTAAGCTTGAAGCATTATTTTCTTCACCATGCTCATTAATGTTTTCCGGGTGTTCTGTGACCACGTATTGAATATCTAGTTTGTCCATGTAAAACCCTCCTACGTATTTGACTGCTGGTCGAGGCACTATGTAAGCCTCTGAAGCCTTCTTCAGTCTGGCCACTGATCTGTTTAGACCATCCAAATAGATAGGGATCTCGTTGTGGTTGGTGTTCACATACTCCAAGGAGGTTCTGTATTCTCCCTCAATGATTGACATCATGCCAATCATGGGTACAGTGTTTTGCATATCCTCTGAAGCCATGGGAATTTCTCCTTTTGACTCACTAGAGGTTTCAGAATAATGTGAACGGCTACTTGGCTCGGCTACACTCCCTACAGAAGAAATCACACTTCTTCGGCTTCCTAGGGTTCTTCCGGATCTCAGGTTCATCCACTTAAGAGCTCTGATCAGTCTTTGATACCCTTGGGTCTTAAGCACTCTTCACAACAGGTCAAAAATGTCTAGAATACTTGGGTTGGAAAGAAATGAGTAAAAAGGAATTTTGCCAGAACATGATACTTGTCTCCCAAACTCACGATACACGATCTCCAGATTTAGACGATACCTGATCTATGTTCAGACGATACACGATCTCTGACAAATATCGCGATACCAGCTAGACGATACCGATACTTGAAAGAAACGATACCGATACTTGAAAGAAACGATACCGATACTTGAAGGCAAACGATACACGATATCTGGTCTCAGGCGATACACGATATTCGAAGGGGAACGATACTTGGAATAGACGATACTCGATATGTGGGAAGTATCGCGATCTTTGCTCTAAACGATCTCTGGGTCAAACGATACTTGGCTGGAAACGATAGACGATACTTCGAATCCCACGATACACGATCTCTGAACTGAAACGATCGACGATACTCGATATCTGGTAAATATCGCGATCTCTGATGATCAGACGATACACGATATTTGAACCAAACGATACTTCACACAAACGATACACGATCGACAGCAAGTATCGCGATCTCTTACTTCAACTCAACGATACTTGATCTCTCGCAAACGATCGCTGGTAAAACGATACACGATACTTGTCAGGTATCGCGATCTTTGACGAAACGATACTTCTCAAGTATCGCGATCGGCACAAAACGATACGCGATCCACGATACTCAATAGACGATCGCTGGAAAACGATCTCTGACCAAGTATCACGATCGGTATGAAACGATACACGATCGATGGGAAATATCGCGATACTCAACCACAGGAGCAAAACGATACTTGATAAGTATCGCGATACTCGACCGCGGGAGTAAGACGATACTTGACCCTTAGACAAATTTTAGCAAATGTTTTTGAAGTTTTGATTTTGCCCCCTTGATCTCCTAGCTCCTCTCTCTTATCCTCACTCTCTGTATCAATCAAAACACAACTTTTTGCCCCCTGAAAGCTCTAACGATACCTGGCGCAGATCGTTTTACACAGATAATGAATTTTTGAATGATCAGAAGGATCTAGCAATGGAATGGCTCACCTTTGAAGCTCTGCCACACTCTTCTAGCACCTTTTCTAGCTCAAAGACACTCCACAAGCTCTGCCACGATATTCTGCCGCTCACGATACTCGACGCTCACTCTCACGATACTTGCTCAAACAAGTAACTTGCAAAATGAATTTTTTTGGCTTTTATAGTTGGAATTTTCTTGCTTACAAAAAGGAACTTTCCTGAACAAGACTAAACTCTACCCTAATGACTTGGTCCACTCTCTAATCACTCCTACTCTACTCCTTCTACTCACTTCCCTAAACTAACAACTCACTACACACACTCCAAGAATGAGAAGTAGCAAGTGCGGTTGAAAATGACTTACCAAAGAAGAGAAGATTTCCACTCCTCCACTTACTTCAATGCAAAAAGCTACTTACCATCACACGAATGCCTCGGTTTGATTCGTCACTCCCCGGCAACGGCGCCAAAAAGTGTGTTGACCTAAGCACAAACTTAGGGACTTGCGGAGAAAGAGACTATACCTCAATCCCCTCACAAGTGCATATAGTGGGGATACACACCTTTAATTATCAATCCAAAGAGTATACAAACCTAGCCGAGTGTATGAGGACATGCAATCATGTAATGGTCAATGCAAATGACTACTCAAAGAATGTAAATGAGGCAAAGACTTATCCAAACAAGCTCCAACTGTTGGTCAAGGCGAAACGATACTTGGTGCAGCAGCCGTCAGTATTTTGGACTTTTCTCCGAGCTCCAAACTCCAAATATAGCGAATAGCATATGCGTTTCGAAGCTCTCGAGAAGACGCATCCAATGGCAGTGGTTTCACTCAATTCCGACACTCCTACTCCAAGTTATGAGCAAAATACTGAGTCGCGGGAATACTTTCCTGCACTTCAGCACTTCCTACACTTCGCACACACCTCTCCTACAGCAAAGAAACACTTTCATGGATAGACAACACTCACAAGCACTCTTTCCAAGAAATACACATGCATACAAGCTCACGAAGAAGAAGATAAGGAGGGAAGAAGACACAAATTCGAATTTCTGTGCTCTCCCTTCTCACAATGGCCAAAAAGTCCTTTACAAAGAGTCACATTTGACTTATATACTAGTGCCCTAAAAATGGTCCTTTCACACAAGAGACCGGCACTTTATTCACTAAAAGACTAATTTCCTACTATTTTACATGGATAAGCTTCTAATCTTCTGTGGGGATGCATCTAGAGGACTCCTCTAGTGCCTTTACAACGGAAAATATATTACAAGAATGATTATGATACAAAAATATGATGTCCAAATCGAAAAAATTTTGGGGCCCGTCTTTTTCTCTGCTTTGTGCGCTCTTTAGCTCTACAACAATAAGCCTTGAACATCATGCCAAAATCTTCAAGAGTAGGATGTACTAATGATTCTCTATATCTTGGGGTGGAAGTGGTGGAGGATATGGGGTGAGGAAATGGAATGGGTGAGGGGATCGGATTAATGTGGTTTGAGAGTGAAAGATATTAATATGTAAGTTCCTTGATTTTCTCTTGGGTTTCCTTTATACTACCATCAAGATCTATGAGTCTCTTGGCCCAACAATTTTCGGCTCTATCTCTTGTATCTTTCCAAGTTCTAGCCTTTTTATTTCTTGGAACATCTAATTTTCTAGGCTCTTGTTTTCTTTCCTTGCCCAATGTTTTGCTAAAGTTTGGCACCTTTGGTTGCTTTTGTGCCTGTGTTTGGGTAACTACCTAAATTGGAGAGATCTCTTTTGAATCTTGCATTACTTTATTAACTACCCTTATCACATCAAATTGAGCAATCTTGGCACCATTTATAGGGTTCTTGGGGAAATCTCATATGAGATCCTCCTTGCCATATTTCTGGCAATATCCTTGAATGGTAACATACTATGTCAGCCCTAAGGAGGTGGATGAGGATATGCAATAATAAAATGATCTTGTTGATATCGATAACAAGGGCCTCTAGTAGCATGTGGCCTTACCTGCCTATCATGTGGTCTAGGGATTGGATTTGTATACATAATGTTTGTGTATTGGGGTTTCTAGTAGGGTTCTAATGGAGGACCCTCATTTTGATAAGTGGTGGGATGCTCAAGAGACTCCATGTAGTAAGAGGGTAAGTTCTCACCATCTCCAGAGAATATTATTTGCATTTTGGTCATTCTCAATGATCAATAAAGGGAAAAACAAAATAACTACTTACTGAATGCCTCCAACATCTCTAGTTCATACCACATACCATATTTCAAAACTATATAATTAATATTTTGAATATTTTGATAAAAGACAAATACGTAGCTTACTACCTCTAGTAAGTAAAGGTCAAGTTTAGCTCATTTCACATATAAAACTATTATCCAAGTAACAATCAAAAGAGCCAAAAACAAACTAAGCATTACGTTATATCAACCTAGATCACTTAGATGATGATTGCTTACATGGGAGTGACAATTGAAAGATAAGTGTAAATGGGAGGTTGTGGATACACTTCAAAGATTGTTTGCCAAATTTAATTTGTATCTCCCAAGAGGCTTCTTAAGGTAAACAATAGGAGGGAAGATCACACTGAGATGATGAGAATCTCTAAGTTGTATTTGAGGTTCAGTGGGAGTGACTATTGAATTTTCTTTCTCACATGCCTTCCATTACCGAATCTAAGGACAAGAAGGACCTAAAGGTGAAGGAATTATGATGTGATCCTCCCCTGACTCTATATTCAGGTGGGCACTCACACAAGTTCCAAGAGGCCACACATGATATGCAATGACACACACACACACACAGATATATATATATATATAGATATATATATATATATATATATTTATTTATTTATTTATTTATTTATTTATATATGTGTGTGTGTGTGAAGAAATGGAACAAAAGGTCATAATGATGGGGGGGCGTGAGGAATGAACATATCAGCATGTTTCCAATCAATTACATCATTTCCATAAGAAAACTTGATCCATAAAAAATGGACCACAACCTTTAGAGTCAAGGGACAACTCCACAATGTTCACATTCCTTGAACTCCAAAAACATTTATCATAACATTAGACTGCATAGGCATATCCAAAAAGTATGATGGATTCATGTTACATGAACTTCTCCTTGCTACAACTTTTGCTCCCATCAAATCACCCCTCAATACATGTAATTTTCATCAACATAACTATTAAATAATTGGTATGGATTCAAGTTTTCTGAATGTTTGGTAATTAAACAAATCTATAAGTCTACACTTTCATAAGTAAACATATGTCGAGACATAAGAATGAAAGAATAGAAGCACAACAAAAACAACTGAGGTAATCATGCTATTAATATCAATGAGAATTTGTAGGTGGATGTTACCTTATTTACCAATGTTTTATCTAGGCCTCTCAAGTGGGAGAAGGACATCTAGAGGGCCAAAGCTCTTATTGTTCTTATAAGGAAAAAACCATTCCTCAAATTCTAGCATCCATACTGGACCTACCCCTCACTATCGACGAGTTTCGAGAAACCATTAGTAAATGGAAACCTTGTAAATCCCTTGGTTTTGATGGTATCCCTAATGAATTCTTCTTGGTTCTTGGTGATTTCTTCACCCCTTATATTATCTTGATCTGGCAAGAAGCTATAAGAAGAGATGCTCTCTCATCTTTTATCAATGTTGGAGTTATCAAGTTGATTCACAAAAAATGACCCAAGGATGACTTAAACAATTGGAGACCTATTTATTGTTTGACTTCTATCTACAAAGTTTTTGCTTCTTCTTTGGCCAGGAGATTCGGTCCCTTGATGGATAAACTCATTGTTCTAGCAAAAAAAGGTTTCATTAGAGGCAAATTCATTTTAGATGATATTATCTCCATATGGGATGGAGTGGACTATGATAAAGAGACTATTCAAGTTATCTTTTTCTTCAAAATTGATTTTGACAAGGCCTATGATAGAATAAATTGGAACTTCATCCTCCAACCTCTCCATAATTTAGGTGTTGGCATGAACTTTATCAAATTTGTGAGTACCCTTTTGGCAATGGTTATTCTAGAACTTCTATAAATGGCCATTTATCCTATCCTTTTAGACTCCAAGGATCCATAAGACAAGGCCACCCCTAGATCCCCTACTTCTTGCCATCACTAGTGATGCCATAGGGTGGTTTGTGCGGGTTTGTATGAAAAATGTCAGAACTTGAGGAATTGAGATTGTGAGATCCCCCTCTCATCTTGGTTTACAAATGTTTGTAGATGATACTAACATGATTTTAAAAGCTAATTATGTTTTTGCTGACTTGTCTGAATATTTTTTGTCTTGCTAGTGGTTCTATGGTTAATGATCAGAAGATTGCCTTTTATTCCACCAATAAACACATTCCCCAATGCATTATCATCAATAACTATGAAATTATCCAAGAAGGTGTTTTAGTGAGATTGCTTGGTATACCTTTGGGTTTTGGGGTTATCTTTGACCAAAGATGGGATGAAGTCCTAAATAAATTGAGCAATAGGATTTTTAAGTGGATGTGTATGTAGAAAAAACTTTCTCACATAATATTTGTTTTAAACCACTACATTTTGCCTTCATTGATTTTTTTTAATCTTGTTGGAAGCTGCAAAAAGTAATTGTTGTAGGTGGCGTATTTAGCCAAAAGATTTTATGGGGGGGGTCTACTAACAATGCCAAAATTCATAAGGTTGCGTGGATTATATGCTTCATGAAGAAGGAGGAAGGAGGGTTGGGCATTCTCTACCATTCTAGAATGGCCATCCTTATGTTTGCCAAATGGATAATGGGAGCTACTTATTCTTCTGATTTTTGGGCCTATTTGATAAAGAGAAATCGCATTAATTTTTATATAAAATACTAGAAAGCTTGTAATAATCTCAATTCTTGGGACATTATCACTTCTCCTTATGATTTTGTTCCCACATGCTAGGAGACTTATAACCAATATCTGGAATGCTTGGAGGCAAGTTAAAAATGGGTATTTGTTGAGCTCTAGTTTTTCCACTAATTCATCTTTCTTCCTTCAAGGATCAATGTGGATAGGTTGGATGACCCATGTGGAACAACAAGATATTAGCATAAGAGAGAAAAAATGTAGGAAATTTGGCTTTGACTACTGGATTAGCTTATACTCTAATGTTGAGTTGTTGTTTGATCAAAATATTTTGGATATTACTACTCTTTCTCTTGCTTGTAAACAAATGCTTTTGGAAAGGAAATGAAAGCTTAGCTTCTGGTTGGAGACTTCGCATAATCAGAAGCAAGTAAGCATAGTTAATGTGCTCTTGATATGTATCACAAATTCAAAAGACAATGTATCTCTATAGCTTCCATGTTTGACAAATTGAATAAGACATGGTCCATCCATTAGGGCCCTAAACAATGGAAGTACAAGTTTTGTAGCATTTGGGGCTTTCCCCTTCTCCAATAAACACTCTACTATGCAATGGCTCATCCTTCATAGAGGTGTCTAGACTAGTAGCAAATCGAAAGTTACATATTGATGTAGGCAATTGCTCGCAGTGTGGAGGATCTTTCCCACCTATTCAATTATGGTTGGAATGGTCAGAGATATTGGAGAATCATGGAAAGATACAATAGCTCTACTAGATTCCCAAACTTGGATGTCAAGAGACCCTCTTGGGTGTGTGTTCTAGAATGAATGTCCCTCTCTAGCAATATTCGGAGATCAATCATTCTGTGGAATATTTGGTCCAGAAGAAACCAAAACATCTTCAAGTCTGGTAAGAGATTTTTTATCTCTGAGATGAAAAAGACTACTACAGTGTGTATGAGCTCCATTATGGACACTCCTCATGAAAATTTTAGTACCTATGCTCATATTTGTAATCTCAATTTCCATAAGTTGAGGGATATTTTGATTTTCTTTTACTATATCCGGAGATTCCTCATGTTGTATTTGCTCCATTAGTTTTTTTTCTTAACCCAGGTGTGGAGCCCTACCCTCTACACAAGGTGTATATTGCTTGTATTAATTTCTTTCTTGCTTTGTTCAAAAAACACATAGGAAAATACAACAACAACAACAACAAATCACACAAAGAATAAGATTAATATAAATCATAAAATTAAGTGTACATAAAGAATAAAATTAAAGAAATAGAATATAAATCAATTATAAAATTAAAAGCACGTTAATAAACTAATTAGGAAAACAAATGATTTTGAAAATATAAATTAGTTTTTCTTTCAAGACAACGCTTTTAGATGCAAAATGAAAATGTTAAAATTAAAAATGGTTAAAAACAAAAAATGAATTAAACAAAATAAAAAGCACCTTCGATCTCTAAATATGTCCAAATCAAAAGTACCAGGTTCAAAATCTTATGACGCATACACTTTCAATGAGAAGCTATGACATCCTTAATCATCTTATGAGTGCCCTTGAGGAGGTAGTGGTTCTCGTAGAGAGAGCGTTCATGTGAAGACTTCTAAAAGAGCCAACAAGTTGAGATTTTGTGACCTCCAGATGTGAAGAGAAAACTCAATTATTATAGACACTTGGGGAAATATAAATTAAAGAAAATAATAAAATAATACTTTTTTAAATCATGTCAATGAAATTGTAGAGATTGATGAGGAATGTAATAGACAATGGGGCGTTGCCAAGTCTAACAATTGGTAGGCTAATAAAAAATAGTATTGGGCACATGGAGTGCCCTCTTAGGCATTGTATGATTTTATGGAGAATTACATTGGGCTACATGAACACAAGCATGTCTATTAAGACACATAGCCCTACATGTATAATCTTTAGATGTACTTAATGTAAGAATCAACATGAATCCATGGAACATATTATCTAAAATCCCAGATTATCAAAGGCTAATCGCATGAATTATGCTTATCCAGATGTACTTGGATGCCCATGATCCTCCCTTTTGCATTTAATTTGCATTTAATTTCTAAACTCATTCTAATGAAGACAATGGGTTGGTTTGGATATTGAAACAGATTCAAATTTAAGACGATTTAGGTCATGTGAGAATAAAAAAACGTCTTACTCCAAAATGTCTTACAACCTCAAAAGCTTCTCCCAACTCGTATAATTAACTCATATGATGGCCTATCTATTACATTTAAAATCATGTAGTTCTTTATCTTAACTTCATTATTTGAGCCTTTATAAGGCCTTTGTATTCTACTACTTCAAGGCTTTTCTTTCCTACATATGTAAATCAAGAGAAGTGTTTCTCAAACAAAATACATTAGTTCTCATTGTACATGATTTGTTACTTGTGTAGTAGACAATCTCTAGTGCATTATAGTTTTGTATCAATGAGAATTAGTAATATTTCACAAAAACAAATTCAAGGTCCGCATTGGAGCGCATGCAAGGAGAAATGTGTTGAGTTGGTCATAAGTGGTGACTTGGCAAAGCTGCATAGGTGGTGCACAAGTGGCCAAGGACATGGGCACACAATTAGTGCACAACTACATGTTCACAATGGTCTTGTAGGAAAGTTGAAGAAAAATTGTAAAAAGGTCTTTTTGAAGGGGTTTTAAGGCTTTTAAAGTGTTATTATGAAAGGTCAAGGTAAAGCCTCCCTTATGTGCACATTTTGTAGAAATAAAGTTCAAAAGTGGAAAAGAGAAGAAGAGCAATACACAAGATTTTATTTGTGGCCCCGCATTAAAATTTTTTTGTTTTCCATAAAGTCACTACAAGACAAAATACATAGTCGTTGGTCCTTTACATGAAGGGATTCTTAGGACATGTGAGCACCAAGATAGACAAGTAGTTGAAGCAACTTATGTAAGAGGGATCGACACACAACCAAAGGGCATCATTCTTGGACTAAGGAGATGGACTAAGGAGCAAGAGCATAGTCTACATTAGAAGCAAGAGAGAGCATGAAACACTTGAACAATGTGTGCACAGAGAAGCAAAGTGTGCAAAGAGAGACACAAAGGTGCAAAGAAGGGGACAAGGTATGCAGAGATAGTGCACAGAGAGCAACCAAGAGAGCAACTAAGGTGTGATAAAGTATCATCAAGGAGGTGCTACACGTCCACAAAGAAGTGACCCATCCTTCAACCTTATTGGAAGCTTGAGTGCAAGGAGTGCACAAGGGAAAGCTACTAGACAAGGTGGAGGACCGACACAGAGGAGGTTGATGTCAGACATTAATCCACAAGGATCATGACATTGATCCATAGGGATTAGTCCATGTGTGTGAAGGACAAGGGCCAACTAACCAAGGTCCCATGCTCGGGGGATACCCAAAGGTACTTGGTAGTAATGGGGATAAGTGTTGCATGATGGCCACATGTTGACATTAGACTATTCCAGCATTGTTATTTTTACAGTACAAGAGGGTGTTTATGGATGGGAGGAGAGACATGCACATCATTCAAGCTATTGTTCACACTTGGTATCAAAGCATATGAATTTTCCATTGTTTTTTTTTGCATTCTTTTGGCATGATATGCATCGTCATCAGGAAGAGCACCACCATCGGAGCCCACCATCGTCGTCGTTTTGTAGTAGTCAGAGTAAAAAGATTGTGGATTTAGGAGGAGTCCATAGGACCCCCTGCAGATCATGGTGGCCAACGAGCATCGTATACACACCCATAGCTTTTCCCGTGATAACACATACCTGCTTGGTGCTGTAGAGAATCTGGCTGCATGCTCAAGGTGCTACCCGCAGAGGTAGCAAAGAAAGAGGCTATTAGCCTATCCTCCTTGTGTTGAAAGGATAAGGCGCACTCATCCTATATAAATCCATAGGTTCAACAGTTTGGAGCAGGTCATGTGGGATTATTCTCCTTGCATGCATGCCTTCCTGGGTGGACAAGCGAGTAATTTCGCGTTTGGATGTTGATGCCATAGCCAACAGTTTATCTATTTACCTACTTTGCACTACCTAGCTCAACCGAATTGGCCATATCTTGGCCCTCCAGTATCCAAATTAAGAGATCTTTGTTGCTATGCAAGCTCTTTGAGAGCTCTTTCAAGAGAGTGGTTGCAAGCCATAGTTTGGCTTCAATTTCAATTATTTTTGGAGCTTAGAGTTTGACCTTTTATCATCAATGACCCTCTTACGAGCATCCTTAAAATGATTACATGGCATGGTTCAACCTTCTCTTGCACCTTCCCCTCACTTAATAACATCTTCTTCCCCCATTGACTGATTATTTTCATCAACTATCAACTTTTCGAACTCTTGACATCTTTCATGATTATGAGAGATTTCTTTTATATTAACCCATTATTGTGTATAACATTTCATTGAGTCTTTAATTTCTCTTTTGGATATTTTTATGCCAAATTCTTATTACCACTAACTTATGGTTAATAAGAATAAAAAGATTGATTGACAAATTTCTTAAGTCCTTGGGCTTATTTATCGAACATGCGATGGGCCTTATGGATCTTAAGAATCCCTAAAGAGGACTTTTAAGCTTAAGATTCTTCTATCTTGTGCTAAGATTTATTCGCTTTTTAATTAAGCCAACATATAAAAAGCATAAAAGTTAATGGTTATTGAGTCAGATAACCTCAATGTACCATTAAGCTTTTATGTGTTTTACTTCATATTTAGAAGTCATTTCCTATATTAAACTTAAACTTAATTAGCTTGATCTTTTTGTTATCCCATAAAATCATGAATATGACAAAACCATTCATTGATATGCATACATGATGTATGTCAAAACATAAACATCTTGACATGAATATGTTTAGCATGTAGAAGGTTAAAAATTTGTATCTCTCCTTAAATCATACATGAAACTCACATTTGGAACTCTTTTGAATGCAAGAATCTATATTCATTACATGCTTTAGATTTTCCATTCAAGCTCATGCCATGCTATGTTGGGAATCCCATGCCTATCCTTATGAAGTGAGTAACTTTCATGCTAATGAAAAATCTTATTCTATTTGTGTATGCCTTAAATGCATCACTTTAGAAGAATAAATTCATGCACCTTTTGATATGCATATGGAATAACTACTTTATGCATGGAAAACCAAATTAAATATGAACTCATCTCCATCATAGCTACATCCATCCTTTGATTCTGGATATTGGATTTTGATGCTTGGAAGCTTGGACCATTGTGACTCTCCAATATTTCTCATTTGTCTTTATAATTATTTCTATGCCTCGGTATGCATCTATGTTTATCAAAACTCTTATCATGTTCTCATGCATACTTACACTTTCTTATACGGACACATATGTATAAACGGATTCTTTTTATTCCTTTGTATGCTCAAGCATGCATCTAACATTCTTTGATGCTCTACTATAGATAGAAAAGGCGACTTTCTTCAAAGAATAAAGAAATTTATCATAGGTTTCCTTGCCCTATTTCAAAATAGAGTCACCATATAAGGGGTCTTAATAGCATGGTTCCTCATGCTGTTAGGACCAAATTGCATATTCGTATATTGGAATTTTGTAAACTAGTCGCTAACATGGAAGTCAAATGGCTCAAACGTTGGTATAAGAGGAACCATGCTATCAATACCATTTTGTATGCTAAACACATGTATATAATTTGTGGGATAGTTGGGAATCCATTAAGAACTTGTTTGCAAAGCCACCATAGTAGATGCTAAGTGTAATTGTTTTATAATCTAGTGAAACATATCCAACTTCAAATTGTTCTTTTGTTTGCATAGAGACCAAACCATATATGCTTATGGGGTTGGGTAAACTTATCGTGCCTTATGAAAGAACAGTGCTACATACACATTCTTAAAACTATGGACAAGCCAAGCATGATGGCTCTCAACTACAAGAATTTTCTTACTTCACTTTTCCTCATTGCATCGAGCACCAATGATTCTTTATTTGATGGAATATGACTGCCACACATCCATAATGCTTTCTTGATTAAGCAACATGAGATACTAAACTTTTCAAGGGTTGATCTTCCCCAAAATCTGGAATAACAAATGTAACAAGAAAATCTTTGTTTGGGCTTTGCTATAGCATATGAATAAGTTCATAACACCTATGCAAGTCTACCTTTGGAATGGTGGCTCCAAATTAACTAGCAAAGCCTAATCTTTGCAATAAGGGCTTTAGGTCTTCCGAATTTTATAAACCTTCAAATTCTTTGCAAAAAACTAGAACCTACCCCTCATGACATACTAGTAACTTGGTAATCACTCATGCATCATGAAGATGAATTGGATCTTCCACCTCTCCTCAGCAAGGAGTTTTGACAATGCCTAATCCTACAAGGTACGATTGTTGTGAATCTATGGGAATGCCTGACTCATGACAACATGAGTTCTTTATAGCACTCGTAGAAGAACTTGAGTCAATGAGTGCTCAAAACAAACCAAGGACATCAATAAGAACAAGACGAGGGACTTCCCTACATAGAGGCCATCAATATATTTGTTCAACTTAGAGGTCTATGAAAGCACACGAACAACACAAGAAAGAAGAAGAATCTTGGAGCACAACACAATACAAAATGTATTGTCAAGTGAAAGTACAAAGATAAGTGACATGTTAGAGTTATATATGTATATACAAACTGGGGGTAAAAAACCTCCTAAAGAGGGAAAAAAGAGTCCTAGCATTCCTAAGTGTGTTCACACACCATTATTGAAATATATCAACAAATCCCCTCGGGAGTGATAGTATGAACAAGGAGCTAGCACTCATAAAGAAGGAAGTGCAAACTATGTGGAAAGAGATGAGTCCACAAAACGAAGTAATCACAAAGCTTTGGGAAAAGCTTCAAACTTCTCCCTAGGCAGAGCCTTTGTGGAAAGGTCTATAACATTATCCTATGTGGACACATAAGCAAAATTGATCCATCAGAGAACCTCTCCCTAACATAATGATAGTGCACCTCGATGTGCTTTATGTGAGCATGGAACACAAGGTTCCTCAAAACTGCTAATGTGCTCTGAGTATCAGTAAATATGGTGGTGGCAAAAGACTTATCAACACCCAAATCAACCAAAAGACATTTGAGCCACACAATCAACATTCACTGTGAAAGTTGCCCTATACTTAGCGTCACAATGAGAAGGGGCCATAGTAGGCTACTTCTTGCTCAACAAAGATATGCATGAGCTACTAAGCATGACATAGAAACCACTGGTAGACATGCAAGTGTCGTAGTAGCCAACCTAGTCAAAGTAACGAAAAAGCATGTAAATATGGTGAGAGTGATTTCCCCTTGGGATAAACAATTCAAGTTTCCAGGTACCACTCAAGTAGCAAATGATGCATTTAACTTTCTGGGAATGCTTGACACCTAGGCAATGCACAAACTTGCTCATTTGAGAGACAAAAAACTAATGTCAAGCTAAGTTATGCATAAGTAAATCAAGTGTCCAACAACCTGTTGATAGACAACAACATCAAATGCATCTCTCGCATCATGAAGACTCAACTGTAAACTTGTTTGCATGGGAGTGGCAATAGGTTTGCAATCTTCAAGGCCAAAATACTACAATAATGTGTCAATATATTTTGTTTGACACAAAGCGAATTCCCCCATCACATTGCACAAATTGAATGCCCAAATAATGATGCAAATGCCCCAAATCTGACATCTCAAAAGAGGCATGCAAATGAGCTTTAAATTCAGCAATGTGCTTCTCATTAGGACCAATAAACAACATGTCTCCAACATATACAACAATGAATAAAGGTGCATCATCTGCACGCTTAACATATAAGGTGCTCTTAGTTGGACTATTCTTTAAACCATGTGCTAGCAATTAGACATGTATCTTTTCGTACCAAGCACATGGTGCTTGCTTCAAAACATATAATGCCTTTTTTGACTTGCACACTATTTTTCATACCCTTTGTTCACAAAACCATGGGGCTAAAATACATGCACTTCTTCATGTAAGTCAACATTCAAAAATGTAGTTTTAATGTCCAACTGATATACATTCCAATAATGATGGGTTGGAAGTGCACAAATGCTAATATAGTGGTCATTGGGCAAGTGGGAACATAGGTCTCATCAAAATCAATGCCTCTCTCTTGAGCATAACCTTTGGCAACAATCCTAACCTTGTACCTCTCAATTGTTCCATCAGGCTTAAGTTTCAGCTTGTATATCCATTTAGTGCCAATGACCTTTTTGTTTAGAGGCAAATCACATAAAGATCAAGTACCACTCTTCAAAACGACATCATATTCTGATTGCATAGTAGCCATACAATTTGCTAAATTTTGTGCTTCATCAAAAGAAACAAGCTCATTCTCATCATAAGGGCTAGAGGCAGCCATTGCATAGATATTTGATGCAAAGAAAGCACCACGAGAGTCTTAACAGGTATCATATGACAAAGGTGCATCTAATTTGTTATCTCTCAAATTCTTAACCAGCCATTTATTTATATATGTTTTTTTAATATTAATTTTATTTTTCATGAACTTGTAGGCTACTATCTAAAAAGTTTTAATCAACTAACAATGTTCTTCCTACATCACATGATGAAAGGAAGAAGATGATCAGTAGTCTTGCTATACATTTTCCTTCTATACATGCTTGTCCCAATGATTGTATTTTATATACAGGTCAATATGTGCACTCTTTCACATGTCCAAAATATCAATTACCTCGATACATGAAGATTTAAGGTAAAATTCGAAAGAAATTGTTCAAACATTTTTCCATTGTCTTCAAAAATCAAGCATATGTTTCAAAGCCCAAAACCATCAAAGATTTTGGGATGGGAATTTGATCATAAAAGCAATGATGCAGTAATGAGAATTCCAGAAGATAGTCCAACATTTAAACACATTGATTTTAGATGGCACCATTTTGCAAAAAAGGCACAAGATCTAAAGTTAGGTGTTGCATTAGATGGAGTTAATCTATTTTCAATGAAATCTAGTAAATGGTCCACGTGGGCAGTGGTAGTCATAAACTATAATCTTCCATTATATCTTAGCATTAAGAAAGAACATTTAATGCTTTCACTCTTAATCTTAGAAAAATGACAAGTTAAAGACATAAACATATATCTTGCTCCACTCATTGATGATATCCAAGAGTTGTGGAGAGGTATTGATATCATTGACAAGTCAAAAAGCATTGATCAAAGACAAGTTATGATTTGTGACTTTCTAGTATGGACAATACATAATTTTCTAAGATATGGTTTTTCTACTAAGGCATATAAAGATTTTTCTTATTGTGGTGATTGGTTTATATCAGTTTACAATAAAAATCTGAACAAAAAAATTTATCTTTGACACTAACATTTTTTTTCCTAACAATCATTCATTATAGCACAAAAGAGAAACAATAGATTTTAATGGAAGGATTGAAAAAGAAAAGTGTCCAAAACCAATGACATGAATGGATTGGTATCTAGAATGGATAGAAGGGCCTCCTAAATATCCACAATTATAAATCTTCAGTGTTGGTGAAAATGATGACCACGTGAAGATGAGAGGCAAGGGAAACCAGTCACTAGCAAAGAATATGTAAGAACATGTTTACTTGGGATGATAAGAGCTTAATAGGATTACGTTGGAGTTAGACGTCTGTGGAAGCACGCGAACAACACAAGGAAGAAGAAGAAGCTTGGAGCACAACACACAATACTGAATGTATTACTAGAGAATGTACAAAGATAAGTAGCCCATTAGGGCAATAGGCATATATACAAGCCGGGGGAATAAAACCTCCTAAAGAGGGAAAAAAGTGCCCCGGCGGTCCTAGTGTGTTCACACACATCACTACCTAAATATATCAACAAATCCCCCCTGGGAGTGATGCGGTGAACAAGGAGCTGGCACTCACGTATAAGGAAGTGCCAAGCTATGTGGAAATCACTCCACAAAAGGAAGTAAGCCCAAAGCTTTGCGAAAAGCTTCAAACTTCTCCCTAGGCAGAGCCTTCGTGAAAAGGTCTGCAATGTTCTCCTGAGTGGGCACATATGCCAGGGTTAGTGCGAGCATGGAACACAGGGTTCCTCGCAACTGCCAATGCACTCTGACTGTCAGTGAAGATGGTGGTGGCAGAAGACTGGCCAACACCCAAATCAGCCATAAGGCGTCTGAGCCACACACACTCAACAATCGCTGTGAAATCTGCCCTATACTCAGCCTTACAACTGGAAGTGGCCATAGTAGGATGCTTCTTGCTCAACCAAGATATACATGAGCTACCAAGCATGAAGCAAAAACCACTGGTGGACACACAAGTGCCATAGCAACCAGACCAATCTGAGTCAGAAAAAGCATGCAAATATGGTGGTAGTGATCCCCCCTTGGGATAAAACAACCCAAGTAGCCGAGTACCACTCAAGTAGCAAAAGATGCGCTTAACTGCCTTCCAATGCATGACTCCTAGGCAATGCATAAACTTGCTCATCTGTGAGACAACAGACTGAATATCTGCCCGAGTAATGCATAAGTAAATCAAGCATCCAATAGCCTGCTGATAGAGAACAACATCAAATGCATCTCCAACATCATGAAGACTCAATCGTAAACCTGTCTCCATAGGAGTGGCAATAGGCTTACAGTCTTCAAGGCCAAAAGGCTGCAATAATGTGTCAATATATTTCGTTTGACACAAATCCATTCCACCATCAACTTTCATAAATTGAATGCCCAAATAGTGATGCAAATGCCCCAAATCAGACATCTCAAATGAGGCATGCAAATCAGCCTTGAAATCAGAAATATGCTTCTCAATAGGACCAGTGAGCAGCATGTCGTCAACATAGACAACAATGATCAGAAGCACATCATTAGCACACTTAACATATAAGGTGCTTTCAGTTGGACTGTTCTCAAAACCATGTGCAACTAGATAGGCATGTATCTTCTCATACCAAGCATGTGGTGCTTGCTTTAAACCATATAATGCCTTCTTTAACCTGCACACCTGGTTTTCATGCCCTTTCTGCACAAAGCCACGGGGCTGAAAAACATACACTTCTTCATGCAATTCACCATTCAGAAATGCTGTTTTAATGTCCAACTGATGTACATTCCAACCATGATGGGCTGCAAGTGCACAAATGCTCCGAACAGTAGTCATACGGCATGTGGGTGCAAAGGTCTCATCAAAGTCAATGCCTCTTTCCTGCGCATAACCCTTTGCAACAAGCCTAGCCTTATAGCTGTCAACTGTACCATCAGGTTTACGCTTCAGCTTGTATACCCACTTAGTGTCAATGGCCTTCTTGCCAAGAGGCAAGTCACATAAAGACCATGTACCATTCTTCATTATAGCATCATGTTTGAAATATTTATATGTACGTATGTATTTATGCATGTCTTATGTATGTATGCATGTTATGTACTAAAGGTTCCCTACCAACCTAGAGGCTTGTTTGTGCTTGAGTTTGAAGGGGTTGGAACCCCCACAATGGCTTCCAACTCTCGAGTACCCTGATTCCTATGACAACACATATATGTTGTGCACATGACTATGAGCCCAATAATGGATGACGAGATTAGTCTTGAGCCTGTGGTAGCATGTTTCCCACAACATAAAGAGACACAAAGACAACACACCTCCATGTAGTGTGTCTTGGAAAAAAACTTGTTATCTCTAAGTTGTGTGTCTTAAGAGGTTATCTACTCACTTAGATTATATCTCTAACTTGTAATTATTCTTTTGAATAAAAAATCCAAATCAATTCCAAACTTGAGTGATGCAAAAAAAACGATCCATAACAAACTTGAGCAATGCAAAACAAGCAATCAGCAATCGTGCAAAAATATAATTGAAGATCCTTGAAGAGATTAAGAGATAAGAACATTACCTAAAAGAATAGAGAGAGAAAAAAAGGTGAATGGCATCTATAATAAGAAATTGCTTTTCAATTCTTTGATATCGAATACTATCCATCTATGATATCAAATCCTTTGAGTCTATAAATGAATTTTGTTCCTCTATTTTATAGATGATTTAGTATCTTTTCTTTAAACTATTTCTTGAACTTTGGAAACAAAGTCCTAAACTTTTATCTTTTTGTTGAACATTTTGTGAAGCACTATACGATTCTTATTAGGTAACAAGATATTCAACTCAAACTCTTATTATCCCTTCATTCTACACGATCAATCATTGTGTGCTATGAAAACTTTATGGATGAACACATGTCCATCGATCTGTCTATCTATTTATATTTCAAATGTAACGATTGAAAATAAATCAACTCTAACTAGTGGAGCAAATTATGATCAATAAATTTAACTTATTAGTGATCATGAAGGGACCTTCATGAACAAATAAGATGAACTATTCAACTCTATTGTGAGGAGGTAGCTCACATTATGTAATTTATGTGTTTATAGAAATATAGTTTCATCAGCAAAGTAGAATTTTATATTTCAATGAAGTAGGATCTATAACTATGAGAAAGTTGAATGGATGTTGTATTCTTAAGTCACAAAGGAAGAGGTCTTGCTTCTGTAACTCTACAAGATATATTCAATGCGATTGGAGGTTAGATTGGAATGTCTCTCATCTCTAATTACATAGATTATATCTCCTACTATTAAAGCCACAAAAGTTCCCTCTTTTGTGACTCTAGCGAACTTAACATCCATTCATCTTATTCATAATTATACATTTTCATTGTATTGAACAAAAAGCTTCCATTTTCACTATAAAAAACATATCGTTGATTCCATTAGCGCACAAACTACAAAATACAATCTAAGTATTGATAAAAAAGTTGTATAAGTGATCTCATTTCTGTAAATATACACATATCAACAATAGATAACCATGAAGAACCACCATAACCTCAAATAAGATAAATTTTACTATTATTAATATGCTCCATTAATTGGAGAAGGATAACTTTTAGTCATTTCTCTTGAAAGACGGATTTATAGATAGTGTTATAAAATAAGATGATGACATGAGTGTCTGACTGGTTTAGATAGATTTCAAATTAAACATCGTTTGGTCATTCTCATGTAGGCCCAAAATCTCAAGAGTAGACTAACGCATAGGTGCATGTGGTCTCTAAATAAGCAAAGGTGCTTGGTCTTCTAGTGGTTGAGTCATATGGATGGGAAGGAGGAGATCTTGGGTTCAAGTCCTACGAGAGTCATGGGAGAGTGTTTTGACCGAAGAGCTCTAGAGCCTTCTGGAGGCATCCACTTAACTTAACTCCAGTTAACTAGGACATTTGGCACACATGTAGTTACATGGTCAACATTTGGATGGCTCGTATCGACCTACTAGAGAGGGAAGTCCCTTAGAGAGAAAAATATATAAAGGCATAAGGTTGGTAAGAGAGTCATCTCTCAAGCATGTGGTGATCCTTGTGGTCTAGTTCTTAACAAATAGTTGTATAGGTAGTCATTCAATAATAAATATTTCATAATACCTAATGGTGTAAATTGCAAGATTGAGGAAGACCAAGAGTTTGAGTTGAACAAACTATATAAATATGCAAACTACACAGTACTGCATGAGAAACTCGACAAAAAAAAAGTTCAAGAAGGAATTTTGAAGGAAGGTATGAAGCCATCTATACCATAGGAGAAAAGAATTCACTTGTAGGCCCTTAAGGATAATATATCAAAGAAAGATAAATATATGACACCAAAGAGTTCGAAAAAGAATTATTCTTACAAATTGCATTCAACATTTTATTTTATATGTTTTTAGGCACTATACTTAACTCTTAATAATCTCTTCAAATATCATCAATTATATGCCTAAACCTAATTCTCACTTTTATATGCACATCACTAATCCTTATAATACATATTCCAAACAACCAAAATAAATAAAAAGTGTATTTACATGTGTATATTTATGTATATGTATGTATGTGTACACACACATCTCTCTCTCTGTCTCTGCATATATATATATATATATATATGCATATATATACACATAGACACACACACACACACATATATATATATATGTGTGTGTGTGTGTCTATGTGTATATATATGCATATATATACACACACACACACACACACATATATATATATATATATATATATATATATATATATATATATATTTATTTATTTATTTATATATGCTTAGGCACACTTCTCTTTATATTTTGTTTGTGGAACCCCTTACATTCAGTTTTAAATTCAAATTTTATATATTACACACATTGTTGGATTAATAATGTCACATTGAGTGGTGTAAACTTAAATTCAAGCAAACCCTAATTTTAATAATGATTAAAAAAAGCAAAATGGTTAAAAGTATTTTAAGATGTTCTATAGTTATCATCAAGATCTATCTAATGATATATAACCCTAAGACATATATATATATATATATATATATATATATATATATATATATATATATATATATATATATATATATATATATATATGTGTGTGTGTGTGTGTGTGTGTGCGTGTGTGTGTGTGTGTAAACACATACACTTAGGCACAATTCTCTTTATATTTTGTACCTAGAACCTTATTACATTTAGCCTTAATTTCAGCATTTATATATTACACACATTGTATTTATATACTAGAATTAAAATGTATACATTCATATATTCATATACTTGTACACATGCAAAGAAAAAATAAAATATATGATTACCATGCATTCTCAGGATGAAGTGACATCAATATCTGCATTTCACGTAAGCACCATCTATGAGAGCAATGGACACAAAATTCAGAATCCAATGAACTAAGTATATGTTTTTTATATTTTTCCTACAATTCACTATATTCACAAAAAAAACAATCATATAAATAAAACATAAAAATATATTTCAATTTTTATAAAATATTTATACGCAAAGCCAATGTAAATGAACAAATTTAAGATAGGAGTCACATAGAGATATTTGTTTGTTGAACTCTAAACCATGATTCACATATATTATTAACCCATCCAACATAATATCGCATTCAAGCCCCAAGCTACCTATGCACATGTGCATGGGCACGTCTCTTTTGGTATCTCCTCTCTAACCCTCAATAAACAAATGAAAATAATTAAAAACATTTATATTACAATTTATGAAAGTAAAAAAAATATAATAAGAAAAGATACCTTTGTGCTACTAACTCACATCTTCTAGCATGAGAATCGATATACGAGCCTTCCTTTGGTCAATGGGCAAGGATGCGTATATTCATATAAAGCTCCTCAATCCATGTGTCATTATATTATTGCATGACCACTCCTAAGCATTTGGGTGGAACCCTACCCCTCAAGAGATTATTTAGGAGAGTCAATTTTGTTTTGCACTCTCTAGTTGCATCCATCGTTTGTGTACATACAGAACAAATAATAGATTAGAAATTGTTGGAGTTTGAGGTTTGCGAAAGCACTCGAACAACACAAAGGAAGAAGAAGAAGCCTAGAGCACAACACACAATTTTTGAATGTATTACCAAGAGAATGTACAAAGATAAGTTGCCCAATAGAGTAATAGACATATTTGCAGGTGTGATAGGACATTTTTCAACACCCTGCACAATGTTCCATAGTCCTTTGCAACCAATACATGATGCATCATATAAGCCCATAATGGGTAATTGGTACCATCCAACTTATCCTCAACAGCCAACATGCAGAATACATCATTGCTTTCAGCCATGACCACTAACTAAAAAAGCTTGATGCAGAAAAATGATTATATCTCAAAAAGTTGAACAGAACTACATTGTCAAGCTCTGTTGAACCTGTAGCAGACTTCGAGATGCTTATAATGGTGAATCGAAACCTGTATATATCTTTGGCACAAAAAGATGAAATTGCCTGCTAGATATACACACACATATGTATACACATGCATGTTTATGTAAAGGTATATGCAATGTTTTGAGTGTATTTTGTATGTGTTTATTTGCATATGCATGTGGATGCTTTGTGTATGTGTGCGGCTGTATATATGTATGTATGTATATATATATATATATATATATATATATATATATATATATATATATATATATATATATATATATATATATATATATATGTGTGTGTGTGTGTGTGTGTGTGAATGCATGAATGTATATGCATGCAAGAGTATTTTGATGTTTTATGTGCATATATGTATGCAATCATGCATGTATGTGTTTGCATGTTTGTGTGATCACGTGTGTGTATGTGTATGTGCTGTGTATGTTTCTTTCTCACTCTCTTTCTCTACGTACATACATACATACATATGCACATACATATATACATACGTACGTACATACATACACAAATACATACATACACACATATATAAAGAGAGAGATGGGTGTGTATATATATAGGTGCGTGTGAAAATATATACAAGTGTGCGAGTATATATATACAAGTATGTGTGTATAAATACCAATATATATATAGCAACACACACGCGCGCGCGCACACACACACACACACATATATATATATATATATATATATATATATATATATATATATATATATATATATATTCCCGACAGAACGATGTCAAAAGAAATTGAATAATTTTTTATATTATATGTAGATTGGCTTATGTGAAGCTTTTGGGTCGCAGCCAGTTTGTGATTGTCACACAAAACGTCCTGGGCTTGCGAGGTTTTATGTGATGCAAGTATTCTACATCGCATATACAATGTTGGTTTCTTTTTTGCTCCTACAATGTTGGTTCCTTTCTGCTCCAATTCTTGATGTCTGATATGCGATGATATCTCCAAGATTCATCACATATGTGATGCTTCCCGTTTTGTTTTTTTAACCAGCATTGTATCGGCCCTGATTGTGTTGTAGTGATGGAATTCTTACAAGATGGTAATTTGTCTTTAGATTACATGAGTTATTTAGATCAAGTATTACCTTTAGAAATTTGTTCTCAACAAAGCTGATAATGTTAACTCAAGATTATTAGTAGTCATTCTCTTGAGATAGATTGTCAAAACAAGAAGGCCAATTAGATTTCAAAGGATATATAAAGGAGATATATGTTAGAGAAGAGGATATATTGGGATAGATATAAGCATGGGTCTTGAGTTGGGGGTTTATCCTAAGGTACCTAAAGGGACAGTAGGATGAGTGTTGCATGATGGCCACATGTATATTTTCTATGGTAAAGCATTCTAAAAACAATCTATTTTGGGTGCAAGGGCATAAATAGGATGGAGGAGATACACACACATATTCATGAATTGTATTTCATCTTAACACCCTTTTGGATG
>CM035426.1:164232341-164249841 GCA_020310875.1 Ceratopteris richardii | reverse complement strand
CAAAGAAGGCTTGAAATCAAAGGCTTGAATGTTTTGTGTGCAACTCTCCTCGCATCCTTTATATCCTCTTGCACCCAAAATAGCAATGAACTGGGATGCTTTAGTGTGGACATGTGGCCACCATGCACACTCATTCCCATTACTCCTTGGGTACCTTACGATATCCCCCGAGCTAGGGACCTTGGCTATGCTTAGCCCTTGTCCCATACACAAAAAGTCTCTATAGACCAACGTCTAACAAATATGTACACAAGTAACACACACATACATATGCACACAAATAACACACATGTATACATGTACAAAATTAGAATTTAAGAGTTTCATATTCTTTTTTCCTATGTTATAAAGAAAGATTTTATGATGGATAGTGAGTGTACATGACACCTTCCCAGGGAAGGTGAGGAGAACTCATGTCAAGATACTTTAGTCTTGTTGAAAACGAAAATTTGAGTTTATACATTAGCAACATGAAGAAGAACTATTCTACCAAGAGTATTTGTATATAAACATTTCTTCTTTTGTGCTAATGTACAAACTTGAAAACTTCTTTTGAAGAGAGGGAAGTTTCTTGAGATGAGTACGTTAGCAACAAAGAGAAAATTTATTTTGTATAAAAAGTTTTTAAATATAAGCGTGTACCTTGGATGTGATTACTCATATTCCTACCATGATATAAATCTATATATCATATTCCTACCATGATATAAATCTATATACTCATATCATGGTATACTTATGAACTCCAAGTTTCCTTTCTAAGAAGAGACATATCTTATTACGCATTGCCCCTTGCCACCTTTGTGGTCTAGTAAAACTCACGTATTGATAATAAAATTTTTCTATTTGCAGTAGAAATATCAGAAGTAGATGCAAGGGTGTTCTCCCCTGCTCCTACTTATGAACATTCTTTAGGACAGATAGGTTCTCGAGGGTGGTATTATTGAGACTATCCGATGCAACACAGGAGAGAAGGGAAAGAATTTTGATTCCGTTCATTTATGTATCCATCATCATCTAGATAGAATGTTCCTTAACACATTTGAGAAAGAAGAAACTACATCTATAAACACAACAACGTAGATAGAACCAGAAGGAGGAGATGATTTTGAGCAACGTTTGGTGGGAGTAATACCACATGAAGATTATAATATTGGGATAAAAAACAAAAGTAGGTGAACAATAGAGAACAAAAATTTTAGGATTACTAAATACAATGGAAGAGGAGGGCATCACCTATCTCTAATGACTAAAAGAGTCTAGAGTGTGAGGATGACTATCCCTTCAAGATGGGCTCATCCTTGTGGTATGCTCTCAGTACACACAAATATCGACAATCTTTTTTCTTAAAATGGAGGTTCAGTCAAAGTCTACACCCACTGCTATTGCTATGTGGGATACGGGCCCTCAGATACTATGGCCATTCATTTGTACACTTGCACTTTCAAGGTATCGACATTCTTAGGGGGACTTCAGACTGCGCGGCGTCCCTCATATTTGATAATTATAAACCAATTAATTTCTCCCAAGTCAGCAGTTCCAGCTGTTGCCTCTTCACATAGAGCGGAGGATCAGTTCATTTTTTAGGCCACGTCATGGAACACTTTTCCCTCAACTGTTCCGACCCTCCCCCCTCCGCCCCAATGAGTTTAGAATTGCCAAGTCAGATTTCCAGTTATTTTTTTTCCTTCTGTTCCGGGGATATGTGTGAATCCAAACCGGAGGAACTTCTGAAATCTTCAATGTTCCAGGCGGAACAATATCATTTTATTGCAAAGTTCCGGAGCCCCAGTCTGAATCCACCCTTATTTGTGAGGAGACTAAGTCGCACTAAAGTGAGATACCTATACCAACATGTCGTTTTGACTGTAGGAGGATCCTGTGACTAGATATGACTCTTAACTTCACATTCGATTAGAAGGTCCTCTTAATAGAAACAATTGAGATGGTGGAGAGCGCGAAGAAGGCAGTGGCGGCCCTTATCATCTCTCTGATGCAGCCTCCTGCGACGTATTTTACCATTGCTATCGCTGGACATTTGTGCGCGTCGTCCCCAGCTTCCTTCCTTGCCGTCGGTAGCACATAAAACACGATGAACGGCACACACACATACCTTTTTCTTCCCTCCGCGCGCACACACACACGAACTTATTTATGTTCTCTGGCTTCTTTGCAGTTGCATCACTTCTGCCCCTGCTGTGGTTCTGCAGTAAGCAAAGACATCGACTTTGTGGAAGCTCTCCGGCTTATGCGTCTGTCGCAGGCCATTTTGGCAGTGCGTTGCTGACATTTATAATCAAACTTTTGCCGTGTACTTCCCAATCAACTATTTTTTTGCACAAATTTTGCTGATAAGTGTGGAAAGTCGGATTCTGAGGATTCGATTAACATTCACAATCAAACTTATGCCCTGTACTTCCCAATCATCCTCTTTTTGCACAAATTCTGCTGACAATTGTGGAAAGTCGGATTCTGAGGTTTCGATCAACTTAGGGGGGAAACGGAAAAATTAATCTAATCCCAAAAAGAGCTAAAACACGGACATGTATAAAATTCAAAAATTTAAAATTTTCCAAAACTATTCATTTCTTTGTAGAGTTAAAAAAATCATCAAACAAATCTATACGACTAACACGAGAACCCTAGGTATGGCTACAAATGCACCAATGAACATCAAATATGCCATATACAAATGTAGCCAACCCCCTAGCTATATGATCACCACACTTACATCTCAAACTTCAACCATAATCTATTGGGCTTACTCTTGTAAACTGAGTAGACATGTGCAACATGCCGTTCCCAGTAGCTCATCCACCTAGCCACTGGATACCCTATCTTCCATGTTTACCAATCATTATTTGTGTTTCCAAAGAGACTAAGGTTCAACAAACATAAATGGATGTATCATGTACTTATGAACTTATCATGAATTATAAATGAACTTATTGATTATTATGAATCATGAGAGCTGTATTAGTTTGCATGCTGCATTGATTTGTGTGCTGAGAGGTGCTCTGCAGAGCTCTTGGGTTCATGTGTCATTAGCAAGCTGTAGGTGGTACAATGGTCTGCTTCTGCAATCCTGTTGCTCTTTCTTTCTATTGCTGCCTATACTTTGAAATTATCAGCTCTGGTTTATATGTTTATTTAGAGTTTCTCCTACCATATTTCTAGTCTTCTTACGTGAGCTCCATAACTTGATTCTCTGCTGTTTTGTTGTCTGTCTAGTGCAATGTTTGAATTCTTATGTAAGCTTGAGAAGCTGTGTTTGAACCTGTTATATTCTTGCTTCGAAGTAATAGAAACAAAATATTGCAAGGGGCACCAGATTTGTTCAGATCAATTATATGATTTTTGTGTTGTGCTGTGTCCATATGTAATTACTCTAGCTTTTGCAGTTGAGAAATTATGGATTTATTGCCATGTACATGCGCCAGTTTCACAATATTGACCAATAATAATATTGGAGACAACAAGAAGTCTGTGCAACCTAAGACCTTTAGGGTTATTGAATCTTACTCATGAATCTTGTTGTAGCTCAACAATTCAGTGCAGGTTTTAATAATGAAATTCTAGCTTTCAACTATGATGCCAAATATTTTGTAATGTAGGTCGACAAAAGTGAAAAGTATTACAAGTAATAATCTGATGTACTTTAAAATTTAGTAATGCTCTGTCTTGTGTATTTAACTTAGGCTTTAGTTCGGTTCATACCCTATGCATACAAACCGAATTGTACCTAAGGTCCCGCGCTAAATTGATACACTAATATGCTCGCTCTAACTCACTGGACACTGTAACATTGTAGATTTGCTTGCTTCATGTAATGCATAACATTTTCACTCAGTGATAATAGTGAGTGTGTGATCTGCACCTAAATATTTTGGTTCATTTCCAATATTACAGATCATCTCAATTTGATTTTGTTAATATTGCAGTTGTGGGAGCAGGTTTGGGCTTGGCTTTTTGCATGGCATCATTAACCTTTGGGTTTGTTTTCATCAGGTAATTTTGCACCCTAGTTTCAGATTTCTTTTGCTCACATACACCTAAAAAGTGCCAGAAAACAGATTATTTAAATAATTTATTTTATTACTACAGACTAAAAAACTCACTTCAGTGGCTAATTAAGCCCTTATGCTACTGACTGCTCAATACGTACATCACTTTTGAGACTAAACTTAGATCTTAACAGGATTCTTGATCTTAATAATGTGGAAAGCGTGATAATCGACTTTAGGTTTTCTGAGGGAACAGGGGGTGTCCTGATGGTGCAATTTTTGTGACAAAAAGGTGTATGGGGCCATGGGCACTTCCATGTGCTGTTCTTCTGTCAAGGTGCTAAGCAGTTTATATTTGTCTGGGTTCTGTTCATTTTATCTCTTTAGACCATTAATCCTTTGCTAAAACTATAATTATTATTTAATTAAAGTGATGCATCAATTCACTGTTTGAAAGTTGGAATCTGCTACATTGAATTGTATCATTTCAACCTCATTGATTTCAATGGATGATCTTCTCCTTGCATGAGCTCCAATGTGGACATTGGATTTGTTTTTTGAACTTCTGCTGATTCTCATGGATAGAAAACCATAATACACTCACGCAATGGCATATCACATAAAGTAACAACTCATGTGGACTGAGGACCGAACTTTTTGTTTTTGGAAAACACTTCTTTTCATTTGTGTATGCAGGAGAGCAAAGCCTTGAAACAACAGAATATGGAGGCATTATTAAGTGTCAAAGAATGAAGTTAAAATAATGAATTACATGATTTTAAATGTTAATAGATAGGCCATCATATGAGTTAATGATACAAGCTGGGAGAAGCTTTTGAGGCAGTGCTGCAGACATAGAGCTCTGCCCTCTTGAAGAAAGACGTTTCTGGATCCTCAGATGACCTAAGACCAGCCCATTGTCTTCATGGGAATGAGTGCAGAAAGCAAATGCAAAAGGCCTGATCTTCGGCAGCCAGGTACATAGGGATAAGCATAATTCATGCCACCAGCCTTTGATAAAATGGGATTTTAGATGATGTGTTTCATGGCTTCAGGTTGATTCTTAGATTGAGGACATGGGAAAATATATATGCAGGGCTATGTGGTTTAATAGCCATGCTTGTGTTGATGTAATCTGTATATACAATGCAATGAATATATCTGGAGCATGGCTCCTTTTTTGTGTATTCTTCATCTCATCTCTTTTTTCTCTTTGTCTTTATATGGATTGTGGGCCTAAAAACCAACATAAGGACTGCAACCCCCCTCTAGTTGTTTGAGCCTGCCCCAAGGGCTGGCCACCTTCAATATGGATGTGCGTGCATATCCCTGAGTTTCCAACAGTTGTTAGACTCAAGAAATGACAAGCAAGAGATGGTTGAACCACACTCTAAGAGGGAGGATTAGGGACTAATCTTCAACCATGGCTTTTGGGGCAAGTGGTTAGCCCTAGCCGGTAGGTTATGAGTTCAATTCCCACAATTGGTATTAGGGCAGAGGAAATAGGCTTGGGCAAGGTCGATGGAAGGAGTGCGTGGCGCTTTAAAAAATGAGCCAAATAAAAATTAGAGTCTATCTCCCAATGTGTAGGTCGGATTTAGATGGATAAGGTATCGTTGGAAAGCTCTTTGAATGAACTTTCCAATGGAGACATTAGATTGAAATGGCTGCCAACACACTTACATACCAAGGTATTACTTCAGATGATAAACCACACAGAGACAATCCAAAACACTATGCAAAAATTAGGGAAGTAGTTTACAGCGAACAACACTAGACATCGCCAAACATGATCTTAAAGCTTACAAAAGACTCCACAATACACATCAAAGCTTGCCCAAAAACTTTGAAGCACGGCAAGTCCAACACACTAGGGTAGTAGCCCAAGTAGTCTGTCAGAAGGGATAGAGTCCTACACCAGAGCACAAGAACTCCTACACACATAAACGAAGCAAAAATACTCTTAGTATTCCCAAATGAGTGCCCAATTGCATCTTATATAGATACTAGAAGGCCACATGAGTGGCTCTCCATGATCACAAATGATTCTTGGGGGAGGGAAAAGTGCTCCTTGGCATGGGTTGCACACCATGGAATGGCCCATGAGGCGGCTACCAATAGAGGATGGTGGACCATCACCCCTGGCAAGGCAACTACCTTGGGACTTTCCCCACTGTTTGGCTTCTTACACTTGCATGACTTTGGAGAGTGGCTTCCATTAGGTAGGTGGCAATTGGAGTGAGGGGAGACCATTAACTTGAGCATAAGTCAAACATGAGACGACTACAAATTAGGAAGTGCAACCATATGTTAGATGAACAAGACTAAGTGACCATTATATGCTGATGAGCCATGGTGCATGGAAGGAGGCGACCACACTTTGATGTTACTTGGGAGCATGGGCGGCAACGCATTGAGGTTGTAATGGAAGATTGGGTGGCCACAAAATGAGCTTGTAGCTTGTCTTTGGAGGGGAAATGACCATTACTTTTATGGAGTGTCAGTGGCTACCAATCGTAGAGTGGAATGGATGAGGGGCGACCACCTTTTGCAATTGTAAGTGACATAGGGTGACCATCCTTTGCATGGGAGTCAATGTTGAGGCGACCACAATGTGTATGAAGTAGATGTGTGGGGCGACCATAATTGGTGAGGTGATGAGGATTTGCAATCACAAAGTGGTGGGGTGATAAGGAGGGGGGACAACAAAGTGGTGGGCATCATGACATGGGGAGAGCAACCTCTGTAATTGTAAATGACATGGGGTGACCACAAAGTGATGAGGGATGAAGAGCATGTTGGGGAGACCACACTCGGGAGTAATGGAGCTTGGAAGGAAGCCCACAATTTGCTGCCAAGAGTTACTTGGGGTGACCATCACTTGGAGCATGAGGGTGCAAGAGGGAGACCATGTAAGAAAAAAGAAATGAATAATGATGGACTAGTGGTGCATCTCCAATACATTTAGAAGTTACTACAACAGACAAATATGATAAGGTTAGAGAGAAAGAGAGAGATTGCTACTCATGGGAAAAAGGTATGGTTGTCATGGAAAGTGGACTCAAGATGACTAGAAGATGAACTCGACTCAATTGAACTCAAACTCATAAATCTAATACAATGGAACTCAAACACTACACACGTTATAGGTGGTTCTATCCACCCATGCACTCCCTATATTGAGCTTAGATGGTGATCTAGATAGATGCTAGCCGAAGGGCTATAGGACAACACAATGGGTACTAAGATGGACACCTTAATGGTTCCAAACACCACAAACTATGATCCTACATGGGGAGGGGATCATCTTTATAAGGGCCTCCAAGAATAGGTCAGCCTACCCATGTTCTAGGGCCGTGGTAGTTTAATCCATGCCAAAGATACTTTCCACCATTGATTTATGGTGTAAATCCGATGGTAGAAAAGTAGGATCAACAACCATTTGTTTGTAGTCCTTGAGCTTGCTTAATCCACACTTAAGATCAAGTCTAGATCCAATGGCCCACATCAAATAGACCCTTCCCCAAGTTAAGAAAGATATTTTTGTTTCTGGCTCTTGATTTAGGTTGATCTTCACATAGGATCAATCCCAAATCTAATGGCTTAGAAGTAACCCTTCCGAACTATCCATCTATGGTCTTCTCTAGACTTGATCTAACCTCAAAGTTAGGAACCCTAGTGATGTCCAATGCTCTCACATGGCTTCTCCTCATAATGGGGCCCTTACAAAGACTTTTATGAAAAAATGGTGGTGCTACATAAGGGTGAGGCATTGGGCATATCTAACACCCCCTTCAATGTCCAACCGAAGGTGAACTCCCTTCTTGGCATAATGCCAAGTCTTTCATGAGGGTGGAGCATTGACCATGTCTAACCACCCCCCTCAATGTCTACCCAAAGGTGAACTACCTCATTGGCTCAATGCCAAGTCTTCCAAGATGTATTTGGAGTAGATCCTTTGTAAGCACTTTGGTGAAGGTACTTGCTGCATTCTTCTTGGTTGGATAGTAGACTATTTCCACCATCCCTCTCAAGTGTACTTGCTTGCCAACTCTTGAATGTCCTTCATGAGGTCTATTTGCAAGCTATTCAAAAGTTTGACTACAAAGTTGATATCTTGTATGAGACTCCATAAGTAGAAAACATTACCAAAGAACTTCATGTGGCTCCCAATGTCTATCTTCTGGTCTAAGGATCTTATGGCTTGTTTCACCCCATAGAATGCCTTCTTTAGCTTTCATAATGTGTTCTTTGAATGTGGAGCCTCAAGAACTCGTGGTTGAGACAGGTGTTCTCTCCTTGAGGTCAACATTCAAAAGTTCTGATTTGATATTTAACATGAAAAGTTGTTCACCTTCTACCACTAGTACCATGCAAATAGTGATCATTAGAGCAAAAGAGTCTTGAAAACCAAAACCCTCTAGTGAAAGTCCTTGTGCTACCAATGGATCTTGATAGCATTCCAAGATTCCATCTACATGTCCTTCACTTTCGAGACCCACTTGGTTCTAGTGATCTCCCATGCTTCATTCTTCATATGGCTTGGCTAGTCTTTTCCATGCTAGATCTACAAGTGCTCCATCTTCAATTATCGGCTTCATTACTTCCTTCATCATCTCAACCATCATGGTTACACTGACCATGTGAGTAGAAATCCATCTTTGCTCCTCTATTCTCTATGATCTCCTTGGTCTTTCTGCCTTCTCTTTAATAGTTGTTGGCATAGGATTCCTCTTACCATAGAGCTTCTCCACCCATCACAACGACAATCAATCAATTGGGTGATCTCAAGTTGGTAGACTCTCTTCTCACCATCTGATGATGATGCTTCCTCTTGTTCATAGGTAGGGATAACTCTAGGTTTAAGTACATAGTGAATTAATCCTTTGCTTGATGATAAAATGGAAGCTC
The DNA here is from genome assembly GCA_020310875.1 of Ceratopteris richardii. Taxonomy (NCBI): domain Eukaryota; kingdom Viridiplantae; phylum Streptophyta; class Polypodiopsida; order Polypodiales; family Pteridaceae; genus Ceratopteris; species Ceratopteris richardii. The sequence goes on along the minus strand of CM035426.1, from coordinate 164,240,926 downwards.
TTTTTTTTTTTTGTTGGAAAACAATGTCACATCAGTCCAAAATCCATTTAGGGCAGAAACCCTAATTTTGGTACTTGGTCATTTTTGGCACAAAATGGGTAAAATTTTCATGAGCCTATCTTGTAGAGCTTGAAGAGAGCTTTCCAATGGTATATGACATTCAGTCATCAAAGATCAGATTTGTGAGAAAACCCTAACCCTAAATTTGTGCTGATTTAGGGTTTTGACCTCATATGATAGCTCTCAGCATGAGGATCATAAAAATGTTGTCAGATCATTCATCAGGTAGTGAGAAGTGTGAAAAAGCAGGTCAAGAAGTTATTTTTAAAGTTAGCTAAAAGCAACTTTAAAAATAAAACAAACTCACTTAAAAATAAAGCAAAAGCAATTTAAAAAGCGATGAGATTAAAATAAAGCGCTTTTTAGTGAGTTTTTCGCATGAGACACTCAAGGCTATATAAAGAAGTGTTTGGGTCACTTCTAGGACATCACACACCAATTGGCAACGCAAGCTTTGGTCCCTCAGAGAGGTGGTGCTCTAGCACACATGGGGAAGCCATGGTGCACTCTACAAGCATGTTGAGGAGAAGCTATGGAGTTCTTCTTGGAGGAGAAGAGTGTGATCACACTCTTGTTTATGGAGAGAACTTACCCATGAGCAGCTTGGTGGTGTGGATCAGCCATCCACATGATGTATTTGAAGATTGTCTTCTACATGAAGATTTCAATGTACTTCAAAGACATTGGATGGAGGTTAACATAAGATTTGCATCTTATGTTAACAATTCAGGTACATATTCTCTTTATGCACACAGGTACTACTTGGAGTTTATGGAGGCTGTGGCATCCATATGAGTCGTCCTATTCGGCATATCTAAAGGAGAATCAGTTCATGCAAGCTACATGCATTCGGATGAGGTGTTAGAGAAGGTGTGTTAACATGAGTATGAGGATTTCTAACAGCAAACTTGTTAGCATTCTTTGCTACTTTTGTAAGTATGTGATCTTTCACACACGTATCTCACTTAAGGTCTTCCATAGTGTAAGTTTAGATGAGGGTTTGCTGATTATCAGTTTTAGACTGAGCCTTTCTCTTTTTGTCACTCATATTCACTCTTCTACAACCTATTAGGTTACACATCTCATATATATTCAGATTTCTGTCCATACATGTGAATATGTTTGTTACATTTGTACATTCACTCATCCATCTATTTCTGTTCACATGGAGTGGTTGAGCTTTTGACTCCCTCATTGTAAATTGACATTTGTATATATGATAGTGTGAGTAAGCAGTGGCTTAGGTAACACTTTACACATGTCTAATTTCTCTCTATCTTTGTCTCATCATTTGTATGATTAAATGTGGTATGTTCATGTTTTGTCAATATTGGAAGATTGCTGTATTCTATGTTGTAGATCCTAGACCTATGGAACTATGGACCTGTGGTATTAGTTAATGGGCCTACTAAATTTTCAACATTTGGTATCAGAGCATCTAGGCTCTCAGATTCACAGGTTCCAGACTTCCAGGTTTACAACATCTGATTTAAGAGCATCTTCTAACATTTGACATTTGACATACACACTTAATCTAGATGAGTAGAGATTTGAGAATTAGATAATTCAGTCACATGTTTATTCATCAGTGTGGAGTATGAAGTTGATGATCTGTTAGCAGCCAAATACTTTTGGAAGAGTATGAAAATACTTTACAGAAGTATTATTTGAGGACCCAAACTTGATGAAGAGAAGTCTACTTTAAATTCAAGGAAGAACAATGGTTTGGAGAAGATGAAGGAACGAGATCAACATCAAATCACAGGTATTAGTTTCTACTATCAGATTATCATTTGCAGGTCATATCTTAGAAGAGCAGTTTTGAAGAGATTGGAAGGATTGGACAAGTGCTTTCATACACTTTCATTCTTTGAAAGTAAAAGCATTAGCTACATCAGAACTGTCAAAAACAAGGAGATTAGATGAGTTTTGATAGATCTCTTTCATTGCAAGAAAGCTCATCTAAGAAGACAAATGTGGAGAGCATCAATTTTGTTTTCAGCCAATCTTGTATTGTAAGTTTGTTGGAAGTTTTTTTTGCTCACATTTTGTATCTAGAGAGGTAACTCTAGAAAGGTAATTCATCATTCAGCCAAAAGGTTGGTGAATTCAGTCATATCAATCACATTTGAAGCAGAGTTTTGATTCAGAGATATGAGGAGATGATAAAACATGATTTTATATTCACTTCCATTTGTATACCATGTTTGTTTTTTCTCTTACTCTTAGCACTAGAGGAAGAGAAAAATTCATTCGAAGAAGTTAAGAATCCTTGCTACTTCAAGATGAAGTGAACAAAAGGTATGGAAGAGAAGTTTGAAGATGTTGACATCATCATCAGGTGGAAGAAAGATGCAGAAAAAGAAGATCCAACAATTCCAAAGGGAAAGTTAGACTTCCTTTTCTCTTATATTTTCCATATACTTTTCCTAATTTTATCCTCTACACCCAAAGGCAAGTCTACAAGAACATCTTGTGTGAAGAAGAAGCAGTTTCTTGTTTTGCATTATACTTGGTCATGTTTTAGTAGATTTTGACAAAGAATTGCATTGAGAGAAAGAAAGGCAGCTTATATGTTTGGACTCATATGTGTATGAGTTATATTGAAGATATTAAGCAGGCAGCTATATATTCCCTCAAATAATTCTTGGAAGTGTCAATTCAGAGCTACTTGTATATGACAAGTTGCAGAGATTCTTCTTGAACTAACTCTTGAGATAAAAGAGTTTTTTGTGACAGATGTTGGAGACTTGGGTTGAGGTTTTGTGTTTGGAAAAGGTACCATATTCTGTATATTCAGTATTTTGAGAAAATTCAGAAAATTCAGATTTTTGTTGTACCAGTCAGTTGGAGAATCTACTTTCTATGATTGTCTAGACTTTTGGATACATGTTTGTCTTCAGAAAGGTGTTCCAATTCAGATCCTATCACTTGATTGAGAAGTGGAGTTAGCCAAAAGAAAGTCAAGCAGATACTATCACATTTCACCCAGGCAGAATATGAAGATATGAAGTATCAACTTGCAGCTTTTGGAGTTCTCAAGGTGAGAGTTTGTCCACTTATGTTTCAAGTAGGAGTTGCAGATTCTTGGGAAGGATTTGTTTGAAGAAAAGTTTTACAACTTTGTGAGAAGCATGGACACTTGGAGACATTCAGGTAGCAAATCAAACATTCAGTCATGAAGGTTTGATGAGAGCAGATTCTATACAGGTATTTTCTTGGATGATCTCGTATGATCATGAAGATCTTGAGTATTTATGAGTCAGATATCTATCCTTTCTTTGTGAAAGTTCTTTAAAATTGGAAGAAGTAAGTCAAAGATTCAGGTTCTATCAGATTAGTGTTGCAGAGGAATAGAAGAAGACACTTGTTATGTTGCAAAAGGTTATGAATCCTAAAATGCTTTCAACAAGGTTTTTATGATAGATCAGCTAACCTTATTCTAGATTTTGGGAAGCTAAGGAATGACAGGAAAAGCTAGTGGCATGTGCACAATGCTAATAAAAGGGTTCATATTATTTGTTTCAGACACATATATTAATGTTATGAAAGATCATATTTATGAAGGAAGACGTTCCAAATTTCATAAAGTCTGATATAATTTGAAGAATTTTGGATACTAGTGTTAAATCATCCAAGGGGGTGATGAAACATGAAGACTTATTGTTTAGCCATATGTGAAAGAATGCATATTCATACCTATAAGTATTCCAGGTATTTCTATATCAAGTATTCCTATATTTCCTTTGTCAGCTTCTCTTTATACTCCAGCTTTGAAAGAAGAAGGAAGAAGGAGAATGTCTGGAGAAAGTTCCTGTTAGGTGTTCCTGATCAGGAAAAGGTTCCAGAGTTCTATTGAAGAGAAATTTGATATTTCAGAGAGGTATGTTTCAGAGGTGGGCACATTTATGTTTATACCAGACTCTGAAAGAAAGAGGTATGAAGGACTTACAGTTAGAACAATAATGATAACAAGTTGACATCGTAGATATGAAATTTTGGTGAGACTCATGAGTTGAGTTTAGTTGAGTACAGTCAGAGATGAACCAACTAGTGTTCATAATACACTAAGTTGTGAGTTGTCAGTCACATGTTCCAGGATTCAATTTCTGATTTTGTTTAGTGCATAGTGCCCCGCACTGTTGGAAATGGTTGGTTCGGACCGGTCTGAAACGGAGTTTCGGAGTTTCCAAAATTTTGGAAACGGTAGGAAACGGGAAACGGGGGAAACGCTAAAAATATGATTCATGAAAAAAAAAAAAAAAAAAAAAAAAAAATATATATATATATATATATATATATATATTTTATATATATAATTTATAGATACACACAATGCACACACTCAATGCTCATACACATACACACATGCATTGAACATTCAGACTTTAGTGCATGCAGCATGTCATACATAGATGAATCATGATAGCTAATGCACACACACAATGCACACACAATGCACTCAAGTGTCATACACACACATGCACTCATACACACTTGCTCCATACACACACAATGCACACATACATACTTGCTCCATAGTACATACGCACACAATGCACATGCACTCGTATGCACACATGCACTCATGCACTCATGCACTCGTGCACACACATATGCACTCAAACACACGTGCTCCATACGCACACAATGCACACACATTCACTCATACATTTATAGTTATTAGTATACTATATTATATATAATATATAGTATATACATACACACGTCATACATTCATAGTACATACACTGTTACACAAGACACAAAAGTAAATACTAAATACATATATGATATGTCCTACTTACTGAATGGAAGAAATATAAAAAAAAGGACAAAATCAGAAATAATCAGAGGGTTGAAGTCTAAAGGCTGAGAACTCGCTCTCTCTCTCAGGCAGCAGGAATCAGCCTTGTCGTGAAGCACAAGGCTTCAACAAAAGAGGCAAAGAAAAGGTGTGTTTTAAAAAAAAAAAAAAAAAAAGGGGCCCAGAAACGGCGTTTTTGGGCCGGTCCGTTTCACAGAAACGGTCGATCCGTTTCTGGGCACTATGGTTTAGTGTATTTACATGACACAACAAAAGTACGTTGAGAAACCTTTCTTAAGATAAATGCAAATATGTGGATCCTAGTGTATTTTTACAGGTTTGAGAAGACTTATTTCAAGAGAGAATAGCAGATTCAGAGTCAGTTCATGCTACATATGTTGTCAAGCAGTGATTGCTTGATGTATACACTATTGGATATCTAGTTTGCATATTTTCTCAGGTATCATGGTTCATATTCAGCAAATTCAGTTTTGAAGAAGATTTTTGAAGAAAAGGTTTGAAGGTCAATTCGGGAGTACAAGTTTGAAGTTTATGATAGTTTGTGGATGAATGACGTTACATATCCAGTTCAGTTTGTACCAATATGACATTGCAGGGCGGATTGTTGGAAAACAATGTCACATCAGTCCAAAATCCATTACCCTAATTTTGGTACTTGGTCATTTTTGGCACAAAAATGGGTAAAATTTTTATGAGCCTATCTTGCAGAGCTTGAAGAGAGCTTTCCAATGGTATATGACATTCAGTCATCAGAGATGAGATTTGTGAGAAAACCCTAACCCTAATTTTGTGCTGATTTAGGGTTTTGACCTCATATGATAGCTCTCAGCATGAGGATCATAAAAATGTTGTCAGATCATTCATCAGCTAGTCAGAAGTGTGAAAAAGAAGGTCAAGAAGTTATTTTTAAAGGTAGCTAAAAGCAACTTTAAAAATAAAGCAAACTCACTTAAAAATAAAGCAATAGCAATTAAAAAGCGATGAGATTAAAATAAAGCAATAGCAATTAAAAAGCGATGAGATTGAAATAAAGCGCTTTTTAGTAAGTTTTTCGCATGAGACACTCAAGGCTATATAAAGAAGTGTTTGGGTCACATTTAGGACATCACACACCAATTGGCAACACAAGCTTTGGTCCCTCAGTAGTGGTGGTGCTCTAGCACACATGGGAAGCCATGGTGCACTCTAGGAGCATGTTGAGGAGTAACTATGGAGTACTTCTTGGAGGAGAAGAGTGTGCTCACACTCTTGCTTATGGAGAGGACTTACCCATCAACAGCATGGTGGTGTGGATCAGCCATCCACATGATATATTTCAAAATTGTCTTCTACATGAAGATTTCAGTGTACTTCAAAGACATTGGATGGAGGTTAACATAAGATTTGCATCTTATGTTAACAATTCAGGTACATAGTCTCTTTATGCACACAGGTACTACTTGGAGTTTATGGAGGCAGTGGCATCCATATGAGGAGTCGTCCTATTCGGCATATCTAAAGGAGAATAAGTACATGCATGCTACATGCATTCGGATGAGGTGTTAGAGAAGGTGTGTTAACATGAGTATGAGGATTTCTGACAGTAAACTTGTTAGCATTCTTTGCTACTTTTGTAAGTATGTGATCTTTCACGCACGTATCTGACTTAGGGTCTTCCATAGCCTAAGTTTAGATTAGGGTTTGCTGATTATCAGTTTTAGACTGAGCCTTTCTCTTTTTGTCACTCATATTCACTCTTCTACAACCTATTAGGTTACACATTAGGTTACACATCTCATATATATTCAGATTTCTGTCCATACATGTGAATATGTTTGTTACATTTGTACATTCACTCATCCATCTATTTCTGTTCACATGGAGTGTTTGAGGTTTTGACTCCCACATTGTAAATTGACATTTGTATATATGATAGTGTGAGTAAGCAGTGGCTTACGTAACACTTTACACATGTTGTCTAATCTCTCTCTATCTTTGTCTCATCATTTGTATGATTAAATGTTGTATGTTCATGTTTTGTCAATATTGGAAGATTGCTATATTCTATGTTGTAGATCCTAGACCTATGGAACTATGGACTTGTGGTATTAGTTAATGGGCCTACTAAATTTCCAACATTTTTTCCTCCATTGCATGTGGCTGGTCCATGGACACCACGTTGCGACTTGCTTTGACCTTCTTTGCCTCATTGTCATATAATATGAAAGCCAAACCTTAACAAGCATGAACCTTAAGCACCTTACGCGAACCAAATGGAAGGAACTGGAAGAACCTTACGTGGGATTCGGTTTGCAAACCGAATCTACCTTGCCATCATACAAGCTCTACAAGGTGCTTGCATTCCATTCACTGTAGGTAAGTGATGAAGAACAATGCCTTGCTTTTGCATCTCCTTCAATATTGTCCCTTTCACCATGATGGGTTCTTTCTGAGGCTGCAAAGAACTAGATTGACCTCTCTCATTGGTCATGTGACGAGATGCATTGTTGTTTAATATCCATGAATCCACAATTGATTCTTCTTGTGTCGAGGAGCATGCCACCTTTGTTTTAGTTGCATGTATTGTCTCCTCCTTACACTCTTCATCTATCCTCTTGATAAGACAATTTGCAATTGTGTGTCCCTTCTTTTTGCAATGGAAGCATTGTCCTTGAAACTTCTTCTTACTACTACTACTCTTCTTTTCACTCTCACTGTGGGTTGAGGAATACCTAATACATTGGTGGAGAACATAGCATCTCCATTGCAAGTTCTTGCTTGGGCTTTGTGCTTCAACTCCTCTTCCCTAGGTAGTGAACAAAACTCAAATTCCAAAGCTTGAGGTCTCATCTGAGTGTTTAGAGTAGTTACCCTTCCATCATAGTTTGGTGGAGAATTTTGGAGACTCCTTCGAGCTAGCCCCTTCTTAGTCTTCCCTATCCCTTAATGAGCCATTCCATCGCTTGGCTTCTTGTTCTGAGTAATGGATGCCTTAGCCTTCTCTCCTTTTGCAACCTTCTCTACTTTTGCAACCTTCTCTACTTCCAATTGATGTTGTAAATTTTGAATGCATGTCTGGTTCTCCAGCTCATACTGGATCCTTGATATACTCCATGCCTCACTTGCCTTGGATGCAAGTTGGATGAGAGGTAGAATAGAATCCACACAATTGCTCACTATAGCATACAATGCATTTGCATTCCGTATTTTCCAAGCTTGCATAATCTTTGTGTCTCGGAGAATCACCATTCTCGGATTTGATGGGTTGAAGGTAGGTTGTGGATCTAGGTCACTTCCCATCACCATCTCCAAAAGATTGTAAGAATCAAAGATAACTATCATCTTGAACTTCCAAATAAAATAATTTGTACCATCTAACTTGCCATCAATAAAGATTGGTGGATGAACCCATAGTGTTTGCATTGCCAACTCTATTGCACCAACTCCACTTCCACTTCCACTTCTAGATTCTGAAATTTTCATACTGTTGAAGCTTTTTAGTCCCATAAGCTTGAAGCCTTTGCTTGCCATAAGCTTTTTCCTCCAAAGAATTCCAATGTTGAAGCTTCTGCCTCTCACAAACTTTGGAGTTGAAGCATTTGCTTTTGACAAGCTTGAATGTTGAAGCCTTCCGTCCACAAACTCCAGAGTTGATTCCTTGGCCTCCATGATCTCTGCAATCTTATATACCTTCCTGAGCTTTGATACCATGTAAGAA
>CM035426.1:164147341-164222341 GCA_020310875.1 Ceratopteris richardii | reverse complement strand
AAAAATATATGCATGTACTATTTTTTGTTAGGTGAAGGAACCTTACCTTCGACATAACGTTCTTTACTTGAACTGAACTTCATGAATGTTAGCACCTTGGTTTAGGACAATGCTCAATGACATGATCATTGGTTGTGTAATATTGATAAATTTTTGCTTAAGAGAGGAAGAGCCAACTTTATACTTTAAATTAGCAGCAAAGCTTGATTTGCAGCACACAATGGATTTATAGTATCTAAATTGATCTTCTTGCAACAAGAAAAATTTTAACATCTCAATTGATAAGGCATTGCTTTTATCTTCCATCATCAAAGCAAGATAGGGCAAACACTATTTCCTTCCAACAAGACAGATTTTAACTCTCCAAATGGTGAAATTTCTATTTCCTTTATCATCAACGAAAAACAAAAATACTATCACTCTTAGAGAGATCATGAACTTCATATCTGTCATCAACAAATTTGAGCACTGAGCCATGTTGACAAATGTTGACATTGATAACATTTTTTTTTCGACCCTTGACATATATAAAGCATTTGATGGTATAAGTGTTCTTCCATTTACAATAATGACAATCTTTTCAACTCCCATTGCAAGGAAATATGAATGTACTTCCTTTTGTAATTGTGACAATCTTTCCAACTCCCATAATAAGATAAGCAGAGTTTTTTGTGTATGTACTTCAAATTTTCTTTACTGGGGGCACACTGTAGTTTCCCTGATTTCTTATCATGTTACTTGGTATTCTTTTCAGGTTCAAAGAACGCAGGGATTTTCCTCTTGTTGCTGATAATTTCGTGCATGGCGGAACTTCTATATCTTGTGTGCTGTTATTTATGTGTGTTTACAAAGGCTATTATACGTTCATTTATTTATTCATTTTTTATCCTCGTTGATCCTTCATAGGCATTCAAATTACGTCTTACATTTGCTGGTGGCTTATCTTCTTCCAGATATGGGAAAAAGAATAACAGAAATTATGAAAAGCTCACTTAATGGTTAGCTCTTTCATTTTTGCATCAATAGCACTGATCTCAATCTTAAAGTGATGATCTTGGTGCCTTTTAACCATTCAGGATACTATTATGGTAACAGATGACGATGCAATATTCTCAGAAAACCTGATACATCGAGGATGGAAGGTATATCAGTAACACAAATAATAGCTTCCTGTCCAGACCACAATATATGTGAAGTAACCCTAGGATTGTTGTTTGTTAGGACATAATGTTTCTTGTTTTAATGTGCATAGGCTTGCAAAGTACAGCTCTTGTAAGCAGACCATCACCAGGACATTACTGAGTCAATAATTTTATTCCAGGTACTTTGTAAGGAAGCATGGGTGCTTAGCATTGCTGTGTTCGTTGGCCTCCAGATTCTTTGGCAGGTAGATTTCCACAAAATGGAAAAAGGTTTATATTGTGGTTGAGGCTCATTTGTTACCTAGAATGACCTTGTTCCCCCCCCCCAAAAAAAAAAAAAAAAAAAAAAAAAAAAACCGGAAATGCTTTATGCAGGTTCCCTTTCTTCTTTTCCAACTGTATCTTGTTGGAATCAACTTGACTACGGATGAGTGGGTATGATTGTTCATAATTAGTTCAGAAGGATTTAGATATTCTCGGGTGCATTTTCACCAATAAATTGCTCTCTTACTAACAGGTAAATTGGGAAAAGATTCCAAGATTTCATAGACAAGAAACCAATCCATCCGGTAAGTGCATGCATGAAATTCTTCCCTGAAACTCATCCTATATAAGCTGATTCCAAAAAAAAGTATGGTCCTCTTCTTGTGGTTCTTTTCTGGGTTGATCATTATCATTCTATTTTGCAGAGTTCTGTCTGAAGAAGTTCAATAACCCATATGATAAAGGATTCTTAGCCAATTACAAGGCAATGCTTCACAAGTGGATGTAATCTTCTACATAGCGTACATATGATATCATTGGATAGGAGTTTTTTCTCTTCTTCAGCAATGGAAATGACTTTGTAAACCATGAGAGTACCAATCACCAGGACCCAGTTCAGACAGTGTGAAAGAACAAGATCAACTCTTATGTTGACAATCAGGAAAGCTTGCTCAAACCAGGTTTGTTTACAGAGAGCAGTAGGAAGAACATATCTCAGCTGCCACCTTGCAGAACAAATCAAGGAAAAATGCTCCAATTTTCCCTCCTTTTACCGCAGTACAGTTCTTTCTGCATGGAAAAGGCATGTCTGCAGGGACATACACATAACATAACTATTGATTAATTCTTAAATGAAAAGGGCCACTTGCTTTTCCTTTTTCATATGAACAATCTACCTTTCTGAGCAATTCTCCATCCAGGCTCGATGTGGATTTTGCCTGAAAGTAGCTTGCTCATTTGGTTAGAACTCAAATGTTTTAGATTAATATGTCCCACCAACTGTAGCTAGGATGGATTGCAGTGATTTTGAAGATGCACTTTTGGTTAGCATCTAGCTGTCATGTATTACCAAGGATAGGCCTCTTAAGTGTATTAAAATTCCAGCTGCCTGATATATGATTGATGACACTAAAAGAAAGGTTTTATTCACTGATAGATCATAGTGTCAATCTATGATTAAGCCAATGTAGTAAACGTCATCTACTTTTGTCATCTAGTCAATGTCATGTACTTTTGTCATCTAGTCAATGCCATCTACTTTTGTCATGTTCGCTGATAAAACTTAATGTCGCAGTCAAATTCTTCCTAGAATGTGCAAATCAATATTAATTTTTGTGTGCTCTGCTATGAATGTCATCAGAATTGTTCAAGATATGTCTCGTATTTTCGAGATCAAGCTATGGCTCCCGAACAGTGAAATGAATGTGACTGTTAATATATCCACGCGGGCATTCTAGTTACATGTCTTATGTTTTCAAGATCAAGCTTTTGTTCCAGAATGACTGGGGCTGAGGATTTCTGTAGGCATTTTGCCTTTATATCTATCTGCATGTAACGTACTCCATAGCAAGCAGGAGATCGATTGGTCATTCATCAATCAACTTACAACTTAGCCTTTCTAAAGCTGAACAAATATTTTAGCACGAAAAGTTCTACCAGGAGAAGTTATGGAAATACTGTTATTGAGTATGTTATTGTATGATCTCGACGGATTCATTAAGAAAACACCTTCATGGAACCTAAATTCAATTCAAAACTGTCGATTATTTACCACTATTCTTTTCAAATATTGTTGGAGAATTTCATGCATGTATAGAGGATTGCATGATTCTTTTCGTTTTCTTTGTCCAACTAAGTTTTCATGGTTTCAAAGGAAGATTGCAATTTGAGAATGTCGCCAAAAGTTATGCTTTTTATATTTGCTTTTAAGTTTATGTGCGCGTGTATGGACGCATGTGTGCATGTGCAGGTATGTATTCAATTTGTGATACGATTTGCATGACTGTTGTTTTTCCCGCTACTCATCACTCTGTAGATTGGCGCATGATCTGTACATATTTGCGGATCGATAGGATTTGTAGATTGGCGTATGATCTATACATATTTGCGGACCGATAGGATTCATAACGCGTACTGAATGGTGGCTCTTAAGCTCATGGACATAGAGTTAGGGTTTTGAGAGCAGACGCAGTGTCTAGGGTACTCTTATTACTGTCGCAAGGATCACTTGGCCCTCTTCGTCTGACCTGTTTTCCGACTAGCTCTCATGGATCTGCTTCAGCAAGTAATCACTGATATGTTTTCCAGGGTGAGTTTGTGTCCTTGTGGGCAGGTCATCAGCTGCAGCAGTGATAGGGCTGACATTCTGCTTGCAGTCCTAACCCTAATGTAATGAAGAATTGAAAGCCCGCCAATGTAAAAGGGAGAGATTCAAGACCTTAATGCATGCCTCCTGTAATCGACCTCTGTTACCTTATTTTATGCTCTTAATTCTATGCATGGAAACCGTAAATGGCTTACCTGCTGATGCTGCACTGGTTCAACCACCCTTGCTTTAATTACTCCACAAGGTTATATCAATCAGCCACCTGCCGCTGCAAATGCTTCTACAGCAGCTGTCCAGCAACAGGCTTTTCTTCACCACGTAGAAGATCATGTACAGAATTTCTTGTTCCACCTGCACATATTTCCTCTGGCGATGATCACCGATCTCTGCTGCATACTTGTGTGCTCAAGGTGATGAACTGCTCGCTAATTCCTTGCATAGGTTTTCTCTGTAATTAAACTGTCATTGGTCAGTACTTGCAGTGTTTGCTATAATCGAGCAATGTCATGTACATATTTTGCACGGCCTTCTGTTGCGCAGTCCAGAGGGCTATACAGAAGGCTCTGATCAATGTGAATTGGGGTCGTCTGTAATCTGCCGTATGGAAATCGGTGTTATTCCCGCGAACTCACAAAAGGTCTGCTGTTTTGCAAGTGTTATGGTATACAGTTGATGTACATAAAATGGGGTTGTAATTATCATTCTTGCGAACCCAAGAATAGTGGTGATTCTCAGTAGCACAGCTTCATTAACAGTATATTGGACTTCTGCATTTACAATATAAATATGGCTAATATTTCAACAAAGATACATATTATAGACAAGCTCCAGGAGTAGCTTGAAGTCGATGTACACACTGAACAGGTGCAGAGCAATACACAGCAAGTGGCAGATTTTGTTGTGTTCAAAAACATTGTGGAGGAACCATTATCAAAGGATGATGCTGTTCAGGGAGCTTAATTTAGAGGTAGACCCATTACTAGTTTGGGATTCGACCCTCGTGTTCTATCAGAGGGGCATATTCTCTTTTTCATAGGCGAGGATCCCCAATGTAGTTGATCTGGTATGAGCCATTGACAATGGATTGGATAAAATATTCTAGTCCGGAAATGGGTTCTTCGAGGTACTTTTTAAAGATACTAGGGACAAAAGTCACTTTCTTGAGCAGCAGACAATAATATTTTACGGTAATGTTGCTCATATTTTTCAATCGGAAGCTGATGAAGACCAGGAAGTGCTATTCATGTGTCCGATATGGGCCGAGTTATTCGACTTATCCAATTTTCTTTGGCCTACCATTGGGCATATTGCTATAAGCTTGGGAAGAGTGCCATACACCCCTTCAATCTCATCTTCCAATAACAATAAGGTCTGTGTTATGTGAAACACATTCCAGCCTTTTCTCAACACCCATGCTATCAGTATTTCCCACATTGGAAGAATAGTTATATGTATGAAATGAGAGAACTCGGCAGGTCATTATTTCCATTGTGAGAATATGGACCACTATTATAAAAAACTGACCTGCATTAAAAGCGGAGGGATTAAAGTTAACTCTTTCTTGTTGAGGCAAAGTCTTAGTGCTTGAGAAACAAGTACTGGAAAAACAGAGAGATGTCGTCCATGCTTCACACATTCAGCAGCAGGGTAAAAATCCAATTAACCATGCAATTCTGATAATGAATGCAGCTCCGATGCTCATGTTTCTAGTACTTATGCATCTAAAGCTCCAATTGGCCATGCTCGAGAGGATGGTACACATAAAACTCGTCTACATAATCGTGATACGTCCAAAAAGTTTTGATCATGTCAAATCTTCTAAGATGACAGTAGATAATGATGGCTTTACAGTGTTCATCAGGGGTAAACGAATCAATTTCCACTCTGGATATTCTACATCCCTAAGGGATGATGCTAACTTTGCCCTTGCTCTAATATCACAACCTTTTGAATGAGATTTTTGAAAACATGGACATGCTCATGTAGGATAACACGTATTAGCAAATGTGAAATCTAACGATTCTCTGTATAAGCTCACATGAAATTCTTTTCATGGAATATTCAAGGGCTTTATCAAGAGGGTAAATGGAAAGGGCTATAGCGACGAATTGTCAAAAATCGATTGGAGATTATTGCCATCCAATAGCATAAACAACATGACTATGAGGGATTTTTATCCTCCTCAAATCGTATTCAGTGGCCAAAGATACAAATACTTTGGATGTTTGTTTATAATTAGAAAAAAAATTTACTTATTAGTGTTTTACATAGTGATGTATATGAGAAATTTCTTATTAAGTGTACTCAATACGAAGGTTATATACAGCTAACACTCCAATAGAAAGCTAAAAGATTTGGAGCCACCTCATGGAGGCTATCACTTGATATAATGCAGAATTACTCCATGCAAAAAAAAACGTATGGGGGATTTTAATATGATTGACGATCATGCAGCTTGCACAATGTTCTCTTCTATTGTTGCTCTCCAACAGGTCCACTCGTACTAGGAAATTATAGAGACATTGGGATGTATGAATGTTATAAAGTATCTTTGAGGCCATACCCGTGGATACACTTTTCATTTTAAATCACTCAGTCAAGCAATGAATAGATCAGAGGGTTGCTATTGTTCACATAGATTTCGCTAGGTGGGGGCGAAAGAACAAGAATTCGGCTTTTGTGCTTCAATCACCGAGTCTACATCAGAACCCACTAATCTACTTTGGGGAAGGTCCGGACCTTTCCCCTTGTTTTGATGCATACAAGGCTTTTGTAGATACCACAATATCTTTATCTAAGCATGATGCATCAAAACATTTAATTATTAAAACAGGAAAGTGCTAGTTGCATGATGCATATACACTCTTGGAGTCTATAGAAGATTTTGCAATTCATAAGTTAAAATATAAGGTTTGCTGCTTTGAAGTTATAGAAATCCTTGCAAATTCTAAAAGTTTCTATGATCACATTTGCACAATAAAGGAAGCCTCTTCTATCACTATGGTGTAGTAGAAGAATGAGGATTTAGTTAATGGAAGCTTCATTGTTGTTGCATGTAGGATATATTTAAAAAGAGGGAACTTTGTCTAGGCCTAACCTCCCTAGCATGAATCAATAGAAAGTACAAGTATACAAGTGAAGGGGCATAGTGCCCATGGGAACCCCCTTATCCCACAAAGCAGGAGTAAGACGACTTGAAGGTGAAACAACTTTGACTGCCCAAAGGTGGAAGGAAATCTAGGTTTGAGAGTTTGTAAGATGGTATGAGCCACTAATAATGACATATCATTAGAAAGAGTTATAAAGAAGCTTTTTGACCCCCTCATGGGGGGTCCTTGAAGGCGTAACAACTTTGACTGCCCAAAGGTGGAAGCAAATCTAGGTTTGAGAGTTCATAAGATGGTATGAGCCACTAATAATCACATATCGTTAGAAAGAGTTATAAAGAAGCTTTTTGACCCCCTCATGGGGGATCCATTTGCTTTCTATCATGCTCTCAAAAGCAAACACCGTATGGTCTCTGAAGGGAGGGGACTTTTTATAATTTCAAATTTTTTTGCTTAACAGATGAAGAAAATTCCACAAAGCAACAGAGCAATTGATTGCTTCTCCAAGCAAAGCTTGTTTCTAATTTATTTGGTGTCTCTTAAACCAATGAACTTCTTGGACACGAAAAGAAGAGGTGACCTAAGTCTTCTCTACCATTGATGCATCGCTTACACCACAGAGGGATCCCACAAATTTCATTATCTTTAATATCGAAGGATTTGCCACATCAGAAACACTTTTTTATTCTCTATGAGGGGATGCCACAGGGTCAGGAAGTTAAGATCCCATTTGATACTCAACTAGTCCAATCACCACTTCTTGTTAAACGAGGTATGAAACTCGAGATTCTTCATGAAACACAATTTTTTCCAAGCTATTGCCATTGTGCCATCTTATACCTTCTATGTAAGGGGGATCTTAACTGAGAAGGACACGAGACTTCGAGTTACCCCACACATTGATTTTGTTTCTTTACAGGTACCAATCTTCAAAGTCCACTCTCCGATTTGGGTTAATGTCCTCAAATCTAGTCCAGAGATGCTTCCACATACAAAACCCTTTATTGCTCTTTAGAGGTTCATTGCATTGACTTCCTTGATTTCTTTGTTTGGGAACTAGATTGAATCGATTTGACTAATATTGCTAGGTGACTTCCACTCTTCATTGATCTTGAAGTAAGGTTTCATTTTGTTCCAGCTTTTCCACAACGAGCAAACCGAATCCGAGCCTCTTGGAGTAACCAAAAAAGGGGAGAACAACAAAGAGAGTAAATCTTGACCCTTCCAAATAGGTAGACCCACAAACACAAGAAAACTTTTGTTTCTGAAAATCAATTTGGCCCAAGAGGTATGCATTTTACTCCAAGCTTCAATCAAGGATAAATTTTTATGCATCTAAAATTGGATACCAGTTGGGCATGCATATTTTTAACGAAGAACAAATTCAATGGGTCATGAAACAAAGTTTATTGAAATTGGATTTGTGGAAAAGCTTGAAATGATGTTTGCATATCCATCTTGAAATTGGTCAAACTTCCTTGGGACCATATGTTACATAGTATCTTCTAATTATTTCTATGGGATTAAATAGACAATAAATCTATGTGTGTGAGTGTCTATTTGTAGCTTTTGGATGCATAAAATATTTATATGGGATTAAATAGACACTATATTTTTTGCCGACTTTTCTTAGAAATATGTATGCCAATCTATAAAATATGGGGGATTAGGTTTGGTGAATTTGCAAAAATATACCATAGCTTGTAGAATTGTACTTTTCCTTTGAGTATTAGTTTTTCTTGTTTAAGATGTGATCTTTTTTGTTCTCTTTATGAAATATGCAAGCACATATTATAAAGGAGGATAAGTGGGAAATATTCTTCTCTTATGCCCCTTTCACGTCTTTTAGTGCCACATTAAATATGTTGGGTCTTAGACTTTAAAGATGTTGCCCCATATTTCGAATGGAATGGTGCATAAAGATACATGGAAAACTCTTTTGCATTTCACCATGCTCGTTTTATCTCTCGCATCGTTTGTTGGCATTTGAGTTGGGCCTTGTTGTTTGTGATTGGGTGATACCTAGCCATGATGGAAAAATTGAAGATTTATTCATTATAGTGCTATGTGAAGACATAAAATTGGAATGATTCATCATTTTGTATATTTTGTATTAAGAATCGTAAACAAAACTCAAGAAGGGGGTCTCTATTTAACCCCAAATATTTATGTTCTTCTCATAAAATTTGGTACAAAGAGGATTTCCACTATAAAAACCCCATCCTTTGGTGAATGAAGTGTGGGAGAATCCTTCCAAACTTGTATTCCTTGTTTTGCATTTTCCCATGTTCTTTTATTGTGTTTTAGGCTTACAAATGAGGAACTACTATCTCAAATCCCATATATATCATTAGGTACATATTTTTGTGACTAATTGGTGTATTTTCATGCATATATGCTTATATTACATTGATAATTTTTCATAGTGATGTGTGTGAAGGCACTTAGGATTGCTATGGCACTTTTTTCCCTCTACAAGAGGTCCCCTCCTCCCCCCCCCCCCAGCTTGTATATATGCCTATAAATCTAATAGATGACTTATTTTTCTACATTCACTTGGTAATAAATTTCGTATTGTGTTGTGCTCCAAGCTTCTTCTTCTTCCTTATGCTGTTCGTGTGCTTCTGTAGACATTGAGCTCCAACAATTGGTATCATAATAGGTCACTGCTTCATCTAAGGCATCGTCGACACCCCTTGGATCATAATCTTAGGATTGCAAAAAAATTGATGAGCATACTTGGGGCATTAGGAGTTCAAAACAACTTCAATTTTTGGCATCAAAATTTTGATATGAGCTCGTTTTAACCTTGAAACACACAATGATTATGCATGCATTTTCTTCCTTTTGTGCCAAACAGATATACATGTTTGAGTTCACCAATACAAGCATATCAAAATCTTCTACAAGTTTAGTAGAGCTTGACAATGTGTTTTGTTCAATGTCCTGAGATACAATCATTTTTCTCCATCAGGGTATCTAGTCATTGGACATGGCTAAAAGCAATGATGTATTTTTTTTGTTGGTTGTGGAGCATAATTTGGATGTTACTAATTACCCATTGTGGGCATATATGATGCATCATGGATTGCTAGCAAAAGGGCTATGGAATATTGTGCAAGATGTTGAAAATCGTCCTACTACACCTACAAATATAGTTATTAAAGATGATGCAGATGGTGTTGAAGATGACGATCTTCAAATTCCTATTTGTGCCACACTTCCTATTGCACCTACTTTAGAGAAACTACATTGGGATGATAGAGATGATCAAACACATTCATTGATAGCTTTGTTTGTCAAATGTGCCACTATCCCTCACATTCGCTTTTGCAAAACAACAAAGGATGCTTGGGATACACTTACAACTTTATACCATGCAAGAAATGAGGTTCGTATTGCTTACCTATGAAAACAGTTGGAGAGTGAGCATATGAATGAAGAAGATTCTATTGACAAATTTGTAACAACGATCAAAGATTTGAAGGAGCTATTGATTCTACTGATGAAGTCTTTCTAGATAGTTCACTTATGTAGATTGTTCTTAGTGGACGTGGAGATTCATATCAAAGTTTTGCTTCTACTCTTCCATTGATGATGTAAGGCAATCCAAATGCATTAACATTTTAGGAGTTAGTATCTGTTTTGTTATAGGAATATCGATCCAAATAGAACATGCCAATTATGCATGTTGTAGATCAAGCTTTCTTAGCTAGTTTGAAGGGCAAAGGAAAATGGAGCTCATCCACTAGTAAGTAGAAATCTTCTATAGGTGCACGATTGAAGAAGGAAGAAAAAGATAAGAAAACAAAAAAGCAAAAATATTTTTGCAAATAGTGTAAGGCAAATGATCATGTCATAAAGAGTTTTCCCAAACTAGTCACAAAAGAGGCAAAGAAGAAAGCAGTTGGAATGGTTGTTACAAAGGCCTCTACACCTAAATCAAAGTGTGCTAATCTTGTTCATAATAAAGAATGGGCATTTGATACTATTAGAAGTTATGACCCATCTTGCCATGAGTAGTGTATGTCTATAGTAGACTCAGATGTTTGGTACTTTGATAGTGGGGCAACCAAACATGTTACCTTGCAGTGCAGTTTCTTGAATTGACTTGAGCTTGCCTTATAGGGAATACTATCACATGTGCTAACAACTTGTCTTATCCTATAATGGGAGTTGGTAAGATGATTTTGACTACTATTTGGTAATTCTTTCACATTGTTAGATGCTTTATTTGTGCCAAGGATCAAGAAAAAATTGTTGTTATTTTCAGCATTAGCCAAGATTAGCTTGGTTCTCAAATTTATTGATGACTAATGTATAGTTGATGATCTCTCAAATGGCCATGTTATTATTGCTTTTGTACAGTTCAAGATTCTCGGGTTATCTAAGATGCAAAGCTTTGGCTTGGTCATCTGAATTTTGCTAGTTTGCTATGCTTGCAAAATATGAAATGGTGTCCTCTCTACCCAAAGTTACGGCACCTTATAAACATGTATGTGAAGCTATATTTTGGGCAAAATATAGCATTCCTCCTTCTCAAAAGATGGCTTAGTCTGAGCTCCTAATAAATTACAAATTATTTATAATGATGTATGTGGTCCTATGTAGACACCTTCTTTTGGGAACTACCATTGATTTGTGACTTTTATTCAAGATTTCTCTAGGCATGCATGTGTGTATCCAGTGAGAACAAATTTCAAAGCATTTATGTGCTTCAAACAATTTTTAATTAAGGTTGAAATATGTCAGCATGTAAATTGGGTAGCCTCCATTCTAATGAGGGGGAAATACATGTATTCTGATTTTAATGTATTTTTGGCTGAGCGTGGGATAAAACATCAGTGTATAGTGCTGTATACATCTCAACAAAATGGAGTTATTGAAAGAAAGAACATGTCTGTGATGGAGATGGTGAGATGTATGGTCAAAATTCAAACTTTACCACATAACTTCTGGCTTGAGGCTGTTATGTGTGTGACATATGTTCGTACTTAATTGGTGTCCCACCAAAGCACTGCAATCAATCACTCTGTATGAGGCTTGGCATGGTTGCAAGCCATTTGTTGCTCATCTACATGTCTTTGGTTGTTTGGCATATGCATTAGTGCATGAAAACAACACACAAAATCAAATGAGATGTATTATTATTGGGTACATTTCTGAAAGCAAAGTCTATTTTGTGTATCCTCCATATAGTAAATGCATTTTGGTTACCTGTGATGTTGTTTTTGTGGAAGATTCAATTTGATCATTACTTTGATGTACCAAGGAGGCTTCAATTAGCTCTAAAGATGTGTATGAAACTTGGCTATCTCTTTTTACAGGTAGAAAGTCAAGTGTTGGTCCAAATGAGGTAATTTCTTAGCCTTTACAAGTTCCACATGATGATGCAAATCATTCCATTTTTGATGCAGATTTATATGATGCACTTGTCAATGAGAGGCATGACATAAAAGAGGTTGAAATTATGCCTAATGCCTTGTGCAAACTTTGAGAGATACAAAATTAGATGGATTTTTTCATATGTTGGATTTCAAGGTCTATGGAAGCACGCGAACAACACAAGCAAGATGAAGAAGCTTGGAGCACAACACACAATATTGAATGTATTACCACTAGAATGTACAAAGGGGGAAAAAAGTCTCCTAAACTTTAAGAGGGAAAAAAGTGCCCTAGCAGCCCTAGTGTATTCACACACATCACTATCTAAATATATCAATATCATATCATACCCATTCAGGCTCTCACAGTGGTTCCTTTGCATTGGATTGTTGTGCAATGGTTGCCTCTAGTCTTTGTGATGAGAATGAGCCTATTTCTTTTGATGAACCACAAAATTCAAAAAATTGGATGGTTTCTATGTAATAAAATATGATGCTATTATAAAGAATTATACTTGCTCTTTATGTGATTTGCCTCCATAAAAAAAGGGACATTGGCACTAAATGGCTATACAAGCTGAAATGTAAGCCTGATGGAATACTTGATAGGTATAAAGCTAGGCTTATTGCTAAAGGTTATGCTCAAGAGAGAGGAGTTTATTTTGATGAAACCTTTGCTCCCACATGTTGAATGACCAATGTTTGTATCATTTACATCTCACCGTGATTGGAATGTACATGTCTTGGACATTACGATTGCATTTGTGAATGGTGAATTACATGAAGAAGTGTATGTATTTCAGCCCCATGGTTTTGTGCAAAAAGGGTATGAAAACAAAGTGTGCAGGATGAAAAAGGAATTATATGGTTCAAAGCAATCACCATGTGCTGGGTATGAAAAGATACATGCTTACTTGATTGCACATGGTTTTGAGAAGTGACCAACTGAGAGTACCTTATATGTTAAATGTGCAGATAATGTAGTTCTAATCACTATTGTATATGTTGATGACATGCTACTCATTGGTCCTAATGAGAAGCATATTGCTGGCATTAAGGCTGATTAGCATGCCTGTTTTGAGATGGTAGATTTGGGGCATTCACATCATTATTTGGGCATTCATTCTATGTAAGTTGATGGAGTAATAACTTTGTGTCAAAAAAAATATACTAACACATTATTGCAATGTTTTTCTGGCCTTGAAGATTGCAAACCTATTATCACTCCCATGGAAATAGTTTTATGGTTGAGTCTTTATGATGCGAGAGATGCATTTGATGTTTTTCTTTACTAGTGAGGTGTTGGATACTTAATTTACATGTGCATAACATGGCTTGATATTTAGTTTGTTGTCTCTCAGATGAGCAAGTTTTCACATTACCCAACTGTCAAGCGTAAAGTGGATCTTTCACTAGACTTGTACCTAGATACTTGGATTGTTTTATCCCAAGGGAGGATCATTACTACTAAATTTACATGCTTTTTTTGACTTAGATTGGGCTAGTTTCTATGACACCCATGTGTCGACCAATGGTTTTTGCTTTATGCTCGATAGCTCATGCATATGTTGGTTGAGCAAGAAACAACCTATTGTGGCCACTTCTACTTGTGAGGCTGAGTATAGGACAACTTTCAGACCGACTGTTGAGTGTGTGAGGTTGAGATGCCTTTTGGATGATTTGGGTGTTGATTAGTCTTATGCCACCATCTTCATTGATAGTTATAGTGCATTGGTAGTTGGGAGGAATCCTATGTTCCATGCTTGCACAAAGCACATTGAGGTACACTATCATTATGTCCAGGAGGGGTTCTCTATTGGAGAGATAAGTTTAGCTTATGTGCACATAAAGGATAATGTTGTAGACCTTTTCTCAAAGCTTTGGGCTTAATTTCTTTTGTGGATTGATCTCTTTCCACATAGCTTGGTACTTTCTTATACATGAGTGCCAACTCCTTGTTCACTGCATCATTGTCATTTGTTGATATATTTTGGTAGTGATGTGTGTGTGTGAACACACTTAGGATTGTTAGGGCACTTTTTTCCTTGTTTAGGTTTTTTTTTCTCTGTTTTTTATATACGCGCATAACCCTAATGGGTGACTATCTTTTTACATTCACTTGGTAGTACATTCTATATTTTGTTTTGGTCCAAGCTTCGTCTTCTTCCTTCTATTGTTCATGTGCTTTCACAGACCTTGAAATCCAACATACATATGTATTTCTATTGTAGAATTGTTGAAATTTGTTTCGATCTTATCACTACAAATTTCAGTATGTCATTTTTCTAGTTCTCATCAATAGATTCAAAATGATACCAAAGTTGACTGTGTTTGGAGTGGAGAACTCAAAGTTATGAGCATTGAAATTTTCATTATTGAGTTGATTAGTTATCTATTTTTGGGATGATGAGCTCAACGTTATGAGCATTTTTGTGTCTAAAAATTATTAATATGCAATTGTCATTAGTGGTAGATTCAATCCATGTTCATCTTTAGTTATCCTCAATAACTTTGCAATGATACCAAATATGACTATGTTTAGTATGTCAAGCTAATAAATATGATAAATTATTAGTGGTAATGCTTCAAGTAAATTTGAGGAAAATATTTTTTGGTGCCATTTCCGAGGAGAAGCTATCATCCAAAGCTTGTGTGATAGTAAGAATCATCTTGAAAGCAAACGCTTGGATGTGTGTCCTCTCATTCCAACAAACATTGCACATTTCTTTTATCTTCTTGGAGTGGTAAATGTTTCTAGAGGTAAGATTAGGAGTAGTTTAGGGACTTCAATGTAGAAAGATTACAAATAGAGTAGATAATGCATGTATCATCATTTTGTTGAATCACTCTCTTCATGTTCGAGACAATGAAGTCAATTTTTTAAGGAAAAATATGTATTCTCAAGGTTTACAGGGGTTGGAAAGCATTATTCAAATATATATATCCTATTTCATTAATGTGTTTGTGTCTTTAGTTAGTGGATATATAGTACACTCTTTATCCTCATAGTAGTTGGCACAATATTTTATAACTGGGTGGTTCTTTACTACCAAAAGATTCGGGTTTCTAAATCTTGCCACTTGCTTTTTCAAGCTATCTAGATATAGACCAACACACAAGGATTTGTGTTTCTCAAATTTCAAAATTATTTGATATTCACTACTTGACGGCTGGCTTCCTCTATGTTCAAGAGATCATCTTGCATATCCTCAAAAGTAGTCTCGAGATCCCACTCTACTTCTAAACTAGTACTAGTTGAATCTTGGACTCCTTGATCATTTCTTAGATCACAGATTCCTACATATGATATGTGCCTTTTGGCTGGCTTACTTTATCCTATGATCCTTTTTTATCATAAGTGCATCAACAACTAGGCGTGTGATGATTTCTCCAAGTAATTGTAGCATATTAATTGCATAAGGACTTTTAACTTACTTGGGAACTTTGATTTAGACTACTAACTTTTTATTGGAGTGATTGGGGAAATTTTGACATAGTTTTGCATACTTTGTGTGGAGTGAAAAATTACACTAGGTGGATTGCTCCACAAGTCACATAGTGGTTCCCTCTATGAGATAGTCAAATTAAGTTCTATTGATTTATCATATACCCAATCCTATTGCACTCAGCATTACCTAGGTTTGAAGTGTTGATAATAAAAACCACAATGCTTGGAGAAACCTTTACAAAGGAGGAGTGGAACTAAGTGGGATTGCTCATGTGATGCAATGGCTCTTCTTGTAGAGAGAGAGAGAGAGAGAGAGAGAGAGAGAGAGAGAGAGAGAGAGAGAGAGAGAGAGAGAGAGAGAGAGAGAGAGAGAGGGGAGGAGGAAGAAGAAGAAGAAGAAGAAGAAGAAGAAGAAGAAGAAGAAGAAGAAGAAGAAGAAGAAGAAGAAGAAGAAGAAGAAGAAGAAGAAGAAGAAGAAGAAGAAGAAGAAGAGGGTGGGAACTTTTTTTACTTTGAATTTGTTGCAGCTCTTTTTCCTTCTTTATCGCACAACTTTTTTCTAGATTGATAAAAAAATTACCAAATTTAGCTTCATAATTTCTTATTCAAGCACTCAAGAAGTCAACATATCTAGATACTCTCATAAATTACACAAAAATTTCCAAGAGAATTTCTCACTCAAGATTTTGTCATAGTGACTCTATAGCATTTACATTCAAAAATACATTACCCAAAACCAAACTCAAATTTCAAGGGAGAACATTTATCATAATCATGAGTTTATTTTATGTCACTCAAAATTCAAATCAAAGGCAAAATTTTATCACATTCATGTTTGCAAGTTTTTTTGCTTCAAACTCGTATCGAAAGCGAATGTCTATGGCAGTCACTTCTATTTTCAAACTTCTCCTTTTATAAATATTGCACTAACCATTTGAATTTTTGTATTCCGATCAATTTTGTTGCCCATCACTTCAAATTTGTTGCCCATCCTCCATCTTGTACAAGCTTTCAATGACATTCCTTAACAAAACGCACATAAAAAGAATATGCTAATATTCTCATGACCAATCTTTAAATCCCTTCATAAAGCTCCTTGATACCCATTAATTGCACCAAACGTTTCTATTTATTACGTGTTATTCTTACTTCACATGTGCCAATTTACCTTTTTTGTCCCCTTAAAAATATTGTTTCTCCACCTTCTCTACATGCACACCCAATAATAACCGATTTATGACACACCCTAAAATACTCACTAAAAATACTTTCTCACTTGCTGCAATAACAACTTGACTGCTTGACAAACCCCTTTGTATGACACTAAGAGAACATATTTGCAATCCACGCTCAACTGTTAAATGCAAGTACATACATCCTTCCTCAACACATCCATACCTATACCTCACAATCAAAGAAACGATGCTGAAAAATTTATCTCATGTGTTATCTCTTCTAATCACACCTCTTTATCCAAACTATTATTGACATCCTAACCCTATTTCTATTTTAGCCCTTATTACCATCGCAAAAACTTCCAAATGGTAGCTTCTTCCACGAAATAGTAGCAAAAAGCATTTTGTTGATTCCAATAGAGGGATCAAAAGTTATAATTTGTCAGTATAATGTGAAGGCACCAAATGGGTCGCAGTGGGAGAAATGAGGAAAATGTGATGGAAGGCATGAAGAAGAAGATTAATATGAACCAATCCTTAACACAATCACACACACTAATGACCTAGATGTAGAAAAATGATCATAACTTTGAGCTTGTATCACCAAATTAATATGATGGAAGGCATGAAGAAGAAGATTAATATGAATCAATCCTTAACACAATCACACACACTAATGACCTAGATGTAGAAAAATGATCATGGATACGTTTGGAAAATAGGCTTAAAACAATCTCTATCACAATCACGAGGAGTAAATACACACACAAACATGCACAATTGAGTTAATGAATAAAAACATGTGATTAATTGATAGGCAAGACTTTAAGAATGCTTTTATTTTATTCACATTCCTTTAACCCCCCCATGGAAGTTTGAAGAAAAGTGCAAAATAGACATGGGCACGGAAAATTGAAAGAAAGAATCTCAAATTTCAAAGGTCTCCTACAAGTGAGGAGGATTTGATTTTTATAGTGCCCCCCTCTTGTACCAATTTTAAAAAATTATGACAATGACTAAAGGTTAAACTAACAGTACCTTCTTAGATTTTGACTACTCCTATCCCATTATATATATCAAGATGAATGAATCCAAAAAATGTATCTCTTTTGCACATCAAGCAAGAACAATTAGGTTTGGCAACACTCCATTACTGTTACTATCATTCTATTTGTTTCTAGGGTTGTACTGATAGCGCAATATCATATGAACTATAACTTGATATATGTCATACCAGATATATGCTAGAGCACACTTCCATATGGTAGACTTCATACTTGATTACTTACAAATACTTTGGAATCTCTTAGAGATACTTGTACAAAAAAGTTAATGAATATAAGATCAATATTGATACCTTAATTCTATAGAATATATGCCTATTACATAGAGAATTATACAAGTTTCCTCTATATAGATAGGTTACTCTTTAGAGATACTTAGCCTAATAGGGCTAAATGAAATAAGGATGATATGGGCTCCTAGCATCTCTTGGATAATTGGGCACTCTTCTTAACTCTTGGACACTCCTCTCCACTAATATATGATATTAGACTCATGCGTATTTGTCTCTTTGATCCACAAGACTCTTATGATTCTTGCTATTCCAAGGCAAATCTTCATGTTACTATCTATTCCTTTCACTTCCTCTTGTCTTCTAGTCTTATCCATGTCCTTTGTTGATCCCTTTAACTCCCTACGAATAAGGTCTTGTGGATTATGCTATTTTAAGTCATGCTCATCAACTTTTATACTTAAATTTGGTTCACGTGGGCTTGGGTCCTCTCTTTCAACACTCCCCCTCAAGCTCATGTGAGAGCTATCCTCGTCTAGATCTTTTATACTGATATCCTTCTTGAAACATATTTATGCTTGGATTGATCAAATGACTTTGGAGACATGTTTTTTTTTAATATAAAGGGATTTCGGCCTTAGCCTACTCTCCCAAACTTGAATTAATTAAATGGAAAAAAAGTACAAATGAAGGGAACTAGTGCCCATGGGACCCCCCAATCCCACATAGCAAGGGTAGATCTTACAAAGTTTAGATGGCATTACAAAGGAGGTTAATCACCCTCTCATCACCCTCATGTAGGACTCACTTGGGTTTAAGCTTGTTGTTGATCAGAAGGAGCACTTGATGATTCCTAGGGGGGGGGGGATTTCTTACAGTTAGCGATTCTTTTGCCAAGGAGGAACAATGATTTCTCAATCAACCACTCTTTGGGGGAGTCACCAAAGTTATACGCACATCTTTCTTGCCAGATCTTCCACATGACCTCCCCTCTGATGGCATTCTACAGAGTCGCCGAGCAGGTGATCGCTTCTGCTAGCAGAGCTTGTTTCCAACTAATATGTTTCTAAAGTCTAATTTTCTTTCTGACAATCTGCCAGATCCTATTTGAGTTGGGATAAGTAAAGATGATGTGAACAACATCTTCAATGGACCGACATCAACACTTGCACCAAGGAGACTCCCCACAAATTTTGCTAGCCTTTAGGTTGGTCCAGATTCCTCGATGAAGAATTTGCCATAAGAGGACAGACTTTTGGGTTTCTATGAGAGGGTTCTAGATAGCCATGAACTTCATATCCCACCACAGTCGCATCCACGAAAGGCACCACTTCTTGTTGAGGTTGACCTGATAATCAATGTTTTCTTTGATGTTCGAGATTTTTGTTAGGCAATTACCATTGTGCCATCTGAGACCAAGTAGGCATGGCGAGTCATGCCCCATGAGAAGTCAAACTTTAGAGCAGTCCCAAGCAAGACGTCTGCTTTTTAATATAATCCATTCTTCATGGGTAATGCTGACGTTAGGGTCAATATCCTTGAAGTTGATCCACTGGTTGGTATCTTGTCACTAGAGATGTTTCTATTTTTTGAAGCCCTTGTTCCATAGCCTCTTGGTGCTACGAATGTTCCAAGATTCCACATTTCGGATGCCATGGATACCAGACAGAGTCATTCTGTTTGATACCGGCTTCCCACTTCCAATCTTCACTTATTCTTATGAAGCTTTTGATTTTATTCCAACTCTTCCATAGGGAGCACACAAGGTTCGAGCCTTTCGGAAAAATTGCGATCGGGGAAAACAAAAGGGTCAAAATATCAAGATTCTTCCGATTTGGGAATCCCAAGAAAGTCAATGCATTCTTGTTTCTGAAGATCAACTTGGCCCACGAAGCCTCCCCATTGCTCCATGCCTTAATCATCCATTTTGCTGCCAGTTTGTTAGAATGTCTAGAATACCAAGGCCACCACTATCCCTTTGGCTAGTGTAGATGGACCACTTGATTTTAGGCACCCCCTCCTGTTGTGGCCTCCCATCCAAAGAAAGTTTCTGCAAATACTTTCTAGTTTGGACAACTCTTGCTCCTTCGATCTCCAACAAGAGAGGAAGTAAATGATTGACAAAATGAGGAATGTGTTAATAACCATTGGCCGACCTGGGAGATTGATTGCATACCTCTCCAATAGTTTAACTTGCTTTCAAGTCTAGCCAAGGCCCAATTCCATCGCTACTCCAACAAGATAACAAATCCCAAGGGAATCCCAAGAAGCCAAAAAATTTGACCTGGGGGAATGTTTTGGCAGCCTGTAATTATATACATACACACACACACATACATACATACACACACACACACACACACACACACACATATATATATATATATATATATATATATATACGATTCTTGTATTTTAGGAAATCCTATAATTCGGAATCTATGAGGCATCAACCAAAGTGTCGTCTTTTTTGCATGCCCGCACTACATAAATTCCGATATTATGAATAGATGCATAGAAGATTGGAAGATGTGTAGTGCGATTTTGATGATGTTTTCATTACTAAAACTACTTTGTTTGTGTTGATATATTTTGTTATCTCTCTGTCAAAGTTTACTATGTGAAGCTACAATTTATTAAGAAGTAGAAGTAATTGGATATCATGTACAGATTCTTGTGCTTCCATAGATAATAGGCAATGCATTGGAATGAGTAGAAGTAAGAGTAGTGCAAGGAACAAGTAATTTCATAATGGGATGAGCAAGGAAATCTTAGTAAATTTGGTGAAGGTCTAAAGTGTAACAATAGAACAGGAACAACATTAATAGCTTAGTGCTTTGGTGTTGCATTTCCTAGTTCTCGAACCCTTAGTCAATAAGCTTATAGAAGGTTGGTGGAGCTTGAGGTCTCTAGAAGCACACAAACAATAAAAGGAAGAAGAAGAAGAAGAAGAAGCTTGGAGCACAACACTATGGAATGTATTACCAAGTGAATGTACAAAGATAAAGGGTTATAGGCGTATATACAAGAAGGGGGTAAAAAACCTCCTAAGGAGGGTGAAAATATGTTGATATATTTTGGTAGTGATGTGTGTGAACACTCTAGGACCGTCGAGGCGGAGTACTGTCACATACGCTGACAACTCCTCTTATCCTGTTATGGGAGTTGGTAAGATCATTCTGAGTCTTTATGTGTGTGATAAACATCTATGTAGTCTCCCCATCAACAAACCTTTCTATTATGAGCTAACTCTCCAAGGTCAGAATCTGTGTCTGATTACGAGTTTCATACTCATTTCTCAATACGTTCCATGCTTCACAAGCCTTGATAGTATGCGAGATGAGAGTTAGAACACTATGAGTAGTACTTGTAAATAGAGTAGAGAACGCATCTATGTTTCTACCTTTCCAAGCACATAGAAGATCAGGATCAAGTGGAATCATTCAACCAGGATTATTTGGATAAGGTGTTTTGTGGGGCTCATGATCAGTAAAAAGAACAATCTCTAGAAGCTCATATGAATCAAGGATAAAATTGTTTTTAAGCTTCCATAGGATGTAATTCATACCATCAAGTTTACCTTCCATGAAGGCTGGTGGTCGTATCTACAACGTTGGGATGATCGGTATCATTACTGCTCTTGCTTATGATTCATCTACTCCTCTTGACGAACCACCCTAATTCCTTGAAGCCTTTGCAACCTCTATGTTTCTCCTTTTACACCACTTAGAGCCTCCTCAACTCTCATACCATGTAAGAAAATAATAGCACAATAGAATAGAACAATAGACAAAGTTGAAGGAAAATGCAGACAAAGATAGACATAGAGAGAGAGATAGAGAACTCAAATTGAGAAGAGTAATGCAACTACAATAGTGGTGTTTTCCACCAGTGCACTCTCAATGTGGAGCCTAGATGGTGATCTAAGAGACTCTAGATGAAGGTCTTACTAGTCCACAAAGCTATGTAAAGCTACACATGGGCCATGCTTATGTAGCTTTTACAAGGGGAGTCGGTATAGATAAATGTAGCCGAGCAATACAAAATAGTTGGCAAAATATACAATCCCACAATATCTCCATGACTAGAAGTCCTACTGTTTTGGCCTTGCGGGTTGGGCGATAGCCCCCTCGGAACGTGCAAAAGGGGGGCAAGCCCCCTCTACACTCCTCCCATTAAGGTTCTATGAGGAAACTATGGGGCACCACAAGGCATTTATTTATGCATTGAATGGCAACCCAATACCCCCAAAGTTTATGCCCTACCTACCCTAATGGCTAGGCTCACAAAGATCATCTATTACCATGAAGGGTCACACATAGACCGCATCTGACTTTGAAGTTAGGGTTTCACAAATGTATGTGCTCTCACAATGACTTCTGCTCATAATGGGGGCCTTACAACATAGAGCATCATGGATCATTTGTGATCATTTGAGGGTGGAGTATTGAGTATATCTAACACCACATTGGATGGATCAAGTCTAACTACAAAGTGTTGCAAATGATGGTTCATGCTTGATGCTTTCAACAAGCTCAAATGACAAATTGATTAAAAAAAGAAGTTAAAAGTTCAAAAAGGAACAGTTTTGTAAGAAAGTTTGCATAGAAGAAAATACATGATCATTTTCATAAATAAATTCAAACTTAAGCATATGATATAGTTTCTTCTATTTTCATAAATCTCTTCAATTTGATCCTGAATGAAATATTTTATTTCCCCCTTCAAGCATCTCGTCTTCTGCAATGAGACACTTCAAGATAACTTTAACTCATCATTGAAGAGCTCATAAGCTAAATAAAAACAAAACATAAGTTTGAAGCTTTAGCATAAGAAAATATAAGCGAAAAAATATCTCAAAACTCTATCATTGCGAAAGCACGGTTCGAACTCAGAACCTATGACATGGGATACAAAAACATTACTAATTGAAATAAAGTTCTTTAGTGTAAGATATATGCAATCAATATTATGAGGTTTAAATTGACATAGCCTCAGATGATCATCTAAACCTTTGATTGCTTTGATCTCTTCAAACATAGAGCTCAAACTCTGAATTCGATTAAAATTTGAACCAAGGAAATCACTGGGGAGGTGAAAACCATTGAGGGTAGTGGACCCTCTCTCTCTCTCTCTCACGCTCCTTGCTTTTGCATCAAGACTTCATCTAGCCTCCTCCATTGCCTTTCTACACATCTGTGCCTATTCTTTGTCACATGATTTCACCTGCAACAACCACAGACCACAAAAAATGTACACAAGAGACACATATATACACGCAGACATACACATTGACTCATACATAGACACATGCACACACAAACACACATACGAATGCACATGCATGCATACACAAACAGATTTATGCATGTTCACCCACAATTTGATTGTAAATATAACAAATGATTGCTCAACCTCAATTTCTACTTAAGTAAAGGCAAATAGAACATAGGTATTAAAGAAAGAAACCTCTATAGTTCATCCTGTGAATGAAGGAATAGATGAAGATGTATCTATATGATTGCCGAAGAGACTTTCTCTTTCCCTCAAGTTTCCAAACCCATAAATCAGTTGCATATCTCTTATATTTCCATTCTCAGACAGAGAAGCATTCTCCAACACCAAGGAGCAGAGCTAGATTACAACAATCATACATAGTTATGTGCATTTATACAAACATCCATGAACATCACAAATACATTTCTGGCCGCTAAACGCAGAGGCACATCTAAAGCATACATTCATGGAGTTGTCCTTAGAGTAAAGACAAAATCGAGTGCCAAATGAGCGGAACACATTCTTTCGGAACACATATTGCCAAATGAACAATAAAGTCAAAGGTATGAAGACACTGAAAGGACTAATAAAATTATCACCTCTACATTGTTTATCTTCTCAATACTCTGCATCTGTCCTTTTAACATAGCGCCCACTCTTTTACATCTTCCGTACTTGCCTCTCCTCGAATCTCCTTGCTTCACGTATGTTTGCTTCTTGTCTCCATGAAGATTAAGGTGCCCCTTGCACTCCCTCTCACAACTCTCCCCTCTCAAGCTATGAAGTGCCCTTTGCCTCCTCTTCTATTTGGATTATGAACATGCATGCAGATGCATTTTTGTTCCTATTTACTCTCCCCCCTTACAATACGTTCCTTATGATGAAGATGCCACCATGTCGTGTATCCGTTGAAAGCAAAGTCCGAAGTGTTTATGTGCTTCAAAACAATTTTTCTTATGGCTAAAAATTTGTTAGCATGTAAATTAGGCAACCTCCATTGTGATCGAGAGGGAAAATACATGTCTTGTGATTTAATGCATTTCTCATTGAGGGTGGGATTAAAAAATTAGTGTGACGTACTATATAGACCTCAAAAGAATTTAGTCACTGAAAGAAAGAATAGGTCTTTCATGGAGATGGTGAGGTGTATGGTCAAAACTCAAGCTTTACCACATAGCTTCTGGCTGAGGCTGTTATGTATGCATCATATGTATTTAATAGGTGTCGCACCAAAGCATTGCAATTGTTCACTCTATATGAGGCTTGGATGGTCGCAAGTCATCTATTGCTCATCCACCTATCTTTGGTTGTTTGCCATATGCATTAGTGTGTGAATAAAAATGCACGAAATTGGATGATAAAGTAGTGAAATGTATTTTTGTCTGGTATAATTATGAAAGCAAAGGCTATGGTATTTCATCCACAAATTAAATGCATTTTGGTTAGCTGTGATGTTGTTTTTTGGAAGATGCGAATCAGCCATTACTTTCATGTACTAAGGGGACATGAGTTAGCTCCAAAGATGTGTATGACACTTTGCTGCATCTTTTTATAGGTGGAAAGTCAAGTGCTGATCCAAGTGAGACGATTTCTTAGCCTTTAACAGTTCCACATGATGATGCAAATCATTTCATTTATGATGTAGATTTACATGATTCACTTGTCCATGAAAGGGCTGACATAAAAGAGGCTAAAACTATGCTTGAATGGCTAGTGTACACTTTGAGAGATAGAAAATTAAATGCACCTTTGTCATATCATACTCATTTAGGCTCTCATAGTGCTTCATTAGCATCAAATTGTTATGCAATGGTTGCCTCTAGTCTTAGTGCCTCTAGTCACTAAATGATGAGAATGAGCTTGTTTGTTTTGATGAAGCACAAAATTTAGAAAATTGAATGGTTGTTATGTAATCTGAATATGATGCCATTATGAAGAATTGTACTTGGACTTTATGTGATTTTCCTCGAGACAAAAAGGCTATTGGCACTAAGTGGGTATACAAGCTAAAATGTCAGACTGATGGAATAGTTGACATGTATAAAGCTAAGCTTGTTGCCAAAGGTTGTTATGAAGAAAGTGGCATTGATTTTGATAAAACCTTTGCTCCCACATGCGGAATGAGATTTGCAAAGAAAAAAAAATCCATTCACACCAAGTCATTTATGTCATGAGAAAGGAGATAAGAAAGAGAGGTCACTCACACACTCTCACACTCAAAGAGGAGCACACATGGACTTAAGCAAGGAAGAATGATCTTCTTCTTCTTCTTCTTCTTCTTCTTCTTCTATTACAAAAAGATAATGTACAAGACTGGCCTAATACAATAGTACAACTAGTGCAATATATAAAGAACATTACATAAGGAAAACTATATTGTTCGCAAATGAGTGAGCTAGCAAGAACCAAATGTGCCATCACTCTCGGTAGATTAATCTAGTAAAGCTCAATGAAATATTCCTGATATATACTGACGTGACCATTATACATTTCAGAGAAATGAAAAAGTGATATGTGTCATCTTGGATCATCACATGTTGAGCTTAATATCTCAAAACTCCCCCTCAAGCTTAATGTCATGTCCTATAATCCAAGTGTCATTCAAAACTTCTTCAACTTCTCAGCTCCAAATGCTTTAGTAAAAATATTTGCAACTTGCTCATCTCTCCTCACATAAAGAAGGTCACTATCACCTACTAATACATTTTCCTTGATGAAATGATAACACACCTGGATATGCTTTGTTCTAACATGAAAATAAGGGTTCTGTGCTAATTGTATGCTGCTAAGATTATCACAATAGATGATGATAGGCTTTTGCACTTCCACACCTAAATCCGCAAGTAGCATTTGCTTCACATGCTGCCATTGTAGCACCTCTATACTCAACCTTTGTAGTAAAAAAAGCAATAATGGGTTACTTCTTATTGCTCCATGTAATAGCTGCACTTTGAAGTGAGAATAGAAAGCCACTAGTAGATCTTCTATCTACAACACTACTAGCCCAATCTGCATTAGTGTATCCATGAACCTGCAATTCTGCACCAGCTTCATAAAACAATGCATAATCCAAAGTAGCAATCAGATATCATAGAGTGCATCTCAAAGCATCTGAATGTGGTTTCCTAGGAATTTGCATAAATTGACTTTCAATTCCAATAGTGTAGCTTAAATCAGGCCTTGTAATTGTGAGATATATCAAACTCACAATTTTCCTAGACATAGTAACATTTTTCAATGCTTGAGCTAATGTTGTATCCACCTTCAAATTCTAATCTAATGGCATAGAAATTGGCTTACAATCAGCCATACCATACTTTTGCAACATACTCAACACATATTGCCTTTGCGACATCCATATATTTGTTTTTGTATATATAAAATCAATGCCCAAGAATTAGCATAGCACACCAAGACCTTTTATGTCAAATTCCTGCATAAGGAGTTGCTTTACCTCTTTAATGATTTCTTCATTATCACCATCTACAATCAAGTCATGAACATAAATAACCACAATCATGATGCCATCATCACCCTTCCTTGCATATAATGAATGATCTGCATCACACATAGAAAATCCAACGGTGGTTAGGTGATGAACAATCATTGCGTGCCAAGCATGAGGGGCTTATTTAAGCCCATACAAAGCCTTTGCAACTTGCAAACATATTTTGGGTGCTTTGAATCCTCATATCCTTGTGGCTGGTCCATGTATACTTCTTCCTACAACTCACCATGTAGGAAATCATTTTTCACATCCATCTAATGCAAAGTCCATCCTTTTGCTATAGCTAATGCAACAAGTGCTTACAATACACATTTTAGCGATAGGGCTGAATGTTTCCTCATAATCATTGCCATATGTTTGTGCATATCCATTTGCTACCAATCATGCTTTATACTTGCTTATGCTACCATCAGCATTGTGCTTTACCTTGTAAAACCACTTGCAACCTATGGCTTTCTTTCCTTGCAGCAATGGAACCAGCTTCCATGTTTCATTTCCATAAAGTGCAGCCATCTCCTCATCTATAGCTTTCTCCCATTATGCATTTTCAATTAAATCTTTAAAACAAGAAGGTTTAGCATCTTGTATTACCTTGGTCATGTAGGCACAATGAGGAGCCATGTAGCTATCATATGTCGATTGTTGTACTCAATTTTGCATCCTCCCATATCTTCTTGGTCCTCAATCACTTTTCCATGTATCATCTAAATGTGCTTTTCTTACTCCTGGAGTCTTCACAGAGGGCAATCCAAGTTCCTCATCAAGGCTCTTTTTTAAATTGCTTGAATCTCCATCAATGTTTTCAAAACTTGTAGATGTTTTACTACCAATAGAAAGCTTTTCTTTACCTTTCTTGAATGTCATCGATGAATTTGTTGGACTGAAATTTCCATGCAATCTTCCACTCCATGGATTTGAGTTGGAACTATTTCTTGGTGACACATCCGGTCCACTCAAAACTTGAGACTTTCCACTTGTTTTTTTAGCATTTCCTTTTTCATTTGATTCAAGATTAAGTCCTTCTTTGGCATTTGCATAGAATCTTGGCATTTCATAAAACACCACATTTCTACTTACCTTCATGTGTCGTGTGAGTGGGTTGTAGTATTTATATCCCTTTTGCTCAAGGGAGTACCCAATAAAGATACATTTTTTTGATTTTGGATCAAGATTCATCCTCAACTCATTTGGGACATGTACATATGCAACAACCAAAAACTTTCATATGTGATAAGTTTGGCTTTTTACCTGCTCTTTAGGTGTAACTTGATGTACAACAACAATTGGAGTTTTGTTCATGATGTATATAGTAGCACGCATAACTTTTGCCCAATAACAATGAGGCATATTCTTCTCAGCCATCAAGGCTCTTCCTATTTCTACAATATGCCTATTTTTTGCATTCAACAATGCCATTCTGTTGTGGTGTGTACCTGCATGAAAATTGCCATCGAATTCCATGAATTTTTAGAAAGTGATTGAGCTCATTTGACATTTATTCACCTCCTCCATTAGATTTTAATGTCTGAATATACTTCCCTATCTATTTTTCCACCATAGGCTTGAAATTTTGAAAGTGAGTAAACACTTCAATCTTCTCTTTCATGAAGTAAACCCATACTTTGTGTGTATGGTCATCAATGAAAGTGACATAAAACATGCATCCTCCCATAGATGTGGTCTTTGCAGAAACCCAAACATTTGTATGTACTATTTATAGCACATTGTCACTAACATACTTGTCATGCAGAAATGATAACTTTGACCGTTTACCAAATTGACATGCTGCACATACCTTCTACATTTTGCAACCTTTAAATTTGGTAGTCTATTGAAAAAATCCTTTGATTGCATCAATTTTAGCCTCTACAAATTTGCACGTACAATTTGCTTGTGCGAAATCTCTATATCAACAATAACACCTACACCTTTTGCAAACAAGGTTGCATTCATTTCAAGAATTTCCACATTTAAGGTGAACATCCTACCCACTTGGTTTCCATTGGTGATCAAGCTTCCAGCATGTTTGTACTCTTCTACATATAACCCGTCAGCATTGAACCTGACTTGTAATCCTTGGTCAACCATTTGTCCAACAAAAACCAAATTCTTTGTTATATTTGGAACATGGTGAGTCACTTACCAGAATGCTCTTTTTCTCTAATGTTGGCAGCTCATTCTTGAGTTGCAATTTTCGTGCCTTTGTATTGTCTCATACAATGTGACCAAACTATTCAAAGCCTCTTTTGGTGTTTTGGGATCCTATATATGCCCAATCATGCCATTCTATATGCTAACAGATAGCCAATACATTACCTTTCATCCTCCTTGATTTCATTCTTCATATACTCTTAACTACTCTACAATATGATTCCTCTCTAGTAATTGTGGAGCATTTGCATTCTCTCCTTTGATGTACTTCCAATAGCCTTTTCCCATCAGGAAATTCTTCATTTTGAATCTCCAAGCATGGAAGTTGTTCTTGTCCAACTTATCACCCATAAGATGTCTAATTCCATCAACACTTGCCAGTTCTACACCAATTAGCAACACTACAAAAACACGAGAAGCATTACCTCTGCTTGAATACGACAATCACACTATGACGTGATAGTTGGATTAAAAAAAAACACAGTTTTCATGTATCAACAGTACACCAAATTGCTTGAAATTTTGGATCTAGAATATTTGAGTATTATCAAATAGGATGGAACTTATAACTTTTCAAATTGACCTAGTTTTTCCATGGGCCCCACCTTGTGAGCTCAAAACAGAGGTCAAGATGGCTCAAAAATAGAAATCTAAGGTCATTTGTGAATCACATTTCCTGCATGCCTTCTTGCATACTCTTCACTCTCGGCCTTCTTGACGAGCTCTCTACAACCACACTGGCTTTGATACCATGTCATGAGAAAGGCGATAAGGAAGAGAGCTCACTCACACACTCTCACACTCAAAGAGAAGAACAAATAGATTGAGGCAAGGAAGAATGATCTTCTTCGTTTACATACTCTCTCACTCAATATCTAGGATTAAGGAAATGATATGCCACAATTCATCAACTATTTAAATTTTTTTAATGCTCTAGGAGTTGGTTACACAAGCAACATATATTCATGCTCCAAAAAAATCCTTGAAGAAACTTACATGCATCGAAACCATAATTTTCTAGCAAATTAGTGTCTCCATATCTAGCACTTCATCTTGACCCGTAGAAGCCTATTAACAAAGCCACATAACACTCCTCCTTTCTCTCAAGTTTACATACACAAAACCCAAGTTTCTTTCTATTTCATCTAGCATAACCTACACACAAATAGTTATGATGATTGAAGATCTCTTTCTTTCTTTTATTTGCATAGGGATCAACATATAGGAAATTCTCAAATTGTTTCTCCCTTCCTCTATGCAAGAAGGACTCTCTTTCTCTCTAAACTGCATTTAACTCACTCTACACATAGATCTATTGACTGAACTTTCTCTTTATATAGACACTCAATGTCGCATACACAAATGAAGAATACATACACATTCATATACAAAAGCAACCGGACATTCCACCGAAAACTGTGCTTATAATGCCAAAGTGCAGGGACCTTTATCTAAGGCGTCCATTACTCTCCCTCTTGGACAGTTACTTGCACTAGTACCGGGAGTTCGGCAGCAAATCCAACAACAGCTCAGTCGTGGATCTTCTTGCATTCTAGTGACAGCAACAGTACAACTGGAAACTGATTCTACGGTGGATCATTCGGTCCCTTTGATTACGGTATGGTACAAAAATCAAAAAATTACTCAAGTACTAATTGATGGTGGGTCTGGTGTAAACATAGCCACTGCAGCACTTTGTAAGAAGTTGGGATGGACAAAAATCGAGCCTGTTCAATTTTTCGTAAGAACAGCCGATCAATCCAGAGTTCACCCGGTAGGACTTGTAAGAAATGTTCCGATAACTTTGCAGGGAACAACGTTTAAAATGACTTTTGTAGTCTTAGAACTACCGGAGTCTAGTCTTGATTATAACCTCCTTTTCGGACGACCCTGGTTAAAACAGGCTAAGGTTATACAGGATTGGTCAGCACAAGAACTAACATTTAAGGATAATCATCATAAATATGTTGTTAAACTTGATGCCATTCAGCCTTGTGAACTCCATGCCAGGCCATATGTAGCAGAGCCAGTCCACATGTTGGATGGTTTATTTGACGATGAAGAAGAAGCGTTTTTAAAGAACAATGAAGATCTGATTTCCTTAGGCACTGTAGATCTGCAATCTATTGTAGATAACTAGAGTCCGGCAGCCTGTACAGTGGTGCCTGTGACCGAAGAAGTAAAGACCGAAGATACTGTTGCTATGGAAGAAGCCGCTCTACAACATCTTTTACAGTCAGCTGAAAATCCAGGCAAACCTCGTCAATTCTATGTTCCCGAAGATCAGTTAATCACCTATAATTTAGGAGATGAAGTAAATCCACGACCTGTCAAGATAAAGGAAGGATTGTCTGAAGCATTTCAAGCAGCCATCTAACTCTTTCTCTATCTCTCTTTCAAGACAAAAGAACACACACACAACACCATGCACATGCAAGTAGTGCACAAAATGTCTTCATCTATTTATCCCCCTCTCTCTTCAGGTCACTTCTTTTATTTCTGTCCCTCTCTTTCACTATTTTCTCTTATTATTCGCAACATGCGAAACAAAAAATCTTATATATGAGCCATGATTACATATCATTCAAATTTAAGCACATAGAGAACTACATACTTGCACTAGTTGTATACACAACCACAATTAATGGACATAAATATTCACACACATTCACACATAGCACATGATATTAATTAGTCTTCTTATGAAACTAGCTTATATGTGAAAGAAGTTGGAGAAGCTTGGAGAGGCTTAGAACGTTGAGTTGTCAAGTGGTGAAGTTGGTCTAGCAAACCAGCGTAGGACCAGCCCTAGCTCTTTGGGTATGTAAATTAGAACTTGTAGGCTTTTTTTTAGTGCAATAAAACCCAATAGGTACTTTGGAACATCAACAAGAACAATTTGGTGCAAAACAGATAGCTTGCATCTTGAGGAGCTCATAGAAACCTTCTAAAAATGGATGGAAGGTATGACTTCAATCACTAAGAGCATACAAATGCTAAGTATCCATAGGTACTTCTTTTATCATCCTTTTCTCCTACCCAATCAACATTTAAATGGATTTTGATATCCAAAATGAAGAGTAAGGATAATAGATATCTTCATTAAGTGTTCCTTTGAGGTACTTTAGTACTGTCTTTGTAGCATCCATGTGTGGACTTCTAGGTGAGTGCATGAACTGACCAAGCACTCCCACACTATATGATATGTCTGGTCTTGCATGAGTAGCATATATCAAGCTACCAACTATGCTTTGATTCTCTTTGGGATCATCAATCTATTCACCTTCATAAACACTTTGTTTAGTTCAACTCCAAAGATGTACCTGTAAGCTTTGTGTTCTCCATTCTAAACTTGAGAAGTAGGACTTGAATGTATCTCCTCGGAGTTAGATAAATCCCTTCATCTATATAAATCAATTGCATACCTAGGCAATATATGAGCTCACCTAAGTCACTGATCTTGAACTCCTCTTGCATGTGTCTCTTGATCCTTTGAATACCATTCAGATCATGATCTGTCACAATAATATCATCTACATATACACATAAATAGATAACCTCATTATGATTCCTTTTGATGAATAAAGAAGAACATGAGTTTCTAGGTTTGAACCCTTGATTTTAAAGGTAGTTAACCAACCTATAATTCCAAGCTCTAGGAGCTTGTTTCAATCGATATGATGCTTTCTTAAGTCGCAAACATAAGATGTATGATTAGGGTTTTCAAAACTTGGTGGTTGTGACATGTATACCTCTTCACTTATCCAACCATTTAGGAATGTATTTTTCACATCAAGTTGGAGGAGTCTCCCATTTCTTGCAGTAGCTACACTTATCAATGTTCTGATTGTAGTCATCTTTGCAACTAGTGAGAATGTTTCCTCATAGTCTATACCATGAGTTTGTGAGCATCCTTTGGCAACTAATCTTGCCTTGTACCTACAAACTGATCCATCTAGGTTTCTTTTAACTTTATATGCACATCTACAACCAATTACCTTTTGATTAGGTGACATTGGAACCAAATCCAAGTGTCCATCTCCTTGAATGCATCTATTTCTTCTTTCATCGCCTTTTCCTAATTAGGGTTTCCCTTTGCCTCTTCATAGGTTGAGGGTTCCTCTAAAATTGAGTCCTTTTCCAAGCAGATTGAATGCTTCATATGGTAGACTTTTCTTTTCTTTGTTTTCATCATATGGGAACTGTGTTCTTCAAACACTAGTGAATTGATTGGTTGAAGGATTATAGAACCTGTAACCCATTGAATCATACCCAATAAACACTACCTTTGTTGCCCTTTCATCTAGCTTACCTCTTATTTGTGATGGTACATGAACATAAGCTAAACAACCAAACACCTTGCAATGTAGAAGACTTCGGTTTCTTCCATACCATGATTCATACAAAGTCATACCTTGAAGTGTTTTGGATGGTAATCTATTGACAAGGTACACATAAGTTGAAATAGCCTCTGTCCATAGATAATGTGGCAACCTCTTCTTTTCAAGCATTGTTCTGGCTCATCCAACCAATGTCTTGTTTCTCCTCTCTACATTCCATTCAATTGAGGAGAATACCTGGTAGTCACTTCCCTTTTGATACCTTATCTTGCAAGAACTCATCAAAATATTTGGAGAAGTATTCTCCCCCTCCATCAAATATGAGATTCTTGAGTAATCTACCTGTATGATTCTCCACATGTGCTAGATACTTTTTGAAGCAATCAAACACTTCATTCTTACTCTTGATAAAGTACAAAATAGTCCATCTACTATGGTCGTCAATAAATGATACATAATATCTTAATCTTGCCAATGAAGGTTCTTGGCTTGGCCCCCATACATCCGTATGTACAAAGTCCAATAAGTTGTTGTGGATGTAGCCTTTGTGGTTGAATGGTTGTCTTTGTGTCTTCCCAATTTGATATACATCACATTTATTGATCATGTGTTGCTTTGATATGTTTGGCAATCCAAGACCACTTTGATCTCTACATATATCCTTTGAGGTTCTTTCATTCACATGAGCTAGCCTCTTATGCCACACTTCAAGCTCACTTAAGGATTGAGAACCAAAGTTAAATAGAGCTATGTTTTGGTTTCTCCTACTTCAAAAGTAAAGATCCTACCATGTTTCTCATCTCTAGCTATCTTCTTGAAGCCTTGACATGAATCTTCCACAAAAGCTCCCTGTTGGGTGAACCTAACTTGCAAGCCTTTCTCAACTATTTGGCACACACTTATTAGGTTTTTTGTAATAGTGGGAACATAGAGTATCTTGCTCATAATATTTATCCTACCATTGGAATATTTGAAATTACCAATTATCTCCACACTATGCTTTGTGTCGTCTCCCTTTTTTCAACTTCATGTCTATGCTTTGGACTTTCTAAATTAGATAGGAGAGCTATGTTGCCTGCAACATGATTTGAACATCCTGAATCTATGTAGAATAAATGATCATCTTCATGTTTTTGATCTTTAGACTAATTGTTCTAGTCCATTCTGTTATGGCCTCTATTGTTATTGTTGAAGTTGTGTCCATCTCTGCCTTTATTGCAGCCATATCCACCTCTTATACTTCCTTTCTAGGTACATT
The DNA here is from genome assembly GCA_020310875.1 of Ceratopteris richardii. Taxonomy (NCBI): domain Eukaryota; kingdom Viridiplantae; phylum Streptophyta; class Polypodiopsida; order Polypodiales; family Pteridaceae; genus Ceratopteris; species Ceratopteris richardii. The sequence goes on along the minus strand of CM035426.1, from coordinate 164,187,667 downwards.
GAACCAGCAATTCTGAGTGGGGTGGTTGGTATTATTAGAGGTGGCACAAGGTTGAACATTTTGGCCTTTGGTCTTTTCATGCTTTGGTCCTTTCTTGTTCCCTTTCCACTTGCTTTTGGCTGCAAAGTTGGCTTGGGAAGTCTCCTCTTCATCTTCTTCCTTCTTCTTGCCATTCAACTTCTTGTCCTTCTTATCTGCATATAGAGCACTAGTTGAATTACCATGATAGGAGCTACCTTCCTACATGCTATTGTTGTCTTCTTGATTGAAGAGTTGTCCAAGACAGATGTTGATGTCTGGAGTTTTCACATCCATGATGAGATCATAGGTTGTAGTGAAAGATTGCCATTGTTTGCCACCTCTAATCCCATTGAGAATTTCCCTTATGATGTCGTCTTCTTCAATCAACTCTTTAATGGATGCCAATTGATTAGCAACCTCTTTGACCTTTGTAACAAACTCAATGATGGTTTGTTTTGACATCTTCTTCATCTGATTGATCCCATTCTAAAGATGGTTCTTTGTTGCTTTTGTACTAGCAGAAAAGAAAGTCTCTAGGGTATCCCAAGTCTCTTGAGATGTCTTGCATCCTCTAATATGTGGTAATATACAAACAGAGATAGAGTTCAATATCTATGACCTTTCTTGGCATCCCTTACACACAAAAGTGTGTGCTTATCTATTTCCTCTCGATTAAGTCCTCCTCTAGATCTTGGATAGGCATTACTTCATGAATTGATACAATTATATAGGTTTCTTCCTTGCAAATAAGCCTCCCATCTTATTTTCCAAGAAGAATAATTGTGTGTATCATACTTATCAAGCATTGATGGAAAGCCATCTCCCATCTTGAAGTTGCTCTCATACCACTGAAAGAAGTAAGAGAAGCTTGGAGAGGCTTGGAAAGTTGAGTTGTCAAGTGGTGAAGTTGGTCTAAGAAACCAGCATAGGAACATCCCTAACTCTTTGGATATGTAAGTAGACCTTGTAGGCTTGTGGTTAGTGCAATAAAACCTAATAGGTACTTTGGAACATCAACAAGAACAAGTTGATACAAAATAGATAACTTGCACCCCGACTAGCTCACAAAAATCTTCTAAAAATGGATGGAGGTTATGACGTCAAACACTGAGAGAAGCCAACACATTTACAATTGGAAACATTCCTCTTAGTGGAGTATCATAAATAGGTCTGGCTTGCTACAAGTCATAAAATCCCTAATTTATATAAATCAATGAAGGAGAAATCACCTTAACACTGATTGGATGTCATCCGGATTTTTTAGGGATGTGTAGACAACAATGACCCCGAGATTGTAAAACTCAGATTTCTACGAATTACTAAACCAAATGATTTGAAAATTTTTACACATATATGAGACAATTATGCATTTCCAATGCATGCTTAAACTCTTGATTTGGAGCTCTTTAGAGAGAGTGGCAATCCCTGTAAGTTGACTGATTTTGAGGAAGGAGCAAAAAATAGAAATTGCACTAAGCAATGATCAAAGAGTATATGTATTGCTTCAAATCAACAATCTAATTAATGTAAAAATGTTTTGGAGTATTTATATAGACTCTTGAGGATATGACCACGCCTTTTCTTCATGAATTTGAATTCGAAATTAGGCAACTTTGGTAGTCTAAAGTGATTGGAATCTTTTCCTACAATCTAGGAAAAGAGAAAGTTGAAGTCAAATCTACTTCTTGATTGATTGATTGAGAATCAATCTCATCCACTTCTAACTTGTGGCTTTTAGGCCTTTTAGTATTTCCTTTTAAAAAGTTAAATACCTTGAGCCTTACAAGAAATGATCATAAGTGATCAACCGATTAATACAAAGACATAATGTGCACATAAGTGCTATTATTCAAGGTACATATATGGCACCATCCAAATGATGGATTTGATGTAGAGCATATCCACCTCAAGCATAATTAAAGCTTGATGTTCCAACAATATGCACGTACAAAAGCATTCACCTCATTAAATGCATAATAAATTAAAGAAGAAAGTGATCCATTTATAGGATAGGGCAATCTAGTTTTCTACTCCTCCAATGTCCGAATTCCAAGATTAAGAGTTGAGGTCCAATTCTCAAGACTGACTATTTTCCTCTACCTTGAGAGTAAAAATAGAATTACACATATAATAACAATCCCATTTTTTTATATTTCCTCTTTCATAAGCACATAAATCAACGTAGATGTATAGAGAAATAGATGTATTGATGTTCTATAGCACCTCTCTTTCTTCCATTCAAAATCTCACAAATTTCATGCCCACATACTCATAACGTCCCTTTGATAATATATAACATGAACAATCATCATTGCAAAGCCCTACCTAGAAGTATATATGTAAAGGATTATTGTTCTTATTCATGTATATGAAGTAACTTTCACGATGGATCCAATAAACATCCATCATATAAGAATACATAAATTATTTCCCTTAATGAACACTTGGCTATTTTAGAGATGAGAAATATAAAGGGAGGTCAAATATCATAAGTCATGGAATTGTAGAAGGTCAAGCAAAATATTTCATTATTACTATAATTAATGATGTTATTTTGGAGACACATCTCTAGCACATGAAGCATGATCAATGCATGAATGAGTACCAAATTAGTATGAAATTTATTTCCACTAATTCATGCTCTACTTCATTGATTGAGAGGCTTTCCTTCATTGATTGATGTAACACAATTGTACTTTATTTACCTTGCTATTTCCCCCCTCATGTATGGGTTGCTTTGTTCACTACTTTAGAAGAATCCCCTCACTTTCTAGAATAATGGATCAAGCATGGCATAAATCAAATCAAGATGGTTTTGCACACACCTCCAAATCGCATCCAATACTTCTTTGAAGTGCCAGCGATTTCCAATCCTTTATATGCTTCTCAATGGCATTCACATTCCCTTCTCCTTGACCTACCCTTGTGGTTCTTTGATTTTGAATAGCCTTAATTCATCTTCAAATCTTCTTTGGTAGTGGTCGAATTTTCATTTCCACTCACTCTCTAACTTGATGGAAGAGAGATATTCTAATCGACACAACACATGAGAGTTGAGATATTGTTTTCACAGCAATTGTTGTGCATTATCTTGTGTTTTCTACCTTGAAACTTGCACTCTCTCTCATCAAAACATGATACCTTTGACTAGTCTATGACTCTTCACCATTATGTGTTGTTGAAAATCAAGCTCCAACCTTATGGGCATATGAAACACTTCACTTACTAGCGCTTGGAGAATCATGAAGCAAAGAGCCAAGCACAAGAACTCATGCATTCAAATTTGAATTTTGAATCCCCCTCATATCTCTCAATCAATTACCTATCACATTTAGATGTGATTAATTTTCTAGGAAAAGAGAATCCTATCATTTAGGGAATCTTTTCCAAGTTACATGAACATACCATGCACTTCAAATTTGTGTGATCCCGTGTATTTTATCATTTTCACAATTTGAATAAGAAATTAGGCCACTTGCTAAGCAAGCCCCCTACTTGCTTGAGTTTTTTCGTCTCATTTTTAGGTAGCTATAGCTCAAACTGTGTTTTGATAGTGAAGGAGATATATAATTTTTAATTTAGAATATATTTTCATCTTCATATGTTATCCATTTATTGTAATATTTAGTTTTCTAGAAAGCTTATATAGGGTTTTGGTCTTAACTCTACATATTCATAGAGAAATCATGTCTAGAGTAAACACTGGTCTTCATGTGTATGTCTAGTGAAGGCAATGAGTAGCGACTATTAGAATCAAGTACTTTAACTAGGAAAACTTGCACTATTAAGGCCTCATAGTCTAGTTTTGAGTGACTAAAAGCTCTTGGGCTCATTCTATAGGAACTCAAAGAATAATTTATTTGAGTGAAGAGAGATATCTGTGACTATACCTATGAGGCCATTCAAGGTTCAATCTATGTAAGGAAATTGTGCATCATCCCCTTAGTGGTATTAGATCATTTTTGAAACACGAATCCACGCAAAGAGGATTAGAGAAGCTATAGAGGGCTTTGGAAGAAGAGGAGTTGCCGATTTGAGTTCAAAGACATATACACAACCAAAGGGTAACCTTGTGAAGAAGAAAGACATCTATCATAGCTTTTTGATACCTTTGGAGTATAGAGGTTTAGCTCTCAACCCATATCACTATTGTTGAATCAAAGATCTTCAGAAGAGTACATACAATTACACTATGTTAGAATATAACACTCATATTGAAAATGTAGATAAGAACAACTATCAGCCATGAAAGTTTAGGATATCTAGCTTTCTCATGCAAATGGTTTATGGTGAATTTTTAGTTGAATAGATGCCAAGCCTATATTGGTGGATAATCTAAATCCTAATTAGTTGAGGATCTTTAGACAATGGAATAAGAGAGATAAGAGGCTTATTCTCATCCTGTGTCAACATATTAGCAATGCAATGATAGACACCTCAATGGAAGTGTGGGAAAGCCTAGAGAGGTTATATTGTAGTTTAACCAAAGCTAGAAAGACTCTATTGAAAATGAGCTCAATTAAATGAGGAAGATACCTAGTATCAACATCAATGATTACATTCTAAAGATCAAGGAGGCGAGTGATACATTTGGACCCACAGGTTGCCATATAGATGATGATGACCTAGTTGAATATACATTGAATGGAATTAGGGATGATGAAGTGGAAAGATTTCACAAATTCTATTTACTTTATAACCTTCATTGATCATTGAACAAGGATGAATTGGCTTTATTGCATGAATCATAAATCAGATGTATTTTATTACTTCAAGATGTTCAAAGCTCTTGTAGAGAAGGAATGTGAAAAGTATATAAAATGTCTAAGGTTAGATGGAGAGGGATAATAATTCTCCTTTGATTTCTTTGATTTCTTGGAGTTCGATGTTATCGAGAGATAAATCACATGCAGGTACACACCTCAAGAAAATGATGTAGTAGAAAGGAAGAATAGGTACATTACAGAATGTACAAGGGCTATGATGAAGGAGATGGGAATGCCAAATTCTCATTGGACTGATGCTGTAACCATTAACATATACATCATGAAAAGAGCACCCACATTAGGTATACATGCTTCAATACCATGTGAAGCTTGGTATAATAAACACCCAAATGTATCACACTTGAGAGTCTTTGGCTGCACTTGATTATGTTTTAATACCAAGTGAACAAAGAAGCAAACTTGATCATAGATCAGAAATATGTGCATTCATAGGGTATGTAGGTGAACAAAAGGGATATAGATGCTACAACCCCACAACCAAGGAACTAAAGGTATCAAGGGATGCTAGAATTGATGAGCTTTAACCTTGATGTTCTCCAAATGTATCTATGCATTCAAATGAATATGTCAAGGGAGGGTTCAAGAGGAAATGAAGAACCAAAAATCATGTTTTTTAGACAAAAGGATTCAAGAAAACACTCATCATGCACTAGAGATAGTCCTACATCAACTCAACTAAGTGATGCAAGGAACAAAGGAAAAGCCAAGATCACAGAGGTTAAAGAAGATGAAGACTTGTGGATAGAACTCAATGCAAACCATCATGCAAATAAGGGAGAGACCTCAAAGGAAAACAAAAAATATCCAAATCATTGGAAGGATGAATTAATAAGGTCTTATAGGGTAAGCTAAGTAGTTGAGAGGCTTACATATGACTCATTCATGGCTAGTCACTTTGCATATATGAGAAAAGTTGAAGAACTCACATTTTTTGAGGAAGAAAATACATGCAGAGAATGGCAAGAGGCTAGAAAGGAGGAGAGTAAAGCTTTCGAGGAAAACAACACTTGGACATTAGCTCCAAAGAAGAAAGACATGAAAATCATTGGAAATAAGTGGGTGTACAAGGTAAAGAAGCACTCACATATTGATAGGTATAAAGAAAGGCTTGTAGCCAAACGGTTTGGCTAGACATATGGAGTGAAATACAAAAAGACCTTTAGCCATTGCAATTGTAGCTAGCAAACATTGGAAGATGTAACTTGATATGAAGAATGCTTTTCTAAATGGAAAGCTAGAGGAGGTCGTTTACATGAACTCTTTGTCTTTTTAGAAAGCTAATATAGTCTTCTAAAGTTGGCTCAAAACTTTGGTCTTAGTTCTACATATTCAGAGAAAAATTGTGTCTTGAGTGAACACTTCTTTCTGTATGTATTTCTAGTGAAGGTAGTGAGTAGCCTATCTTGGAGGCCTTCATTCTCAAAGTATAAGCAAGTAGTTTGAATGAGAAAACTTGCATTTGTAAGGTCGCATACCCTAGTTTGAGTGACCAAAAGCTATTGGGTTCATTGCATAGGAACTCAGAGAACCATTGCTTTGAGTGAACAGAGGTACCTATGACTATACCTATGAGGCCATTCAAGATTCAAGCTACATAGATAAGTTGAGCATTCTCCCATCACATGTGAGATCTAAGGGTTTCCTCAAGCTTGCATGCCTTCATGAAAGTTTTGTGTTCATTTGTCCAATGCAACACTGAATATTCTAGAGTTTTCTATCTTTATATTTGGATGGAATGTCTTCACATTGGTTTGGTACAGACAAAATTGATAACTTCCAATGGGATTGTTCCTGAATATTTTCTTCTATATCTCTAACAATCACACACATTATCATCAAAGCATAGTTATTAGTGCATTTTAAACATGTGTATTTGCAATGTAACATCAACCATGGTGTCCCTCCATTGCTGAAAAACTTCTTTACATGTCGAAAGTGAAAGGAAGTATAAATTTAACTCTATAATCTAGAAATATCCAAAATTATATTCTTAATTCCTTAAACCTCAATAATTGGCTCTCCCTTGATGTTTTTGTTGAGTGCAGCTTGAAGTAGTAGCTCCTCTTGACTCCAATAACCTCAATGGATCCTTCTATTCTCTTTTGATGTTCTTCCAATATCAAAAGGCTCTAATACCACTCATAGGTGAAACATCAATACATCCCCTGTCAATTTTGAAGCATGAATCACCTCACATGTACACTTTCACACACCTCCATGCTGGCAAATACTTAATTCTCTAAGTTTTAATGCCATAAATGTGATATATTTTGCATACTCTAGGGTAAGTTAGTGAACTAGCTAATGCAAGTTATTTCAATCAAAATTTTCACCATACTTTGAGAACGAATCATCAAAGACAAACAAACAAGTACCTAGTACTCAATTTGCACACATATTGACCACATCTCACTCTAGTAAAGAATTTGTCCAATATGTAGAGATGATAGAAGAGATTTTATCCAACATTAGAGAAATGTATTACCAATCGAAAAACCCAAATATTACAAGAAATGGATACAATCTGAAAAGGAAACCTTGCGATCAAATTAGAGCTACTTGGATAATACACTGCCTAAATAGGTAACAAGATCTAGGTGCCCAAATTCTACTTTGAAGTAGGAAGGGGAATACATTAAGAAAGGCGTTTTATTTTTTCCTTATTCTAACAATAATACAATTCAAAATGATGCTATAATTCTAATTAAATCGATAAGATATTTGACTATACACATGTTTGAAAAGTTTATGAAAGAAGGATAATACTATCCATTTGACGAATCTGGTCTATAGGTCCAATTAGCCTATTGCGATGGTGATTGGGTGGACTCCAAAGATGATAGGACGATCAATAATGGATATGTGATGCTAGGAAGGAATACTATGTCATTGGTGCCCAAGAAACAAAGTATGGTGGCTGTCTTTTCAATGGAACCAAAGTATAGAGGCTTCACATAAGTCTCATGTGAGCTCATGTGGCGGAAGGAACTCTTCTTTGATTTGGATGTAAACATAAAACATGATGCTTATTGCTTTGACAACATCTTTCTTCCACAAAATCCAAGGTTTCATGAATGATCCAACATAAGAGGTATATTAGCACTTTATGAGATGAAACATAATATCAAAGGATACCCAGGTGGAGCATGTAAGCATGAAGAGAAATATACTAACATCCATCATTAGTGTACAAACATGAAACTCTTATGTGGATGCAACAAATGATAAAATATCATCTTCATCAATGACTATCAAGAAATGGGACGAAAGTATCTTTGTATCAACAAAAAATCATGTCTGACATGTATGAATATTGCAGGATCATGTTGACACAGATATCAATAGGTACATTGCTAGTTTCGGAAGTCATGGAGTAAAAAATCCATGATTGCAACGTAGTGGTAACTTCTCAGTTGGCATTACAAGAAATATCCTACTTCTTATTTGCCCTACATTTTTTTTTGAGAGTACAATGACTTGGAAATACACATTGACACACCCAACCTTGGGTAGAGGCACCCATCCAGAGAGACTCATGAACATGTCCAGCCAAGACTTGAACTCAGGACTTCCTTTCACAGCTTCAAGACGTCAGTGGGCTCGGACAATTTGCCCTAAATATTGTTTCAAATTTCCGATATTAAAAGGAGTTACCTCGGTTTTGATCTCTTTTAATTTTACTCTTGTACCTTTTTTCCCCGTCTTCAACGAAATTACTCACATGTTATGCTGCGCGAATGGAAAGTAGGAATGATAACTATTAACACTACCTCCAACATCTGATGTTCTCGTTTTGTTCGTTCACGTCTCTAGAGCCGCCGGAAATTACTCAACAGACTTCTTTTCTGTGTTTTTTGTTTTGTTGTCTGTTGTGTTCCATCCTAAACAGACTAACTCTACACTGCACGAAATTTAAGAGTCAAAAAATCAGGATTGGTGACGCCGAACAACCTAAAACATTCCATATTTTTGTTTTGTTAGTTCGTGTTTCTGGAGCCGTTGAACATTATATGAGACTCGTCCTCAAACCAGAACACCATGGACGCCCAAGAAAGCTGCCACTATCTCCTCATTGAAGACCTGTAGATGATATTGCATATGGGTTCTCAATACTCAGCAGGATTTGGTAGTTCCGCGTTTCGTGTGTTATGCGTATTCTCCAGGCATGAGCATATGGGTTGTCAATGCTCAGCAGGATTTGGTAGTTCCGCGTTTCGTGTGTTATGCGTATTCCCCAGGCATAAGCACATGTTTCCATTGATCCATGGCTTATCAGTATTTAAGTGCAATGGAGTGAACCCAGCTTATACTCCCCACCAGAGAAATTTTCAGGCATACAGCACTATCCTAGCTGGTAGCTTTCGCAGCAAGCGATCATGCCTTATGCGCTTCGTTTCCCGTTCATTCTGACGCTGGTGATAATGCTTACTATGACGCACAGCGCCGTCGATGGAGGTCATATTGAAGATATGAGGCGCGAATCGGCTCGGCCTGAGGAGACAGTAGAATATAAATACAGAAAGGAGGCCAGATTCGATTACTGGGCAAACAAGAAAGGGTACGAGTACGCAAAGACGACGAATGCCAAGGAGGAGGAGTATGGAAAAAAGAAGAATAATCTCCATAACTAATCTCTCTTTGGAGGGCCTAGGGTACGACTCCAACTTCTTCATCTGTCGATGCCTTGCTTGTGGTACAAAATCAGTTTCTGTGTCCAAAGAAAAGTCATACAACATCACTCGAATTCCGGCTTGAGATAGTTCTGGAGCGGCTATACTTTCCGGCAATAGCTGACTGAACACCGCCTCCCTCTAAAATCCATGACGTTGAAAGAGAAGAATACTCCAATTTTAGATCTCTAAGAGAGTACACTATAAGCACTTTATAGCAGCCGTATACGAGCTTACCTCTGACTAAAAACCAGGTATATGTTTCGCCTGTACACCGACGATTGGCAATTTGGCAGTCACTCGGTTGCATATTCCATTTAAGGAAACTACTTTATCTATGCATGTCTTAAATCTAACTACTATACCAAAAATCATGAGAATTGATTGACTGGAAAGCATCTTATGATACGGACCTCTAGTTCATATTGCTTTCAGGCATATCAATACGTCATGCCACATGGAAGCAGACACTGAATGCCAAAACTTTTGCAGTGAAATCTATACAAAACTATTTTTAAAATGAAGGTTCAGCCCCACATAGTCAATCTGTTAGTCAAAGCCACACTCAGTAGATATATAAAACAGAGGCATCTGAATCTCTCTCTCTCTCTCTCGGTCAAAGCCACACTCGGTAGAAATATAAAACAGGGGCATCTCTCTCTCTCTCTCTCTCTCGACCGTAGAAGAAAAGCACTGGAAAGAATAGGCTTCGAACCACACTGCAGTAGGTGCTACTCGGCAACCTATAAATATCTCCTTTGTCATGATCTAGACAGACGTTTGAGCTAAGGAGCCTACAGAACTTCGAACCGCCTGTATTACAGCAGGTATCATGACGTGGCCTTTAATGAGCTTCTCTCATGGTGTAGATAGATGTTGAATGTCCAAGTAGCCTTGATTAGAAATGCTGTAACAGCATGAACCTCACCTACTCTACGTCCTATTCCGCCAGTCCTCGCTTATTTGAAACACTAGTTGAGGAAGCACCATTCTGGAAATGTTTTGAACAGACTTTGGGATCGATTGCAATACGGAAACCTTTCACTAACATTGCATCATCTCGTAACTATGGACAATTACATCTGGATTGTAATTTGAGATCATCATACGCTCTCAACCTGGACCAGCCCTTTCGAGGGATTGTCCGGTCTTCGGGCTATTCAATTTAAACCAATTATTTTGTCTGATCTTAGGTTCATTTTCTCCCGGTGTCTACCTTGACAAGTCTTTGGACTCTTATATATCCTACCAATCACTAGATGTTCAACCCCCTCTCTAGAACTAGACTTCCGAATGTCTACTTTAGTGAGCCTTCGAACTCTGTATCCTACCAATCACTAACTGCTCAACCCCTCCTTCGTGGGATTCGAGTCGCTAGATGTCCAACCCCTTCTTTGTGGGAGTTGAGAGGTCCTATGGTACTATGTCTGCTTTTTGTTGTACTTTCAAATTAATTCAAGATAATAGAGAAGAGATCTAGAACATCTGACTGATCTAACTTCCTTTAAAAGCATCGGTTGATTCCTAAACATTTTTTAGATTACAATATCTTTCATTTATGGATTCAAAATGCTATATTATTTTCCCCTTATCTTAACTTGAGCCCTACCTAAAATGTCATATCATAATCCGATCCACTGTACAGCAAATGATGTCAGTTGTCTCCAGTAAGCCTTCAACCTCGTAGGAGCATTATCAACGTTCAATCCTAAATTCATATTTATGGAATGTCAAACACATCCTGCTTACAAGAATATCATTGGAATCACACCCTAAAATATTTGCACGTAGTTTACACAGCTTTATCTATTTTAGCACGCATTTTACAGAGCTTTATCCTTGCACACGCCCCTATAGACGTATCATCAACACGTGACATCAATACCTCATTGACTTCGTTTTCTATTGATTATGGTACTTCCAATGTAAATCTTGGGTTCAATCTTGGCAACCTCTCATGCATACATCATAACAAAAACATATCCATCCTTACATACATACATACGTTTGTAAATACATGCATGCATACATTATAAGAATAAGGGGGTGTAACGACATCCTCGATTGAAAGAAAAGCTGATATTCATCCTCGATTGAAAGAAAAGCTGATATTGTCTCTTATGTGATGTTTCTTTAAAAAAGCATCGCATAGATAACGTCAAAAAAAAAAACCAAAAAAATAAATCGAGATCGTTGTATATGCGATACTTCGTGTCGCTTATACAATGCTCATGCCAAATGTTGTTACATGCATCAAAATCTAACGATGCAGACAAACTGCCTGCAATATTTTTGCATCACATAAGTGACGGTCAAAGAATTGAAAAAAAAATTAGCTTTTTTCTAACATAAATTGAGCAAAGGGACCCCAACCGAAGAGCAAAGAGCGACCCCAAGCAAGCGAGTCCTGAGGTAGGTACACACACATACATACACACATATGCATACACACACATGCACATACATACACACATACATACAATTATATACACATATACACACATACATACACATACATCCACACATATACATAGACACATATGCACGCACACATATATCCTAACTTATCCTAACTTGAACCCTACCTATAGTGTCATATCATAATCCGATCCACAGATCCATATTTCCACTATACAACAAATGATGTCACTTATCTCCACTAAGCCTTCAACCTCATAGGAGCATCATCAACATTCAACCCTTAATTCATATATATGGAATGTCAAACACATCTTGCTTACAAGAATATATTTGGAATCACACCCTAAAATATTTGCACGTATTTTACACAGCTTTATCCTATTTTAGCGCGCATTTTACACAGCTTTATCCTTGAACACACATATAGACGTATAGATGTATCACCAGCATGTGACAACACTACCTTGTTGACTTTGTTTCTCTCTCTCCTATCACGATATAATACATAGTTTGCTACTGATTATGGAACTTCGAAGGTAAATTTTGGGTTAAATCGTGGCAACCCCTCAACGTTAACATGTATACATGAACAAAGACAGATATACATACTTACATATATACATACGTTTGTAAATACATACATGTTTACATACACATATGTACATACATACATAGATACATGCATGCATGTATACAGACATATATACGTTAATACATGTTAAAATTTAGTTATAAATGTTCAAAATATTTGTAATTTAAAATTGCTTAATCAAATATTTGAAACTACTTAGTCGGATATTTAGAAAGTTTCATAAATTGGATGTGTGTTAACTTGGATGTTGTTCAACTAGATTCTATTATAATCAGTTATAATTGAATTTTACTGGAATGTCTTGGGACTTAGCAGTTGTATTTGCATACGACGGATTGTTTTGTCTATTTAAAGGGAAGAATGTGTTTATGATGGAGAGGCTATAAGGAGAGAATGGTGCAAGGTCGATGAATTGACTAATGTATGATGCACTTTGATTATTTGATTAATGCATTACAACATAGTGTATTTTGCGATTTTTCATTTTTTTTTGTTTATGTGTTGTTGAACCCCAACACATTGGCAATCCTATCAGTCTTGTCATATATGAACACATACAGGGAGCGAAAAATCAGCCCCAATAAGGTAAAAAGGCTAAAGCTTTGTGAAAAGCTTCAAACATTTCCCGTGGAAGAGCTTTGGTGAATATGTTTGCCACATTATCTTGTGAAGGCACATATACCAAATCAATATCTCTTGCATGAAGCCACTCTGTCACATAGTGATAATGCACCTCAATATGTTTGGTCCATGCATGAAACACTAGATTTCGTGCAACACGCAATGCACTCTGATCACTATCAGTGAGAATAAGCATATCAACACCAATCTCCATGCAAAGATCCATCAATAGGCATCTCAACCATATACATTCCACTGTAGCTGTGAAAACTGTCCTGTACTCAGCTTCACAACTTGATGTTACCACTGTAGGTTGCTTTTTACTCAACCAAGATATGCATGAGTCTCCAAGGAAAAAGCAATTATCACTAGTGGACACACGAGTATCATAACAACCAGCCCAATCAGTATATGTAAACGCATGCAAGCATGACTGAATATATCTTCCAGTAAAGAGACCTAGGCTCAAAGTGCCTTTGAGATATCTAAACACACGTTTCATCGCTTGGCAATGCTTAGTGCCAGGGCTATGCATGAATTAACTCAATTGGGGAACTGCATACTAGATATTTGACCTTGTGTTCTATGCATATATAAGACATCCCACAAATTGGTGATAGAGAGAAAGTGTCAAATGCATCACTGAAATCCTCAATTGAGAACCTAAATCATGTCTTGACTGGTGTGGAAACTCGCTTGCAATCCACAAAGTCAAAATGCTGAAGTAGTTTTTCAACATACTTTGCTTGATGCATAACAATTCCCCCCTCAATGGATACAAGTTGGATGCTAAGATAGTAGCTCAAAAGATGAAGATAAGTGTCATCAAAAGTATGCTGCAAATCAGCCATAAGAATGTCAAGTTTTGCATCACATGACCCAGTCAAGAATATGTCATCAACATAAAGAACAAGCACTGTAAGATCAGCCCCATCTTTGCATATAGAGTGTGATTTCAATTGCACTACATATGAAGCCAAGAGTGTTGATATATTTAGGTAGTGATGTGTGTGAACACACTAGGACCGTTGGGGCAACTTTTTCCCTCTTTAGGAGTTTTTTTTCCCCAGCTTGTATATACGCCTATCGCCCTAATGGGATACTTATCTTTGTACATTCTCTAGTAATACATTCAATATTTTGTGTTGTGCTCCAAGCTTCTTCTTCTTCCTTGTGTTTTTCATATGCTTCCGTAGACGTCCAACTCCAACAATTGGTATCAGAGCAGGTCGTCGCTTCATCTAGGGCACTGTTGACACTTCTCCGCTTGTAGTTCTCAGAAACAAATTTTGGTGAGCATACTCAGCGTGTTTTTGAGATCAAAACAGCTTTGCTATGTGGTATCGGAATCGTGATCTAAGCTCGTTTTGGCCTCCAAATGCACTATCGTAGTGCTTGTGTAGGCTATTTCGTCTTTTTGTGCCAAAGGTATATACCAATTTCTATTCGCTAGTATAAGCATCTCAAAGTCTGCTATAGGTCTAGTGGAATTCATCTGGGTAGTTCTGTTCAACTTTTTGAGATACAATCAATTTTCTGCATCAAGGTATTTTAGTCACCAGCCATGGCTGAAAGCAGTGATGTATTCCGTATGTTGGATGTTGTTGAGGATAAGTTGGATGGTACCAACTACCCATTATGGGCTTATATGATGTGTCATGTGTTGGTTGCAAAAGGACTGTGGAACATTGTGCAGAGTGTCGAAAAACGTCCTATCACACCTGTAGGTACTACAGTTGATGCAAAAGGTGTCAAAGATGATGATATTCTACATATTCCTGTTTGTGTTGCAGTTTCTGCTGCACCTACTGCAGAGGAGATTCACTGGGATGGTAGAGATGCCCAGGCACATGCATTGATAGCTTTGTCTATCAAACATGCCATTATTCCTCACATTCGCTCTTGCAGAACAACTAAGGATGCTTGGGATACACTTACCACATTGTACCAAGCTAGGAATGAGGCTCGTGTTGCTTACCTCAGAAAACAGTTGGAGAATGAGCACATGAATGAAGATGATTCTATGGACAGTTTCCTAACGAAGATCAAAGACTTGAAGGAGTAGTTGATTTTTGCTGATGAGGTTATACCATATAACTCACTTGTGTAGACGGTTTTGAATGGTCTTCCTAATTCATATCAGAGTTTTCTTCTAATCTTCGGTTGATGATGAAAGGAAATCCAAATGCCTTATCATTTGAGGAGTTAGTCTCTGTTTTGTTCAGGAAGATCAATCTAGGCAGAACAGGTCCATTATGCAAGTTGTAGATCAAGATTTCCTGGCTAGTCAAAAGGGCAAAGGAAAATGGAGCTCTTCAAAAGTTGTCTATGTTGACGACATGCTACTCATTGGTCCTATTGAGAAGCATATTGCTAATTTTAAGGCTAATTTGCATGCCTCATTTGAGATGTCTTATTTGGGGCATTTGCATCACTATATGGGCATTCAATTTATGCAAGTTGATGGTGGAATGGCTTTGTGTCAAATGAAATATATTGACACATTACTGCAGCGTTTTGGCCTTGAAGACTATAAGCCTATTGCCACTCCTATGGAGACATGTTTACGATTGAGTCTTCATGATGCTCGAGATGCATTTGATGCTGTTATCTATTAGCAGGCTGTTGGATGCTTGATTTACTTATGCATTACTCGGCCAGATATTCAATTTGCTATCTCACAGATGAGCAGGTTTATGCATTGCCCAGGAGTCAACCATTGGCAAGCCGTTAAGTGCATCTTTCGCTATTTGAGTGGTACTCGGCTACTTGGGTTGTTTTATCCCAAGGGGGGATCACTACCAGCAGATTTGCATGCTTTTTCTGACTCTAATTGGGCTGGTTGCTATGACACTCGTGTGTACACTAGTGGCTTTTGCTTCATGTTTGGTAGCTCATGTATATCTTGGTTGGGCAAGAAGCATCCTACTGTGGCCACTTCTAGTTGTGAGGCTGAGTATAGGGCAGCTTTCACAGCGACTGTTGAGTGTGTGTGGCTCAGACGCCTCATGGTTGATTTGGGTGTTGGTCAGACTTCTGCCACCACCATCTTCAGTGACAGTCAAAGCGCATTGGGGGTCCACTCTCGACTCTGGATTCTAGAGATCTAATATAAGAATTCCCAAATTCCCAGTACAACTGTCAACAGTTAACTACTGATGGTAGTAGGTGCTAACTATACATTAAATTTAGGTGGTGGGATCAAAATATTAACTTAACAAATTTAGAATGAATCTCGAGTCTCGACTATGCCAGACGCTTAGGGGCTAGCACCATATGGCATAATATTAAATACACCTTGTCAAACCTGCATATATACTTACCTACACATAAGGCTTTTTTTACACTTAACCTTTATAAAATAAAAAATTAAAACAAAAGAAGAGAATTCAATTGCCTAGTAAACTACGCAGAAAGTGCCCTTTACACCGCCGAGAATCAAAATCAACACTCGAGTTCTTCAAGCTTGCTTCGGATTGTGTATAGTACATATATTATCGATCATAAGTTTTAGGATGCTTCATGTTATATTGAATCATGATGATCTTTCAAGCCATAAATCAAGAGAGAGATGTCCATTCACGATTTTAACTATTTATCTAAGATAATTATTTTAGCTATTTATCTAAGATAATGATCATTTATTAGATATGCCTTTAAAAAACCGACATTTTTATTTCTTTGCCTTTAGAAAACAGGAAGAGACTACCCTTTGCCTTTTGAGACCGACTGATATGTAAAAATCCCGGGTGAAATATAAAATATTAGGTATTTTGATTGGTTCATAATAAGGTTTTTTGTGAGCCCTGGTACATACAATATATAGCCAGGCTAAATACCTTGGCATTAAAGGACAAGTCAAAAAGCTAGGTATGAAGATAAACTTCGCAGAGAGGTCTGACAAAAGGTTCTGACAATTTGGTATCTGACATAAAGTAATTCCTGACATAGAATGGAGACAAAAGTAGTTTCACTAATGTATGATGCATTCTGAATATCTGATTAATGTATTATAGCATAGTGTACGCACTCTGTCAGAATTTCTGTGTATGTGTGGTTGAACCCCAACCAACAATAAATATGTGTACACACACATATATATAGATCTACATGATATAATGAATAAAGAATATATACTCATACATGATACACGTGTCATATACACTTTACATAAACTTATATTTATGCATCTAACTTTATAGTATGTATGCACGTATGCATAGTTCGTACCTACCTCTCTACCTAATCTTATAAAAATAAATGTAATAATATATATAAGTATACTTAACACATGTATCGTATGCGTTATGGATCTATAAGTACATTTTCTATAAAATTCAAAACTTTTGCGATATTTAATAGAAATAGAATTGTGCAAGTATTTCGGGATTTTTTAGCTAATACACATTAACAGTAAAGACAAACGGAAAATAAGAGCTTACATTCTTTCTCTAAGTTGAAGAATCACAAAAAACCTGATCTTTCCTCGAGCTCCCAACAAATAATATGCCTTTCACTCAAGTAGAACGAATAGAGAATGAAAAGAACGAAAAGACAACAAACTTGGTTGATTCCAATGATCTCTTGTTTACTATCATTTGGATTTCTAAATCCCGATTCATATATATGTAGATATACATGTACACGTATGAATTTCATCATATATTAGGAATTGATGGAGTTTCTAGAGAGGGGTAATGGAATCCATTTATCAGTAGTATGGATCTTCAAATAATAGGCAGGTAGCCGCAAATTTATCCCAAACAAAAGTGCAAGATTAAAGGCAAGCTATTGAAGCGCATCTGCAAGAACAACCAAGAACAACCAAGAACAACCATAAATATCCACTAAGATTATCAGGATTATTGGAATTTTATCATGGAAAAAAAATATAACATGTTGAAGCTTCGATTCACCCATCAGAGTTTGTCCATCGTTACTGTATAGAAGAGAAACGATTCTATGGTGACGGGGATGAGTTCAAACTTGTCAGTAACCCATTCAGATCCAAAATGATAAATTGGAAGTCCATCTAAATGAGTTACTATTGTAATAGATTCATGCAGAAACGACAAAAGAAATTCATTGATGGGGCGCTGCTATTACCGTAAAGGTATTAGGGCTAAAGTTTCCCGGTTAGGTATAGGTTAGAAATTACGTACTTACTCTTTATTTAGTATTTTCAAAAAATCCTATAAATTTTTGTTTTTATTGAATCCCAGTTTTTTTTCCGATTATTGATTTAGCCTTTTTGAACGGAACCAAGAAAGCTTACACTATGGAGAGAAAAAGACATTGATTGAATCAACAAGTAAAATTGGAAAAAAGCCCATTTCTCCGCAGGATCCAACTTACAGATTTTGTGACCCAATAAATTATTTTGCCAGAATTTCAGTAAATATTCCAAAATATTGCATCTTTCTTGTGGGTAAGGTTGATAAACAATCTTGTTGCTCAATAAATCATAATTGGATTTTGATTTCGATCCATACTTGTAGAAAAATTCATATTTGAGGGAGGTCTCAAATTATAATCTCATAGTGGTGAATTATATTGTCATACAAGATCCAATCAAATTCATTACGCATATTATGGATCTCGCATCCAACCTAACCAATTTAACGAGAATAAAGTAGTTTCCATGCTTCAAAAATTTCCTTAATAGTACCAAAACTAGACAGATTCTTTGGAAGAGAAATATAATTGAAAGAAACTTAGAATTTCAAGATCATGGCATCCGTGAACAATCATAAAGAACTATAAAAAACATGATGCCTCTTGGAGTTCGAAGGGAGACATACCTCAAATTGAATCGTCATTTCGACTATCTAGACAAATTTATCAAGTAGACATAAAAAACAATACATTTTCAAGATATCTCCATTGACAAAGCACTTAGTATTCCAAAGAAGCTACTGCACTGGGTGGAAAATGGAGTGCTATCTCCCTATCTCTTGCAGGATTGGATCTTTGAGTGGAAGAACAAGAAGTTAGCCAAGGCCTTGTGGAAAGGGGAATCTAGAGGAACCGACCTATAGTGCCAGCAGCAGGAGGCAGAATACCCTTTGCAACTAGGCCAAAGCAGTGGCAACGAACCCCCACCAAAATTAGCTTTAGCCATAGTTCCCTTCACCCGAATCAATGTCATGGAAGCAGTTGATCATATGATGGCATGCCGAAATTCACTCCCAAGACTAAATTACACACACTTTTATGGTAGAACCGATGAAGATCTAGATGTGCATGTTTGTACATTCGAAAACCAATATGTTAGCAATCACTAGGACCTAATAGATGATGACCATAAATCGCAGGTGTTCCAAGCGACTCTGGCAGGAGATGCAGTTAAGTGGCTTATAGAGTATCCTGCAGATCATTTCTCAACTTATGACGCATTAAAAGAAGCTTTTTTAGAGTGCTTCCGAATGGCCAAAAGCATTTTGGAACTATATGCTACTCTATAATACATGATGCAAAAAGGAACAGTAGAATAATATGCCTCATACTTAAGATCTATGATGCGGCAGTTTCCTATAGATAAGTGTCCTTAAGATGAAATGCTGTGAGATTTTTTTTTTGATGGAATCCAACCTGTTATTGAAGAAAAGATGTACATGTATACAGTGGAGAAAACCAGAACTCTAGATTAGATAATTGATCTTACAGCATGTGTAGACTAGAAAATACAACTCACTAATTTGGGATCAGAGAAGATTAGACCAGTTTTGAAGAAAAGTTCTACTCTGGTACAACAATTATATTGCCAACACTGTCAGAATGCATGTCACATAATTGTTGATTGTTCCTTGAATAAGGTATATTGTGCAATTAGCAATACAAGTAATGACAGTATCGAAGAATGCAGGTTTAATGCAAAGAACACATTAGTAGCTTTTGCACAAGTAGATGATTCTTCATGGAAAGGAAATCCGATGGGATACAAGCCACCACTCGACTCCGGACAATCACACGACAACCAATATGTTAGAGTATCTAGACCATCACAATACTTAGGCCCACAACAATTTTCAGAACAACGATGAGGGTTTCATCAGAATTTTCAAGAATTTGGCAGAGATAGGAGGTTTAGACAATTGGGACTAAGCAACTCAGGGAATCAACCGATACAATGTCAGTTTTGTTTGCAATATGGACATCAAAGATGGGAATGTGAAGAAGCTAGAGAATATGATTAGCAAAAACAGGAGGCTAAGCTTAAGGCACCTATGGTTAATGTGGTGACCTTAGAATATTTGGAACCCTCAGCATCAATGGTCACTAGGTCGCAACATGAATATCAAAGTGGACAGGTATCAGATCATCCACTATGAGTGCAGCAGAAGCAATGATTAAAAAAAAGCAGTATAGTGGGCCCAAGAGTACCCATCGTATTATGTGGATCCTAAGCTGATTCCTATGGAATCTTACAACAAAGAACGATACAATAAACTCGATAATAAAACTGTTAAACCACTTAGGAGATTAATGAAACAAGAAAACAAAAGGAGAATTTCAGAGATCCAGTTGAATCTCCAATTTTGGAAGTCCAGCAACCATCGCCTCATGATCAAGAGCCTACAATCTAATTTCAAAACTAGAAGTCCAGGTAAGAATAGAAGCAGAAGGATTTTGATCCCAGAGCATTTGTGGAAGGTACGTCTTGTGAGTTATCAAAAGATTCACATATTAAACTATCACTCAAATCCATACTAGAGCTCATTCTAGTTTTTTGGAAGAAATTATGAAAGCACTTACAAGAAAGATATTCGACATCTTTGAGTCAGGAACCTTCAATGTCTATGGTTAAACATGCCTCCGATAGAATAGTGGACTATGCAGTTCCCACAAATATAGTCTAGTATAAAAATAAATCCATTCCCAAGGTCTCGATCGATGGCAGATCAAGTATTAACATCGACTCCACAATACATGCAAACAGATGGGTTGAAAAAGTATTGAACCAACCCCATTTTTTGTCTGGATGGCAGACCAATCATGAGTACAACCTGTAGGGTTGATTAAAGATAACCCGATTAGAATTTCTTCAGTGATGTTTAATATTACATTTGTAGTACTAGAACTCAAAGGGAAGAATCTAGATTATAAGGGACAACCCTGGCTATAGAATGCTAAAGTTCGACAAAACTGGGACGAGAAGACTATCACCTTCCGAAAAGGACATGTGAAATTTTGAGTCCTTTTAGAAGAGGAGAAATACTATCTTCCATAGACCCATATTGGTGAAACCTCCTCACATGCTGGACGACCTAGAGGAAGATGAAGAACAACAGTTTCTCGAGGCCAATAGAGATCTATAATCTTTTAGGGTTGTGGATATAAATGCAGTTCTCAACCGAGACTATGATAATAGGGTAGCCACTGTTTGCACCGAGCCTATGGAAACATGAGAAGGGGATATGGCAAATATAGTAATGAAAGATCCCATGGAGCTGGAAAAAATTTAGGTTGAAAAGGATTCATTAGAAGTTGTGAAGCTCGATAGTGTAGAAGACCCAAGGCTATACAAATCTACTCGGAGCTTGTTTTGGAATTTTGGATGGTGCTGATTGCTCTTCTACAATAGTACAAAGATGTGTTTGCATGGACATATGCTGATATGAAAGGCCTTGATCCAAAGTTATATCATCACAAAATTGTGCTTAAACTAGACACTACCCTAGTTATGCAGCATTGATACAAGATAGACCCCAACTTTGCGGAGTAGGTGAAGCACACAGTGGATAGATTAATCAAAGTTGGATATATTGTACCCATAGAGAATCCAGAATGGGTGTCTCCAATTATTATTGTACCTAAGAAGAACAAGCAATTACAAATTCTTGTGCATTACAAAAAATTGAATGCCTTCACAATACTGGACCCTTTTCCAATGCCGTTTTTGGACAATATGCTCGATGAGGTAGCAGGTCGTGAAATGTATTCTTTCCTTGATGGGTTTAGTGGTTAAAACCAAGTAAGAATGGTGGAGGAAGATATACATAAGTAGCATTCATTACAAACTACGGAGTCTTCTCCTGTACTGTCATGTGGTTTGGGTTGCCGAATGTGCCTTCACTCCATAACTTACATCTTTTATGAAAATTTTCTTAGATGACTTCTCAATTTTTGGCAAGATGGCCATGCATCTCGAGCACTTACATGCATGCTTTGATTCCTGCAGAAAGGTACATCTCTGCCTTAATCCTAACAAATCCACCTTTGTCCAATAGCTCCCCCTCAAGCTAAAGTACACTTGAGTCTTCATTCTTTAATAGGTTGAATACCTACATTGATTTAAATCTGCGAAACTTTATTCCATCAAGTGCCTTTGTCATCATATCTACTACTTGCTTTTCAGTTGGAACAAAAGAAATGTCAATCTCCTTTCCCATGAGCTTCTCTGTTATGAAGTGCGTTGTGTTTTATTCTTTTATGGAAAATAAGGTTTGCTGCTAGATGCATGGAACTTACATTATCTCCAAATATATGAGGTTTGGAGTTCACAAGTCCGAAATCTATATACAATGCTTTTAACCACATTGCCTCTTACATATTCCATCAAGTGCCTTTGTCATCATATCTACTACTTGCTTTTCAGTTGGAACAAAAGAAATGTCAATCTCCTTTCCCATGAGCTTCTCTGTTATGAAGTGCGTTGTGTTTTATTCTTTTATGGAAAATAAGGTTTGCTGCTAGATGCATGGAACTTACATTATCTCCAAATATATGAGGTTTGGAGTTCACAAGTCCGAAATCTATATACAATGCTTTTAACCACATTGCCTCGTGAGTTGCTATGGTCAAACCTCTATACTGTGCTTCAGTTCAAGATAAAGCAACTGTTGGTTGCTTCTTGGAAATCCATGACACGAGCTTTGAACCCGCAAATGTAAGTAACTAAAGGTACTTCTTGTATCATCCTTAGCTCCTGCCAAATCAACCTCTAAATAGATTTTGATATCCAAATTTGAAGAGTAAGGATAGAACATACCATCATTGATTGTACCTTTGAGGTACTTAAGTACGCTCTTGCCTCCATCCATGTGTGATCTTCTTGGTTAGTGCATGAATTGGCTTAGCACTCCTACACTATATAAGATGTCTACCCTTGTATGAATAGCATATATTGTGCATCCTACCAAGATTTGATACTCTTTAATGTATTTAATTTTCTCACCTTCATAAGCACTAAGTTTATGATTAATCTCCAAAGCTGTACCTATAGGTTTCGTGTTCTCCATTTTGATCCTAAGAAGTAGATCCTGAATGTATCTTCTCTGAGTCAAATACATTCCTTCATCTCTGTATATGACCTGTGTACCTTTGAAGAATGTGAGCTCACCTAAATCATTGATTTTGAACTCCTCTTGCATGTGTCTCTTGATCCTCTAAATGCCATTCACATCATCACCTATCAAGAATATGTCATCTATATATACACATAGATAGATAACCTCAATGTGATCCCTTTTGTTAAATAGAGATGGATCTGAGTTGCTAGGTCAGAACCCTTGATGCTGAAGGTATGTAATCAATCTATAGTTCTAAGCTCTAGGAGCTTATTTCAATCCATATAGTGCTTTCTTAAATCTGAAAACATAAGATGCATGATTAGTGTTTTCAAAACCTAGAGGTTGTGACATGTATACCTCTTCATTTATCCAACCATTTACAAAAGCATTTTTTACATCAAGTTGGAGGAGCCTCCATTTTCTTGCAAAAGTTACACTTATCAATGTTTTGATTGTAGTCATCTTTGCAACTGGTGAGAATCTTTCCTCATAGTCTATACCATGAGCATCCTTTGGCAATTAATCTTGCCTTGTACCTAAAAATTGATCCATCTAAATTTCTTTTGTGTTTATATACCCATCTATTACCAATTACCTTTTGATTGGGTGACATTGGAACTGAATCCCAAGTTTCCATCTCCATGTATTTCTTCTTTTATGGCCTTTTCCCAATTAGCTTTTCCCTTTGGCTCTTCATAGGTTGAGGCTTCTTCTAAAATTGAGTCTTTTGCCAAGTAGATTGAATTCTTTGTAACAAAAATGGAATCATATCCATACCTTTCTAGTTCTATCTTCTCCCTTCTCAATCATATAGGAGCTTGCTTAGTGCATTCTCCACACTCTTCCATCTTTGCTTTGCCTCTTGACTTCCATAATTTGTAATCCTTTTCCCTTTCATCTTAGTCATCATCTATATCACTTCTTGGATCATCCTTGCTTCCTAATTGATGAAAATCAGAATCAAGATCATATGGTAGAGTTACCTTTTGTTTGTCTTCATCATACCAAGGCCTGTGTTCTTCAAACACAACATCCCTACTTGTAGTGAATTTCTTGGTTGAAGGATTATAGAACCTATAACCCATATGAGTTGAGTCATACCAAATAAACACTAACCTTTTTGCATTTTCATCTAGCTTACCTCTTATATGGGATGGTACATGAACATAAGCTAAACAACTAGACACCTTGCAACATCGAAGACTAGGTTTTCTTCCATGCCATGCTTCATTAGGAGTCATACCTTGAAGTGATTTGGATGGTAGTCTATTGGCAAGGTACACAATAGTTGAAATAGCCTCTACCCATAGATAATGTGCCAAACTCTTCTCTTCAAGCCTATTGAGGAGGGTACTTGGTATTCACTTCCCTTTTGATACCTTTATCCTACAAGAACTCATCAAACTCTTTGGAGAAGTATTCTCCCCCTCCATTAGATATACATTTCTTGAGTGATCTACCTGTATGATTCTCCACATGTGCTTGATACTTTTTGAAGCAATCAAACACTTCATTCTTACTTGGATAAAGTACAGAATAGTCCATCTACTATGGTCATTAATAAATGAGACATTATACCTTGATGCTGCTAATGAAGGTTCTTGACTTGGCCCCCATACATCTATATGTACTAAGTCCAATAAGTTGTTTTGGATGTAGCCTTTGTGGTTGAATGGTTGTCTTTGTGCCTTCCCAATCTAACATGCATCAAATCTGTTTATCATGTGTTTCTTTGATATGTTTGGCAGCCCTAGAAAACTTTGATCCTTGCACATATCCTTCAAGGTTCTTTCATTTACATGCGCAAGTCTCTTATGCCACACTTCAAGCTCACTTAGGGTTTGAAACCCAAAAAAGAATAGAGCTATGTTCTTGGTTTCTCCTACTTCAAAAGTAAAGAGCCTACCATGCTTCTCACTTCTGGCTATCTTCTTGAAGCTTTGACATGGATCTTCCACAAAAGCTCCATGTTGGGTGAACCTAAGTTGCAAGCCTTTTTCAACTATTTGGCCTAAACTTATTAGCTTTTTAATGATAGTGGGTACAATGAGAACCTTACTCAGAATTTTTGTCCTACCATCAGAAGTTTTGATATTACCAATGTTCTCCAAATTGTGCCTAATATCATCCAATGTTTCTACTTCATGTCTATGCTTTGGACTTTCCAAGTCATATAGAAGAGTAATGTTTCCTACAACATGATTTGAACATCCTCAGTTTGTGTACAACAAATGATCATCTTCTTTACCTTCCTTATGGATTAGATTCATCAAAAGCAATGAGTCTTCATGTTGTTGATATAATTGTTGTAGTCCCTTCTGTTATAGCCTCTATTGTTATTGTTGAAGTTGTGTCCTAGCTATTCGTTTATTGTTGCCATGTCCACCTCTTCCGCTTCCTTTCTAAGTCCCATTGAACCAACAATCTCGAGTGAAGTGGTTGGTCTTATCACAAATGACATAAGGTTGAACACTTTTACCTTTGGCTTTGTCATGCTTTGGCCCTTTCTTCTTCCCTTTCCACTTGCTCTTTCCTATAAAGTTGGCTTGGTAAGTCTCCTCTTCATCTTCTTATTTCTTCTTTCCTTTCAGCTTCTTGTCCTTCTTATCTACATATGGAGCACTAGCTAAATTAATATGATAGAATTCACCTTCCTTTATGCTATTGTTGCCCTGTTGATTGAAGAGTTTTCCAAAAAAGATGTTGAAGACTGGAGTTTGTACATCCATGATGAGATCATAAGATGTGGTGAAAGACTACCATTGCTTGTCACTTATAATTCCATTTAGAATGTTCTTCATGATAGCCTCTTCTTCAATCAACTCTCCAATGGATACTAACTGATCATCAACCTCCTTGATCTTTGTATCAAACTCTGTGATGGTTTTTTTAGATGTATTCTTCATCTGTTTGAACTTGTTCCAAAGGTGGTTCTTCCTTGCCTTTGTGCTAGTAGAAAAGAAAGTCTCTAGGGTATCTGAAGTCTCTTGAGATGTCTTGCATTCTCTAATATATGGTATTAGAAAATCATTATAGATTCTAATATGTATGACCTTTCTTGAGCATCCCTTGCACACCAAAGTGTGAGCTTATCTGTCTCCTCTTGTGTAGGTCCTCCTTTGGATCTTAGAGTAGGCATAGCTTCATCACTTGCTATAATTCCATAAAGATTCTACCTTACAAATAGGCCTCCATTCTAATTTGCCAAGATGCATAGTTGTGTATATCAAGCTTCTCAATCATTGAGGGAAATCAATCACCCATCTTGATCTAGCTCTGATACCACTAAGAGAACATGGAGAAGCTTGTGGGAGGTAGAAAAGTGAGTTGCAAAGTGATAAAGTTTGGTCTTGCCACCCAAAAAAAGGCTAGCCCTTGGGCTTGTGGAGACTCAAATAGAACTTATAGGCATATGATAAGTACAATAAAATCCATTATGTACTTTGGAGCATCAAGGAGAAAGAGTCGATACAAAACAGATAGGTTTGCACATTGACTACCTCAAAACACTTCTTATCTTTGGATGAAACAATCAGCTTCAAATGCTCATAGCAACCAACATGATTACAATTCAAAAGTTTCCTTTTAGAAGAATGATATACATAATTGTTAGTGTATAAAATGCACAAGAGTACACTTAATAAGCAAAATATGATTTTGGAATGAACTTTACACTCAACAATGGTACCTCGTATGTTTTAGGGGTACACAAAGATAGACATTGAGATAGAAAAACTAGAATTTCTCTAGATCTACCCATCCAAATTCTTTGGAAATTTATACACATAAACTAGACACTAATATCTTTCCAATGAATGGTGATGCATCCAATTTCAAGCGAGAGAGAGAGAGAGAGAGAGAGAGAGAGAGAGAGAGAGAGAGAGAGAGAGAGAGAGAGAGAGAGAGAGAGAGAGAGAGAGAGAGAGAGAGAGAGAGAGAGAGAGAGAGAGAGAGAGAGAGAGAGAGAGAGAGAGAGAGAGAGAGAGAGAGAGAGAGAGAGAGAGAGAGAGAGAGGGAGAGGGAGGGAGAGGGAGGGAGAGGGAGGGAGGGAGGGAGGGAGGGAGAGGGAGAGGGAGAGGGAGAGGGAGAGGGAGAGGGAGAGGGAGAGGGAGAGGGAGAGGGAGAGGGAGAGGGAGAGGGAGAGGGAGAGGGAGAGGGAGAGGGAGAGGGAGAGGGAGAGAGAGAGAGAGAGAGAGAGAGAGAGAGAGAGAGAGAGAGAGAGAGAGAGAGAGAGAGAGAGAGAGAGAGAGAGAGAGAGAGAGAGAGAGAGAGAGAGCAGTAGCCTTTTCAAGTTCACTGTTGTTGAAGAAGATGATGCAAAGAAATGAAGGAGCAAGACAATGATGACGAAAAGTGTATGTATATTGCTTCATGTAATATACAAGTGGTTTGAAGTCTTTATGTAGAGTCTTGAATTGCTCCAAGTTAAGAACCATAAATGATCCATGTTGTTCTAAGTTGTAAGGGCCCCATTACGAGGAGAAGCCATTGTGAGAGCCTAAAAACTTGTGGAACCCTAGCTTCCAATTTAGATGAGGTTTATGTATGAGTGTTTATAGTAATAGATGATCTTTGTGATCCTCGCCATTAAGTTAGGTAGGGCATAAAGTTTGGGGCCATCGGGTTTCAATTCAAGGTGAAAATAAAGGCCTTTTGAAGCAATGTGGTTTTCCCATAGAAACTTGATGGGGGGAGTGTAGATAGGGGCTTGGCCCCTTTTGCTTTTTTGTGCAGGCCTATCCCCCTAGCCCATAGGGCTGAGACAGTAGGTCTTTTGGCTATGGAGATATTGTTTGATTGTATATTGTTAGGAGTGATGGCAAATTGCAGAGATGAGAGGGTCTTCGTAGACTTCCTAAGATTCCAATCAATGTAATAATATGAGAATAGTCCTTGTAGCATTTATCTAAAATTTTTTGATTCAAGACAGACACCTTTCAAAAATTACACATGTAGAGAAAACCTTCAATTTATTGAAGAAGGATCTGAAAAATTACTTAGATCTCACTTCTTGCTAGGAATTGAGTAAACTCATTTTTGACAGCTTCAAATAGGAAGGAAACTGAGCTTACATAATTTATTTCATGAATTTATTGTGACTGTACAATGAGGTATATATTGAAGAATTCACAAGTGTGATCTGGACCTTTTAGGAAGGAGACGATGGAGATACACAATCATAGAGATATGATCATATCTCAACATACAAAGATCCAATGGCTAAACTATTTTGTAAAAACAGTTAAAGGAGTGTCACCTTTATGATCTAATCAACAGATAATTTATTATGACCATATCTTCACTTCAATAGATTCGGGAAGTTCGCAGACTTGAGCTATGCACAATAGTAGTAAACAATAGATAGAGATATTGATAAAGATTTCATGTATATGTATTGAGAAGTACATGGAGGTGTCAGAGGGCACCAAGAGTCGAATCATTATCAAAAGGCCTATTATAATCCCCCCCCCCCCCCCCCCCCCTTTGAAGAACTCTATCCTCAGAGTTGGAAAGTAGGATAGTGTGCTAGTAAATAATCTAGGTTCACCCAATTTGAATCTTCAACTAGATATGTGTGCCATTTCACCAAAATCTCTACTATAGATCTATTTCTAAGTGATCTTTCCCTCCTATCTAATACGATTTCACATCAAAGCTCAGTATAGCCATCATCTTTTAGTTTATAGTTGTCCTACAAAACATGATCAACATTAGGTTCATATTTTTTAAGTAAGTTAACATGAAATATAGGATGC
This sequence comes from Ceratopteris richardii, assembly GCA_020310875.1. Classification (NCBI taxonomy): domain Eukaryota; kingdom Viridiplantae; phylum Streptophyta; class Polypodiopsida; order Polypodiales; family Pteridaceae; genus Ceratopteris; species Ceratopteris richardii. Next base: position 164,158,507 of record CM035426.1, on the reverse strand, counting down.
ACATTTAAATGCTCAGGTAATTTCAACAAATTAACAAGACATCCAAGACTTTTTAAACTTTAAAAGGACCTCTGTATCTAGAGAAGTTGCCATCCTTTCCTAGCAATAAATTATATCTATGAGGATTGACTTTAAGAAATCCCATGTCATCTGTTTCAAGTTCAAGTGGTTTTCTCTTCAAATAATGGAATTTCGTTTGTCTTTTTTGAGTTTCTTTTACATGTTGCTTAATTTTTCCAAGTTCTTCAGCAATCTTCTCAAGCATTTCTTTAGATACTTCTACGCTATTTCAAAAACAAAGGTGGATTCAAACAATTATAACCATACATAACCTCAAATGGAGTCATTTTTATAGATGCATGCCATGCACTATTGTATACAAACTCGACTAAGGGTAAATACTCACTCCATTATCTTGCTTTTCATTCACATACATATGCACTATATCATCAAGTACCTGATTAACCCTCTCTGTTTCCCCATTAGTTTGTGGATGGAAACCTGTACTCATACAAAGTTGAGTTCCACTTGTTTTAAATGTTGCTCTCCAAAACGTTTGATAAGAATCTAGATTCTCTATAAGAAATTATGTTTTTAGGAATTCCATGCATTCAAGGCATTCTTTTAAACTCAAATTTTACATTTCAGCACTTTAAACATTCACTTACAAATTTTCTAATATCCCGCTTTATACATGGTAGAAAATAAGAATACTTCGTTTTAACTTAGGTTGTTGAATAAATTGGATGTGAAAAAAGGGTGCATCATGATAACCATGTAGTATTTGAACTTTCAATAGAGACTTAGAAGATATGCATCATCGACTGTTACAATACAAAGAGCCATTCTACAAATGAAATCTATCTTGATACATCGATCCTCTATTTGCATGCAAAATAATCAATATAGGTGCATAAAAAGAGTCATGTTTGAGTTCTTCTTGAATTCAATTGAGAAAACCAGAATTTATTATAGAAAAGAGATTACATAAAGGTCTATCACTCAATGCAACAACAACCTTATTTTTCTTACCTACCAAATATTGAAGGTCAAAATCATACCCGCTTAGTAATTCAAACCAATGCTTTTGCCTATTGCTAAGAAATGGTTGTGTGAAAATGTATTTTAGAATCTAATGATCTCTTTTGAATTCAAACTTAACTCCTAATAGTAGATGTAGTGAATGCTTAAGTGCATGTACAACAACAAGCATTTCTAGATCATGAGTAGGATAATTAAGTTCATGTTTTCTTAATTATCTGGATGCATATGAAACCACCCTACCATCCTCTGAAAGAAAACATCTCATCTCGCTACCACTTCCATCACATGCAACCACAAAAGGCTTTCCCACTTCTAATATTTTCAAAACAAAATTTTCAATGTCTTTTTGTTCCAACGATTCAAATGATTTTTGACATTCCTCACTCCACACAATCCTACATTCTTTCTACTCAAATCTTTGAGGGGATTATCTATCTTAGAGAAATCCTTAATATGTATTCTTTCATATTGCACCAATCCAAAAAAAAAATTCTAACTGTTGATGTTGACGCGACAAGAAGCTTGACAAACTAAGCTGCGGAATTTTGCCGTGTCACAACAAGAACTAGGCTAAAGTGATATTAGAACACCTCTATATAATCATCAGTAGCTTAGCAACCTTCTGAAACTGAAAACTTTATAATTGTATTTAGTGAAAACTAAAAATTCACTTTACAGAAAGCTTTGCGTTTCCTTCAAGCTTTAATTCTGAACTGATTTACTTCAACTTTACACTACTGTGTTTGCTTATAGTTAAATAATCTTTCTGTTACTTAACTGTGCAAAAATTGTGTTTTGAACTCACCGAAATATTACCGGAACTTCACCGGACTGTTACCTGACTGTCACCGTAATCTTACCGAAATCTTACCGGAATCAAGTGCAAATCTGTTTGTAATTACTTCAAGTGATTGTTGATGAAGTAAGGAAGTAATAGCTGAGCTTCCTTCACTAAATTAACTGTAACTGAAGTTTGATAAAAAACTTCATCAGTTCTTTACGGTCAGACTTAGTACTGTGTGTATATGTCCGTTTCACATAAATCTTTTGATCAACGTATAGTTGAGACTACTAGCTTCAAGATGAGCTATCTCTCATGAAAAACGTTACACTATGTTGCGAGATCTAACTTGTAGATGTACTGGAGAAATGTTTACTGAGAAAACTCTAACTGTTAACTAACTTTCACAGTAACATGAAATCACTCAGATTTCTTCACATACGATGAATGCGCTCAAACTTCCACATGAACATGTGTTTTCTATTAGAGAAGATGTGTACAAAATAGCTTGGCCTCACTTTGCTCATAGCTATGGAAAACTCTCCTACTCTGAGTAGTTATTCCTTACCATCTCTCTCAGATGAACACCCGACAGTTCAGGTTCTATTATTCATCTACATACGCAATCTCTGACGTCTTCTATCTCACTATCCTCAGTTTCTATATATGCACTTATGTACTCTCGCATTCCTTTCTATTTTAGTTCTATATACTCTCTTATATACATTTTGATCCGAGATTCAAACTCATAATTTTGGAAGTTTCTATGAACTATATTACAATCGTGAATTTGTCCCTTCACTAAGGCTTAATTTTTTGAATGCTTTGTTTCTGCTTCTCTTGTCTTTCTTCGTCTTTATGTCTGTCTGTATGTCAAATTTGTGAGTGATTCTTCAATAGCTCCCCCTCAATCACTAATTTGCATTCTCTGATCTTTCATATATTCTTCTTTTCTTTTATACCTGCCATTTCTTTGAATCTTCTTGTCTTTACTCCATCCAAGCTCTTTGTTAGAATATTTGCTATCTGATCTTTTGTAGGAGTGAATACTATTTCAATCTCCTTCTCCATTACCTTTTCCCTTAGGAAATGATATTGAATTTCTATGTGCTTTGTTCTTGCATGAAATACTGGATTTGCTGCAAGATACAACGAACTCATATTATCTCCATGTATGATAGGTATACCTTGATCAATACCCATGCTTTTGAACAAGGTCTGCATCCATATCACTTCTTTCGTTGCTTCCACAAGTCCTTTATATTCTACTTCTGTTGACGATAAAGCCACTGTGCGTTGCTTCTTTGAACACCAGATTACAAGCTTATCTCCTAGGTATATCATATACCGATGTGTCGATCTTCTGTCATCTTGACTTCCTGCCCAGTCAGAGTCACTGTATGCTCTCATCTTTATATATGATGTAAAAAGATAATATAATCCTTCTTTTATAGTTCTTTTGATATATCTAAGAACTCTTTGTCCTACAATCCAATGTTGATCCTTCGGACAATGCATGAACTGTGAGAGAACTCCCACTGCATAACTGAGATCCGGTCTTGTTAGCATAGCATAAATTAAGCTTCCCACTAATGACTGATACTTTGTCATATCTTTAAACTCTGCAGCATCATATTTGCTGAGTTTATGATTTACTTCAAGCGGTGTTGAAGCTTCTCTGCAATTCTCCATGTTAAACTTCTTCAGTAAGTTTAAAAGATACCTTTCTTGTGAAACATATACACCATGATCTGTATATGTAACTTCCATTCCAAGAAAGTATGATAACTTTCCTAGATCACTGATCTTGAATTCTTTGTCAAGCAATCTCTTTACCTCCTTGATTCCTTCATCTAAGGTACCTGTGATTATAATGTCATCTACATAAATACAAATGTAGATCATACCTTCATCTGTTGTCTTAATGAGTAGACTTGCATCAGCCTTGAGCTTTGGTATCCAAGATCATTGAGATACTTCACAAGTCTGTAATTCCAAGCTCTTGGAGCTTGCTTCAATCCATAGAGAGCTCTTCTTAATATGCAAACATGGTTTGGATAACTGGAACTTACAAACCCTTCAGGTTGTTCCATGTAGACTTCATCTGATATATATCCATTCAGAAATGCATTCTTTATATCCAGCTGACTTAGCTTCCATCCTTTTGATGCTGCTATAGCAATCAATGTCCTTATGGTTGACATCTTTGCCACCAGACTAAACGTCTCATCATAATCTATGCCATGCATCTGAGCATAGCCTTTGACCACCAGTCTAGCTTTGTATCTGGCTATCCTTCCATATGCAAGTTTCTTAACTTTGTAAACCCATTTATTTCCAATCACTTTCTTATCATTTGGTTTTGGAACAAGTTCCCAAGTCTTGTTCTCTTCAAGAGCATTGAACTCCTCTTTCATTGCTTCTTCCCATTGTTTCTTACCTTTTGCTTCACTGTAATTCTGAGGTCCTTCATCTTCCTTTACTAAGTAAGCATAATTTTTCTGAGTCAAATAAGAAGTGTCATAGGAATACCTTGTTGGTTGTTTCCTTACTCTGTTTGACCTTCTTAGCTCATATTCTTCATGTGTATCTGAATACACATCTTCATCAAATCTTGGTCCATCTTTGTTTCTCATACCTAATCCAATCCTGGACGTACTTGCCTGCATATGATCTTCATCTCCATTTACTGCATATGTGATTTACCTTTTTCTTTCTTTCTTATCTCTTCTTCACGTGTTTCAAACTATGCTCTTTATCTGTATACCAACTCTTCCTTCATCAAATGTCACATCTCTGGAAACAATAAACTGTTTGGTTGAAGGACTCCATAACCTATAACCCATCTACTTTTCATCATATCCGATGAACACGTATTTTTCAGCTTTTGGTTCAAGCTTATGTCTCAGTTGTGATGGTACATAAGCATAAGCAACTGATCCAAACACTTTACAATGATAAAGTGTTGGTTTCTTGCCCCACCAAGCTTCATAAGGGGTCATTCCATTTAAAGCTGTACATGGTAATCTATTTACCAGATATGTAGCTCTATTTACAGCCTCAACCCAAAGATAATTTGGACAATTCTTCTCCTTTAGCATTGCTCTTGCAAACTCAACTAGAGTTTGATTTCTTCTTTCTGCTACTCCATTTTGTTGCGGTGTATACCTGCAAGTTATTTCTCTTTTAATACCTGCATTCCATAGATAATCATTGAACTCTCGAGAAAAATATTCTCCTCCTCCATCAGACCTTAGTCTTTTGAGTTTCTGTCTTGTAAGTCTTTCAGCATATGCATGAAAATGCCTGAAAGCTTCAAATACTTCTGACTTCTCTTTCAAAACATAAAGAGTTATCCATCTTGTTGCATCATCAATAAAAAGAACATAATACCTTGAGCCACTAATAGATCCTTCTTTTGTCGGTCCCCATACATCTGTATGTATGAGCTCTAGCAAACCATCGTGTTTGTAACCGTTCTTCTGAAATGGTAATCTGTGGGCTTTTCCCATATGACAGGCTTCACACTTGTGAATCATATGGTGATTCTTCATATTTGGTAATCCTCTCACGGATTGTTTCTCCACCATAGTTTTGATTCCTGTTTCATTAAAATGTCCTAACCTCTTATGCCAGAGGTCTAGCTCTGTAAATACCTCATCACCATGTGTGATCAAGGCTTGACCAACATTCCCTTGTACTTTAAGAGTAAAAAGTCTACCTTCCTTTTTACCATGGACAATTTGATTGTATCCATTCTCTGGATCTTCAACAAATACTCCTTCATTTGTAAACCTGACTTGAAAGCCTTTTTCTACTATTTGTCCCATGCTTCGGAACGCTTCTTTGATTCCATTTGCTGTTCTTCGAATTCTCTTGTATCTTCACTTTCATTTACTCTTGAGAATGTTTCTGCTCTTCAGAACCTTTTTTGCTCTGATACCACTTGTTGATGTTGACGCGGCAAGAAGCTTGACAAACTAATTGCGGAATTTTGCTGTGTCACAACAAGAACTAGGCTAAAGTGATATTAGAACACCTCTATAATCATCAGTAGCTTAGCAACCTTCTAAAACTGAAAACTTTATGACTGTATTTAGTGAAAACTGAAAATTCACTTTACAGAAAGCTTCGCATTTCCTTCAAGCTTTAATTTTGAGCTGATTTACTTCAACTTTACACTACTCTGTTTGCTTACAATTAAATAATCTTTCTGTTACTTAACTGTGCAAAAACTGTGTTTTGAACTCACCGAAATATTACCGGAACTTCACTAGACTATTACCTGACTGTCATCGTAATCTTACCGAAATCTTATCGGAATCAGTTGCAAATCTGTTTGTAATTACTTCAAGTGATTGTTGATGAAGTAAGGAAGTAATACCTGAGCTTCCTTCATTGAATGAACTCTATCTGAAGTTTGATAAAAAACTTCATCAATTCTTTACGGTCAGACTTAGTATTGTGTGTACATGTCCGTTTCACAGAAATCTTTTGATCAACTTATAGTTGAGACTACTAGCTTCAAGATGAGCTATCTCTCATGAAAAACTTTACACTATGTTGCGAGATCTAACTTGTAGATGTACCGAAAAAATGTTTACCGAGAAAAATCTAACTGTTAACTAACTTTCACAGTAACATGAAATCACTCAGATTTCTTCACATACGATGAATGCACTCAAACTTCCACATGAACATGTGTTTTCTATTAGAGAAGATGTGTACAAAATAGCTTGGCCTCACTTTGATCATAGCTATGGAAAACTCTCCTACTTTGAGTAGTTATTCCTTACCATCTCTCTCAGATGAACACCCGATAGTTCAGATTCTATTATTCATCTACATACGCAATCTCTGGCGTCTTCTATATCACTATCCTCAGTTTATGTATATGCACTTATGCACTCTCACATTCCTTTCTATTTCAGTTCTATATACTCTCTTATATACATTTTGATCCGAGATTCAAACTCATAATTCTGGAAGTTTCTATGAACTATATTACAGTCGTGAATTTGTCCCTTCACTAAGGCTTAATTTTCTAAATGCTTTGTTTTCTGCTTCTCTTGTCTTTCTTCGTCTTTATGTCTGTCTGTATGTCAAATTTGTGAGTGATTCTTCAACACTAACATCCCTTAGAGTTTTAGGAACTAGCCAATCAACTCTTGTTCTCACAATACCTAGTCTTCTTTCCATACAATTTCTATTCTCTAAGAGTTTGCAAAGTCTTGGTGAGATGTATTCTATGCTCATCATCATCTTTAGAGTATACAAATATATCATCAAGAAATACTAAGATGAATTTGTTTAGGTAATAATGAAAAATAAGTTTCATCGAGCACATAAATGTGGGAGTAGTGTTTGTTAATCCAAAAGCTCATAGTGGCAACAATGTTTTTGAAAAGTTGTCTTGTTTATGTCTTATGCTTTGATCCTAATTTGTTTATATCTACATCTTAAGTCAATATTAGTGAATACAATCACCCCACTTACCTAATAAGTCATCTATGTGAGGGAGTGGGTACTTACTTTTAACTGTTGTTTTATTCATCCCTTGTTGTCGATAAACAATCTATAAGACCCATGTTTAGTCTTTTGAAATAAAATAGGTGATCCCCAAGGTGAAAAAGTCAGTCTTATCAAGCCTTTCTTCAAAAGATCCTTCCTCGGGTATAGGTCAATGGCATTGTCAATCTACCTAGGTGGAGGTATACCAGACAAGGCTTCTAGAAATACATCTGCATATTCTTTCAAAACATTTTCTACATAACTCCGAAGATTTTCATTGTAGATTGTTCACATACACTACAAACGTTCTACACCCATCATGTATATCTCTTATTATATGCATTACAAAAACAAGAATATGCATAGGATTATGCACATCACCTAGAATGTGGATAGACTCATCATCTAGCCTTAAATTGACTATCCTTTGTTTGTAATCAATTGTTGCAAAATTTTGAACTAATATGTCCAACACTATAATTACATCACTCTCTTTCATTTCAATCACATGAAAACTCCCAGAAAAGCACTTATGAGGAAAAGTAAATGCAAGGTTTTGAATGTATCCTTTTGTATAGTGTAATCCTCCATTGGCCATCTCCATAGGTCTTGCTATCTGTGTATTTAGGGATATCCCTAAAGTCTATACCAGTTTGTAAGATAGAAAACAATACATACAACCTGAACCAATGAGAAATATGATCCTATGCCTAGAAAGCATACTCAAAACAATAATTACAAAAGCCCTTTGGAAAGAACTAGGCATCGTGCAATATAAATTAGGGTTAGGGCACTTAGCTCCACCATCTCCTTTCTCAATTGTTGCACCTTCCTCAATGGTGTTTGTCACCTTCAATTATACAAGCCAAAAAATTTCCTTGTTTGGGCATTCATATTTCTGATGCCCTTGCTCTTCGTAATAAAAACACAAACCGAGTTGTTTCACTCGCCCAATAAAATCATGTTCTTGCTTGCAACTGATGGGTTGATGCATCCTTTTGTTTTCCAACTAGGGAGGATTCTTACCTTGATTATTAAGAGTTGAAGACTTCTTTGAATTATTCATGTTTGTTGCGGTGAGTCTCTAGGGCCTATGTCCTATTGCAGTGAATCTAGTTCTATTTGCCTTTTGCATATTGAAATTCTCCATCTTTTTAAAATTCTCAACCATTGAAATATAAACACATTCAAATCCCTTTAGTTGATCACAAAGTTTCTCATAAATCCCTTCAATAAACTTGCTCTTTAAAGCATTAACACTAACCTTCAATGCATATAATTTGAAGGTGTAGAATCTTTTCTTTGTACTCGTCAACACACAAGCTAGGCTTGTCACCCTCATGTTGTCAAAACTTGTAAAACTCCATCTTCTTCTCCATATGGTAGTGTGGAGAAGAGTAGACTTTTTCTGCTTGCTCTCTAAATTATTTCCACATAACTACACCAAAATGCATCTGGGTCTACATGTAGGACTTCCAACATAACTTTGTGATGACAGGTAGGTGTAGGATCCCAAGCTTTGCCTTAAACTCCTCTTTGAATTGTCCAATATCAAAGAAATCCTCTCGCTCTTCAATCCATGCACCCAAATCTTTGCCACTCTTCTTCTCACCATCAAAATCATTCAAGTTTTCCTTCTTGGACTTCATTTAGGGCAACCTCAACCTCCTCCATATCTTCATAATTGCATTTTTCTCTTGCTCTAGGCACACTAGATGTTTACAAACCTTCACCCAATTTATCATTTGGCTCCACAAACAAACTTGTTGCACCTTGTGGTTGCTTTCCACCTCGTTCTTTGTGTTACTCTCCAAGAAGATTTTGAATAAGCTCCTCTTTCTCTCAGATCTTTTGTGTCAAAGCATCTATCATTTGAGAGGAACGATTCTGCTTTGATACCATTAGAATTTCTTTAATCACAAGATATCCTCAATCACAAGCTTTTAATCACTCAAAAATATTAAAAGAGAGAAAAATGTAGAACTTTCATAAGATAAGAGAAAATATGACACAAAATAGTAGACAAGGGATGGCTCAAACGAAGATAAGTTCAAGTTCTAGTATCATAGCTTTGAATAAATCTACAATAGATTTGGAAAATTACTTCTTGATGAAGCCTCAACCTCCCGACCACCCGCGAGTTATCACAATCACATTCACACTTGCACTCTCAATCGCATTCTCACTCTCACTCTCAATCTCAATCACAAATTAATTCTCAAATTTCTGGCCTCTTCTTGCTGAATATAATATATATCCTTCAGAACAGATTTTATTGTCCCCCAAGAAAGTGTGTGATCCACCAAATATAGAAAAAGTCAGCTCTATGCATATTGCATGCAAAACTTTCACAAAAGCATGCATTTTGTAGTAATTGAGCACTTTCTTTAGTGGTACTTGTCCAAAAATAGAAGAAAAGCAACAAAAAGACATATTCAAAGATAGATCTAAGTGTGCATGACATGTATGCTTCAAAATCACGGATTCAAATCAACATAGGGAAGTCCACCTTTTTTTAAAGTATGAAAAAATGGCACTTTTCCAAGCCTTGTAACTCAAAAATAGTGAGGAATCAGCTTAAGCTTGTGAGACACAAAAGTGTTTACCTCTTCAATCTGCACAATAGTTTTATAGATGACCTAGGTCCAAATCCACCTCCAAATATCACTTTTGAGCCCCAAAAGTTTAGAAATTCAAGAGAGAATAAGATCAAGGCATGTTCTTACACTGAACTAAATGTAGAGCCTTAAATGAGGTACTTAAAACATGATTCACAAAAATTTCACAGAAGCACTTTTATTCTCTTATGCATGCTCTACCTTTCTCTCATACAACATTTGTCTTAATTCTTTCATCTTCACATTCAACGTTCAACCAAAAAACATGACGTGGATAACGTTTAGAAAGAGAATATAAAACTTGTCATCCCTAAATTTTGCCTACGTACATAAAATGACCTAATTATTCATTCTAAACATTACCCCAAAATGTAATTTGGAAAGTTGAAAATGAATTATTTCACTATCAAAAGGCCTATTACACCCCCGCCTAGATGGTCTCACCAATGAGCCTTTAAATTCATTCAAACAAGCTTTAATGACCCCATTATACTTGGTTTTCTAGGAAGCCATGTGCTTTGGAACATTTAGAGATTGTCTCAATGAAGGTGAAATTATGCTTATTCATGAAAAATGACTGCAAGAATAGGATCGAGAACTCGAGACCAATCAAGATATTGCAAATGGGATAGAAGATATTTTCTAAGGTTCTTGTGTAATAGCATTTCTTGCCATCTTCACTCATCGATGAATGATGAACAAAACCTCATTAAGGGCATGCCCATCATTAAGGCCATCATTTTTTATTTGAAGAGGACGTTCAGCTAAAGGATAATCTCACTTTGCATTAATTATTTGAAAGAAAAATTGTATAAGTGAACAATGATGTTTGTTTTGGGAAGTTCTTATTTTGTGAAGAAATGCTCTCAAGATGTTTGCTTTCTTAAAATTGACTTTAATAAAGCTTATGATAGACTTGAGTGGGACTTCCTTCTTCAATATTCTAAAGAACTTGGTTGTGGACCAAAGTTTATCAAGATGATATCCAAACTTTTGAGAAATACCTTGAGTCGCATTGACATTAATGTCCAACTCTCTCAATCTATTAGATTAAAATGCTCAATTCGTATCACATGGATGCTGGGAACACACTCTTAGGGGTTACTTGCATGGTTTCCAAACAAAAAGCTAGAATCCCATTGCCCATTGGTAGGGAGAAAAAGAATATTATCCATGGATTATTTATAAGAGCTCGGGCATAGTTGGGTAGAG
>CM035426.1:164059841-164142341 GCA_020310875.1 Ceratopteris richardii | reverse complement strand
AATAAATTCTTTGTGTGTAAGCTTGATTGGGCAATGGAAAGGTTATGACTTAATAATAAAGAAATATTGTCCTTGGTGTTACTATTTTTCTTATTGCCACCAATGTATTTAGTTCTTGGTTAACCATCATGTCCATTGATCAAATCTATGGGCTTGTGCTGCCTCAATACCAAGACCAAATGCTCATGAGAATATCCATTGATGGCAGGAATGCTTTCTTACATAATGATCTAGATAGTATAGCCTCTTTTGACACTATTTAAATTCCTTTTGTATCATCTTCATATCTAAAACTAATCAATTCCAAATTGCTTTCCAGGTATTGTTAGACATCCACCATAAATATTTGGTGTACCAAGGTTTTTAGGTGTCCCTTACCAATCAAATATTTTCATCTCTTGGGAATAGATGTGCTTTGAAGTCACTATGGGGCAATAGTGCGATTAGGCTCTCACCAAGCTTGAAACAAACCTTGGCTATTAGAAAGGAATGCAAATCAGCTTGGTGGGGCGGGTTATGATGTGCAAGACGTTCCTTATAGTTTTAATTGCCTATTTTCTATCATGCTAGACATTGAAAGAGAAAGATATCAGTAAACTTGAAAGAATTTGCCAAAATCTCTTTGGATGGGTGATCCAAACAAGATGTATGTCCAAAATCAAATTGATTATTTTTGTTAGTAAAAACAATTCGGGTGGGATTGGCATTCTGGACATTGAAAAGTTTGGCCAATAAGTTGGCTACCGAATGGTTAACTAAAGCTTGGAGAGATATGGATACCATTGTTACATATAGGCAAGCCAAAGTTCTTGATCTTATGTTTTGGACTTCACTGAGTTCGTGAGCTAAAGCATTATGCATACACATAACTTATTTGATTGATTCCAAGGTAAAAGTAAGATATTACTTTTGGCAAAAGTAAAAGGGTGACTAAGAGTATTGTGGATGTTTTGGGAGCGAAATCGAACGACCTTGTTTGAACTCAAATTTCAAATATAACTCCTAAAAGCATGGTAAAATATTACACTACAATGAATAAAGGGGTCTAGTGATGCCCCCACTTATTAAAAAGATGACAAGCATTGCTTAGGCAATGCCCTAGCCCGTGATAGTCACATAAGCAACACCAAAGAAAAAAAGCCTAGTTGCATAAGTGATGATCATCATCGCTTATGTGATGGTATTTTATTAATATTTCTAGTAGCATTGTAGGGTAGCGATGCTATGTGAGATGCTATCAAATTGCCTAAAATGCAAAAGCATCACATAAGCGATGTCCTATGCATATAAAAATTTTTGGAATTCTCTCGGCACATTTGCATCGGGATTCGATGAGAGCTCGAGCTAGAGAGAGAGAGAGAGAGAGAGAGAGAGAGAGAGAGAGAGAGAGAGAGAGAGAGAGAGAGAGAGAGAGAGAGAGAGAGAGAGAGAGAGAGAGAGAGAGAGAGAGAGAGAGAGAGAGAGAGAGAGAGAGAGAGAGAGAGAGAGAGAGAGAGAGAGAGAGAGAGAGAGAGAGAGAGAATGCATGCATACTCGAGGATGCACACATACATCCACACAAAGGCATCAACATACATGCATTTGCATACATACATACACACACGCATACACACATATGCATGCACACACATAAGAGACACACACATACACATATACACCCACATACACTCACATACACACATACACATACACATACACACATGTACATGCTCACACATACACACACATATATAAATACACACACATAGACACACACACACACATACACATATACACACAGATAGACACACACACATACACATATACACATAGATACACATATACACACACATATACTCACATGCATACATACACACACATGCATACACACACATAAGAGACACATACATAGACATATACACACACATACATGCACATACACACATATATAAACATGCATGAACACACATACACATATATACACACACATACACACCTACATATACATAGAGACACATATACACACACACACACACATAAACATATACACACACATACATTCACATGCATACATACACACACATGCATACACATGCATATGCATACATACATACACACATGCATACACACACATATACATACACACATGCACTCATATACACACATTTAAATACACATGCATATACGCACATACACTTACACACACACATATACATACACACCCATACACAGACATACACATACACACACATGTACATAAACACACATAGACACACATATACACACATACACATACACATATATACATACACACACATACACATACACATATATACATACACACACATACACATATATACACACACACTCACATGCACACAAATCTCATGTATAAACATGCATATGCATACATACATTCACACATATACACATAGATAGACATATGCATACACACACATACACATACAAACATAGAGTGACATACACATGCATACACACACATACACATACACACATATACATACACACACATAGACACACAAACATACACATATACACACACATACATACAATCACATGAATACATACACACCCATATGCATGCACAAGAATATACATACATACATACATACATACATACATACATACATACATACATACATACATACATACATACATACATACATGCATACATACATACAAACATACATACACACATGCATACACACATACATAGACACCTACAAACACATAAAGTCACATACACACATGCATACACACACATACACATACACATACACACACATATACATACACACACATATACATACAAACACATACAGACACAAACACACCTACACATACATAGACATATACATACACACACATAGACACACACACACACATACATGCATACATACACACATGCATACACATGCATATGCATACATACATACATACACAAATGCATACACTCACATACACATATACACACATAAGCATACACACACATACATACATACATACATACATACATACATACATACATACATACATACATACATACATACATACATACATACATACATACATACATACATACATACATACATACATACACACACATACACACACATACACTCACATACACACATATTTTTTTAATGCATGCATACACACACATACACAACCACAAACAAGTACATACACAAACATAGAAACATACATAGACACACTCAAACACATATACACACACATACACTCACATGCATACATACACACACATGCATAAACATTGATATGCATACATACATACATACATACACACATGCATACACATGTATACACATGCATACACATGTATACACATGCATACACATGTATACACATGCATACACATGTATACACATGCATACACATGTATACACATGCATACACATGTATACACATGCATACACATGTATACACATGCATACACATGTATACACATGCATACACACATAAATACATCCACACATATGCATACACACACATACACGCACATACACACACACATAAAGTCACATAGACACATATACATACACATGGATGCATACAAATACACATAGCGACACATATACATACACACACACACATACGCACGCGCGCACACACACACACACACACACATATATATATATATATATATATATATATGTATATATATATATATATATATATATATATATATATATATATATATATATATATATATATATATATATATATATATATATATATAGAGAGAGAGAGAGAGAGAGAGAGAGAGAGAGAGAGAGAGAGAGAGAGAGAGAGAGAGAGAGAGAGAGAGAGAGAGAGAGAGATAGACACACCTAGACATATACACCCACATACACTCACATGTGTATACATTTACAAATACACATATGCATACACGTGCATACACACATACACACACATGCATATACATGCACAAATACACATATGCATACACATGCATACACATATACATACACATGCATATACACATACACATACATAGACATGCATATGCATACACACACATACACATACACACATGCCTATAGACACAAACACATACAAACACATATAAATACATGCACATAGAGACACATGCATACATGTATACACACACACACACACATAGAGAGACATGTACACACACAAATGCATGCAAGTACATACACTTGCATGATATGCATACATGCATAGAAACATGCATACACACATACACCTACACACACATATGCATACACACACATACACACATACACACATATGAATACACATGCATACACACACATACACATACAAATATATACATACATGCATGTACACATACACACATATACATACAGATGCATACACACATATACCTGCACACACATACACACAAATACACACATGCATATATACATACACATGCATAGACACACACACACACATACACATATACACACACATACATTCACACATGCATTTGCATATATGCATACACACATGCATACACACCTACATACACATATAGACACACACGTACACTCACATACACATATACATACACATACATATACACACATACATGTACACATATATATATACAAACACATACACACATGTACCTACACACATAGACACACAACCATATACGTATACACACACATACACTCACATCATACATACACATACATGGTTACACATACATATGCATACATACATACACACTTGCATGCACACACATACACATATAAATACACATACACACACATATGCATACACACATACACACACATACACATATACACACATACACTCACATACATGTATATATATACATACGCATGCACCTACATATGCAGATATACATATACATACACATACACACACATATACATACATACACTTATGTACACACAGATATACACACACACACATACAATCACATACACAGATATACAAAGACATGCACACATATACATACATGCACATACACACACACATATATGCATACATATACACATGCATACACACAAACACAAACACAAACACATACACACATATACATACACACACAAACACATACACATATACACACACATACACATACATAGACATGCATAAAAAACACAAACACTCACATACATGCACATACATATGCACATACATATACACATATAGACATGCATACACACACACACACACACTCATACACATATACACCCACACATACATACACATGCACTCACATACACATAAGATCTTAACAACCACTCCCCTCCCTGTAGGAGTTGGATCAATGTTGTCATGCAAACCCAAAATAAGCTCTATAAAGGCTCATTCCCGTTGAGACTAAAGTGAATGAAGGTAGAACCCACCTACAAAAGGGACTTTTGAAGATAAAGAATAGTTTTAGATATGAAGAAGAGATGGAGAGAAAGGACTAACAACTATTCTTCAAAGGCTGGTGGGTGGGGAAAGCAAAAAAAAAAACCCTCTAAGATATGTAGAAACATGAAATAAAATTAGATTAAAGAAGTCCTCTCAAGAACAATCAACCATTATGGTCTGGAATGCGCTATCAATGAAGAGAAAGAGGATATGATTGTTGTTCATTACTTGGATCTATTTGGGGTTTCCTCTCCTCTCTCCAATAAGGGAAAAGAGAGCATAGCCTAGGTTTCTTTGGTTAGATCTAGAAAAGTCCTAGCAAATATGGCTTATTTGCTTGTTCACTTACCTCTTTGTCCTTTTCTATCGTGGCTTATGGGCATAGCTTCCTGGTTAGATTTCACATGTATGTGGGTGCAATTCGAGGTTTCATGGTCTCGAATGGTTTCAATGAGATTGTGTCTAGAATATTCCCTGATCATACCAAGATCTTCGTTTTTCACGATGATAATATTCTCTCTATTTTCAAGGAATGCTTGGATATTTTTTGCATAGCTAGTTCAAGAATTAACATTCGAAGATGAGATTGAAGATCTTATAATATCCTCTCCATTTTCAAGGAATGCTTTGATATTTTTTTGCATAGCTTCTAGTTCAAGAATTAACATTCAAAGATGAGATTGAAGGACTTATCGCACCGTTTCCCTCTTGTCCTCTTCTCGATCATAGTTGCATGGAACTTTCAAATAGTCAAGTTGGGGTTCGGAGTGTCTATGAGTCAATGGCAGGCAAAGCAACAGGTATCAATACGAACCTTATTTTGGCCACCATCTAGTTTTTTTGGCCTATTAGAGAACAAACATTAATGAGATTTGGAACAATGAATGGGAGTGTATGCACCTATTTCGATTGGTGATCAGGTGCTCGTAAAGGTAACATCTTTCATGAAGTCATTCGAAGATGCTTTTGCTTGGCACTATAAAGACTTAGAAGGAGTACCACCTAGTTATGGAGAGCACACAATCCCTCTCATTGAAGGAGCAAAACCAATGAGAGGTAAGAGTTATAGGTTGAATCCTAAATATGCTGAAGCTATTTATTTGGAAATTCAAAAAATGGAAGATGTAGGAATCATCATTCCTGTAGAGCATTCAGAGGCTATCTCCTATGGTAATTGTCCCAAAGAAAAACACTAACAAGATCAGAATATGTGTGGACTTTAGAGCATTGAACAAGGTCACAATCCCAGATGGATTTCCAATGCCATTTGCTGAACAGGTCATAGAAGAAGTAGTTGGGCATACTCTTTACAGCTTCATGGATGGATTTAGTGGATATAATAAAATATACATCCACCTGGGGGATCGAGAGAAGACTGCATTCAATACCCCTTGGGGAACTTATGTATATTTAAAGATGCCATTTGGATTGAGAAATGCTCCAGATACCTTCAACCAAACAGTTAATCTCATTTTTGGACCATTGCTACTAGAGTCTCTCAGAATCTTCATGGATGACTTTTCATCCTTTTCAGGTACTCTTGCAGAGACTCCATTGGATTGTTTAGGGATGTTCACTGTACAAGCTCAGGGCTGGTATGAGGACATAAAGTATTTTATTACAACTGGAATGTACCCAGAAAAGGCAAGCTCCGTGCAGAAAAAGAGGCTACTAAATAGTAGCAGGCCATTTACCATTATTCAAGGCAAACTATACATGCATGGGAAAGATGGCTGTTTGAGGAAATGCATAGAGAAGGAGGAGACATGGGATATCCTAACAAAGACACATGAAGGTCCAGGTGGTGGGCACCTTCCAGGTCATATCATGGGCCAAAGAATTCTAGATGCAAGATTATGGTGGCCCACCCTTTTTAGGGACTCAAATGATAGGGCTAAGATATGTGACATCTGCCAAAGATGCGGCCCTAAACCCACCAAGTAGAGACATAACCCCCTAACAGTAGCTACAAAGTGGCAACCATCTGAGAAGTGGGGATTAGATTTTGTAGGACCTATATATCCTCCCTCGTTCCCACATGGATATAAATATTTACTTATTGCAATAGACTATGCTACAAAGTGGGCCAAAGCAATTGCTTCATAGGATTGCTCAGCACAGACAGTGGCTGATTTTTTATTCAACAATATTTTCTGCAGATTTGGGTGTCCTTTGGAGATCTGCACAGACTAAGGAATGCACTTTGTGAATAGGATTTTAGATGAGATCTTTAACATGTATAACATTATTCATAGGACTTCATGCTCCTACTATCCTAGGGCAAATGGCCAAGCTGAGTCCACAAATAAAGTGTTGATTTCCATGCTGCGGAAAGAATGTATGCTACAACCAGCCCTCTAGGGTAAAGCTTACCTTGGTACACTGTGGGCATACAGAGTAGCCTATAAACAAACAATAGGGTTTTCTCCATTCCAACTGGTTTATGAGATAGCCCCCATAGAACCATTTGAGTTCATATATGGCTCGATCAGAACTAAAGGTGTTCAGACAAAGGAAGGCTCAAAAGTCACAGATAGGCTCTCAACCCTGCATAAATTGGAAGAATTTCGGAGTCTAGCCTATAAACAATTAGATCAGATTTAGTTAAAGAGAAAGGAAACTCATGATAAAAACTTGTGGCCTAAATCTTTGAAGCCTAGTGACTTAGTTCTTTTACACAGACCACAGATGTCTACTCAAGCTAAAGGGAAATGGATCCCACATTGGGAAGGTCCTTTTTGAATCAATAAGATGTTGAATTGGGGTGCTGTGGAGTTAGAGACGCTCAAGGGAGAGGCCCTGCCGCTGGTCAGTCTTTCAAGGCTCAAGGCCTATCATCAACACAAATGAAGATGATGAACCACCTGGGTTCTCTAGGTTGTATAGACAGTTTGCTTTTACATAAAATCACCCTATCCGTTTCTTTTATTTTTCACCCTGTTTTGTTTATATAAAACTATCCTCCCTTTTCTTTTATTTCCATTAGTTTTCTTTCTCTTTATAAATTTTCATGTGAAATTATTAGATATTGAATCAAATTTTGGCATTAATTTTTTCTATGGCCCATTTTCTCTAAAATGAACTTTTAATTTTTCCCTTTCATTAAAGTTCTTTTTTGTAGGTGAGATCATCCTTGCAACACCACTCTTTTGACCATACTTTATCCCCTCCTTTAAATGATGCTTTGTCACATAAACCACTCTTTCATGTGATTCACAATACACCTTACTTTAATTGGAGTTAAAGAGGCTATATATTGAAACCCATCAGTCAGCCACTATCTCATGTAATTCGGATCTCTTCCTTGAAATTGGGTGCTCTATCCATGCCACTCTATTGTCTGCCAGCCCCTCCTCACTCCTCAGCGCCCCACCTCCATCTCCACCAACCCACTCCACCAAGTGCCTACTCACTCATCGGTGACACCATCCTAATCTCCAACACCCCACCTCTTACACCTCCAATTCCCCACCTCAACGCCCCCCATCCACCTTTTCCCCCATCATCCCCCACCATTACCTCATCCCCATCCAACTCCTCCGCTGCCCCCTCCTCCCTCAACCTCCACTCCCTCACCTTGCAGCGCCCAATCCGCCCACTTAAACCCCCGCCCTTTACCCATCCTCCCTCCACCTCTGCACCTACCCTCCCCTCCTCCCCCGGCCTCCACTCCCTCACCTTGCAGTGCAAGATCAACCCACTACAAACCCCGCCCTCTTCCCATCCTCCTTCTGCCTCCACATGCCCCACCATCGCACCGCCTCCCCTACGAACACTCAAATCCCTTCTTGTCCAAGAATCCCCTAACAAACGGGATCTCCAAAGTACATCTCATGTGGGATAATTCCCTTTAAGGGAGAATGAATACAATGGTAGAAGCAAATGGCAAGGTACCCAACTATAAAAGATATAATATAAAATGGAAATGAAAGAAATAAAGTAAATCCAAGATACAAAATGGAGATGCACTCTCATATTCTCAACACGCCCTCTGTAGCTCCATTTTGTAGAGTATGGAGGCTGCTAGGGTATGGAAATCCATAGCTACCAAGTGGTATCCACCATGCGGGACTGCCAGGTACTCCATCAATTGTCCACTAGATGGATTACTACATTTATGGAATACTATATGCTCAGAATGGTGCTCTAGATGAGGTAAGTGGACTCTCCAAGATAGGAATGGAAAATGACAAGTCATTGATCCTAGAGTAATGCCCAATTAAAGTTGAGGGGAAATGTAAACCTTCGATGGTATGATAAGAGGTGTAGCCATCTGAGGTATAAGCTGAGATTGTATCTCTGGGGGAGGATCCAGATCTTGATATGAATCCAAAAGGGATGAATACTTAGACTATTCAACAAAGGTGCAGAATTTGGTTACTGTAACTAAGTGAATCTTTTGGTCATAGAGTTTGTATGCCTTCTATCGGTCACCAGAACCGATAAAAA
Organism: Ceratopteris richardii; assembly: GCA_020310875.1. Classification (NCBI taxonomy): domain Eukaryota; kingdom Viridiplantae; phylum Streptophyta; class Polypodiopsida; order Polypodiales; family Pteridaceae; genus Ceratopteris; species Ceratopteris richardii. The sequence continues at coordinate 164,132,504 of CM035426.1, read as the reverse complement.
TGCACTACTTAGGCCGATCATCATCATGGCCTTGCACATAGGCATCACTACCAAAGATGTGGAAATTTCTCACACTTGGATTCTTCTTAAAGTAAGTGTCAAATAGTGTTTGGTTCTTCAAGACATTTGAGAGCTCTCTGTTCAAAATATGAATTTCTATTTGTTGACGTTGTAGCATCATAACTCATACTTGTCAAACCAGGAAGTATCTCATGAGACCCAAATGTTTGCGTAGAAGCGCTCAGCAGACGTAATGGCGCTTCATCAACGTATGATTAACAACGTTATTAACAAGAAGACACAACATAAGCATCACGAATGATGCACATAATCGTAATCACAAGCATAATAGCGACGTAATCATACATCAACGTGTCACAAGCGTTAGACAAGAAGAGAACAAGCACGCATGCACATCATGACGACAAAAGAGCAAGAGTCTAACTACAATCTAACATTATCTCTTTACTTCTAAAAAAGCTCTCCCCAAAAGAAGAGGTGGAGACCTCTTTATATACAAAATGGCAAAAAAGCATGCTATGTGGCATTTTTAAACTCAAAGGAGAATGAATCTCACTTATTCTCTAGTGTGGCACTCACACACACCTATACAAGAGTGCTTTATTAACTGAATGAAAGGTAGAAAAAGGTACAAATGATGATGAAAAAAGAGTGGATCCAAGAAATATATGTTGTATCTTCAACACTCCCCCCCCCCCCCCCCTTGACTTTGTCGTCCTCGACAAAGCTTTTGCAAGTATGGAGCTTTTGTGGAAGAGTGTGTAGGAGTTCCTTTTGATTTGCATGGTCCTTGCACCATTGGAGTGCTTTGCTTTGTTGCTTCTCTTCATCTTGCTTTTTGTTTGGAGTCGAGTGCTTTATCTTGGTTCTTTTTGCCTCATATAGATGGGAATGAATATGCTAGAATGCTTTGTTTTTCTTTTCTTTGTTTCTCTTTTCTCTTGTTTTCTTTTCTTTTTTTTTTTGTGGGAATGGATGGATGATGTATGAGAATGATATGATAAAATGTAGATGATAGATACAAATAGATGAAGTTAATTCATCTCTTCTTAGTCCATATGCATGAGTGGGGACTAAGGGTGCATGGGTGGAAAACAAAAAAGTGTCTGCACGGTCTTGTAATGTTACCCTATCTTATGCATACTCTAAAAAATGCATACAAAAAACAATGGTGCAAAAATGGATGGATCTTGAGCAAAGTGCTCAAGGGTGAGGTGATGATGAGGATTTCTCCCAATGTCCAACTCCAAGAGCAGCTTCTTTTCCATCAACCATTTGAAATGGATGATACTTTTGTCCACCAACCTGAAAAACAAATTTTTGAAATCTATATACATGTGCCCTCTTTGTGCCTGGGTTAAACTAAGTGTGCCTATGTGCCATCTTTGTGCCTGGGTTAAACTAAGTGTGCCTAATGCTTGGCCTTTGGATAAGGCCCTATTCGCGTGCATACTTGGTGTGCATCTTAAACATATGCTGTGCATTGGGCAAGGTTGGGTCCGACACCCATGGATGCTGCACGAAGAGGTTTTAGGCCGCCAATATGTCTTTGCTTTGTTGGTCTTAGCCTTGAGGTTTCTCCTTGGATCTTTTCTGAGTGTTGGCTTGATTGCTTTGGATCCCTTGGTCCGAAGTGGTCGTTCTTGATGATAAAGCATGGTGGATCTAGACCGTAGATTATGAAGTCCAGTGTGAGAGGGTTGAGTTTGTATAAGAGATTTCTTTGGTACCCATATCATAGTGCGATTTGGTTGGGCTCTAAGTAATTGTTTGGCCACCCAAATTTGCTTTACATTACAAGGGAAATGTGACTTCTTCTTGATGTATGGGTCTTTTGGGCCTTCTATGTGAGTCTTTATAACAAACTCATCTTTACATGGGGAGTTCAACAAAGGTTGAGTTTCTTTACATATATCATGCTCATGCAATGGATCATAAGGTTGTGTGGTTTGAGATTGATCTAGAGATTCAGCGATGCATTTATCCTTATTACACATAGAATCTCTAGGTATACCAATAGGTGATGGATTGTCATGATTGACAATGGATCGGACATCATTTTCCATAGCGTTGTTACAAAGTATTTTTTTATCCTCTTCTTGATGAGCCAAATGTAGCACATCCTTGCCCATGGATTCATAAGGAGAATCCAAGTTTAGAGGAAGAGAGGACCCTTCCATATCCACCAGGCACTTGGAGTCCTCCACTTCATCATTCGTCAAGGTTTCCTGCGACTTACTCAAAGAAAGGTTAGATGGAAACACATGAGTGGAAAGACTATTTTGTGGATTAAAAGTACAATATTTGAATAGATGATTATGTCCACAATCCATACAATGAGGATAATCATCAGCATTTCCAAAAGACTCACTAGTGCGGATGGACATAATAGATGGACAAGATGCTTAAAACCCTTGATGTTCAAAAAACCTTTGAGTGCCTATGACCAAGTCTTCATCTATTCCTTCCATAACAAAAAATGTTTCCAAAAATTCCATAGTATTCACCACAATAAGCAACATAACTTGACCCATGCAATCATAAGTTTCACCATTCATGAGGATAGAGGAATGAGTGGTTAGTTGAATGTTATCCAAAATAATTGTCAATAAATCAATATGAATTAAATTCCACTCACAATTAGGGTTAATGTAAGCACTCATATTTCTATGGTCATGACCAATGAATACATTTATAAAAGTGTTGCTATGTTCCCTAGTCGCAAGTATGGAACCCACCCCTTTAGAAATTCCACCAATTTCCTCTACCCCTCGCAAATTTTCTCTATTTGTTTCACCTTGATCATGTGTGATTAATGCATGCATTTCATCTTTTTCTTCCTTCTTTTGTGCAACCTTTACCCCCTTCCTTCTTTCTTTTTCCTTTTTCTTTCCCATGTTGAGACAAATTTTTGGTTTTTTGAAGTGTTTTTTAATATTTGTTTTGTTTTTTTTTGCGTGTGTTTTTGAATGTTTTTTTTGGACTTTTAATTTTTTGTTTTTATGCAAACAATATGTGAAATAGGGGTTCACCAAACAAGAACAATGAAGTGTTTATCATATTACCAAACAAAAACAATGAAATGTGCTTATGATAAGAAAGTGTGCCTCCCTTTTTTTTTCATCATAAAAAGTGGAATTATATCATAAGGGAGAGACCCACACATTGAAACATCAAGTGTATCAAGTCTTAAAACCCAACGCTGACACTGAAAGAGATTCCATGTGACATTTGACAATGCAAAATATCCCATGTGAAGCCATAGAGTATGCAAGATTTCCCTTAAATCACTTAGGGTAATTACCTTAAATCACTTAGGGTAATTAATTTCCAAGGATTTTTTCAAATATCATCTTAAAAATAGAGTCGTGGGTTTAATTAAACTTCCTTTCCTCATATCGTAATTTCTTATAAAGTTCGGGAGAGCAAACGTGTGTACATTCATATAAAAAACGAGGGAAAGTGCTGCACATGAGATGCCATAAAAAGCCATAAGTCATCCAAGAGAGGGTTTCATGAACTTCCTCATTCCTCTCTTTATAGGTTATTGTTCTCCCCGGCAACGACGCCAAAAGTTGTTGACGTTGTAGCATCACAACTCATACTTGTCAAACCAGGAAGTATCTCATGAGACCCAAATGTTTGCATAGAAGCACTCAATAGACGTAATGGCACTTCATCAACGTATGATTAACAACGTTATTAACAAGAAGACACAACATAAGCATCACGAATGATGCACATAATCATAATCACAAGCATAATAGCGACGTAATCATACATCAACGTGTCACAAGCATTAGACAAGAAGAGAACAAGCACGCATGCACATCATGACGACAAAAGAGCAAGAGTCTAACTACAATCTAACATTATCTCATTACTTCTAAAAAAGCTCTCCCCAAAAGAAGAGGTGGAGACCTCTTTATATACAAAATGGCAAAAAAGCATGCTATGTGGGATTTCTAAACTGAAAGGAGAATGAATCCCACTTATTCTCTAGTGTGGCACTCACACACACCTATACAAGAGTGCTTTATTAACTGAATGAAAGGTAGAAAAAGGTACAAATGATGATGAAAAAAGAGTGGATCCAAGAAATATATGCTATATCTTCAACACTATTTGTACTACTTCACCTCAAAATTTTAGTGGAAGTTGCTTTTGACTAAGCATAATCTTGGGCATTTGGATCACACTTTGAATTTTCTATAAGACAATACCTTTGTTGAGTATCTTGCTTTTCTTGATACTTAATTCTATGTTGCTTCAAGTACTTGGAGAAGTTTTGATTAACAAAGCCACTATCTCCATCTGATCAGATGATCTTCAAAGAACTTGGAAAGTCTTCTTGAAACTGAGTAATTGGTCAATCCTCTAAACAATTAGTCATCTGGTGGATGAACGTTTCTCCTTTTCACTCCATTTCTTTGCAAGAGGTGCAGATGTGATAGCTGTTAGCTTCTCAAGCCATGGAGTTATATAGAGAATACCTTACTGCTGTGCATGCAAAGAGTGAGATGGTCTCTGTCTGTTGGTATGCCGTTCATTCTTTGTCGCTAGAATTACTCAGTGATTGTGCCACACAAAACTGAGCATGAATAGAGGAAGCTCTTTGCTCCAAAAACCAAATGTGCACTGTGACTTGATGTTCATGACAATGTGCTTGTCTCTAGGAAGGATGGTAGAGTTCGGCAATAGCTCTTTGGTTGCTAAAGTGCAAGGTCTGCTACTTTTTTTTAGCCAGCATATCCTCAATTCTGGAGAATCATTGGGCAACACTTTTAGGCTGCACAATACATTGAATTAAATGGAGAGGAGTATATGCTTCAGCCTCATCATGAACATTCTCCTATCTCTGTTCTACAGCCCAAAGATGATCACAGACAAATAGAAACGAACTCTTCTACTTCGTGTTTTTAAGATGATGCATTAATCGCAAGGTTTTGCTTAGAGGGAATACATATGTCAAACTAGATGAATGCTTTGTGTGTTGAGACATACTACAGAGTGATGTTACATCGGTGAAAATGAAAGCAAATCATTATAGAAACTCCAAAGGGAAGGGAGTTCAAAATGTATGTGTCTGTTTACAGTATAACAAATTGTGAAAAGCTCAAAGTGTTTATAAATACTCAAAAGGTAGAGATGTCACGACAACTCTAGAGAAACATTACAAGAATGAAGGAACCACTAAACCTCGTTACAAATAGGTTGGGAAAATGGGGGTAAAGGGTGAATAAATTGATGAAGAAAAGGGCGAGAGGGTGGGAAAATGAGCAAAATGAATCTCAAATGGAGTATAAACTAATGGCGAAAGAGGCTTCTTTCAATGAGGAGAGCCACACCACCAAACTCAAGCACCAAAAGAAGAAAATTTTGAAGGCATGTACAAATACATCATGCATATGGGTCCTAAAGGTCTCGATGCCCCCAACTAAAACTCCCCTTTTAGAGAAACCTAGGAAATCATCTCATAATCAACCCCCATATAAACCGCAATCACATTGCATGTTGAAGCCATGTATTTATCATTCCTTAATTGTGTGGAGATTGGTGCCAACTTGAGACAATCCCTCATTTACACTTTTCCAATTCTTTGCTCAAGACCTTCAAGCATTGCAAAATTGAGAGGACTTACAAACCATATGATAGAAGGAAAAACTAAACAATTTTTGGATGCACTCCTTCCTAAGCTAGATTTTTTAAGATGTCACTATTTGATCCACACCAAAGAAGTAGGGCGAGATTGCAAAGTCCCAAGAACATGTGTATTACCTTCTTTACTTCTAGAGGAGCCATTGAAGAATTTTTGCTTGATACACATGTTGGTCAAGGAAGCCCTAAGGATGTTTGAAACATATGTACCATCAGACAAAGAGACCCTAATTCTAGAAGAAATTAAGAAAAGTTAAAGCTTGAAGTTAGTTAAGATATCCGTGATCACTCCTAATCTATCCACTACATTACATATATGCATGTACCACTTTGATTTTTAACACATGATAGATTCACACAACTACATAATAAGATATGGTTCAGTCTCCATCTGGCTCAAAATAACTTTTTGAAGATTGATCTACCCCACTAAATTATAGATCAACTCTATGCAACAAACACTTGATGGCCATAAAAATAGGTTCTAAATGGATGCTATGCTATTACATGCATAGTTTACATGTGTTTGGCCTATGACATACCAATTGAGCATGCACTTACAAAGGCAAAACTACAGGCTTTAAAAACTAGAAGAGCCTTCACTTCACACCAACCGAAGTGCATCCTTGGCACCATACCATGACTTTAATATATGAAAACATCTTCAAACCCATTTTCATCCCCCTCTGGACCACCACATGCCATTTCGCCATTCACAATTTGCATACCATGCCAAGAGAAACTACACTTTGAGGAACTAGTCGCACCCTTGATTACAAAAGCATAGACTACCCCAATGAAATGGAGCCTAAAGCTATTTTAGAGGACAAAGCCACTAACAAGGGTTTGGTGTTTCCTAATGATGGTGACATAATACATGAACCAAATCTATAATTTGACTATGTGGTAACTCTCACGGAGGTCCTTCTGAATTTCAAGTACTTTGACACTTAGCTTGTCAAGCAAGAATATGAAAAACCAAGCTATCTTACATCATAGAACAATAGCAATGATGACCAACAACCAAATGAAGTTGAGGTAAAGGAAGAAGATGAAGAACAAGATAATGCAACCCATAGCTGCCCTCCAAATATAATATGCATAAATGGAAGAGATTCAAGCACAAAACTAAGTAAATGAAGAAAAAATCCATGCACAGTGAGAGCGGATTAGATGAAGCTTTTATAGGGACAAAACATATGATAATGGAAGTTTTTGGCATGGTCAATGCCCTAGAATTGTTGATTAAACAACCTCTTTCGAGATTCCAACCGCACTGGCACATGCCTTTTCTCATCTTCAATACTTAGAGGCCATGTCTCGCCACCCATCCCACTCATCAACACTTCTTCCTTTAGCATCCCACATGTTCCCTTTTTTGCCTCATAATCTATATCACAATGATTCCAATCCATCTTTGAAACCCCACCTTGCACCATGTTGCCATTCCCTCTATATGTCCCTTCACTAAAGTTGGTTTTCCAAGCTACCTTAGCCTCTTCAGTAACAACAACCATCTCCAAGCTACCCAACTGCTGAATCTTCTTTTTCAATTTACTAACCTCAAAACCTCCTTCATGTCCCAAGTTTGAATATCCCACCCATTTTGAGGCCCCTCAATTTGAACACCCTCATTTTCTAATTTTGAAACTTGGTACAATCCTTCCTCCCCCTTGCCCACACTTGCACCACGACAATTTTCACAACATTTACAACTTTACGACACATACCCATAACACTCTTCATTGTTTCCACTTCAAAATTGATCTCATCTGGCTCCATGGACATCTCACCTCCCACCACTATTCCCCCACTCCACACTTCCTATCCCCTATCCCCCATTCCCCCTCCACCACCACCACTGAGTCGCATAAGAACTACCCCTTTAACCATCCCCTTCCCCTCTAGATTCTCAAACTGCACTCCCATTCTACATTTATGTACTCTAACATAGATGATAAATTGTATCACACAAGTTTGGGAGGCGTTTTGTGTCATAAGTGGACCCAACCATGATCTTCAATGATAGACCATCTCATTTAAGTCACAAGTAAGCTCCATATTGGTTAATAATGCCCTTTTGAATGGATAGTATACCACCTTGAAGGCATTGCATACTATACTAGATACACAAGGAGAAGATGAAACCAAGAGGCCATTAAAGAATTAGAAGACATCCTCCAACTAAAAATGGAAAGAAACACAAAACTGAGTTGAAACATGGGCTTGACCTTCAATCACCTTGGTGCCATCAGAGAAGAAAATATGCACACGTAAAGATAGATGAAGAGAATCTCGAGGGTGTTGTGGGCCTCAATGCCTTGATCCCCCTCAATGCTTCCCCTTTTTTGTTGGAGTTTAAGGTCTATAAGCACGTGAACAACACAAGGAAAAAGAAGAAGCTTGGAGCACAACACACAATACTAAATGTATTACCACTAGAATGTACAAAGATAAGTAACCTGGTAGGGATATAGGCGTATATACAAGCTAGGGGAAAAAACCTCCTAAAGAGGGAAAAAGTGCCCTAGTGGTCCTAGTGGGTTCACACACATCACTACCTAAATATACAGCAATCCCTCTTGGCAGTGATGTCGTGAATAAGGAGCTTGCATTCATGTATAAGGAAGTGCTAAGTTATGTGGAATCAATCCACAAAAGGAAGTAATCCCAAATCCTTGTGCAAAGGTTCAAACTTCTCCCTAGGCAGAGCCTTTGTGAAAAGGTTTGCAATGTTCTTCTACGTGGACACATATGCCAAGCTGATCTCTCTAGCAGAGAACCTCTCCCTAAGATAATGATAATGCACCTCAATATGCTTAGTGCGAGCATTGAAGACAAGGTTTTTCGCAACTGCCAATGTGTTATGACTGTCAGTGAAGATGGTGGTGGAAAAAGACTAACCAACACCTAAATCAGCCATAATGTGTCTAAGCCACACACACTAAACACTCGTTGTGAAAGTTTCCCTATACTCAGCCTCACAACTGGAAGTGGCCACAATAGGTTGCTTCTTGCTCAACCCAGATATACATGAACTACCAAGCATGAACTACCAAGCATGAAATACCAAGCATGAAGCAAAAGCCACTAGTTGACACACAAGTGTCGTAACAACCAACACAGTGAGAGTCAGAAAAAGCATGTAAATATGATAGTAGTGATCCCTCCTTGGGATAAAATAGTCCAAGTAGCCGGGCACCACTTAAGTAGTGAAAGATGTGCTTAACCACCAGCCAATGCTTGACACCTGGGCAATGCATAAACCTGCTCATATGTGAGACAACAAACTCTGGTCGATTAATGGATAAGTTAATTAAGCATCCAAGAGCCTACATATAGAGAATGGCATCAAATGCATCTCCAACATCATGAAGACTCAATCGTAAACCTCTCTCCATAGGAATGGCAATATGTTTATTGTCTTCAAGGCCAAAATGCTACAATAATGTGTCAATATATTTCTTTTGATAGAAAGCTATTCTGTCATCAACTTGCATAAATTGAATGCCCAAATAATGATGCAAATGCCACAAATTAGACATCTCAAATGAGGCATGAAGGTCAGCCTTAAAATCAGCAATATGCTTCTCAGGAGGACTAGTGAGCAACATGTCATCAACATACACAACAATGATCAAAAGCACATCATTAGAATGCTTAACATATAAGGTGCTTTAAATTGGACTGTTCTCAAAACCATGTGCAATCCGATAGGCATGTATCTTTTCATACCAAGCACGTGGTGCTTGCTTTAAACCATATAGTGCCTTCTTCAACCTGCACACTTGGTTTTCGTGCCCTTTCTGCACAAAGACATGGGGCTGAAAAACATACACTTCTTCATGCAAGTCACCATTTAGAAATGTAGTTTTAATGTCCAACTGATGTACATTCCAACCATGATGAGTTGCAAGTGCACATATGCTACAAATAGTAGTCATTTGGCATGTAGGAGCAAAGGTTTCATCAAAATCAATGCCTCTTTCCTATGCATAGCTCTTTGCAAAGGTTTCATCAAAATCAATGCCTCTTTCCTTTGCAACAAACCTAGCCTTATACCTGTCAAGTGTTCCATCAATTTTATGCTTCAGCTTGTATATCCACTTAGTGCTAATGGCCTTCTTACCAAGAGGCAAGTCACATAAAGACCAAGTACTATTTTTCATGATAACATCATATTCAGATTGCATTGTAGCCATCCAATGTTTAGAATTTTATGCTTCATCAAATGAAACAGGCTCGGTCTCATCATTGAGACTAGAGGCAACCATAGCATAGCAATCTGATGCAAAAGAGGCACTATGAGATCCTAAACGAGTACGGTATGATAGAGGTGCATCTAATTTGCTATCTTCCAAAGCCTGTACCAACCATTTTGGCATAGTTTTTGCCTCCTCAATATCACCTCTCTCATCAAGAAGTGCATCATGTAAATCTGCATCAGAAATGGAATGATCTGCATTATCATATGACACTTGCAAAGGCTAAGAAGTTGCCTCATTAGGACCAGCACTAAATTGCCCACCTGTAAAAAGAGGTAGCAAAGTATCATAGATGTCTTTGGAACTAACAGATGTCTCCTTCGTACATGAAATTAAAAGTTGAATAGCATCTTCCATAAAAACAACATCATGGCTAACTAGAATGCATTTAGTTTGTGGACGATATAGATGATATCCTTTGCTTTCAGAATTGTACCAAACAAGAATACATTTTACTACTTTATGATCCAATTTCTTGCGTTGTTTTTTAGGCACTAATGCATATGCCAAACAACCAAAAACACACAGATGAGAAATAGATGGCTTGCAACCATGCCAGCCTCCTATGGAGTGATAGACTGCAACGCTTCAATGGGACACCTGTTAAGTACATATGTTGCATAGATAACAGCCTCAAGCCATAAACTATGTGGTAAAGCCTGACTCTTGACCATACACCTGGCCATCTCCATGAGTGATCTGTTCTTTTGTTTAGCAACTCCATTTTGTTGAGGTGTTATGAAAGTGTACACTGATGTTTTATCCCACGTTCAGCGAGAAATGGATTAAAGTCAGAAGACATATATCCCCCCCCCCTCGATCAGAACGGAGAGTGCCCATTTTTACATGCCCATAGATTTTTAACCAAAACCAAAAAGTGTTTGAAGCACATCAACACTTTGGACTTTTCTTTCAATGGATATACCCATGCATGCCTGGAAAAATCATCGATGAAACTCACGAAGTAAAGATAGTTTCCAAAAGAGGGTGTCTGCATAGAACCATAGAGATCATTGTGAACAAGCTGCAATTTTTGAGTAGCTCGAACCCAACCATCTTTTGGAAAGGAGGAACACTACATTTTGCCGAAAATACAGCCTTCAGAAACATGTTTACCAGGTGCCTCAATTTTGGGCAGAGAGGACACCATTTGAGATTTCTGCAAGCACAGTAAACTAGCAAAATTAGATGGCCAAAGCATGCATGCCAAAGCTTTGCATCTGACATAGCCTGAGAATCATGTACTGCACATGCTGAATCATTCACAAATGTTTCATAGTCTATGAGCTTATACAACCCATGACATAAAATGCCACAAACAATAATCATGTTGCCATTTGATAGATCATGAACTCTATATCTATCATCAACAAATTTCACAACCAAGCCAATCTTGGCTAATGCAGAAATTGATAACAGATTTTTCTTGATCCCTAGCACAAATAAAGCATCTGACAATGTAAAAGAACTACCATCTACAATATTCAGAATGATCTTACCAACTCCCATGATAGGATAAGAGGAGTTTTTGGCGCATGTGACAGTATTCCCTATATGGGCAAGCTCAAGTGAAGGGAAGACATTATGCTATGAGGTAACATGTTTGGTTGCCCCACTATCAACGTACCAAACATGTGAGTCTACTGTAGAGATTCACTGTTCATGAGAAGATGGGTCAAAACTACAAACAATAGTAAACACCCATTCTTCATTGTGCATAAGATTAGCAAACTTTATTTTTAGTGTAGAGGCCTCTGCAACAACCATTCAAGCCTCTTTTATCTTGGAATCTTTTGTAGCGATTTATGACATGATCGTTTCCTTTATAGTAGCTACAAGAGAATTTCTGCTTTTCTGATTTCTTATTATCTTTGTCTTCCTTCTTCAAATGTGCAGCATTTGCAAATTTGTGATTACTAGTAGATGGGCTCCATTTACCTTTGCCATTCTGACTAGATAGGAAAGCTTGAACTGCAACATGCATAATAGACCTATTCTACCTAGACTGATCTTCCTGCAATAGAACAGAGACCAACTCTCAAATGTCAAGGCATTTGGATTGCCTTTCATCATCAAACGAATAGTATAAGCAAAAATTTGTTATGAATCAGGAAGACCATTCAAAATGGTCTGCACAAGTGAGCTATCTGGTATAACTTCATTAGGAGAAATCAGTTGTTCCTTCAAGTCTTTGATCTTTGTCAGAAAAACATCCACGAAATCACATTCATTCATATGCTCACTCTTCAACTCTTTTCAGAGGTAAGCAACACGAGCCTCATTCCTAGCTTGGTATATTGTGGTAAGTGTGTCCTAAGCATCCTTAGATGTTCTGCAAGAGCGACTCTAAGCAATAATGGCACGTTTGACAAACACGGCTATTAATGCATGTGCCTGAGCATCTACCATCCCAATGAATTTCCTCTACAGTAGGTGCAGTAGATATCGTAGTAGGAATATGAATCTGCACAATATCACCATCTTCGATGCCATCTGCATCAGCTTCAGTACTTGTATTTGCAAGTGTAGTAGGACGTTTTTTAGCACCTTGCACAATATTCCATAGTCCTTTTGCGACCAATACATAATGCATCATATAAGCCCACAACGGGTAATTCGTACCATCCAACTTATCCTCAATAGCCAACACATGAAATACATGACTACTTCCAGCCTTGGCCACTGACTGAAATACCATGATGTAGAAAACAAATTTTATCTCAAAAACTTGAGCAAAACTACCCTGACAAGTTTTGCTAAACTTGTAGCAGACTTTGAGATGCTTATAGTGGCAAACCAAAACCTATATATATCTTTGGCACAAAAAAACAAAATAGCATGCACAAGCCCTAGATGAAGTCGTGACGTGTTCTGATACCAATTGTTGGAGTTTGAGGTCTATGGAAGCACGCGAACAACACAAGGAAGAAGAAAAAGCTTGGAGCACAATAGACAATACTGAATGTATTACCACTGCTCTGATACCAATTGTTGTAGTTAGAGGTCTGCAGAAGCACCCAAACAACACAAGGAAGAAGAAGAAGCTTAGAGCACAACACACAATAATGAATGTACAAAGATAAGTAACCCATTAGGGCTATATGTGTATATATGAGCCGGGGAAAAAAAATCCTCTTAAAGAGGGAAAAAAGTGCCTCGGTAGTCCTAGTGTGTTCACACACATCACTACCTAAATATATCAACATTTTTTAGGTAGTCCCACAAGACAACATCAAAATCATCTTGGAAGATTATACAACATTGCTCGAGGTGCACTACAAGCTTATAGAGGATTTCAATGTGCTTAAGGCAACAAAGCAAGTAAATGCCCCACTAGGTCTACTCTTCAATAAACTATTCTTGAAATTCCACGTGACATTATTCTCTTCTTCATATAAATTAGCTTCTTCAAATAGATCTACTTCTGATGTATCCAACAATTCAGCTTCCATACAAATACCAATTGCCTGCATCATGTTGGTATTTTCTCTGATTGTTTGGTCCTTCTTCTAAGATTATCTGCTACAACTCTTTTCCCTCTTGCTTAACCCACATTCTGTCCTTGCCCCAGTCATGCAACACATTGGCATGTCTTAACCAAGGTCTCCCAATTAACAAGGGGAAACTTCTTCTACCTGTGGTAGCCTTAAAACAAAAAATTCCAAGTTAAAAATGGTACCTTGTATCGTGATTGGGACTCCAAGGACCACTCCCATAGGTCTTACTATGCTTTGGTCTGCTAGAGTTACCTTGGTAGATGGAGATGGAACATTGATTTGATATATTATTTCTTCTTTACATACAGAAATCATTTGAATGTGGGGCCCATATGAAGCTTCTTGATTCTTAGGACAACAATTAGTATAGTGGTCTCTGGCCTCCGGGAAGTTTCTGCAAGGAGGGGCATTTTCTGGTAGGGTGCACCTACTTTGGTAGTGCCCACATTCCCCACATCTGAAACAAATAATTGACCTCCTAGGCCCATTTCCAAGGCTATTCCTTTGTCTAGGGTTGTAATTGTTACCTTGATTGGGTGCATCTTCCATCACGTTTGCTGGTGGTAGGGGTCCTCCTTGGGTCCAATATGTTGTTGCAAGAATTCCTCTTGATTGGCATTCCTGGGCCTCATGACCAGCTTTCCTCCATAATTGGCAAGTCATACTTAATAGAGGACATTCACTTACTATATGACCTTGCTTGCTGCACATGGTACACCAAAGTCCACTCTTGATGCCACCCCCTTTGAGTTCCTACGACTCTTGTCGTAGCTGAGCGAATTCCTCTGCTTGGGCTTCTTCCTCCTTTTGGAGCTTTAGTGCATCTATCTCCCTCCTCAACTGAGTAATAACATTCTCCTCCTCCTTGAGGGGTTTATTCCTTCTTAAGCCATCCAACTCCTTCCTTAACAGGATCATTGGATCCTCCATTTCTATAGAATAGCGTAGTTGAGAAGAAGTTGCTCCATATTTTTGTCTTATCTGCTCCAGTCGTGTAGCTGTGTTGATGAATTCCTCTATGGAGGCTATAGGCAGCACTAATTCCTTGATTTTACATTGGGTGGTCACTGGAAGTGGCTTAGCTAACCATTTATTAACAAAAAATTCATGTGGTGGATCTAGTAATTTAGCCATTAGTACCTTGGCCCTAGTCACAAACTCTGGGAACTTTTCACCTGGACCCAATCTCAAATTTTCTAATTCCTCTATGATGATCTCTGCAGTATTTCCATGCAGAAATTGATTTTTGAATGCATCTTTCATTAAGTCCCAAGTTGTAAAATGGTTCTCAACAAACTTGCTGAACCATTTATCTGCTAATCCTTCTAAAGTGGTAGGGAAGAGTATAAAAAAGGCATCCTCTCTTCCCATTAAGCCTCTAGTTTTGCATAGTGCTAAAAACCTTCTAATATGCTCGTCCCGATCTTCCTGAGCTAGGCCTTTGAAAGAAGGAAATTTTATATTTAATCTTGATAGTAGGGTTTCCAAGTCTACCTGACCAGCCATGCTCCTTACTGATGAAGTTGATGAAAGTGGACTAGATGATCTTCTAACAGCCTTCCTTCTTGTTTGCTTGCAGGTGACCCTCAATGTTTGGGACCGAGTTGAGGTCATGAGCTGTTCATAGTCCTCTTAGTATGAGACAATTGGTAGAATATGTACCTTTTAGAGCAATGAAGTAGTACTATCGGCACTTGAATAGTGCTTCTCCACACTGCAAGATGTCTTCTCCTATGCTCAAATCTCCTTGGGTCCCAGCGGGCATGCCAAATTTTGTTGGGGGATTCTTGGACAAGAAGGGATTTGAGTGTTTGTAGGAGAAAAGGGAAAGCCAAGAAGAAAGATACACACTAGAAGCCTCTGTTGATTGATTATAATGAGACAAATACAATGGTGATGCACAATACAATCAATGCTTCTATGCAAAAATCCCATAGAGTGCTCACTTACGAAATACCAAATACCCAAGGTCTTGTTGCTGCCGGCCTCCTCTGCACCATATCTCCACCTTCTCCAAGCCTGCACTTGTGCACACCTTGCACTAAGCTTCCAATAAGGGGGAGGGATGGACACCTTTTGTCGGCACGTGCACACAACAATGAGACCTTGGGATCCTTGGGGGACAAGCTTAGCACTTCTCTACACACTTTCTTAGTCACTCTTCATGCACACCTTGCACTTCACTTCTCTGCTCGCACACTCTGTGTCTCTTGCACTTCTCTCTCCTGCCTAACTTAGACTATGCTCACCTTCTTTAGTCTTGCTTACACTTGCTTTTTCCAAGAATAGTCCTTGCCTTCATTTAAGTGACAATTCACGTACGCTCCTAACTGCAAGAGTATCCTAAAATTTCAAAGCATCATATGATTTAAAAATGCAGTACATGTCCATTTCGCAAATCTCACATGCAACCTGCAGTATTTACCTATTTCAATAAGTACCTAGCACTAGTATAAAATCAAAGAGGAAAAACCTTGAAGATGCTAAGGTCTCGTGGATGGAGAGAATATTTCTCCCATGACTTTGATTATTACTTGCAAGAAAGGTGAATCAAAAGAGAGAAAAGTATCAGATATACACCTGAGTAGAATGGGGTAGGAAAAAGAAGAAATAGGACAATTGTGGAAGCATCTAGATCTATGCTCAATTAAAAGAAGTTGCCCAATTATTTATTGTCAGAGGGAGTATCTACTACCACCTATCTCATAAAGAGGTTATCCTCAAAGTTTTTGGAGAAAAAGGCTCTTCATCAAGCTTTAAATGGAAGAAGCCCAAGGTTGGACCATTGCAAAATATTTGGGTGCATTGCATATGCACATATACAAGGAAGAGAAATGTGTCTTTATAGGTTATGAATGAAATCAAAAGGGTAGGCTATATAATCCTAGCAACAAGGGCTTCATAGTAGTTCGAAATCTAAGTTTTCATTTGAAGATGATTGCAAGAAAATAAAATTTCCCTATGATTTGGAGGATGATTTTCCAACACATTCAAACAAAGTTACATATGCACTTGAAGAGTTAAGTGATTTAGAGGATAGAAGATATCTAAAAGGGAGATCAATTCTTGAAACTCCAAAGCTAAAGAAAAATTGCAAGGGTTAATAGATGTAGTAGAATCATCTCAACCAACTATTTGAATATCTACAAGGGAGAAGAAGAAGCTGGAAAGGTATGAATATGACACCTCATTGGTAACTAAGCATTTTATTTACATAGCTTAGGACTTGAATTGTGAAGAGCCCTCATCTTAGGAGTAAGCCAAGAAGAAACCAGAATGGAAGCATGCCATGGAAGAAGAGATTGAAGCTTTTGAGGAAAACAATACTTGGGATTAAGTTCCCAAGACATCAGCCATGAAGGTCATTAGATCCAAGTGGATCTATAAGGTAAAGAAGAACTCATATGGAGCCATTAACAAGCACAAGGCTAGCTTAGTGGTCAAGGGACATTCTTATGCCTTTGCTTATGAAGAGACCTTTCCTCGTGTAGCAAGAATGCCTACAATAAGAATAATCATGAGTATTACAACTCCCAAGAATTGGAAGATATATTAGATGGATGTAAAGAATGCATTTCTCAATGGATGGATCTCAGAAGAGGTAAACATGGTTCAACCCCCTAGTTTTGAAGACTCACATTATCTTGAAGATATTTTTATATGAAGGAAAGCCTTATATGGGCTTAAGCAAGCTCCAAGAGCTTGGAATAATAGACTTGTAACCTACTTGCAGGACAAAGGTTTAGTGGTGAGCAAGGAAGATCCTCTCCGAATCATAAAGATATCACATGGAAAATTCATATATCTCTATGTTATGTGAATGAAATTATAGTAACAAGAAATGCTAGTGATCGTATTAGACAAATCAAATATCAAATGAAGGAAGAGTTCAAGATCAATGACCTAGGGAAGTTCACATACTTCCTTGGATTGGAGGTAGTATACATAGAGCATGGTGGGTACCTTATTAAGAAGAAATAAATCAAAGGTATGCTTGAAACTTTTAAAGTGAAACATGCTAAGATTGGTGGAAAACCTATGGAAGTGAGCTCAAAACTAAGTTCTCAAGAAGGTGAGCTCATTGAAGCTATGATATGCTATCAAATCTTGATGGGAAGTCTCAATTATGCTACTCTCACTAGAAAGATATCAATTATAATGTGAGTGTCTCGAGACAACTCACTTAAGGAGAGCCAAAAATCATGACTTGCATTTGAATTCAAAATTCAAATTAACACCTAAAAGTGAGAAGAATATGTAGGTGGAACCTATGAACAGATCTTCTAAAATCAAGGGAAAAAGTAAGCATATACCCTACTAGTTTAGCTTCAAGGTGTGACATTCCTTCAACTCACTTCTTGAGTTCTCATTGTACTCCCATCATATTATGCTTCTTTCCAACTTGAAGGACAAAGTTCTTAAAAGGGGGATGAATTGTAATAGGCCTTTTGATAGTGCAATAATTCATTTTGAGCTTTCTAAATTACATTATAGGGATACTGTTTACAGTGAGTAATTAGGTCATTTTATGCATGTAGGAAACATTTAGGGATGACAAGGTTTATATTTTCTCTCTCAGCCTTATCGGCATCATGTTTTCTCCTTGAAAATTGAACGTGAAGATGAAAGAATTAAGAGAAATGTTGCATGAGAGAAAGGTAAAGCATGCATAACAAAATAAAAGTGTCTCCATGCAATTTTTGTGAATCATGTTTTAAGTACCTCGTTTAAGGCTATACATTTAGTTCACTATAAGAAAATGCCTTGATTTTCTTCTCTCTCTAGAATGTCTAAAGTTGCAAGGTTCAAAAGAGATATTTGGAGCTAGATTTTGAAGATCTAGGTGATCTCTAATACTGCTATGTAGATCAAAGATTTGAACATTTTTGTGACTCACAAGCTTAAGCTAGTTCTACACTGTTTTTGAGTTATAAGGCTTGGAAAAGTGCCATTTTTAGGTACTAAAAAAAGTGTGCTTCTCTATTTCTATTGCAATCTATGATTTTAAAGCATAGGTGTTGTCATGCACACTTACGAATGTCCTCATATATTTCTTTTCATTGTTTTTCCTCTATTTTTGGATAGTTACTGCTAAAGAAAGTGCTTGACTACTAGAAACACAAGCTTTTGCAAACGTTTTGCATGCAACATAGGGAGAGCTGACTTTTTCTATATTTGGTGGATCACACATTTCATTGGGGAATGATAAACTGTGTTTTGAAGGAGATTTGCTGTGATAAGTAGGAATATGCCAAAAATCAGAGAATTACCTTGTGATTGAGAGTGAGAGTGAGAGTGAGAGTGTGATTGAGGGTGAGAGTGAGAGTATGATTAAGAGTATGAGTGTGAATGAGATCGTGATAGCTCAGGGATGGTTGAAATCTTAACAAATCAAATCTATAATACCAAAACTTCTCTTTGTTTGATTCATACCTTGTCCACTCTTCCGCATTGAATTTCTCTTATTTTGTGCAAGTTCTATGTTTTTCTCTTTTTTGCTATTTTTGAGTTATCACAAGCTTTCGATTGAGCATATCTTGTGATTAAGAAAACTATATAGGGGGCTTTTACCATTAGAAATAGAATCAATAACTTATAAAATCTTTGTGGGAGTGAACACAACATCAAGAAGTGGAAATTTTGGAATTAACTCTGGAGATAGTGTCTACACTGCACTCCACACCACGAATAACAACCATGTAAGGGATTGATTCCTTATTCTTGAGAAGTATGCACACATCTTCCATTGGTTTTTCCTCTTTTCACTCCCATCAATCTTTAAAGCAGATCTAGAGATTCCTGCTTTTAATTTTCTCTTCATATTTTAGTGTGCTTCTGATCTTCTTGAGTCCAAACTAGAGGTGGGAATGGGCTTTGTTGATTTTAGTCCTGAGAAACTAGATCCTCTAATAAAGAAATTCCCCTCTAGCATGATGAATGTTTTTCAACTCCCTCTAAGTCTAGAAGATAATATTTTGCGTCTTCTGAACCACCACCATCCAGCACTTGGTCAGAGAAGAGTGGGCACAAAAGTCCTTGTTCCATGCCCAAGTGATTTCCTGGAAACTTGAGGGGAGGTAGAAGGGAGCATGATTGGTTTGGATGAAAGGAGCTTTCTTATGTTGAGCGAGCTATTTGAAATTAAGAATCATTGGATAGGGATCTGAAACTACAAGGTCGATATGCTGAGTGAGAGACTGGGGGGGGGGGAGGGCAACTTACCAAGGATATTTTTGGTCACATAGCTTCTTATAGTTTAGCTTTCCTCAAATCTACACCAACATCGAGATTTTTCTAAGAGAAGCCAAACATACTTTTGACCTCCACCACATCATGGTAGACCTTTACTTGGTCCCGTGCATCCTTCTCAAGTCCATCAATAATGTGCCCCCTTTGTTCCCATATATCGGAATAAGCTTCCACCATATTAAACTCCACACAATGGATAACATATGAGGATTGAGTCCAATGATTGCTAGCTAGCTTGCCTATTTTAGTCCTGAATGGTTGCATAAACTAAAATGATGATGAACTATAGGGAGCCTTTAAAGGAGGCACAATCCATCGATGTTTTTGGTGTGCAAGGGTTTCCACAAGGCACGACAACCAAAAACACTTGATGCATAAAGCCAAGCCACACCACCCACAGTTGTGTGAGGTGCTGAACCACACATGAGATGAAGAATTTTTAGAAAGTGATTTTAGAAGGTCTTCATCGTAGATTTTGATCTCTTGAAGATAGATAAAGTCTGTGTTGGTGTTTTAATCACAAAGACATTGATAGATAGCAGAAACTCATGAGGGATCAACAAGCCCCCAAAGATTGAAAGAAATGACTATTATTTCGGACCTAATGATCTTTGTGGTATGGGGAGTTCTCTCTCCTTTTCTTCTTATTATCTCTACTACTCAAAGTAGAAGGATCCTTACACAAAAGTCTATCCTTAGGAAATTCTTCCAAGAGATATCGATAGGAATTTTCCCTTTCTAAGATGCCTTCATAGCAAAGGAATCTGAAACCTAATCGGTAATCATGGACCTATCAAAGTTTCTTTATGAAGGTTATCTCCTTTGCTCTTTGTGAATCCATCCTCTTTGCTTGTAGTGTACTCTTCTAGATTGTCTTCCGTGCAACTTGAATTATCCTCTCGAGCTTTCTAATCATTGGAAATAAAACTTTGATTCATTCTTCCTCATTAGTTCAATTGATTAGTCTGAATCTTTAAAATTATAGAATATCTTTGTATCGAGGACCAAGTGATAGGGACTCTTCACAGTAATACCTTTGGGGATTCTTCTCATTGGGAGGACGTTCTTTGTATGAGGAATAGTTAACACGTTCTCTTAAGGAATGGAGTTACTTTCTCCATCGATTTCTTCATCGAACTCTATCAAGGGAGTACCTTTATTTTCTCTTATATTTTAGTTGTCTAGCATATCCGCTGAATTATAAAGATATGCACCAAATGAGCACAAAAGAAATTTGTAGCTTCTTTTATTTCCTTGAATGGTTAAATGCATTCAGTGGTTTATAACACTATTCTAAGTGTTTATTGAAGCATTCAGGGAGCTAAGAGGTCAAGTCACTCAACCCATATGTTTGGTAATGGAGCAAGGCAATGATAAACAAAATGAACAAGGTCGGAATCAAAGCTAAGTATTCATTTCGTGCTCTTTCTCAATTTTCATTGTATGCCATGGATGACCTTTTTGATGACATACATAATTAAGAATCATGTACACAAATCTCGTATGTAGCAAGACAGACAACATGCATGATTGGATTGATAAATTATGGGTTATGTGCCTTAATTTCTTCTGTACCAAGGATACTTTTAGGCCATACAAGCATTAATTAGAACATCATTCCTTTTAAAACATTGTTTCTCTTAGATATCCACATGAAAGAATGTGGGTGCATCATAGTAAAAGGAAGCATGTGCATGGCCATGCATGTAGATCACATCCTTGTGTAAGTATATAAATTAGATGCATGGTTTTATCGTGCACGTGTTGGAACTGAAGGACTCACTAGGCAAGGAAGCTTAAGAAGGGAGTCAAAGAGAAGAGAAAGTACAAGCAGACAAAGCAGTCAACGACGATCTGGCAAGTAGGCCAATATTTTTTCAAGACATTTATGCACATAAGAGAGGTGGACACAAGGAGAAGGAGCAAGTAGGGAGCTCCAAGAAATGTATATCAAAATGTTAGAAGAAATCCCTACAACAATAGTGATTTTCATCACTAAAAACCCTTGTAAATACCATTTCACATTTTTGTAGCTCCATTTTGTGCAAGCCAAGGAGTTCTTGAGCTTGAGGAGCTTTAGAAGTATCTACCTGTCAGTTTTCACATTTTTTAGACTTTGTTTGAACCTCCAAATAGGGTAGAGAACCTAATTTTTAAGTAGACCGGACACTAGGTTTGGACAAGGCCAAAACCTAGTCAAAAACTATAAATAGAGCTAGAGAGCTCATTTTTGAAAAAAAAAGCTTGTAATTGAAATGAACTTGTAAGAGCTTTTTGAAAGTAAATCTAAGAACTCCATTGCTTCTCACTCTTTGTCTTGCAGTTTGTGCGCGTGTGTGTGTATGTGTGTGCATGTTTGTGTGCTTCTCACTCACGCACTTGTGCCTCCACTTGCTCGAGGTCTTCATACCATCCTCACGTCTTCCCGGATTGACATTAAAGGAGGTGCTACTCATCACTGAGCTACACCAAATTTTGGCGCCGTTGCCGGGGAATCGAGCTTTGAGGACGAGCGTGTGATGGTAAGACGTAGAGTTGAGACGTTGGCGTTGTAGGTAATTTCTTCACTCTTCTTGTTTTTCTCTTCCTTACCTCACCACCATCATCACCATCATCATCATCACCATCTCCCACCTCCATCTCCATCATCGCGAAAAAAATTTCAGTTTTTTGCTTATACCACCTTCTCCACCTCATTTCCCTCATTCCACTTGTGAGAGAGAGCGAGAGAGCGATATTGTGTGCGTTGTTTTGCGTGCTTTTTGAGCTTTCTTGCAGGTTCTGGCAGCATCATCATCTCCAGCACTCTGCACAGCGAAACGTCACGAAACTGTCTCTGTGTCGCCGGCCTCTGTCGATCGCGATCGACAGAAAAATCGCCCATTTGGTAAAACAAAGTGCACCACCATAATCTACATGATGAGCACATTCTAAATCACTAAAAACAGTGGGAAAATTCCGTGTTTCTCTGTCAATCGCGATCAACACCGTCGATCGCGATCAACAGCCACGATCGATAACCTCTGTCAATCGCGACCGACAGACCCCACGACCGACTGACTGCCACGTAGGACCCTGTCAATCGCGATTGACACCGTCGATCGCGACTGACAGAATTTCCACGATTGATTGACTTTTACGCGTAGCCATGTATCCATCGCGACGGACACATCCCCGATTGACTGAAATCACGGCGAAAAACCCGAAAAAAGTGTCGATCGCGATTGACACCATCAATCGCGATTGACAGAACTCACGACCGACTCTGTCGATCGCGATTGACACTGTCAATCGCGACTGACGTGTCGATCGCAACCGACAGGCCCCGACGGACACCTCTGTCAATCGCGATTGACAGACCTGTCGATCGCGATTGACAGGCTTTTCGGCCAAAAAATTAGGGTTAATATTTCCAAGTCTTTGGGGGAATTTTGGGCATAATTAGAGAGTCATTAGTGATTTGTGAGGTCCCTACTCATGTGTTTTTGAGAAAAAAAATCCTATGATTTGTTAGCCTGTTGAACCCTATTTTAGCACCAAAACCCTGAACTGGCATAACTTTCTCATACGAAATCCGTTTGCTGTGATTCTTGTTTTGTTGGAAAGCTCGTGGGGAGTTAGATAATTAGATAGGGTTTTTTGATAATTAGATAGGGTTTTTTGAAGTTGACCATCCCCCGGGGTAGGAAAGCTGAAGGGTCCTTGGGATTGTTTTCCATAAAGGCAAAGGATAATTTGGTCTGTGAGTTACATGCATGAAAGTGGACTATTGTGTCTTTTGAATCTAAGTCTTGAGCTAAACGTGGGACTTTTACAGGTCCAGTAAGAGCACTTGAGGGCATTCAAGCAAGAGTAAGTGCAAGCTTGGGAATACGCATCCTGGGCACACCAGGGCAACAACGCAAGGAAAGAAACTCAAGGTTGGAAAATCCTCAACTCCCTCTGTCAATTCCTAGCTTAGGCTAAGAATGACTAGTGATAGGAGTAGGCCAAGACGGCGATAGGCATCAATCAAGTGGAAGACTACCTATGCACTCAAGTTCAAGATTAAACATAATCTCTTCGTGATGCGATAACCTTAAAGGAAAGAATCTAATGAGGAACGATCAACTTACAGTGCGGAAATACACTCAAGTATACTTGACGACGTGATATCAGACGAGACTATAAACGTTGTAATCCACTAAAAAAGAATCAAGTAATTGATACAAAAGAACTCAGCAACGAGGTTGTACTCGCGCAAATTTGGGCTATTCATTTAGGCTTATGAACCTTAGATCAGGGCGACATCTAGGGAGAGATAGACAAAGCCTTAGGTCTTCACAGGCTAGTGTCAATCATACTGCGAGGTCTTGGGCCCAGCAGTTGAGCCATCATTCATACTACCCTAGCTCTGAGACTAGTGAATCAGAGATGTCTCAAGGCATGGATAGACCTACGGGAAGTTCAGGAGTGCCATACTTGCACAGGGTAGAAGGCCCGTACAAGACGCAGCTGGAATACCTTAGGACCAACCGATTAGGTGCTAGCATCTATGAGGACGGTCTAGGAAGATCCGTGGTCCAGATTAAAAACCCTGACCAATCCATAGGACTAGAACGCCCAGCTGTTAAGTTCAAAAACGGAGCGTACTTAGACAAGGAAGGGACAATATATGTAGTCACCAGTCATCCAGATAGGACTGATGAATTTGGGAATGAGATCCCAAGAACGGACTTAGGTGACCTAGAGCAAGGAAGCATGGGTGAAGAACCAAGGACCCCTCGAGGCAAATCGGTTCTCACTAGGATTATCACACCAGAGTGGGTTCCCCAAGACAACAAGAGTATAGATCTGCTTCTGAACCGAGAGACTGACGAAGCCTTTTGGAGGTATAAATCTGATCGGCCAAATGACATAGGAACAATCATGATCTATGAGTTCAAAGATCCTGATAGCCCAGGCAGAGTGACCTACCTAGATCACACTTCAGAGAGGATCTTTGTGGTGACAAAAAATGATAGGCATGCTTACACTTGGAAAGGTAAATTTATTTTTCCCCAACCAAGATCGAATGTGTCCTATGGTCACCCTGGAGCGGGAACATCCCAAGCTCATGGAACTCAAAGAGACAGAAGTAGAGATAGGCTAGAAGTAAGCTTTGCCAACACAGGGGGCAGAGAAAGAACGAGGACGAAAACAAACAGAGTCGAACCTGAGGTACTTAGAGCTCCCAGGAATCAAAGAAATGTGGATGAGTTCCCTCTACCACGACCTAGAGAGCACACAAGGACTCTGAGACCGACTCAGCTAGTTAAGTCCATGAAGAACTACTTCGATGGCACTGGAGATCCATACGATCATGTGGCCGAGTTTAGGCAAGTCTTGAGAGCTGAACAAGTGGAGGATCTATTCACGCAGTACAATGCCTTTGGTCTAACCCTTAGGAACACAGCCCTTACGTGGTTTCAACCATTGAATGAGAGACAATTCAGGAGTATAGACCAACTCCTAGAGGCTTTCATTATTGAATTCTCTAAGAGTGGCATAAGACATAATACCTCCTCGCTGATTCACAGCTTCAAGCAAACCCCTCAAGAGACCGTGAGACTTGCAGGAAGAAGATTTAGGAAATATCTTGAAAGATGCCCTGATTTGGAGCTACCCACACCAGCTAAGCAAGTGGCTCTATTCTTGGACGGATTGCTAAGTACCAAATTGAGATCTTATGTGTACTTGAAGGACCCTAGGACTATAGAAGAGTGTGTACGCATGTGCATTGACATCGAGGATAACCTAGGGGAGGAGTTAGAGCTTTCCAAGATATACAAAGATTCAGATAGTGCCTCTAGCCTCTCTTCCACGCAATCCACATCAATTGAGGAACTTGCAGAGAAAGTAGCTCAGAAATTAGGTGTCACTAGCAAACAGATCCCAAGGTATGCCCCTGTGAAAAGATGCTATACTTGTGGTGGCGACCACATGGTGAATGTATGTCCCATTATGACTCAACCCCAGGTAAATCCTAGTAGCCAATACTGGACCATAGAACGGAAATACACAAATCACTCAGCACAAGACTGCCCATACAATAAGCAAGCGGTTAGGAAACCCTACCCTCAGCCATACCCTCAACAAGGCAGATACTGGAGTCAATACCCACCACAACAGTATACTAGGCCTCAACAAAATTATCAACCACAATATCAAGCCCAACAAAGGCCTCAGCCCGTGTTAGCACAACAACCCCCTGCCCTAGCTAATGTAATTCCGGTAAAGTATGCAGCGGCAGAAGAAAATTTGAATAGAGCTATAGTCCCGGTAACCCAATTGCTTTCTGAAAGTGACCCGAGTGACCATAGCTTTGATTCTACACATGTTGATAGTCCCCAGGCTTACTACATGCAGTCTCCAGAACATGGTGAGTCCTACTATAGTGAAGAGCCAAATGAACCTAGTTGGGAGTCAGATTACACAAACGTCATGTATGCAAACCCCAACCCTAGACCTCAACCTAGGCAAGTAAGACCCCCATTCCCTAGAGGACCATGCTACAGATGTCAGGGAGATCACCTCATTCGTGACTGCCCCATGCCTGCACCTACCCAAACCCAATCAGTAACGATCCAGGGCTTTTGCCAAGAGTGTGGAAAGGAGCATCTCTTACGAGATTGCCCAAAGAACCCCAATAATATGCCAAAAATCACTCCTATCAACGTTATTGGGTTAGTTGTAGACTCCTTAGGGAGTGTGACTTCCACTGCACCAGTACAAGTAATCACTAGAGCCCAAGCCTTGCAACAGAACCAAAGCGTAGGCCAGGAAAAGAGCCCAGATGTTAGTGAGACGGAGAGCATGACAAAGAAGAGGACTAGAGCTTGGAGAGATAGTCGTGAAAGAACGAAAAGACAATGGGCAAAAAAGATGAGTGAACTCGAGGAAAGCCTGAGAGAAACAAAGGCCAGGATAACTGAACTCACAGCTCAAACTCCCTCTCACACTGCCCCACCTCCATCACCTCCACCATTCCCAACTCCATCCGAACCGCCACCTTCCAACCCGCCTCACCTAAACCCACCACCCCCAAGAGTAGGATCAATCTTAGCAGATCCCACTCCCGAGGACCTAAACATGATGCTTAAAGCATATCAGGCCAGAATCCAAGAAGGGCCAAACGTAACTAATCATGAAAAGTGTTACCCTAGAGCAGAACTAGAGCTAGAACGAACCAAAATTTGTGCTAAGATGGTGGAATTGGCTCAAACCATGTTTGAAGCCAGTTGCCTATTTAACATCTCTAGTTCGGCGAAGACACAGTTGCACTTTGATGGACTGTTAGAAAGAATAGAGAAGCTGATTGCACAATCAGAAAAGGAACCCGCCTCTCAACATAAGGACAGGGCAAGTGAAAGAGTAAGCATTCCTGCCCAGGAAGCCTATGTGCCTGAAGCCTATGTGCTTAACTCTACGGAGCCAGACACATCATCTTCTATGAATCGATTCACACCAGAATTCCTACGAGAGATTCAAGAAGACAAATGGGCTAAAGAAAGTGAAGTCCCTCCTCCCATTGAACTTGTGGATGACGCACATGACCAATTCCCACAAGACATCCCATCCATTTATGAGGAGCAGGAGAGCACCCACTCTCAGGAAAAATTAGACTTTGAGTCTAACTCTCTACAAGAATTACCCCACTTCATAGGCCCATGGGAAGCTAAGTCCACCTGTATGAGAGCACCCATGGTCATGGTAAGAAATGAGGACTCAGTCATACCTAGGAACACAGAGATAGTGAAAAACACTAAAGTACAATGCAACCTCACCTTAGAAGAGCTACTCAAAGTAAGGCCAGAGCTATGGAAACATGTGGCCAAACAAGTACCAGAGATAACAAAACCTCGTTCCCAGGTAGGATCCTAGAGAACAGTGCCAGAAATACCATTGGACAAGATAGGAGACATGAGTGAGGGCGAAAGAGGGAAACACATATCTTCCTATCACCCATCAAGGATACACCACCAAGGCCATTCTAGACTCAGGCGCAGATGTTGCAATTGCTACCACTTCCCTATGGAAGCGTTGGGGCAAGCCAGCACTCAGGCCCACGAGGATGAAATTGCAAATGGCCGATGGTCACATAGAGCGACCCTTAGGGCTGTTAGAAGGAATAACTCTCACCACATGTGGTGTTGAGTTCGAACACACATTTGCTATATGTGATTTTAGCAAGAACCATGCCTATGAGATGATTTTGGGAAGACCATTTATGCGATAGTTGCAAGTGGTACAGGACTGGGGAACCAACTCCTTGTACTGACAACACTTAGGTGTTACGACCAAAGTGAATCTCAAAGATTACTCTCATAGAGATGTCCCTCCCATCCAATGGAATC
This sequence comes from Ceratopteris richardii, assembly GCA_020310875.1. Taxonomy (NCBI): domain Eukaryota; kingdom Viridiplantae; phylum Streptophyta; class Polypodiopsida; order Polypodiales; family Pteridaceae; genus Ceratopteris; species Ceratopteris richardii. Next base: position 164,104,439 of record CM035426.1, on the reverse strand, counting down.
CCATCCATAGAGCCAAAGATGATACAGAATCGGTGCATTCCATAGGGTCAGGATTCTCATGGATGCATGAAGACACCCACTTATGGATGTGCAAAGTAGCAGTAGAAGAAGAGAAGAGAGAAAAAGCCAGAGAGGTAGGTGCAAAAGAAACACATAGATCAATTCAAGACCCAGCCTATGCACCGGTAGTCTTTCCTGACGAGGAATTTGAACCCCACGACTGGGCAGAAATCCTAGCAACAATGGATGTAGCCATCAATGAAGAACAATGGACACCTCACTGTGATGAAGATGGCTATGGCATTTCAGTCTTCTCCATAGAGCCAATCATGGGAGAGGCAGTGTTAGAAGAGTGTGAACCTAGCCCGGATGCATTTGAGGATGCAAATGACTCTGATCTAGAGTCAATCATTATGGATCCACCTTTTGCATCAGATGAAGAATATTTCTATGAAGTAGAATTTCAACCCCAGAGGTATGGAGAGCGTACAAATGATGTAAGACTAGCCACACATGTGACCCCGAAGGAGGAAGGAAAGAAAAGAAAGAAGAGAGAAGTCACACCAGAAGCGGAAGAATCTTTGTTTGAGGTCCCGGAAAATTTTAAGAAGTATGAGATAGATGACAGGAGAGTCATGATTAGAATGCCTAAACGAGAGGCGCAATCAGGAGAGGCCTATGATAACAAAGAAAGCACAAAGAAAATTGTGGTAGCCATGGAAGAAGGAGAAGAGAGATGCACTTACATAGGACATGACCTGACAGAAGAGGAAGAACAAGAGCTAATAGCCTTGCTGAGAGAATACAAGGATGTATTCACTTGGAGTTACAAGGATTTGAAAGGTGTGGACCCTGACATATGCTCACACACTATCCCCATGACCTCAGATGCGAAACCCTCTAAGCAAAAGCCATATACATATAATGATAATTATGCTGCCAAGATCAAAGAGGAGATAGATAGACTGGTTGAAGCTGGATTCATCTATGAAATTGAGCACACTGAGTGGGTATCCCCCATCATAGTGGTGCCCAAGAAGAATGGAAAGCTGCGTGTATGCATTAACTTGAAGAAGGTTAATGCAGCCACAATTCGAGATAACTATCCGCTTCCTATCACATAGCATCTCTTAGAAAGAGTAGCAGGCAAGGAAGTGTACAGCTTCCTCGACGGATTTTCGGGCTAGAATCAAGTAGCCATAGCTCCAAAAGATCAACATAAGACGGCATTTGCCACTGAATGGGGCATATTTGCCTTTAGAGTAATGCCATTTGGGCTTACCAACGCACCAGCTACCTTCCAGAGGCTGATGTGCCATGTATTTAAAGAGTTCCTGAGGAAGAACTTAGAAGTCTATATTGATGATCTTTGTGCTCACTCTAACATTAGACAAACCCATATTCCTGAACTCAAACAAATGTTTGACAAATGTAGAGAATATATCGTCTACCTGAACCCAGAAAAGTGCGTTTTTATGGTCAGACAAGGCAAGATTCTAGGACACATAGTGTCAAAGAATGGCATATCCACTGATGAAGAGAAAGTGAGAGCCATCGCCGAGTTACCTAGACCAAAGAATGTCAAGGAAGTACAAGCTTTCATGGGGCATTGTGGTTATTATCGACGGTTTATACACATGTATGCCATCATAGCAAAGCCTCTGTACGAACTTTTGACTAACTTTGAGTGGACTGATGAATGTGAGAACTCCTTCAATGAGCTCAAACGACGATTATGTTCAGCACCAATCTTAACCACACCAGATTGGAATAAGCCTTTCCATGTTCATGTGGATGCATCCAATTATGCTATTGGGTGTGTACTCGCGCAGCCTACCGGTGAACGTAATATGGATCTTCCAATTGCCTATGCTAGTAGACAGTTGAATGCAACTGAGCGAAACTATACCACCACCGAATGAGAAGGACTAGGCATGATATATGCAGTTAAAAAGTTTAGACATTATTTGCTTGCAAATAAGTTTAAATTTTTTACTGATCATCAAGCATTGCTATATCTCGTAAACAAGCCATGCAATACAGGAAGATTAGTAAGATGGTTTCTCTTGCTAATGGAATATGATTTTGAGGTTGTGGTAAGGAAAGGGAAGACTCATTTGAGAGCAGATCACCTTTCTAGGCTCACATCGGGAGAAGCCCCACAAGGAGTGTCAGATGACCTTCCTGATGCTTACTTGTTTAATTTGGAAGTGGTGCCGTAGTGGGCTAAGCCATTAGTGCCAGTATTGACGTACGGGCCTAACCACTCAGTAATAGCCACACAGGATACAGAGGTAGTAAAAGCCCAAAAGTACCACATCATGGCAGGAAGTATGTACAAGCACACAGATCAAGGGATCTTGGCCTGTTGTGTGGAAGAGGATGAGTACGCTAAGTGGTTGCAATTGGCACATGTAGGTGCATTAGAGCAACACTACTCAAAACAACGAACCCTACAGACCCTGAGGAGACTAGGAGTGCATTGGCCTACTATGGAGGCTGATGTCCAAAAGTTGTGCAAGGAATGCCCAATCTGTTGCACTAAACCACCTCTGGAACATGCCACTCTTTATCAAGTGTCCATAGTGCCAGATTGGAGTGAACCACTAGTATCCTTCCTGAGGACAAACACATTCCCTGCAGACATGACTCTGGCTCGGGAAAGAAGTCTAGAACAAGAAGCCCTAGATTACTCACTCATTGGTGATAATCTATACAAACGTGGTAAAGATGGTTACCTGAGACTTTGTGTTCATGAGAGTGAATATCTAAAGATTTTGGAAACTGCTCACCAAGGTGTAGCAGGAGGACACTTTGGACCAGATCGGGTGATCAAGGCAATATTATTTGCAGGTTTCTGGTGGTCGACCCTTCACATGGATGCACATACCTATGTGAAACGGTGTGATGTTTGTCAGAGAACTCAGTATCCTATACGCAAAGATGAGATGCCACTGAAACCTATGATGGGTGGATGTGCATTCTCTAAGTGGGGAATAGACTTTGTAGGCCCTATTAATCCCCCAGCTAAGGGTTCACATGCTGAATATATCATTGTGGCCACGGATTATCTCACCAAGTGGGTGGAGGTAAAAGCTACGACAAAGAACGACGCTCAGACAACTGCTAAATTCTTGTTTGAGAATGTATTCACAAGATACTGGCTACCTATAGAGCTAATAAGTGATAGAGGCACTCACTTCTTGAACGAAGTGATTGAAAATCTACTCCAAGAATTCTTGGTAGTTCATAAGAAGTCTGCCCCCTATCACCCTCAAGCTAATGGACAAGCCGAAAGCACAAACAAGATTCTGTGCAATGTACTGACGAAATTAGTGAATAATAAACGCTCTGATTGGGACAAACAGCTACACCATGTTGTTTGGGCATATCGAGTGGCCTATAAAACGGTACTCCAAGCCACACCCTTTCAGATGGTGTTCGGCCAAAATGCAGTGCTACCATTGGACTTCTTGATACCTACATTGAAAGTAGCACAAGAGCATGAATGGACGGGTCATGAACTCTCCTCTAGACTTTTTGACCTTGAACGATTGGGAGAAATAAGACTGAGGGCAGCTGCAGGGATATATGCAGCTAAGAAACGACAGAAGGCATATTTTGATGCCCACGTCAAAGATAAAGGTTGAAGGCAGGCGACCTAGTACTAGTCTACACTTTGAAACAACATGCAAGGAAATTAGAGAAGAGAGGCTATGGACCCATGATTATTAACAGAATCTCAACAAGTGGAGCGGTGCAACTAGCCACATTAGAAGGCGACGTTCTCCCAAGCTACATAAGCGGGTGCAGGGTCAAGTTATATCAGGAACCTCTGACGGAAGAGATGCTAAGTCGACTCAACACTGCTAAGAAACGCAAAGAAGAAGAAAGACGAATTCGAGAAGAAGCTCAAGCAGAAGCATTGGAGCGCATACGGAGAATGAAACTAAGAAGACAAGGCAGAGAGCAACCTAGGCCAGATGCATATGCAGATCAAGAATATCATGTGGCTATGTGTGAAGCTTCAGGTATCAGCGCTCAAAGGATAATTGATCGACGTCCTTTCATAACCATAGAGATAGGACAAAGAAAGGGTGCAAGGACTGTAAGAGCCTTGATTGACTCAGGTGCAGCCACTAGTGCTCTTAAATTGTCTTACTGTCAAGAGTTGAAATTAACTGTCAATCCTATAGAAGCATATCTCATAGGATTGGGAGGTGTGGAAACCCCTTGCATGGGCGAGGTGGATCTTCCCATCTCCATTCAAGACAAAGTAATGATAGTCAAAGTATTAGTGTGTCAAGATGAGGACCTCACTGAGCCTCTTGTCTTGGGTCAGGACTGGATCTATGATCATGCAGTCAACCTAAACCTAAGAAGTGGACTTCTTCAGGTATGGGTAAATCATAGCCGAATTACAGTTGAATTGGAAAGGGAGGCACTCAAGGAACTAGGTAAAGCACAAACTCCTGGTCCTTCGAGGGGCGCACATGAAGTTGACAATGCTATTCTTGTCCAAAACTGTATGATGCAGAAAGAGGCTTGTCTCAACAACGGAGTCAAGGAGAAGACGGCACTCCCTTCTCTTCCAAAGGCCAGAGAGATGCGGCATCCAAAGGCAGATCAAATACAGAGGAAGTAGAGCACTACCTACACTGGAGGCCAACAACACGTGCGAAGAAGAATATCTCAGCCGGTGAAACAAGTGTGGGTGCTGAAAGGCGAACACCATGGTGCGACCATGCCAAACTCACGGCCGAAACCTCTTATTAGCAATCAACAGCATAATACTAATAAGAAGCCTTTCATAAGTTCTTCTGCGAAAGTAAAGTCTATTTGGGTACCCAAGAAGTCAATGAAGGCCAGCCCACAATCATGACAAATCTGGGTGCCTAAGGCTTGCTTGCGGGCTCAAATAGCTACACCAAAGCCACACCCGGTACAACATGTTTCACGCACTCGAACATCTGAGGCCCAGTCTTACACATCACGCACGGACACATATTTTTCCATGCGCAAAAGTAGAATCACTCGTAAATGGGTCCCTAAAACTTGTCATAAACCCCCGGACCCCAGTTGTAAATCCTTGTCCACCTACTAAATACGTCTCTCTCACACTACATCATTCCATTTAGTTCTTAGGCCTACCCAATACCTAACTACACACACAAGCACCGAGCACTTACTAACCCCCTAATCTCTCCCGAACCTCATGTTAATGTTGTAATGGGGACAAAACAGTTCTATCTTGTCCTTTACAATGTTAACACATATTTCTATATTCTCACAGAATCAAGAGGCAAGAAGTAACATGGCAGATACGGCAGGAACTAGCTCCCAGGTAGGCACCAGCCCCCAAGTCGTGGACATTGAAAGTCTTCCCGTTCAGGAGGAATTGAAGGAACGCCCAGTGGCATTAAGGGCATTACATGCCATACCGGTTCAGAACCCTCCACAAGGGCACACTATGCCAGTCAGTAAAAACTCTCATTGGTTCAGTGATGTGGCAGGACCCCTAGGCGAAGGCACTTATATGTGGGAGGCCGAGATAGAATTCAATGGGCACTGGGGCAGGTATCACTTTTTCACTAGGGAATTTGAGAGACTGCAAAATAATGAAGGACTGAAACCTATATGGAAGAAGGCAGGACTCTACGAGTAGTTCAAATTCCAATTGCCAAAGCCGGATTTTCTAAGATGCTCTTATTTGATTAGCACCCTTACTCCGAGCAAAGACAAAAAGGGATACAACTCCTTTGTCCTCCCATCTCTCACAAGGGGCAATGAGCTCAAGCGTTTCAGATTAACTATCAACTTGGTAAGGGAAGCTCTAGACATAAAAGGTATGCATATTCCTACGGAGAAAGAGACGATGGTCCCCAACAATATGAAGAACAGGAATCTGACAAAGTTAAAAGACATGGTGGCAAACTACAATCGCCATTCATTTGCGAATGGTCATGCAACACTTTGCATTTCCCGCCCAAGAGAGGTTCACAATGCCACCTAAAAAGATATGGTTTAGTTTATACCTGGCTGATGCTTTTGATTTGACAATCAACATGCCTCACTGGATTATCGACCAAATCCACTTGGCTCATCAAAGGTGGTATAAAAAACAAAAGTCTGTACTGTACGGATGCTGTGCTCTGACCAGGATTGTGTACAGATGTCTCGCGTATGATGTACCAGTGCAAAGGGCACTCATTTGGACCAGGGTACAAGAGTTTCAGCGCCGATTATCCTCCGCAGGACCACTATCAAAGAAAATGAGAGGCGCCGTTCAGATGCCCTGCACACAACCCCGCGGTGCGACATTGACACCAGAGACCACTCCACGACTCCCAAGGTGGGTGCAACCATTCACTATTCGATTACCAAGACACAGCACTGGAAGATGTAGTCATAAAATCAGATTACTTTAGGAATCTCTCCCATCATAGGTGGATCGGCACATCCGACGATTTGTATGTTCCTTTCTGTGTCCTAATGGCGGATTACAATGCGGAAATCAAGAGTCACACATCAAAAGAACCAACCTCGGCTACACAGTTCGCACCGGACGACATCCCAGCAAGTGCCAAGCAGGGCAATATTCATCAACCGATGTGGAGGATTCGTCTACTGGAAACCTACCCAGAGATGGTAAGAACATGGAATAACATGCCTTTGTACATCAAATACAACCCATGCTACTGTCCTGTGTTTCGAAGAAGGTCATGGCCGGAATACACAAAAATGGTGCTGACAAACAAAGGATGTGAGAAATGGCTCAATTATGTTTACTTAGCACCACCCAAAGGCCAACCTACCATAGGATACATGATCTCGACGATTCGGCATTGGGGGGTCAGGTTTAAAAATGTACCAGATGTCATGGCCCAAATGTGCCTTAAAATTTTTGAACTCATGTTGGTTACCTTCAGGACTTTCAAAAATGTCAAGGAGCCCCATCTGTCAGCTCTTGGATTTAATGAAGGTAATCAGGACCTCGTCTACGACATGAGTGCAACACCATCTATTAATGTTGTATATGCATGGCACGCGCGCATCAAGTATCTACCAGCCTGCTTCAAACAGACGTTTGAAGAAATATTCGTCACGGGATTCTGGGAATATCATTCAGAGATATTCATTCCCAAACCATCATATTTATTGCAGTTGTTTGCAGTGGAACAAGCTCTTCATTCAGAAAAGTTACGTATACCACATCCAGAGGTTCCCGGGCCGGTAGATTGGGATGCTTTACTCACGGACTTGGCCAAAGGGTTGCGGATTGCAGAACATCACTTAGCACAAGACGTTGTTGAGTACTACATCCAACGACCCACCCAACAAGGGTCTGTCAGGGACGACAGACGCGAGAGAGGGGGGGGTGTTGGAACTGAAGGATTCACTAGGCAAGGAAGCTTAAGAAGGGAGTTAGAGAGAAGAGAAAGTACAAGCAGATAGAGCAGTCAACGACGATCTGGCCAGTAGGCCAATATTTTTTCAAGACATTTATGCACATAAGAGAGGTGGACACAAGGAGAAGGAGCAAGTAGGGAGCTCGAGCAAGTAGGGAGCTCCAGGAAATGTATATCAAAATGTTAGAAGAAATCCCTACAACAATAGTGATTTTCATCACTAAAAACCCTTGTAAATACCATTTCACATTTTTGTAGCTCCATTTTGTGCAAGCCAAGGAGTCCTTGAGCTTGAGGAGCTTTAGAAGTATCTACCTGTCAGTTTTCACATTTTTTAGACTTTGTTTGAACCTCCAAATAGGGTAGAGAACCTAATTTTTAACTAGGCCGGACACTAGGTCTGGACAAGGCCAAAACCTAGTCAAAAACTATAAATAGAGCTAGAGAGCTCATTTTTGAAAAAAAAAGCTTGTAATTGAAATGAACTTGTAAGAGCTTTTTGAAAGTAAATCTAAGAACTCCATTGCTTCTCACTCTTTGTCTTGCCATTTGTGCGCGTGTGTGTATGTGTGTGCATGTTTGTGTGCTTCTCACTCACGCACTTGTGCCTCCACTTGCTCGAGGTCTTCATACCATCCTCACGTCTTCCCGGATTGACATTAAAGGAGGTGCTACTCATCACTGAGCTACAACATGCACACTCAGGAACCCTTTAGTATGCATATATAGTTGCCAGATTTAAAAGGTTGTACCACATGTATGGCCCAAAGGCACTATGGGGCAACCATAAGTTTTGAAAAGCTCATCACCGGGATCAAAAGAAACAACGAGGTTTGAGTAAGTTTTTCATTAAAGTTTCTTCTCAGTTTTCATGATAGCCCATGCATGATTTTAAGGTACACACTATGGGCACACAAGTAAGTATCAAGTGCCCAAGAGAGATTTCAACAATGAATGAGATGGGATGGCCCAAGCCTACTTCATCACTATGAGGACATTCAAGAAAAGTCAAGGGATGGACAAAGCTTAATTTCTAGATAAGTTTTTGCTCTCTTTTCTTTTCAAACCAGGAAGGATGCACTATATGCTATAATAGAAATGAACTCAAAAGTGGATGCATAGATTTAGGTGGCCGAATTTAAGTTTGGTCATATAGACAATTAATCATGAAAATAAGTTGCACTATGCATCAACTTCATTGCTTTGAAAAGAAAGATTGGTTGTGCATTTTCATGGAAATGATGTATGAAGTATGCACCATGGCAACTCATATGCATAGAAAGAAAGATACATGAAAGTTTTGCACCATCCTTTGAGTGAGTAAAGTTCCAATTTGGGGCTTTTGCATGCTTTAAGGAGGGGTTCAACTTCTGAACCTTATGCATGCAACACCTTTTCCAATAAAGGTGGAACCATTTGGCATACATTAGTATGCATATGGAACATATTACATGGGTTTTGTTTTTCATTGAGAAGGAGATTAATTTCTTAAAGTTAAGCTTAAGTATGATTATAAGTTCCATGATAGGAATAATGGTAGGGGAGCAAATTGGCCATAAATAAAACTACCTTTCATTTCCTATATAGTTGGATTATTGTAAGCGAAGAAATAGTACATTGGCAAGATACATTAAGCTTAAAGTCCCTCTTATGGAGCATCAAACTCCATAAAAACCCATGGCATGCCTGATCAGCAAGGCCAAGGACTTAAATGATAGGTCAAAATGTTTCTTAACCACGAGAGAATGGTGGTAACTTAGAGCACTATCTTCTCAAGCTCTTATGAAGAGAAAATATGGTATAACAAAATCTTAGTTTTGGAAGATGAAAGTATTAGTGCTTTTGTTCAAGAAAAGTTCTTTGTTTGAAAGAACTACAGAACTATTTGGAGATTTACATTATTCTTCAAAGCAAATGCAAGGTCTGAAGATTAAAAGTAAGTGGCCCCCCCCTCCCCCCCTACATGAGGGGGGCAAAAGGGTAATCAACCTTCTTTCTAATGTCTTCTAGATAGCTTCAAGCAACCCCTCCTTTGTGGGATTCGAGGGCTCCCATGGGTGCTAGATCCATTCACTTATTGCTCTTTCTATTAATTAAAGTTTGAGAGTGTAGGCTATTGCCAAAATTCCTTTTGAAAAAAAAAGAGGATCAACTCACAACTATTATTGAACTTTTTTGATATTCCCTATGCTTTTCTATATTGTACCACTTACTGCTTTTTTCCCGTTTAATTTTTAAGATAAAAAGGCCAAAAAAGCACAAGGACACCCACCACACAAAGGGAAACGAAAGGGGCTGACATAGATCAAACATAATAACCTAACCAATAGAGTTTAAACTCTTTAAGATAAGTAATGGAGTTGGAACAAGGTGAAAGAGTTTGTCAAGATCAATGACGATTGGCTTTCATGGCAATGAGGACTTGGGACACCGCTTCTTTTCATGCCCCAAGTCAATGATGGTCATGGTTTGGTAGGCCCTTGGGAGAATCATGTTGCTACACGGATTAATCAATTTGAAGCAATCGTGATTGGGTGAGGTGATCGATTGTTCGTTAGCATTGTAGAATGCTATAAGAGGTGAGACCCTCTAGAAGATGTGGAAAGAGAGGTGTACCACCATCTTTGGTAGCCCTCCTAAAGCATGGTTGATTGAAAAATCTCTTTCCCCTTTAGGAAAAAGGTTTTCCAATTGTAAGAAGCCTTGCCTTTTAGACATCATAGAGTGTTTTTGTTTGAGAGCAACAAGATTAAAAGCAAGTGAGCCCCCTATGAGGGGAACAAAGAGGTTATCAACCTTCCTTCTAATGTCTTATAGCAAGCTTTAAGCAACCCATGTTTTATGAAATTCGAGAGGTCCTATGGATGCTAGACGTGTTCACTTGTAGAGCCGTTCTTTCTATTAATTAAAGTTTGAGAGAGTAAACTATTCTTGAACCTTCTTTCGAAAAGAAGATCAACTCACAACTATTATTGAACTTTTTTATATTTCCTATGCTTATGTATATTCTACCACTTATTGTTTTTTTCCATTTAATTTTTAAGATAAAAAGTCCAACAAAAGCGCAAGACCAGCCGCCAAACGAGAAGAGAACAACAGCGAGCAAACTAAACTCCAGAAAAGAGGAAAGATGTCCGTTCCAGCAACGAGAGAGAGTAGCGCACGGAAATACAAAGTGACCGCTAACACTACGGCTTGGCCAGGAAGCACGGAGGTACAAAAGAGCTGGCGGCACGACAAAGCGACGAAGAGGCGTCACAAGAGACAGCAGTTAGGGAGACTAATGAATTCATCCATCTTTCATTGGCATTTTGTTTGTGAACTTGCATGACAACCGCCCAGCAACAAGCGCTACAGCAGGAGCAAACGACCAACCACACTCCAAACATTCTTTTTAAATATTTTGGATTAAGGAACCGAAAAAAACACTGCCGCGACAACCCACGAAGTCGACCACTGCTTTGGTTCTAATCTCTCTTAGAAACCACCGCATGCACCAACCCACCTGAGTAGGACAGACCAGACAAGACGAGGCCATCGCGAGGAGTATGATGGCCACTGATGGCACGGGCAAGCGGCACGAGAGAGGGCGCCACGGCACGCCAGACGGCCTAATGGCGTGGTAGACGCGATAGATAAATGCGAGTTTTGCTAGAGTCGTATTGTTGTAGGTCTTCGTCGTTGTCTTTGTGGTTGTTGAATGTTGCTGTGTAGACTATGATGACATTCAAGAGAGTTCTTGTCGTCACAGCATGTTGGATGTGTCTCATGAGGTTCACTCATCAACAAAACTGAGAAGTTCTATTTTCTATTATCACACTACACCGTCTGTTACGGTATGGCATATACCCTCAGTCGGAGTCGCAAGAGAGAAAGTAATAATTGAAAAAAGAAGGAATATCTTAACCACCATAGCACGCCCCGCCAAGTTGGTTTGCATACCTTTTCAATATGTCAACTTGTTATCAAGCTCAAGAAGAGCTGAGTTCTATCATTGACCCATCGCAACGTCGAATCCCATCAGAATACTTAATAGGCGAAAGATTTGTCCCCTGAGGATAAATTGCCAACCTTGGTCAACCAAAATTTGAGGTGGATGGCCAATAATAGCCCTAAAAGTGGTTTTATAGTGGTTTATTTCGAAACTAGATGCCTTACAGAAGGTATTCAGGCAACATCAAAACGTATCAATGTTGGCCAGATCATTATGTACAAAAGCATTCGTGTGATCAACAAAGAGTCTCATGATCATGTGGTCTTTATTTAGGGGAAGAAAGAGGCCTTGAATAAAACCTAAATGAGCATGACCTAAATAAGACCTCTAATTTGTCTTCTTTTGAATATAGCTCTTTCAATCTTGCATATTCTACATGATTAGTTTTGCATAGCTACCTCATGGATGCTTCTGATAAAGGAGGTCTTACAACCAACTCAGAATGGCGTGGTAGAAGATAATCAATATCATACATTGAAATCTACAAACATGAATAAAACTCATAAGTTATTTACATGAATGGAAAATAAACTTAAGATAAAAAATTAAATATGTAAGTTAATTTAAAAAGCTTTCTATTAATTAGAGTTTTCATTGCAACACAAGATAGGTGGATAGAAAGTGTTTCTTTCATGTAGATTCTTGTTTTCACCTTAATGTTGTCATGAAGATTTGTATCTTCACAAAGTTCATTGAATGCCAATGCAGACTATTGTTGCTTCCTCTTGGGGGGCTGCACACTGGAGATTCCATACAGGGAGGAGACAGCGATAGGAGGAGAGGAGGAGCCACTATTCAAAGACCAGAGAGAGAGACTATGGGAGGTGCGGATCAACAAGGTGGAAAATCGATGTAGAGGCCATGAGGACGGATGGTGTTTGCGCACATGAAATTTGAAGCCAGAGATGGCAGATGATTTACACATCTATATTCATGAGGTTTTTCCAGATTTTGAATCAGAGGGGGCGGCGGCTGAACTGAGAAATGAATGTGAGCGTCTTTGGCATGCCAATCTCCCATGAATTGCACGTTCAAAAATGACTTTTTGGAGACCTGCGCAGAGATGGAAAAGGGCTGCTGAAGGAACCGAGTACTTTTTTCTCGGTTTAAACAATCGACTTATGTGGACATCCTGTGCAACGGAGAGCACTAAGCAAAAATTGTCAAGATCATGTTTTGATGCTATGGTGCGTGCTATTTTGATGAAGGCTTTGCTGAAGTGCTAACACAATGCTTCGTGAAGCTCCTGATGATCTGGGAGATAGCAAAGGTAGCTGGGGTAAAGAAAAGAACACTCAAAACTAAATGAATAGGCAACAGAATTGAGAAGATTGGGAGAAAAGGCAATAGAAGGGAAAGACTTTGCATCACGAAAGAGAACGCTAGGCACATGAAAGGAGGATAATAAGAGAATCAGAGGAAAAAGGGAGAGCTTCGGAGATTAAAGGGTCCTTTCCTTCTCTTCAGAAAGTCACGTGACATGCTCATGTCGCATGGAAGAAAGGGATTGCAAAAGATCAAATCAAGCAAGAACGCTACATCTGTCACAAGTTTTCGTGCATTACAAAAATTCTAAAATCTCATGCAACTGTCTTTTACATAGCTCATTTCATGAAAGACGTCACACCTTTATCGTGCATTTATGTTTGCTCATGCTTGACTGTATATTACCTGCACAGATCTAGTGAGGTTATGTGTGTTATGCTTGGGTGTATAATTTTTGCACATATTTATCGAAAATATGCGTGTATGAAAAACATGATTCAATAGCTATCTCTTGCATATTGTGGAAGGGACTTCAACCATTGTCATGTCGTGACATCGACATCCGTTCATGTGAACGTGTGTTTACTTGTCCTGAGTATGATCACAGGCCTCCTTCAAAGATATAAATGTTCAACGAAAATGTTAAGAGAAAAACAGCTTCGAAAATTGGAAGCGAATATTTTGTGTCAAATGTAAAGAGATGTTGTGATTTATGCACAGAAACGTATGGAAACGCTTCTTAGAAGATTGCAACCCAAAAACTCTCTAAACTAATGTTTTAATGGAGCCAATTATCTTCCATCTTGTTCCTTTTCCACATGTGATGTTAGGTTCTATGAAGTTAATTCTAGCCTTCACTTTCTTCGTCGTTTCCATGAAACCCACGACAATGTTGTCGTGGAGTTCATTAAATGGAGGGATGAGCTAATGGAAAATCTTTCTATTGATAAAACTTTAGTTCATTCTTGAGGTAAACTTCAACATATGTTTTGAATCATCTCTTATTAGAAGCCAAGCTATAGTACCATTGCTCCACTTTATCATTATTGATATGCATTCTATGTCTTGTGAAGTTCCTGACACTTATTATGAGCCACGATTCCATTTTAATAGAAAATGACTTGTATGTACATACTACGTGCACAAGCAAGACAATGGAAGTTTCTTCTTTCTCCCTCTTTTCCACGAACCTCTCGACATACGTGGTGAACTGGACATCAAACGAGGGAGTGAGTGAAATATGGACCTTGCAACTTGATCAATCGAGTTGATGACTAGAACTTGATGAATCTAGCACATTGAAGATGGATGATCTTTTAGCTCAGTTCATATGCTTTTAGCAAGTTGATAGGCATCAAGAAGCCATCCAATTGCTCCATGAGTGACTAGTAAAGTGGTGTGGGTTTTTCAATGGAAAAAATATATCTAGGTTCTATAAAGAGTATGAACTTGAGGCCAAATACCTAGGTGTCAGTTTGAGTCCGATGATGGATATGTAATTATGCAAAAACTTTGCCTATGTGTGTGAAAACAGTTTACGCGACCAACTCATGCAAATAAACCATATGACATGGTTGCTATACAAATCAATCCTCCTCAAGTAGTTCATGCTAGAGGACATCCACAAAGTGACTCATAAGTCCTTCGTGAGGTGGGTTCATATACCCAAGAACCAACCGATCCTAGAAGTTAAAAAAGAGTTTGAGAAGCAATTCGAAGATGTGTTCGAGTATGAGGAGAGATGTATAATGCATGAAAGGGTGTTTTTATTTCTATAGGCAATAGATCTTAGAGCCTGTGAGGAACTTATTTTGTTTTTGCAAGACCTATACTCCGAATCGGGGCTCACAGAGGATTGGACACTTGTTCATGACGTTGTAACAAGATATGTTAGAAAGCAAAAAATGTTTGAGAAATTCCAAAATGATTGGAAATTCGATGCTCATGCGGATATAGCCAATGCACATATTTCATGCATGCCAAACCTTGAGAATAATGTCCAAACTCAAAAACACTTAGAAAAAGCAGCAAATGTTTGAGAAATTCTGAAATGATTGAAACTTAGATCCTCATGCGGATATAGCCGATGCATATATTTCATCCATGCCAAACCTTGAGAGTAATGTCCAAACTCAAAAACACTTAGAAAATATGGTCCAAAACGAAAGAAGTATGACTGGAAACCACATATATAATCATATTGAGGTTCATAAAAAAGAACCAATAATAATAAAAGATACAAACCCTAAACCTTTAAGATGTCATGGGATAGTAGATGTCTTTGCAATAAATACATATTTAATTGTGCCAAAAGTACAAACCCTAATGAGGAAAGGAGTAAAGGAACTGGGAGAAGCTAACCAAATACCAATTAATTAAAAAAAAAATCAAATAGAAAATCCAGATACTCAAACAAGAAATCAATATGAAGCTTCTTTTGATCCAACAAACTCCTCACATCTCATAGGAAGTAATTATATAAATATTAAACCAAGATATACAATAAGCCAAAAGCCAAAGATGTCTACAATGTCTCAAGATGAACATGAAGAGATTGTCAATAAAAATGAAGTCAACAGAAATGAGGTCAAGATCGAGGAGATGTCAATAAGTAGTTCTCTAAAAAGTGATATGCATGCCAAACATAATGAGTGTGATGCTCGTCATGAGGACAACTCAATTACAGATCAAGTTTCTGATATTCCTCTCAGTGATACTACATTTGATATATATCATGAGATGTAAGACAATGATTCTACTTATACAATAGAGGATAAACCACTAATTGGAGTTCTAGAGAGTGATATGTGTGTAGATGATGCCATACTCCACGAAGAGGGGTATGAGAATGATCCTGAGAAGGATGAAAATAAGTCATCAATTGCTAATTCATATAGTGAAATATATGCCAATATTAATCATGCTGAGTTGTTCCTATGAGGATGAGATTGAGCATGAAATGTCAAATGAAACACTCATAGAAATGCATGACAAATCTAATGAAGAATTTGCACCGAGTGAGGGTGAGCATGAAAAGATAGAAATTTATGAGTCCAACGAATAGGCTAGATTTAGACACTATGAATCAAATGAGGACTCAGTTGATTCAACTGTAGTTTTAGAAGGATTCGTATGTGAGGATGCACTTGATCAAGAATCTTTGACCAAGGAAATGTATGAAGAATGTTGTCTAAGTACATATTCTGAAGAGAATGACCAAGAAGCTAGTGATGTTGAAGACTTGAGTGATTTGAGTTTTGAAGAAGTTGATGAAACAAGTGTCAAAACTTTTCACAAAGAGGAAGATGCGGCACTGGGCATTGACTCTTCATGAGTTGAGGACATTCTCATTAGTACTTCTCAGGAAGTAGGAGGGGACGAGAGAGATGAGGTTGATGTAGAGGAGAATAAAAAACATGATGAATTTTCTCTCAAGCTTAATCTTTTGCATGATGAAGAGTTGAATATGTGTGAAAAGGTATCTAATGATGATGGGTGTGATGAATGTTTGAGTTTGATTGATTGTCAAGAGTTTTTTTCAATGGGTATGCATGAAAATCTATTAGCTCAAAATGAATTTATTGATTTCATGTATGCTAGTTTGAATTTTAATGACTTTGAGTGTGAACTGTTAGATGAATTGAATGAATTGTCTTCACAGAATGAATGTATGTTGGATGAAAATTTTGAATTTGATTCAAATCAAACAGATGCACCTACTATTCAAATGAATGAGTTTTTTTGGATCATACAAAAGGCAACTACTTTCAAGTTGCTAGTTCATGTTTTATTGTAGATAGATTTTTGAGAAATTGTTTCATGGATTGCATGTGTATATATGGTTCTTTCGATTTAATGCTTTCCATCTTTTGTCTAGTTTTATGAGTGTAGAAAATGATCAAGCAAAGATAATGGAGATGACAAACAAAGTGTGAAGTTCAGAAAGCCTTTTTCAATAGCTACCTTGCTTTAACCTTGATTTCTTGTACCATCTTTGAGTTGCATTGCATATAAAGTGTGCATATTTTAAGTTGCAAAGGGCACATGTTTTAATTCCCATAGTTGCATACTCATTTGCACATGGGGTGTATTTGTAAATATCATAAATAGGAGGACATGGAGTTATGAATGGAATTGAGAGAAGAATTATGAGAAGAAAAAAGTCATTGCATTTGAGAGTGGAAGTCATGAGTGGAGAGGTTCCTTAAGTAGAAACCATGAGAATCATTTTCATGCTTGCACCATGATTCTGAATGTTTTCATCTAGAGTATGCATGCTTGGAAATGTATGAGCACGGAGTTTTAAATCCCATAGATGCACATTATTTCATTTGCACATGAAATGAATTTGTAAATATCATGAATAAGAGTAGGATAGAGTTATGAGCGAAGCATAGAAAAGAGAGTGATTATCTTTTTGAGTAAAGCTATGAGGGGCGAGCTTCTTTGTTTCGAAACCATGAGAACTAATTCCATAATTGCACCATGATTGTGAATTAATGCATCTAAAGTAAGCATGTATGAATAGTATTTGCACAAAATTTTGAAGCTCATAGATGTACATCTAATTGCACATAAGCCGATTTGAAGATGCATGATCAAAATTAGTTCGAATATGAGTGGAGAAGCCTCATCATCGAATGCTAATTACCCTTTTTTACTGCGCCATTATGTTTTTGATGCATACCAAGTACGCATGTATAGGGCCCACTACATGGCCGTGCATAGACACATGCTTAATAACCCATGCACTAATAACTTTTGTTGGAATTTCTCAAAGATTTGCGAATATGGATGCAAATTTGTTGTTAGTGTGATTGGAGGCCACACAGGTTTGGAGGGGGTGGATGTTGTGCAGATTTGTATCTTCACAAAGTTCATCGAATGCTATCACCATGAATACCTTTGATTTTGATGCACAAGAATGTGTTTATGTTCATTGCTATATGTAGCTTTAGATGCTTGACAATGCACAAATATTTGCTCTTGTTGATCTTTGTGGGATTTATCTCTGTTTTGTTCTACCTATGTAAAAGGTAGTTTAACAACAACAAATTGCAAAAACGACTTCATGGAAGGTTCTCCATACTCTGCTATCGATACATGTATGAAAAGGTAAGGAAACTTTCCAAAAAGAAAGAGGGGATGCTGCTCACTATTGGCCAATGCAGATTATTATTGCTTCCTCTTGGGCGGGGGGTTAGAGACCGAAGATTCCATACGGGGAGGGACATGAGGAGAGGAGGAGCCACTGTTCGAAGACCAGAGAGAGAGACTATGGGAGGTGCAGATAAAAAAGGAGGAAAATCGATGTAGAGGCAATGAGGAGGGATGGTGTTTGCGCACATAAAATTTGAAGACAGAGATGGCGGATGATTTATGCATCTATATTCATGAGGTGTCTGCAGATTTTGGATCGGAGGGGATGGGGACTGAGCTGAGAAATGAATGTGAGTGCCTTTGGCATGCCAATCGCCCATGAAATGCATGTTCAAAATGACTTTTTGGAGAACCTGCGCAGAGATGGAAAAGGGCTGCTGAAGGAACGGAGTACATTTTTCTCGGTGTACTTCTCTAAAACCAATCGACTTATTTGGACATCCTCTGCAACGGAGAGCACTAAGCAACAATTGTCAAGATCATGTTTCGATGATATGGTGCGTGCTACTTTGATGAAGGCTTTTGTGAAGTTCTAAACACAATGCTTCGTGAAGCGCTTGATGATCTTGGAGATAGCAAAGGTAGTTGGGGAAAAGAAAAGAAAAATGAAAAGTAAATAAATAGGCAACAGAATTGAGAAGATTGGGAGAAAAGGCAATAGAAGGGAAATACTTTGCATCACGAAAAAGAACGCTGGGGACATGAAAGGAGGAGAATCAGAGGAAAAAGGGAGAACTTTGGAGATTAAAGGGTCGTTTCCTTCTCTTCAGACAGTCACATGGCCTGCTCATGGCGCATGGAAGAAAGGGATTGCAAGAACGCTACATCAAATCAAGCAAGAACGCTACATCATATTCAAATCTGTTGAGATAAGTACTCACAAGTTTTCGTGCAACTATCTTTTACAGAGCTCATT
This sequence comes from Ceratopteris richardii, assembly GCA_020310875.1. Classification (NCBI taxonomy): domain Eukaryota; kingdom Viridiplantae; phylum Streptophyta; class Polypodiopsida; order Polypodiales; family Pteridaceae; genus Ceratopteris; species Ceratopteris richardii. The sequence goes on along the minus strand of CM035426.1, from coordinate 164,085,694 downwards.
GCGTTTATGTCTGCTCATGCTTGACTGTATATTCCTTGCACAGTGAAGTTATGTGTGTTATGCTCGAATGTATAATTTCTGCACATATTTGTCCAAAATATGCGTGTATGAAAAACATGATTCAATAACTATCTTTTGCATATTGCGTGACATTGACATTAGTTATGTGATTGTATGTTTACTTGTCCTAAGTACGAGAACCGGCCTCCTTGAATGCCTAGCAGCGTGAATGCATATGTTTCAACACAAATGTTAAGATAAAAACAACTTCCAAGATTGGAAGCGAATATTTTATGTCAAATGTAAAGAGATGCTGTGATTTCTGCACAGAAACGTACGGAAACACTTCTTAGAAGATTGGAACCCAAAAACTCTCTAAACTAATGGAGCCAATTATCTTTCATCTTGTTTCTTTTCCACATGTGATGTTAGGTTGTGTGAAGTTAATTCTAGCTTTCATCTTTCTCCTTCGTTTCCATGAAACCCACGACAACGTTGTCGCGGAGTTCATTAAATGGAGGGATGAGCTAATGAAAAAATCTTCCTATTGATAAAACTTTAGTTCATTCTTGAGGTAAACTTCAATATATGTTTTGAAAAACTTCAATATATGTTTTGAATCATTTGTTATTAGAAGCGAAGCTATAGTACCATTGCTCCACTTTATCGTTATTGATGTGCTTTTTATGTCTTGTGAAATCCTTGGCACTAATTATATGAGCCATGATTCCATTTTAATAGAAAATGACTTGTATGTACGTACTACGTGCACAAGCAAGACAACAGAAGTTTCTTCTTCCTCCCTCTTTTCCACAAACCTCTCGACAATGTTTATTACTTTGGTCTCATTTTTATAGATTTTAATGTGAAGAAATGGTTCATGTCATCATGCACATGATGGATGTGACTCTAGATCTAGAGATCTTGGTTTCTAATGCTCTCTATGAGGTGCTCTTGGAGGTCTATGCCATCCATAATTCAGTATATAATTCATTAGGAGCATGTACTGAAGCAATAGCATTGACAACTATGTATCTTGCTACATGTCTACTCATATATGGTGATTCATGAATATTTCACACTCTTAAAGTGTGCAATTACTCATTGAACTATTATATCCTCCACTATTGTTTATGAAACCAATTATATTTCCATGCATGTAAGGTCCTCCATCAATATACAATCTTTCATTTTTTGCATGTATTATCCCTCTACTAACAAGGAAATATTCATTCGGCCATAACCCATAAGTACTCATGCTTTGAACATAATGTGTAAGTCGATGCCAATCTGCCCATCTATATATAGGACCTCAAAATGTCATAAAAGTGACTTCAGAGTTCGAAGGCACATGCAAATCGTGCACAATAAAGAAACCATGACCAACACTATCACTCATGGAGGAAGCAGTCATATAGTGGTTAGCTCAAAAGTTAAAAACCTCTTCATCTAAAGGAAGTGCTCCTCTATGCCATCCTCCATATCTTCTTCTATCATATATTTCTACTAGAGGATGATCACGATGTAACATATGGTATTCTAGTGGAAGAGGTGTGAACCACCTCTTAGTTGTTATGAGAGGGGCACACACATGAGTGCCAAGTGGCACCCATGTGTGAAGCCATGCATAGACACCATTAGTAAGTAATTGGAAAGAGAGATAAAATGAAGATACGCGCGGCTAGGCAGAACAATCAAGAAGTGGATCTCTGTGAATCGAAGTGTTCAACATCTTCTATCTCTCGGATCTAGATTCCGGTGCTTCTATCCTCACAAAATGGAGGGTTTTCATCGAGTTAATCAACAATTGGTATGAGAGCTGACTTCTAGGAGCACGCAGTACAGTGCGATGGCAACAACCACACACTATGGGCACTAAGCATGCATACAGCCGACGGACCATAATTGATGGGAGCTACCCACGAGGAAGGCTTGCTCCTTCATTCTCTAGCCTCCCTCTTTGGTGAGGGAAGAATGAGCCAAGCGCTGATTTTATGGGAAAAAGACTTACCTTTAGCAAGCTATGTGGGATATTTGCACTCCAAATCGAGCTTCCTTCCATTTGTCTTGGAACTTTGAATAAGGACAAGCTGAAGATTAGCGAAAATTTGAATTTTTCTTCACTTTTGTGGGGGAGAAAACTTATGCTATAGATTAAGAATTTGAGAAAGCAATGATGCACATATGTATATTGCACTGTGGAATTGGGTATGAGTCTTTAGCATATTCAAAAAGGCTTCAAGTTCTCAATTTTGAGCTTCCAAAGTCACCTTTTCATGAAGATTTTCCTTCCCACATCTATCCTTGACATACCTATCTTCTCTACACCATAGCTTGGTGATACGAAATTTGATTCCTTCATATCTTTGAAGTACAAGTGCTCAAGTACAGGTGCTGGACTACGTATTTTGGACTCCCAAGGATTGGCAACATTGAAAAATGCTTCAATTTGACTTAGTTTGCCCATATGGGGCTATTGCTACATGATTTTGGCATCGTTCTTGTTGGTTTTTGGTAATTAGAACTTCCTCGGGCCAATCAGACATTTCAAATTTTTGTTTGCATCTTGCGAGGATTGAAGATTAATGCCTTCATGCTTCAAAGATCGCTTGGATTTTGCTTTCGTAGCTTCATTTTGTACCAGGGAAGTGCTCTAGTGTCATACTTCTCTTCTTCTCGCATATTTAAAGTTTACTTTGTTGGATGTGATGGCTGGATACACTCAGAAGTTGAGTTGGTGCTGCAAATCCTGCTTCACACCTGCCTTCCTTTCTCTTCAGATATACTTAGGAGACTCCTTGAGCTTCCAAATGACACCAAGAAACTATATATGTACTTTGCAAAACAATTGTGTAATGACCAAATCAAAACAGATGATTTTGAACCTTCACAAGTCCAAAAACTTTCTATTCCTATAATGACACCTACTCAGTCTTAAGCTTAGTGTGAGCAGCACACTTGCAATTGGATTAAATCCTTCTGGGAGTATTAAATTAACTTAACAAGCTACCATTAGCAAGTTAAATCACTCCAATTAACAAACTATGCACTAAGAATGATCTTTAGCAAAATCAGAGACACCCCCGACTTTTTAGGAACTACACAGAAAAATACCAGTGACTGCCTCGACTGTGATTTCTCCCAATTGGCTGAATAGAATCGCTTGAAGTTTTGTAGTGTTGTAGAATGCTTTGAGCTGGTTCCAATGAGCTTTAAATCATCCAATTTGGTTCAGTAGATCTTGCGATATGGCCTGTTGAAGTTGACAGACTTGGAGATGGTCACTCAGAGAAGACAGAGATAATGAATATGAGTATATGTATTAAATCTATCAAATGTACATTCCCATTGGCAAAATATGTAATGCCCAATGGTACTCAGAGGTGTAGGCTAAAGAGTAGCTCTCACACACTCAATGATCTGCTTGAATTTGCCTCGGGAAGAGTGCAACTTAACCCGCGACTTTTCCATAGTCTTTTATAAGAGTTTTGAAGAAATTTGAATTTCAAATTCAAATGTAGGCTCCCTCAAATCTCTCATCTAAACATATGGAGATATTCTCTCCATTCATACCTTCCAAATTTCACGACTTTTGAAGGTGGGTGAGATTACAAGAAGTGAGTTAAGTCATATTGACTTTTACATTAAGTAAAAAGTAACTAAGCATAGGCATGTGTTCCTATGGTCTTCCTTCAAATGAAATCTTCATCAATTAATCCAAATTCTTGCAAAACCTTCTAGGTTGATATCAATTGCTAAGCTCCCAATGTTCAATCTTTTATGTTGAGTCTTCAAGGTACAAGACAAAGCCAAGTGTGAAGGCTTGTTTGCACCAACAGCTCCCCCTCAAGCCAAACACTTTGGCTCAAGTCTTCATCTCTAGTCTTCAATGATTTCCTGTATTCCAATCATGGATTTAAACCTGCATAGCTTGCTCCCATCCAGAGCTTTTGTAAGCAAATCTGCACATTGTATATTAGTAGACACATATGATAATTGGATTTCCTTGCTAAGTAATTTCTCCCTCACATAGTGGTAGTGAACCTCTATGTGTTTTGTCCTAGCATGATAAACTGGATTAGCTGCTAGGTGAAGAGAACTTGTGTTATCACCAAATATGATAGGTGGCCTTGTGTATAGGCCCAATTCTGAGTATAATAGCTTTAACCATATTGCTTCTTGAGTGGCATTGGCTAGCCCTCTGTACTCTGCCTCAGTAGATGATAGAGCTACTGTGGGTTGTTTCTTGGATGACCAAGAAATTGGTTTATCTCCTGCAAAGCATATGTAACCAGATGTACTCCTCCTGTCATCCTTGCAACCTGCCCAATCTGCATCTGAGTATACTTTGATATCAATGTCTGATGAATATGGAAAGTACAAACCATGATTTTGTGTTCCCTTTAGGTACTTTACTATCTTCTTGGCTGCCTCCAAATGTGGTACTCTTGGTTTATGCATAAATTGGCTAAGTACACTAACACCATATGATATATCAATCCTGGTTAAGGTAGCATAATTAAGACTACCTACCAAACTTTGGTAACCTGTAATATCCTTGAGTTCTTCTCCTTCATGTGCACTGAATTTGTGGTTGACCTCCATAGGAATGTTTGAGACTTTAGCTTCCTGCAAATTAAACTTCTTGACCATGTCCTGAATGTACTTCTTCTGAGTAATAAAGATACCTGAATTTGTGTATACTAATTCAAGTCCTAGAAAGTACTTCAATAATCCAAGATCATTGATCTTGAATTCCTTCATCATTTGTCCTTTGATGTGCCTAATCCCATTCACATCATTACCTGTAATAATGATGTCATCAACATAGACACACAAGTATATTACCTCTGAATGGTTTTTCTTTATAAATAATGAAGTATCTGCTTTACTCATCACAAATCCTTGATCTAGGAGATAGGTTGTCAACCTGTAATTCCATGCTCTAGGTGCCTGCTTTAATCCATACAGAGCCTTCTTCAATTTACAAACATGATTTACCTTATTGGGGTCCTCATAGCCAGGTGGTTGTGACATGTAGACCTCTTCAGATATCCATCCATTCAAGAATGCATTCTTCACATCCAATTGGTACATGTTCCAATTCTTGGATGCAGCTACACTCACCATAACTCTGATAGTTGGCATCTTGGCCACAGGAGAAAATGTCTCCTCATAATCAATGCCTTGGGTTTGTGCAAAACCCTTGGCTACCAACCTAGCTTTATACCTGTTTATTGTGCCATCTGAGTTCCTCTTGAGTTTGTAGATCCATCTGGATCCTATCACTTTCATGGAGTCCTTCTTGGGTACGAAGTCCCAAGTATCACTCTCCTTGAGAGCCTCCATTTCTTCATCCATTGCTTCCTTCCATTCTGATTTAGTAATTGCTTCCTCAAATGTACCTGGTTCTTCATTCAAGATATCTTTTGCAAGATATACAGAGTGCTTTGTTACAAGTGAAGTATCATACCCATACCTAATTGGTTTCTTCTTTTCTCTTTGAGATCTCCTCATAGCTTGAGTTGAGGATTCTGGATTGTCTTCTAGTTGCTTCATCTTCATCTTCCCTTTGGATTTCCAAGCCTTGAATTCTTCAATGTTGATGGTGTCTTCATAATCTGAGCTTGTGTCCTCCTTCTGAGTTGGTTCTTGCCTGATAAGTTTTGGAAAGTCTTCTTCCATATCATAAGGTAGGCTAACTTTCCTGCACTCATTTTCATACCATGAATCATTTTCATCAAATATGACATCTCTGCTTACCTTGAAGCCTTTGTTTGAGGGGTTATAGAACCTGTATCCTTTCTGATTCAAATCATAACCAATGAAGATACACTTTTCAGCCTTAGGGTCTAGTTTTCCCCTTACCTGTGAGGGAATATGCACATATGCAACACACCCAAAGATCTTGCAATGATCTAGAGATGGTCTCTTACCATGCCAAGCCTCATAGGGTGTCATTCCATCAAGTGTCTTTGATGGCAACCTGTTAATTAAGTATGTGGCAGTAGATACACTCTCTGCCCAAAGATAATTTGGTAGTTTTTTCTCATTAAGCATAGACCTAGCTGTCTCTACAATGAGTCTATTCCTCCTTTCAGCTACCCCATTTTGTTCAGGTGAGTACCTTGTGGTAATCTCCCTCTTGATGCCTCTTTCCTGCAAGAATTCTTCAAAGTCATTGGAGAAGTATTCTCCACCACCATCTGACCTTAGCCTCTTCAAATGTCTACCTGTTTGATTTTCAACTAATGCAAGATACCTTTTGAAACAATTAAATACTTCATCTTTATGTTTCATGAAGTACAAGACAGTCCATCTGCTATAGTCATCAATAAAGGACACATAGTACCTTGATCCAGATATGGATGGCTCCTTGCTTGGTCCCCAAACATCTGTATGCACCAATTCCAAGTAATCTTCATGCATAAAACCTTTCTTGGTATATGGCAATCTGTGTGACTTACCAAATTGACAAGCCCCACACTTGTATATCATGTGTTGCTTGGATACATTAGGTATCCCAAGCACACATTGATCTCTACTCATTTGCTTTATGGTCCTCTCTCCAATGTGACCTAATCTCTTGTGCCACATCTCCAATTCTGATAGGGTTTGGTCCTTATAGTTGTACAAGGCAATATTCTTTGTATCCTCAAGTTCAAAGGTAAACAATCTACCTGATTTCTCTCCCTTGGCTATCCTTCTGAATCCATGTCTTGGATCCTCCACATATGCACCATGTTGAGTGAACCTGACCTGTAGACCTTTTTCAACAATCTGACCTACACTCATCAGATTCTTGGTGATTGTTGGAACATACAACACTCTGCTTAGTAAATTCTGATTACCATCACTTGTTTTGACATTACCTACTTTAACCACTGAATGTTTAGTGTCATCACCTGTCTGCACTTGGTGCTTGCCTTTGGGTTCTTCTAAATCAGAGAGTAAGGCAACATTTCCAGCTACATGGTTAGAGCAACCTGAATCAATATAGAACAAATGATCATCATTGATACCTGATTTAGATGTCATGTTCATAATCAACAAGGAATCATCTTGATCCTCTGCATAATTGTTGTAGTCCTTTCTGTTCCTGTATCCACCTTGATAATTGCCATTGTGATTGTAGCTATTGTTGTAATTATTGTTGTAGCCATGGTAGCCTTGAGATTGATTGAATCTGCCTCTGCCTTGAGAGTATCCTCCTCTTTGGTGACCTCTTCCTCTTTGGTTCTTGTAGTTTTTGTAGCATTCATCTGTAGTATGGTTAGACAAGCCACAAATATTGCATGGAGATTGGTTATAGGGTCTCCCCCTACCTGACTTACCTCCTCTGCCCCTACCTCTAGATGATCTACCTCTCCCTGCATAGTTTGCTTGGGTGGTAGAGCCTTTGTCATCAACCTTCTTGCTTTTACCCTTGTCTTTAGACTTCTTATCAGTATATAGGGCAGAGGGATTGTTACCTTTTGATTGCTCTCCATTCTTTGTGATCTTTGCTTCATGTGTAAAGAGTTGTCCAATCAGAGTTGTTAGATCAGGTGCTTGGATGTCCATGTACAAGTCCATTGCAGTGGTAAAGCTCTCCCACTTGTCATCTGCCTTTAGTCCATTGATCACTTGTCTGACTATTTGCTCTTCCTCAATTTCTTCTCCAACACTTGCAAGTTGATCTGCAATGTCTTTGACTTTGGTGACAAAATCTGAGACACATTGTTTTGATTGTTTCCTAAGAGTTGTAAACTCAATCCATAGCTGATTCTTTCTGGCCCTTGTGCTTGATGAAAAATATGTTGACAAGGTTTCCCAAGTCTCTTGGGAAGTCTTACAGTTCCTCACATGAGGTAGAAGGAAATCAGAGATAGAGTTTAGAAGATATGACCCTGCCAAAGCATCTTTAGCACACCATTGATTGAGTCTCTCATGTTCATCCTTTGTAGGTAGGCCTCTGGTTTTGAATGAGGGCAATTCCTCATCTCCTGATATGTATCCATACAAGCTTCTCCCTTGTAGATAGGTCTTCATTCTCAATGACCAAGCCTGGTAGTTATTTCTATCCAATTTGTCAATGAAGGAGGGGAAACCATCACCCATGATTACCTTATTTGCTCTGATACCACTGTTGGATGTGATGGCTGGATACACTCAGAAGTTGAGTTGGTGCTGCAAATCCTGCTTCACACCTGCCTTCCTTTCTCTTCAGATATACTTAGGAGACTCCTTGAGCTTCCAAATGACACCAAGAAACTATATATGTACTTTGCAAAACAATTGTGTAATGACCAAATCAAAACAGATGATTTTGAACCTTCACAAGTCCAAAAACTTTCTATTCCTGTAATGACACCTGCTCAGTCTTAAGCTTAGTGTGAGCAGCACACTTGCAATTGGATTAAATCCTTCTGGGAGTATTAAATTAACTTAACAAGCTACCATTAGCAAGTTAAATCACTCCAATTAACAAACTATGCACTGAGAATGATCTTTAGCAAAATCAGAGACACCCCCGACTTTTTAGGAACTACACAGAAAAATACCAGTGACTGCTTCGACTGTGATTTCTCCCAATTGGCTGAATAGAATCGCTTGAAATTTTGTAGTGTTGTAGAATGCTTTGAGCTGGTTCCAATGAGCTTTAAATCATCCAATTTGGTTCAGTAGATCTTGAGATATGGCCTGTTGAAGTTGACAGACTTGGAGATGGTCACTCAGAGAAGACAGAGATAATGAATATGAGTATATGTATTAAATCTATCAAATGTACATTCCCATTGGCAAAATATGTAATGCCCAATGGTACTCAGAGGTGTAGGCTAAAGAGTAGCTCTCACACACTCAATGATCTGCTTGAATTTGCCTCGGGAAGAGTGCAACTTAACCCGCGACTTTTCCATAGTCTTTTATAAGAGTTTTGAAGCAATTTGAATTTCAAATTCAAATGTAGGCTCCCTCAAATCTCTCATCTAAACATATGGAGATATTCTCTCCATTCATACCTTCCAAATTTCACGACTTTTGAAGGTGGGTGAGATTACAAGAAGTGAGTTAAGTCATATTGACTTTTACATTAAGTAAAAAGTAACTAAGCATAGGCATGTGTTCCTATGGTCTTCCTTCAAATGAAATCTTCATCAATTAATCCAAATTCTTGCAAAACCTTCTAGGTTGATATCAATTGCTAAGCTCCCAATGTTCAATCTTTTATGTTGAGTCTTCAAGGTACAAGACAAAGCCAAGTGTGAAGGCTTGTTTGCACCAACATACTTCCATTCTTTTCACATACTCTAGTTAGTAAACGGGGGAGTGAAACATGGATTCAAAAGGGAAACAAATAGTAGAACACACTTATCCATCTAAAGAACAAGTAGAGGATCCTAATCTTAGGATGGAAGAGGTAGAACTTGTGCAAGAAGTGGAGGGAAAACTATAGGGAAAAGAGCCTCAACAAGAACAATATACTTATGAGGAACTTTTAGATGAGTTTGTTAATCATGAGCAATTCGCAGACTTAAAGGAATAGACCCTTAGGCTAGAGAGAGACATAGGTAGCATGACATCTCTCATTGAGCAACTTAAGTCTCAAATGATCTCACTTGAGACACATGTCATCTCTTTTCTATCTAGGAAGGAAAGAGAGATTTCTACTCTTCCTCTAGAGATGACTAGGAAAGATCCTTCTTTTCCTAGTAAGCATAAAGGAGAGAGCTCTAGAGAAGCTCCCTTCTTGAAAGACTTGAAGCCACCTACCTTTACGGGGGATGACTGAGATATAAACAAGGATGCAATCTACACTTTTTTACAGAAGTGGCATGATTTGCATCAACTGAAGGGCACCCCACTTGAGTATCCTGTGCTAGAAGCGAGTCCCTTGCTTGGCCCATGTGCTTATAAGTGGTGAATGTGTCTCGAGGAGGCAAACTCTATCCCTACAGATTGGGCTCACTTTGAAACTCTTTTCCTAAAAGAGTTTCTTCTTGAGAATAAGCAAGAGAGGAACTAGGATGAGTGGGATAGGATCACCCAGAGAGGTAGGCCTTTGATGGTCTACATATCCCACTATAGGGAGATCATTTTGAAACTTAAGGGCTTAGATGATTTCCAAAAAACTAGAGGGTTTTTTAGAGGCTTAGATAAAGCCATCAAGGGAGAGGTAAGAAGAAATGAACCTAAGACATTTGAGGAGGCGATCAAGTGTGCCCAGATCTATGAGGACCATAACAATCCTCAGTACACTCCTATGGAGAGGGATTAGCCCCTCAAACCTCTTAGTATGACTAAGTTCAAGAAGAAGTTTCCATTGGGAAAAAACAAAATTTTCATTCAAAAACAATCACAAGGGTGTAGTCTACCTATAGAGCAGTTTGAGAGGGCCGAAAGAGTAGTACGGCACTTGAAAAGGGAAAAAGGGCAGTCCACCTAGTGCAGAAACTTCCTATTTATGGTAGCTCTACCTAGAAGGGAGTGGAGGTGATGCATGAGGATAATATAGAGCACACCTGTTGTTTGACTCAATCATTGTGGTCACCGTAGTTTGGACCACATGACTTGGTTAAACTTCAAGGCAGTGTATACGGGTCCAGGGTGTGAGTCATGATAGATGACTCTGCCACTCATAAATTTACAAACTATGCTCTGGTCAACAAGCTAAAGATTCCCCAGTAGCCTACTGCACATAAATACATAGTATCTAAGATGCAATGGGAAGACAAGAGGATATGGGATACTATGGTATCCAATTGGGAAGTCAAGATGCAGGACTATATAGATCATATGGACTTCCAAATTATTAATATGGAGACCAGAGATCTTGTGTTAGGAAGAGAGTGGCTATAGGGGTTGGAGGCACACTTAAATGCAGCTATCAAAACAACAGCCTTGAGTTTGAAAGAAATGGAGGTAAATTTTGTATACAGGGAGAGAAAGATGTTCTTAGTGCACCTCTCATTTCATCTTTAGAGTTGTAAAGTCTTTGTCATTTTCAGCATGTACAAGAGATCTTTTTATTGTATAGTCAAGACTTTGAGCATTGTACAGACATTTCATCTGATGTATATTTTCATGCTAGGAATGTAAATATGGACACGACTTTCTATTATTGTTTCTTGCAAGAGCATGTGGTTAAAAAATTCAAAGATCTTATGTTTGAGTTTAGGGATGTTTTCCCCATTGAATTACCTAGGGGGCTACCAACAGAGAGAGGGGACGTAGACCATGCTATTGAGGTAGTTACTAACACTAACCCTATTTGTAAGCCATCTTATAGGCTTAGTGTTTCTCAGCATGAGTGGGTTTAGAGGCAGTTACAAGATTACTTAGATAAGGGCTTCATTGTACCTAGTAACTCACCTTTGGCATCATCAATGCTCCTAGTAAAGAAGAAAGATGGCTTTATGAGATTATGTATAGATTATAGAGCACTTAATAAGGTAACTATCAAAAATAGGTTTCCAATGCGTAGACTGGAAGACATATTTGATCAGTTACATCAAGCTAGGTATTTTACCAAGCTTGACCTTAGACGAGGATATCATCAGATTAGGATTAGGGTAGAGGATGTCCATAAGACTGCATTTAGGTCTAGATATGGGCACTATAAGTTTTTGTTGCTGCCGTTTGGTCTCACCAATGCTCCTACCACTTTCATGAAGGTCATGAATACTGTATTACAGCCTTATCTAGGACATTTTGTAGTAGATTTACTCGATGACATTTTGATCTATAGTGCATCAGATCACGAGCACTTGGAATGCTTAAGAAAGGTATTTCAAGTGCTAAGAGAAAATTCACTCTTTGCTAAGGAGTCAAAGTGTGAATTTTTCAAAACAAAGGTTAGATACCTTGGGCATATAGTCTCTGAGAATGGAATCCAGATGGATCCTACAAAATTAAGGGCTATTATGGAATGATCACATCCAAGGAACATGGAAAAGCTACAAATCTTCCTAGGTTTATCAGGTTTCTATCAAAGTTTCATTAAGAATTATGCAAAAATTGCTATCCTGATGATGGAATAGCTTAAAGGGAAAGGGAAAGCCATTCATTGGGGAGACGAAGAAAGGAAAATTATGGAGAGATTGAAAGTAGTAATTGCTATAGCTCCACTTATACATATAATAGATCCCAATAAACCCTTTGTGGTTGAGACCGACGTGAGTGATTTTTCTATAGGAGAGTGGTTTTAGTCCAGGATGATTGACCAATAGCTTTTGAGAGTGAGAAACTAGAAGCACATGAGAAGAATTACTCCTTTTATAAGGATCTTGTTCACACACACATAGAGGTTACGGATGTTGGAAACACACAAAAAAATAGACAAGGCAAGAGAAGAGACAGAATGCAGTATTGGATGAAATCTCTCCCCATGCACAAAGTCCATAGAGTGCATGTATTTATAGGAATTTTTGCGTATGTCAAAATAGTGGTTACATGAGAGGGGCTTGAAAAAGAATGTGTGAAAGTAAAATTTGGTAACTTTTGTAGAAAGCCTTTGCTTTCAATATCAGAAATTGCGGTCTACAGTGACCATTATTTTAACCACTACTTTTCTAACCATTTCTAACAATACAACCCTCTACACGGGTTTACTTACAAACTATATAAATTATAAATAAGATTATTGATGAATGTTCTATCATGCCTTCCATGCCCTCACGAAACTTGAACTGCTATATCAAAAATACCAAAACACATTAATACATTAATAAATTAACTCTCCAACAATTCCTTGTTCAACACATTCCATAATTCATAACATGCCCCTCAGTGGAATTAGCAACTGACCTCAGTTCATAAGATGAAAATAAACATGGATGCCCAGTCACATGTTCCATCAGTGAATGAAAATAAGCATGTTCCATGTAAAATCACATGCATGGAAATGTTCATGGAGGTGTTACATTAATGTGTTCGTGTATGAAATGTAGAATTAAGTGGTCATAATGGGGTGTTAATTGTGTTTTATGTATCCATTGACATTCTTCCATAGAATGATTTTTGTACTTAACTAAATATCGATGATATTGAGTACATATGCGTGTAGTAGTGACATGATGATCTATTATTTTCTAAGGAATTAAGTTTTCAGATTGTTCTTCAATTAAAGGGTCATAAAAATTGGAGTGAGTGGTAAGGTTCCTTTAAATGGTTTAAGTAAACTAATATGAAAAGAGTTATGTATATTCCAATGAGATGGTATATCTAATCTACATGAACTATCATTAACTTTTTGTACAATGTGAATGGTCCATAATAGCATGGTGCAAGTTTAATTTTAGGATGCTGAAAAATATTTTTGAGATGTGTTTTAATGACATGCAACCAAACAAGATTATTTTCTTGGAATTCCTTGGCTAATTATTTTGTATTGATATTACGTGTATATCGCTCCTAACTTTTCCTAATGTGCTCGTGAACATTGTGAAGTATAGAAATGTGACCTTGAGCAATAGAATCAACCATCGGAATGTCGGTTTGGGTGAGTAACATGGGAGTGGGAAGCTTTTTGCCATAATCAATTTCAAAAGATGCACAACCTGTAGTGGTGTGTGTGGTGTTATTGTAAGCAAATTGAAGCGACGGAAACTTTTCATCCTAGTTACTAGGATTATCTAATGAATGGCAACACAATAAATCAAGAATAGTACTATTTGTAACCTAACTTTGTCTATTACTTTTGGGATGAAATCCAGAGCTAAAATCTATTTTAGAACCAAAATGTTGAAATAAGGCAACCCAAAAATGATTACAAAATCTAACATCACAATCAGATAACATTACTTTAGGAAATTCATGATGTCTGAAAATGCATTCAATGAATATCTTTGCTGCTTGAGGTGCAGATAAAGTTTTTCTACAAGGAATGAAATATGCATATTTACTAAACCTATCAACTATTGTCCAAATCATTTCATTATGTGATGAAGTGATAGTAAGACCTGTGATAAAATCCATAGAGATTTGTTCCCATGGTTTGTTTCGAATGGGAAGTGGCATTTATAATCCAAATGGTTTACCATGATGAAATTTTACATGCTGAGATACAATGCATTGAGAAACATAATGTGCAATATCTTTTTCCATTTTCTCATTCATTGTACTCTCAAATTAAAAGAAAAAAAATCCATGAATGAGATAGATAGAATATGTTCTTAACTTTTCAACTTTATTTCTAAGATCTACACTACATTAACATACCAAAATTTTCCAAAAGCTTTCTAGATATCACTACAATCTCAGAAAATTCAAACCTGCTTTTGCGAGGATTATAATGGAACATCTCGTTGTAGAACAGGAGGGAGCTTTATAGTTTATGCAAATGAAAGAAAAAAAATTAGTTTCTTAATTCAAATTTTCTGTCAGAAATCCAATTTTTTTGGATTTATTGTTCTTTGTTCTTGAGGAAAATGATTTTAATTTAACGCATACGTAACATGCATTTATTTACAGTTCCTTTGATATACAGTGAAATGGACTTCTTTAAAATTTTCTTTTTTTCTTGTAAATTTTCGATAACAAACCAAAGCTAGTTTTTTTATTAGTTCAGACGAACAAATCCCTTTCATTCAGAAGCAACTCTATTGCTCATGTTCTAAAAAGTTACCCTACAAAGATCCGGACGGGTTCTCAATCTGAAGTAAAAAAAAAAAATACTAAAGACAAGAACCAAGGAGGTCGGAAGACAGAAAAGTGAAAAATTTCCAATACCAATGTGGAGGAAATGAACATATAAAGGTAGATTGGAGAAATACTGATACAAAGAATTTTGAGTCACCTTCACACTTGCTTGCAGGTGGAACCGAAAGGCTTCATCAAAGGGACTTAGATTTTAAAGGCTATAATCGACATTTGGGAAGGCTTTGAGCATACCAAACAGTCCCACCCTAACGTTCTCATTTAAAGATTGATTTTGATAAATCTTATGATAGGTTAGAGTGGGACTTCATCCTACAATCTCACACAGATCTTGGCTTTGTTTCAAAGTTTATAAAGCTTGTGTCCACTCTCATGGAGAAGGCATAAGCTCTAGTCATCATAAACAACCACTTCTCTTCTTCGTTTGTGCTCAAGAGGTCCATCATGCAAGGCTCCCCTCTTTCCCCCATGTTAATAGCTATATTTGTGGATGGCCTTAGCGACTTGGTTAACAACCATGTTTTGATTGATCACGTGAGAGGGATCTCTCTTCTATAGGGAACTGATGAGATGATTCTGAGGCTTTTCATGGATGGCATGAATGCTTTTCTCCAAAATGATTTTGATTGCATATTCTTTTTTCTGGTGGTTTCACAATTTTTGTACAACCTCAACCTCCAAATTCAACTATGATAAGATGGATTTCAGGTTTAGTGTGGAAATATTTCCTTAGTTGATTGTGTACCAACGATGGAAAGAGGTTGGGACTAATCAAATTTATGAATAAATGTGAAACTAATCTCCACTCTTAGAAGCGAATGTAGATAAACATGGACAATAATGTGATGGTGATCAATACATTCTTGATTTCATCCAAACTTTATTGCTTAGCTTGTTGGATACTAAAGGAAACCCTTGGCTAAGCTAGAGTGTACTTGCAAAAGCTTCTTGAGGACAAAACACCCCAATAGAAAGTGGGACAGACAATTTTTCTAGCCAGAGTGATGTGGATGGTTTGGGAGTTTTGAAGTGGTAAACATGCTTGCCACATATGGATGATCAAAGCAAGGATTAATAATAGGGCTTCTTGGATGATGCTGATTTCTAAGAACATTCAAGACTTCACTACAACATATCAAGGGAATACCGATGGTCAGCATACCGACGGTCAAGTATCGACGTTGGTATGACCCTCGGACAATTTGGGAGAGCCGCTTAGCCTCGAAAACCCAACGTCAGTATAATGATCGGTAATTTACTAGAATTACCGATGCTTATACCGACGCTATCTTTTTAACCGGGCCCGAAACCAAAATTCGTCATTCTGAGCATTTTGAATCTACATCTTCTACTGTCGGCTTTGTGCATGCAAACAACAGATCTCTGTTTGTCACTCTTTCTCTCTTTCTCTCTCTCTCTCTCTCTCCCTGTCTCTCTCTCACTCTCTCTCTCTCTCTCCCTCCCTCTCTCTCTCTCTAAGAAGACCTCTATCTTTCTAGATTTGAAGTTTTGGTCAGTAGATCGCACATATCGTAGCACTCTTTTTTCTTTCTTTATGTTTTTTCTTTCCTAATATGTTCTCTGTTTAGTTTTGCAAGAGATTTTGGGATCGAATCTTTGGAAATTCGACGAAGGAGAACTTCAAGTGGATTTTGAGGACCTTCATTCAAACAATTTTCTCTCTCTCTCTCTCACTCCCTTCCTCTGTCTCTAAGCACACCTCTATTTTTATAGATTTGAAGTTTTGGTAAGTAGATCCCACATATTGTAGAAATCTTTTTTCTTTCTTTATGTTGTCCCATTTCTAATATCTTATCACTTTAGTTTTGCAAGAGATTTTGGGATCAAATCTTTGGAAATTCAACGAAGGATAACTTCAAGTGGATTTTGACGACCTTGATTCAAACAATTACATCAATGTAAGTGATTGTTTTGTTTTCGATTGACATAGAGAGAGAGAGAGAGAGAGAGAGAGAGAGAGAGAGAGAGAGAGAGAGAGAGAGAGAGAGAGAGAGAGAGAGAGAGAGAGAGAGAGAGAGAGAGAGAGAGAGAGAGAGAGAGAGAGAGAGAGAGAGAGAGAGAGAGAGAGGAAGAGATACATATACATACACACAAGCATGCATATGCATACAAGCATGCATATGCACACAAGCATGCATAGGCATACACACAAGCATGGATATACATACAAGCATGCATATGCATACAAGCATGCATATGCATACAAGCATGCATATGCATACACACATACATGCATATGCATACAAGCATGCATATGCATCACACATGCATACACACATACACATGCATACACAATGCACATGCATACACAATACACATGCATACACACATACAAGCATGCATATGCATATAGACATGCATATGCATACACAAATGCATATGCATACACAAATGCATATGCATACACACAAATGCATATGCATACACAAATGCATATGCGTACACACATGCATACACACATGCATACACATGCATATGCCATACACACATGCATATGCGCACACACATACACACATACACAATGCATATGCATATGCATACACACATACATATGCATACACACATGCATATGACACAAATGCACACATATACACACACACATACATGCATATGCATACAAGGATGCATATGTATACACACATGCATATGCATACACACATACACACATACACACACACACAAATGCATATGCATACACAAATGCATATGCATACACACATAGAGACATACACACACACACACACAAATGCATATGCATACACACAAATGCATATGCATACACAAATGCATTTGCATACACACATACACACATACACACAAAAGCATATGCATACAAACAAGCATGCATATGCATACACACATACATGCATATGGATACACACATACATGCATATGCATACACACATACACACATACATATGCATACACAAATGCATATGCATACACAAATGCATATGCATACACAAATGCATATGCATACACAAATGCATATGCATACACAAATGCATATGCATACACAAATGCATATGCATACACAAATGCATATGCATACACACAAATGCATATGCATACAAATAAGCATGCATATGCATACACACATACATACATATGCATACAAGCATGCATATGCATACACACATGCATATGCATACACACATGCATACACACATGCATACACACATGCATATGCATACACATATGCATATGCATACACATATGCATATGCATACACACATACACACATAAGCACATACACACACACACACAAATGCATATGTATACACAAATGCATATGCATACACAAATGCATATGCCTACACACATTGGATTAGATGGGATCTTCACATTGGATCAGATGGGATCTCCATGTACACCTTGGGGAGCACATGACCATGACAACTCCAAAATATATCACATACGTAATGGAGCTCCAGTAATGGATGCAACCAGGAAGTCACTACGTCAGTGCATTCAACAACTTTGCTCCATAGAATTTGGGCATTCTATAATGCTAAAAGGGAGCAAACAGGATAGGGATTCTAAAAACAATATCACACAAACGATATATGAAGAGTACCGGCCAGCACCTGGGAATCCTATTGTGAGTTCGGAGTGGATTCAACATACGGCACGCGAGGTGATGTCTCATCGACGGTCGGAAGCTCGCGATGCTTTTAGAACAGGCTTACCGAAGCCTATGTGGTTAGATTTTGAAGAGTGGGAATCGATTTAGGATGAGCAGCGACATACTCCTGATCGATATCGTCAATAGAGAGATGCGGCGGCCACACGTTTGGATACAGTTGGAACGTCGCATTTAGGTAGCGGCGGATACGACAGTATGTACTACCAATTTGTAAGTGTCATCTTAATTATTCAATTTGTTTGTGTTCAACACATCATGTATGTTCATGTAACATTTTGCATATTTATTATAGGAGTTGGTAGTGGGTCGTCCTCCGACGCGAACCGAAGAATCTTTCGTATATCATCATGGATTGACTGCAGTGTTGCAAGATTTACAGGGACAAGGTGCAATCATTTCATGGGAGAATATTCTATGATTAGGTGAACTTATAGCTTGGTTTCATATTTTTAGTTGTTGTTTATAAATGTCATGTCAGTTTGTCTCATTTTACAGATGCTTTGTTGCAGGATTGTAGGTGTAAATATTTTGAAGACCTTACATATATGCTTTGCCACAATTTTGTATTAGAGTCCGATGTGGCAATGATGTACTAGAATTTTGTATTTGATTCTTATATAGAAGTGCTTATTCACATTGCCACAATTTTGTATTACACTCCTATGTGGCAATGATGTACCCTAATTTTGTATTCGATTCCTATATGGAAGTGCTTTGTCACACTCTTGTACATCTTTCATTTATGGAATATACAACTTTTTGTAGATGATTCATGGTTCATTTTTGCTCATATATAATCATGTTTTGGTTGTCATTAGAGTACATAACACATGTACTCGGTTTAGAGTTGGGCAGAGTGTATTGTCTTTTGCTAAACAACATCATGTTGTAGCAATAGACAACACACTGCCCAAAAAGAAATTTGTGATGATATGGTCATAGGTATAGGCGTCGATACTCCCAGTATAGTCATCAGTATATGCGTCAGTACACCCAGCAGAGTCGTCGATATGAGCGTCGGTAATACCGACGCTCATACCGAGGCTCATATCGGTGCATATACCGACGACTATACCGGCTTTATCTTTTCGACGCCCATACCGACCCCAACACTGATGTCGCAGGAAAATTATGCCCGTGCAATTTCCTCGGTAGCAGCCTCTGTATACCCTCGATGTGTTGTAGTGCTTGCCACTCTGAAGATCCCCTAATGGAACAACCATGATCTTATGACACTTCTTCTTTTCTTGATCTTGTGATCTCAAAAAGCTTTAGTATAGTCCCTTCTATGAAAGCCTTGAATAAGATAAAGTCTCATTGCATTACCAAGAACAAAAAAAGGGGAGGTTAGCATACTTGCACCATGATTCCATCTAGCTTGCCATCTTTGTAATCAAGGCAATCAAAGATGCTGATATCTAGAAAGCAAAGAAGCTATCTCGTGAAGTTTTTATTGGTAGAAGCACATTTGAAACTAGGACTAGAGAGAGTGGATTACGTTTGAGGACATTGAAGCCACCTAAAGTTTGGACTATGAATTACTTGTCACTACGGCACCGACAGCTGATGTTCTATGGGCTCATCAGGTCTAAAGTTCTGAGCTATCGTTTCCATGTCCATGTTTAAAGAAGTCAAATCCTCTGCGCACGGACTTAAGAAGATTGGCAGACCAACCTATGAAGTGTAGTAGTGAATAGGCTTCTCCTCTCCAATTTCCGATATCAAAAGAAAGCATAAATTTATTCAATAGAAAGTTAGAATGCTAGCTGTTCATGGGCTATGGATGTGTAACAATGCAATAATCTCTTTGTATTAAGCTAACCCCTCCCCACAATCAGGCATTGTACTCCTCCTTGTCCTTTAAATTATCTTCTGTGTTGTTTCTCGGAGAAAACAAAAGTTGTTTCCGCAGGACAAACAAAAGCAAAGTACATAATTCTCGCGGTTCGCTTGAGTTAGAGTTACCAGGCTGCATGAGTGCTCCATTTTTGTAGTGATTCTGTCTTATTCGAAATTCCTCGTCGTTCTTCAGGAATATGAAATTCGAGGATTATGACGGGAATTCAAAGAACAAAATCTTACGTGTCAATGTAGAATAGGCGGAAGCTTTATAATTTATGTAAATGGAAGTAAAAAAATTAAATTTCTTAACTCTATTGATTTGAAATGTTTTGTATATCATAACTTTGCAAGATGTAGCTGGATATTTAAGCTTAGAATAGCAGTAAACGTAATACTATCTCTTAAGGTTAAGCACGTATTTTTACTACTATTAATGGCTTGTGGCTACCTTACATATTTAATGGTTTGTGGCTACCTTACATATATACTACACAGTTATGAAAGTCCGGAAGGAACACCTCTTGAAATTTGCGAAACCGCTTATAAGATTTAATCTGATTAGAATTTGATTCAATAAATGAGTGTTGACCTTTAAAAATCGTATTGATATCTAGATGATGTCGCGATCATTTCAATCTGAGGTTTACTAGTATCTGTTTTAAAAGGCTTTCATACAACGTTAGAAATCGAAAATTTTTGGACTTATTGGGCGTCGTTCTTGAAAATCTTATGACAGGTGAGACTTCATCTTACAATCTCACAAGTATCCTGGCTTTCTGTCAGAGTTTATAAAGGTTGTTTCCACTCTCACGGAGAATGCATAAGCTCGAGTCAGCACAAACAACCACCTCCCCTCTTCGATTGTGCTCAAGAGGTCCATCATCCAAGGCTCCCCTCTTTCTCCCATGTTAATAGCCATTTTTATGGACAATCATGTTCTGATTGATCACATGATAGGGTTGTCTCTTCTATATAGAAGTGACAAGATGATTCTAAGGATTTTCACAGATGACCTGAATGATTATCTCCAAAATGATCTTGTCACAATTCATTTCAAAGCCTCAACCTCCAAATTCAACTATACTAAGATGGATTTCAAGTTGAGCGTGCAAATTCTTCCTCAATTGGCTGTGTGCCAATGATGCAAAGAGCTTGTGGCTGATCAAATTTATGAATAAATGTGAAACCAAGCTCCACTATAAGAGGTGAATGTAGATAAACATGGAAAATAAGGTGACAATGATCAATACATTCTTGATTTCATCCATACTTTATTTCCTAGCTCGTTGGACATTGAGAGAAACATGGCTAAGCTAGAGTGTACTTGAAAAAGCTTCCTCAAGACAAGACCCAAATTAGAGGGGTTGCCCAAACATCAACTGGAACATTTTTTCTAGCAAGAGTGATGTGGATGGTTTGGGAATACTTGAATTTGGCTATGGTAAACATGTTTGCCACAATATGGATGATCAAAGCATGGATGAATAATAGGTGTTCTTGGATGATGCTGATTTTAAGGAATATCCAAGATTTTCCCCTCATAAGAGCCCCTAATCAAGCAACCATGATCTTATCACACTTGTTCTTTCATTGATCATGTGATCTCAAAAGACTTTAGAATACTTCTTTCAATGAAAGCTTGGAATAAGCTAAAGTCTCATTACATTATGAAAAACAAACGAAAAAGGGAGGTTGTTTTTCTAGCACCATGATTCCATCACTACAACATATGAGGGGCATACCGACGTTGCCCATACCGACGGTCACCCCTCGGTGTCGGTATGACCATTGAAAATTCTTGAAAAACCACGGATGCAATACCGACGGTCATTTAATCCTCGGTATTACACGACATCGGTATGAGCGTCGGTATAGGCGTCGGTACTTTACTGTAAGTTATTGATGCTTATACTGACACTTATACCGACACTTATACCGACGCTCATACCGACGCTTATATCGAGGCAACTTTTAACCAGGTCCGAGAACAAAAATTCGACATCTGCTTGCATTTTGAACCAAATTTTGCTACTGTCGAGCTTGCACGCGCGAACTACATTCCGAACCTACTGTGTACACACATCTCTCTCTTTCTCTCTCTTTCTCTCTCTCTCTCTCTCTCTCTTTCTCTACATCTCTGTTTCTCGAGATCTAAAATTTTGGTAAGAATTGCACATACTGTAGCACCCTTTCTCTTTCTTTGTGTTTTCCCTTTTCTAATTTCTCTTCTCTTTTGTTTTGCAGGAGCTTTTTGGCATCAAATCTTTGGAATTCAACGAAGGGCAACATTAAGTGGACCTTGATGACAACGCTCCAAACAATTACATCGATGTAAGTGATTGTTTTGTTTTCGATTGATATAGAGTGAGATAGAGAGAGAGAGAGATGAAAGAAAGAGAGAGATCTAGAGAAACATAGAGAGAGAGAGAGAGAGAGAGAGAGAGAGAGAGAGAGAGAGAGAGAGAGAGAGAGAGAGAGAGAGAGAGAGAGAGAGAGAGAGAGAGAGAGAGAGAGAGAGAGAGAGACAAAGAGAGAGAGATGAAAGAGAAAGATAGAGAGAGAGTGAAAGAGAGAGAGAGATGAAATAGAAAGAGAATGAGATAGAGAGAGAGATGCATACATACATACACACACATATGCCTACACATACTCACATACATATTACATACACACATGCATATTACATATACACTCACATACATATTACATACACACACGCATATACATACATATACATATTACATACTCACATGCATACACACATATACATACATACATGCATATTACATACAAACATGCATATTACATACACACATGCATATTAGATACACACATGCATATACATACACACACATATTCATTCTCATACTCACATACATACATACATGTATACACACATATACATACACACCTGTATACACACACATGCATATGCATACATACATACATATTTGCATGTACACATACACATACATACATACACACATGCATATTACATACACACTCACATATGTATACACACACATATGTGCATACACACATGCATATGCATACATACATACACACACATATGCATGTACACACACATACATACATACACACATGCATATTACATACACACACACATATATATACACACTCACATATGTATACACACTCACATATGTATACACACACATCCATACATGCACATACATATACACACACATCACATATACATACACACATACACACATATACATGTTTTAGGGTTAGGGTTTTAGGCTTAGGGTTTATGAATTTCTATTTTCTTTTGTTTTGCAGGAGATTTTTGGCATCATTTCTTTGGAATTCCAGGAAGGAAAACATTAAGTGGACTTTGACAACAACACTCCAAACAATTACATCGATGTAAGTGATTTGTTTTGTTTTCGATTGATATAGAGTGAGATAGAGAGAGAGAGAGAGATGAAAGAAAGAGAGAGATACATATGCACATATTTGCATGTACACACACATACATACATGCATACACACATGCATATTACATACACACACACACACATAAATACACACTCACATATGTATACACACACATATGTGCATACACATGCATATGCATACATACATACACACACATATGCATGTACACACACACATACATACATACACACATGCATATTACATACACACTCACATATGTATACACACACATATGTGCATACACACATGCATATGCATACATACATAAACACATATGCATGTACACACACATACATACATACACACATGCATATTACATACACACGCACATATTAATACACACTCACATATGTATACTCACTCACATATCTATACACACACATGCATACATGCACATGCACATACACACACATCACATTTACATACACATATACACACATATACATGTTTAGGGTTAGGGTTTTAGGATTAGGGTTTTTGAATTTCTCTTTTCTTTTGTTTTGCAAGAGATTTTTGGCATTGATTCTTTGGAATTTGACAAGAGACGATGTCAATTGGGCTTTGATGAGAGCGTTCAAAAGAATTACATCGATGTAAGTGATTGTTTTGTTATTTATTATAAATAGAGATAGAGAGAGAGAATAAGAGAGAGAGAGAAAGAGGGAGAGAGAGAGATGAAAGAGAGAGAGAGAGACAGATATAAAGAGACAGAGATATAGATAGAGAGAAAGAGAGAGACATAGAGATACATACACACAGATGCATACATATTACATACACATATGCATATGCAAAGAGACAGACATAGAGATACATACACAGAGATGCATACATATTACATACACATATGCATATGCATACATACACACACACACATATACATGCACACACGTGTACACACACATGCATACATGCACATACACATACACACACATCACATATACATCCACACAAACACACATATACATGTTTTAGGGTTAGGGTTTTAGGATTAGGGTTTTTTACTTTTACACATATACACACATAATACATGCACACATATACACATGCATACACACATACACATACACATACACATACACATAACATACACATACACATACACATACACATACACATACACATACACATACACATACACATACACATACACATACACATACACATACACATACACATACACATACACATACACATACACATACACATACACATACACATACACATACACATACACATACACATACACATACACATACACATACACATACACATACACATACACATACACATACACATACACATACACATACACATACACATACACATACACATACACATACACATACACATACACATACACATACACATACACATACACATACACATACACATACACATACACATACACATACACATACACATAGACATACACATACACATACACATACACATAGCATACACATACGCATACGCATACGCATACGCATACGCATACGCATACGCATACGCATACGCATACGCATACGCATACGCATACGCATACGCATACGCATACGCATACGCATACGCATACGCATACGCATACGCATACGCATACGCATACGCATACGCATACGCATACGCATACGCATACGCATACGCATACGCATACGCATACGCATACGCATACGCATACGCATACACATACACATACACATACACATACACATATGCATACACATACACATACATACACACATGCATACACACATGCATACATACATACATACATACATACATACATACATACATACATACATACATACATACATACATACATACACACATACACATAGAGAGAGAGAGTCACACACACAAACATGCATACATACACACACGTGACATATACATACACACATATGCATGTTTTAGGGTTAGGGTTTTTGGCTTTTACATATATACACACACACATATACATGCACACACGTGTACACACACGTGCATACATGCACATACACATACACACACATCACATATATATACATCCACACAAACACACATATACATGTTTTAGGGTTAGGGTTTTAGGATTAGGGTTTTTTACTTTTACACATATACACACATAATACATACACACATGCACACATATACACATGTATACACACATACACATACACATACACATACACATACACATACACATACACATACACATACACATACACATACACATACACATACACATACACATACACATACACAT
>CM035426.1:164012341-164049841 GCA_020310875.1 Ceratopteris richardii | reverse complement strand
CTTTTCCTTTGTGAGTTCTCATAAGCACAATAAAAGTTGTAGTTCTTAGAAGAACATTATATCACATAACTATGAAAACTCAAAACTATCAACAAAATAAAGCCATTAAAATGGATATACAGTTGCGAGCGACACAAGAATTGAACGAGGGAAATGGTTCTTAAACACACCTTTATTGCACAATGAGATATTGGAGGGATAAAGAATGAAGGAAGAAAATGGTTCTTAAACGCATTTTTTTTGAAAAATGAGATATGGAAGGGATAGAGAATAATGTATAAGCTAATGATGAATATGAAAAATGAGTATAGGAAGTGAGAGGAAAAATTAACCTATGCTTTGATACCATGTCGAAATGACAAAGGACTCGCCCTAGTCTACTCACATACACACATATAACAAGCTAAAGAGGATGGAACAAACAAAACATGATTAATTAAAAAGCATGGGAATGACTTATTTAAGATGCTTCGTGAGCATGGAGACTCCATTGTTTTTTGGCAACATTTTAATCGCAGTTAAAGTAGTTTTTCCAAGGTATAGTTCCTCTTCCATTGATTTATAGCTCTAAAATTTACAAAACAAAATAATGACACTAATTTCTCTACAGCCAGCAGTTCCACTAAAACTCCGATTACAATATATACAACAATAAGATATCGTGGTTTCTGCATTCCCTAGGGAAAGTCTCTTTATAAATATCAAGGCAAACACCATGGGTAAAGAACAGATCAGGCTTTGTGAAGAAGAATCAACACATCTTTAGAGAACATGATGCCACTAAATATATATGAAGGATCTTCCGTTATTTTGCATCATTAGCAAGTATGAGGACCCAAATCAAATTTACGATATTTATCTGTAGTCCGAATTTCTGAGTGGAGGATGAGCCATTGCAGCAATTTCATAGTGCAGATAAAACTTCAACTTTCTAAGAGGAAATTTCGAGATGCATTTAAATTGACATGTTTATTTTCTATTGATTGTGGCTTCACGCTGACCGGCGGCAGCAACATACTTGCGACATCCTTCCATGCGGTACGTGTTCATTCGTCAGTAAAAGCCTGAAAGTGTTCTGCCGTGCTCCCGAGTCCCCCACTCGGAACAAAATATGGACGAGGGAAAAGCTACAACTTGATGGTAAAGAAACTTCAAGTCCATCAATCAATCATTGGAATATTTTTCATTGTATTGGAAGTGCCGCTTTCTGTGGATTGCAGAGGCGGCCGAACAACGTACAAAGAAAGAAAAATGTCTTTGTTCCACCCTGATTTTCTTTCTCACGACGGTACTGACAACTGAAATTCTGTCGGCGCATCAAGTCCAAAGAGCTGAGCTAGCGTTTCCATGTTCATTTTTTAAGAAGTCAAATCCTTTGCGCGCGGACTTAAGAAGATTGCAGTACAGCCTATGAGGTGTACGGAAGAGGCTTCTCCTCTCAGATTTCCGATACTGAAAGAAATCATAAATTCATTCTTTACAAAGTTAGAATGCTAGCTATCTGTTCTAGACACAGGCTATTCATGGCCTATGAATGTGTAACGATGCAATAATGTCTTTTTTTTTTTTAAATAAAGGAAGTTCGGCCTTAGCCTAATCTCCCGGACTTTAATTATAATAAAGAGAAAAAGTTACAAGTGAATGGGACTAGTGCCCATGGGACCCCCCAAATCCCACAACGCAGGGGAGGAGTATGGCAAGCTACAGGGCATTACAAATGAGGCAGATAACATTACCATCACCCTCATGTGGGATCCATTTGGGTTTCAACTTGTTGTTTTCGAGGAGATAAATACAGTGATGTCTAAACGGTGGCGATCTCTTGACTCGGGAGATTCTTTTACCAAGGAGAAACAAGGATTTCTCGATCGACCATTCCTTAGGAGTTTGGCCAAAATTGACGGCACAGCGCTCTCTCCAAATCTTCCAGAGAGCCTCACCTCTGATGGCATTCCACAGCCTCGATGAGCATCCGATCGCCTCACCCAACATCACTTGTTGCCAGTTGATTTGACTCGTGAGTC
This sequence comes from Ceratopteris richardii, assembly GCA_020310875.1. NCBI lineage: Eukaryota > Viridiplantae > Streptophyta > Polypodiopsida > Polypodiales > Pteridaceae > Ceratopteris > Ceratopteris richardii. Next base: position 164,047,817 of record CM035426.1, on the reverse strand, counting down.
TCAAAACCCGGGACACGTGATGCCATATAACACGAGACTTGGGGCAGTCAAAGAACAGGTGAGCTAAATCTTCGATGCACCGATGACAACGCTTGCACCATGGCGGCACACCACAGATTTTGTTAGCCCTTGCATTGGTCCAGATTCCTTTATGCAAGACCTGCCACATGAGAACGGACTTTTTGACCTCAATTAGGGGGTGCCAAAGAGACATGAATTTTAGCTCCCACCGAAGTTTGGTCCAAGCAAGGCACCATCTCTTGTTAAGGGTGTGGTCAACATCCAAATCCCCTTTGAAGTTCGGGATTCTGGAAAGCTTCTTACCATTGCTCCATTTGAGGCCCTCCGAGCAAGGAAGATCCTGACCGCAGAGAAGGCGGGTAGTTGAGCGGTCCCATGCTAAACACCTGCTTTGAAGAAGAGTCCATTCCTCAAAGGAAACGCTAAGTCTCGGATCCAAATCTTCGAACCTAATCCACTGGCTGGTCTCTTGTTTCCAGAGCTGTTTCCACTGTTTGAACCCCTTGTTCCATAACCGCCTTGCAGTTTGGAGGTTCCAAGATTCCACTCCCCGAATGCCACTGATCGGGAACCAAATCGAGTCATTTTGTCTTATGCCAGCCGCCCACTTCCAATCATCGCTGATTCTGATGAACTGTTTGGCCTTGTTCCAATTCTTCCATAAGGAACACACGAGGCTAGAGCCTTTAGGGCAGACCGGGTGGGGGGAGAACAAAAGCGTGAGAATCCCTATGTCCTTCCAACCAGGGAGGCCAACAAAGGTAAGGTCTTCCGTGTTTCTGAAGATCAATTTAGCCCAAGAGGACTCCCTATTGCTCCAGGCCTTGATAAGCCATTTAGCCGCCAGCTTGTCAGCCAACCCAGCAATATCCAAAATACCCAAGCCCCCTGAGTCTTTAGGGCTAATGCAAGTTTCCCATTTGATTTTGGGAACCCCCCTTCTGTTGGGGTCCCCAGTCCAAAGGAAGTTCCTGCAGATTCTTTCTACTTTGGCCAAGTCTTTCTCCTTAGGTCTCCAACACGAGATAAAGTAAATAATTGTAGACAACATAAAAGTGTTAATAACCATAGCACGTCCTGCGAGGTTGACTTGCATACCTTTCCACTGATTCAGCTTGCTATCCAGCTTGGATAGCACCCAGTTCCATCGTTGGTCCATTGAGATGTCGAAACCCATCGGAATGCCAAGGAGACGGAAGACTTGACCGCTAGGGATAACTTGACACCCCCGATCCACCAACAATTGGGGAGTAGGCCCGCTGATTGCTCTAAAAGCAGTTTTAGCATGGTTGATTTTTGAGCCTGATGCCACACAAAAGGTGTGGAGGCACCACCAAAACACCTCAATGCTATTTATATCGTTATGCACAAGTAAAGAGGAAGGCTTCACTACCAGTAAAGAAGACAACCACGAGTAAAGAGGAAGGCTTCACTACCAGCAATGAAGACAACCCAGACAGCGAAAGCTCCGCTCTTGGTCCTACCCTCCCGGTATGCTTTCCAAGACTACCGCAACAAAAGTCCAAGCTTAAAGGTAAACAACCTTCCGGCATGCCTTGGAAGAGCCCCCTCAAGTGTAGGATCCTAAGTCAAGAAGTAGGGAAGAAAAAAGAAGACCACAAGAAGAAAAAAGATCGGGTCCCTCCCCTCAAAGAGGGCAACCATCATTAATGAAATTCACATCGCTAAACGTTAGGGGTCTGTCTGACCCGTCAAGAGCTTCGATTCTTGGGCAGTGGTTCAAAGACATGTGCTTCGCCCCTGACTTTATTTGCTTACAAGAGATTAAAATCGACGGAGAGGATCTACAAAAACGGCTTAAATGCATTTCTCCGAACCACCTTTGGTTCTCCACTTCTCACCCTAGAGGGACGGGGGGTGCTTCTATCGGTATCAGTCACGCCTTGTCTAGCAATGTGACCTCGACTTTTGAAGGTCGGAATCATCGTTGGATTGCTGCCTCTTTCGGGTCTCCTTTCCAGTTCACTGTGGTCTCAATTTATGCCCCCTAATGGCGAAGCAGATAGAATGGATACTTGGGCTTCCCTTGACTCCCTTTCACACAATGTTCTGATTTGTGGGGACTTCAACATGGTTGAGTTTCCTGAGGACCGATGGAATAACAAAGGAAAAATTATTGACGGTCAGGAGAAAGAGATATGGGATAAAATCAAGCTCCATCTCGACCTGGTCGAAGTGAAAGACAGGCAGGGGTTCTCCTGGTCTAATCTCCAGTCGGGGGACTCTTTGAGGAAAGCAAGGCTTGATAGATGCTACATCGATCAAAACACCATCCTTCAGTGGGGTATTCCTTCGATTTCTCAACACATGGACCTCACTATCTCAGACCACTATCCGATTACTCTGTCCTTCAAACCGATTCCCATGCTCCAGAAAGCTCCTTGGTTTCATGCTTGTCAGACATCATTTTCCCTCCCCTCTGTCCACCAGGATATTTCTGAGGTGTGGACAGAAGCCTTTGCTTACTGTAATGAACCGGCTAAGTGTTGGAGAAACGCAGTAGAAAGGACTCGTAAAATTATAATCAGGACTCAAAAGGCTATAAGAGGAATTCGAAAAAAAAGAAGAGAAACGGTGTACCGGAGGCTCTCACGGCTTGAAGAAGAGGTGAACAAAGGTAAGTTACATTGCCAACAGGGTCTTTTGAAAATCAGGGGAAGGCTAAGATTAGAGGAGGAGGTCCAAAGGAAAAATCTTCAAATTTTTTTCAAAGATTGGTGGGCAGGGAAGGCCGACAAACCAACGAAAGAGATGTGTAACATCCTCAAAAGGAAACAAGCTAGGGAATCCATCCCCCTAATGGTCAATAACAATGGAACTGAATGTTGCACGGAAGTGGAGAATATAACTATCATCGTCGAACATTTTACCAATCTTCTCGGGGTCTCGACTCCTCTTTCCCCCCACAGGCGCGACTCCATGGCAACCATCTCAAGGGTTGCTCAAACCAGAATCCCACAGAACTTGATTGCTCTACTGGATGCTAACATCTCCGAGAATGAAATTATCGAGGTTATTGATGCCCTTCCCAATGGGAAAAGTCCGGGTCCAGATGGCCTTACCAATGAGTTTTTCAAGTCCTTCAAACTTCAGGTGGCCACCCCACTGCGCCTCGTGTGGCAAGAGGCTCTCTCCTTTGGTGCCCTCCCTGAGTGCCTGAATAATGGCGTCATCAAGTTAATCCACAAACGGGGAGATAAGAACAAAATTGAAAACTGGCGTCCGATTACCATACTCTAAACTGGATACAAGATAATTGCAAAAGTTATCGCCAACAGAATCTCCTGTCATTTAAAGTCATGGCTGTGCGAGGACCAGAAAGGTTTTATCAAAGGTAGATCTATACTTGAAGCAATTATTGACATTTGGGAAGGCCTTGCTTTTGCTCAGGAGTCTGCTCAAGATCTAGTTTTCATTAAGATCGACTTCGACAAAGCGTATGACAGATTGGAATGGGACTTTATTCTTCAATCATTGCAAGACCTTGGATGCAGCCAAAAGTTCACGAAGATGGTTTCCACTCTTCTTGGAAATGCTTCAACTAGAATAAACATCAACGGTAAGCTCTCTGAGCCCATTCGTTTAAAAAGATCAATTAGGCAAGGCTGCCCTCTGGCTCCTTTACTATTCGCTATCGCCTCGAATGGACTCAGCTGCCTATTAAAGCATCAAGGATGCAATAATGTCTTTGCCTTGAGCTACCCCCACAGGCATTGATGATTGGACTCTTTCTTGTTCTTCAACTTATCTTCTGTGTTCTTCTTCGGCTTATTCTGTCTTATTCGAATTTCCTCATCGTTCTGTAGGTTCGGCTTCTGTCCTTTGCTGTTTGTCTCTTCAATCATCAATGAATGCTCCTCCCCGAACAGCTAGATTTTCAGAAGTCACAAAGTTGGACCCTCTTTACTCACAGTCACAGCTATTAGAAAGACGGAACACAAAAGAGTTTCTCTCCGTTTATACGCTAAAAGCAAAGCAAGTCAAGTTTTTTTTTTTCTTATTAAAGAATGTCAGCGCAGTGGCAGGCAAGCTTTCGCGCATCTGGTGTTTCACAATGATTCAAAATTATCTCTCTTCTTCTTTCCCTATCCATAACACTCCCTTTCTCTATCTAAAAAGGGATGGCGTCATACATAAGACATATGTTTCGGCTTTTAATTTGTAACGCCTACAAAAAAAACAAAACACTTTCGATATCGTTTGATATTTACAACCTTTTACTATGGGTTCTTTCGCGATGCCTAGTCAAAAGCCATCTGTCGGAAAGTCATGCTCTGTCCCTGTAAGACATCTAAAAGCATACTTTACATAGAACATATCTTCACCCTCTTCATCCTTTTTCCATGTCGGCTGCGAATTTGAAAGCCATGATTGACATATATAAAATATATGTCAGTGTAGAAGAGGAGGGAGCTTTATAATTTTATGTAAATGAAAGGAAAAAGAAATTTATTCTTGTATATGAATATGCGTATATAGCAAAACAAAATACTAGTTAGTTGAGATTTTACAATATCTCAAACATTCCACACACACACACACACACACACACATATATATATATATATATATATATATATATATATATATATATATATATATATATATATATATATATATATATATATATATATATATATATATATATATATATATATATATATATAGACACACATATATCTCAAACATTCCACACACACACACACACACACACACATATATATATATATATATATATATATATATATATATATATATATATATATATATATATATATATATATATATATATAGATATATGCATACGTACACACACACACACACACATATATATATATATATATATATATATATATATATATATATATATATATATATATATATATATATATATATATATATATATATATATACATGCATGCATGCATTGATACAAACATACATACATACACACACACATACACACACACACACACACACACACACACATATATATATATATATATATATATATATATATATATATATATATATATATATATATATATATATATATATATATATATATATATATATATATATATATGGTGTTAACTCATGTCTATCAAAAATTATAGGTTCATAAGAATTTTTCTCACTAACTACTAGAGATGAAGTTAGCACTCATATTTATACATGAGAAATTTCATGGGATAAGTTTTTAAATAAGATATTATATGCATTAAATGGATATCAATATAGGGACAAATGGTTCTAGAAAGTTGACTATGTACAAAAAGGTAAACTATTTAAATAGCTACGTGCCTTGTAGTACACTATTGAAAGAAATTCTAATATGTTTTGGTATGATAATGACTAATATATGTTCATATACCATCCCTTTGTCACCTCCACAAAAATTCACCTCCCAAATCCTTTTAATTATAGAGAAAGCTAGTTGAGATTTTGTGTTGACCTTCGACGTCTTGTCCTTTGTCTCTCCCTCTTGTTGACCTTCGACGTCTTATCCTTTGTCCTTCCATTGCCTGTGGTGACTTTTGGTGCTCCAATTCACTCCATATAGGATATGGTGGTTCTTTTTTTGGTAATCTACCTCTTAAATCATATTTTGGCTTTTATCCAAGGCATCAATACATAAGGTGGTACCTTTATATGAGGGAATGCAAGAGAGCAAGGAACTCTAGATCCCACCTAATACTTGGTCAATTCAGACACCACTTTCCCGTTAAGTGAGATATGAAACTCTAGATTCTTCTTGAAATAAGGAATGTTTTCCAAGCTCTTCCCATTGTGCCATCTTATGCCTTCTATGTGAGATAGATCATGACTAAGAAGGAGGCAAGACTTTGACTCATTCGAAGCATTGATTTTGTATCTTAACAGAAAGCCCTCATCATAGTCAACTCTCAAAGCTCGGTTAATCTCATGAAATCGAATTCATTATCTTCTCCCTTTATTTGAGAGGTGTTTCCATAAACCAAACCCTTTGTTCCATAATTTCTTTGCTCTTTGGAGGTTCTTAGAGTCGACTAACTTCATTTCCTTGATCGAGAACTAGATCGAATCATTTTTTCTAATACAAAGATCCCACACCCACTCTTCATTAATCTTGAAACAAGCTTTCTCTTGTTCAAAATTTTGCACAATAAGTTAACCAAGTCTGAGCCTTTAGGAGTAACGAGTAAAGGGAAGAAAAAAAGAGAGTGTAAGTCTTAGCCCTTCCAAATACGCAGCCTAAAACATAAGCACACTTTTGTTTCTGAACATCCATTTGGCCCACTTGGTATCTGTGAGGAGCGATAGACAATATAGAGAGATGAGAGGGTCCCTGCAAAAACTTGCCCATGACCAGCCTAGGTACTACTTTGAATCTTCAATAAACTCCCTAAGCATCGAATATATGCAATAATACCCTATGGTACTTTGGAACATGATTCTCAAAAGTTTATGTCAAAATAAATAACTTCTATGTACTTCTCAAGTAGGTAAAACCTTCTATTTGTGGAAGAAGACACTCAAAGTTTTGCTTTGAGCTCACACCTTGGCTAGAATTATCATGAGATTTTTTCACACATTCAAATGAAATAATGGCTAAACTATTACAAGGTATCACATGAATTTGGAAGATTTATATTCAGAGAATATATATAAGAAGTGAGGGGTTAATCCCTACTTTTGAGGAGGATATATGAACATGCACACACCCAATCACATAGATCTACACATATCTCGATGCACACAAATCCAATGACCACGAAACTTAGTAGGAATACTACGAAGAGTCCTATCTTCATATTGCAATGCATAAACACGATAATGAAACCATATACACGTTGAGATGGTGCAAACAAGTGACACAATAAGAGAAATGTACTACAATAGTGAATAGTGAACAATGGAGATGATGAAACTCAGTATAAATGTATTGCTAAGTGAGCTACAATACATAGAGCTATCAAAGGACTCCACAAATGTCAAGCCAAGCACAATATCCACTCCAATGAGTGTGATTTTCACTCTTCTCCCCATTATCAAAATGAGAGTGCATTATACACTTTTCAAATAACTCAGTCTTCCTAATATTCTTCCATGATTTTAGGCGTTATATTTGAAATATATAATTATAAGGTCGTGAGATTTGGATCCCAATATATCCACAAAATTCTCTATTTGTAGCCTTTTTACTTTTACAAACTGATATCTTACTTTTACCTTTGGGATCAATCAAATAAAACATGTCTATGCATATGCTTTTGCTTAAGAAATTAGTGAAGTCTAATAGATAAGATCAAGAACTTAGGATTTCTTATATGTACCCACAACCACCCCTTAAGCCTAAGATGCTTGAGTCTTCAACCCTTTGAGATTTTCTAAAGTCCAACCATGGATTTGAATCTGCTTAGCTTCACTCCATCCAAGGCTTTATACATCATGTATGCACATTTTTGTTGAGTATATGCATATGAAAGTTCAGTTTTGTTGCTTGTAATTTTCTCCATAACATAATGATAATGTAATTTAATGTGGTGTTTCCTAGCATGATAAATGGTATTAGCTACAAGTTGCAAGGAACTTATCTTATCTCCTAAAATGTGAGGAGTGGATGACTTTACCCCCATCTAAGTATAGTGTCTTAATCCACATAGCTTCCAAAGTTGGATTTTCCAAGCCTCTGTAACTCAACCTATGTAGATGAGAGAGCAATAGTGGCTTGCTTCTTTGGTGACCAAGATATGAGCTTTGTACTTGCAAATCAAGGATACCTGAAGTACTCATTCTATCATCTATTGGTCTTGCACAATCTACATCAAAGAATAGCTTGATGTTATGAGCACTTAGTTTGGATTTTATCTTCATGGGTGTATTGTCAACCTTAGCATTCTCCATTTTAAACTTGGCTATTATATATGTAATGTAATTCTCCTAGGTAAAATACATATGCTTCTTTCAATATAATACTTCCAATGCAAGGAAGTAAGTGAGATGCCCTAAGTCACTGATCTTGAATTCCTCCTTCATTTTTAGCTTAATCCTTTGGATACCTTCAACATCATTACTTGTGAGTATGATGTAATCTACACATACACAAAGGTATATGAATTCTCTCAATGATCTCTTCATAAAGAGAGAGAAGTATTAGTGTTTCTCACTAGAAACCCTTTGTCCTTCAAATAAGCAACAAGATTATGATTCCAAGCTCTTGGAGCTTGCTTTAGCCCATATAAGCCTTTGCAAAGCCTACATACATGTTAAGACAATGTGATTCTTCAAACCTAGGGGGTTGAGCCATGTACCTCTTCAAACATCCATTCATTCAAAGATGCAGTATTCACATCCATCTCATATACCTTCCAATTTTTGGAGTCTGCAATACTCATGATTACTTTGATTGTTAGCATCTTTGCCACAAGAGAGAACGTCTCTTCATAGTCAGTACCTTGATTTTGCGCTTTCCTCCTATTAATATTTCTAGTAGATTTTTTCTTCACCTTATAGATCCATCTCGACTTGGAACCAACTCATAAGTGTTTTTTTTTCCTACAAGGCTCCGATTTGTTCTTGGCATTGCAAGCATCTATGCTCATTTCTTCTTGGCCTCCTCATAAGAGGAGGACTCTTCATAGTTCAAGTACTGAGCTATATAGATAGAGTGTTTAGTTACCAATGATGTTTCATAGCCATACCTTTTTGGCTTCTTTCTTTTTCACTTCTACATCTCCAAATCGTTTGTTTAGAGGAATCTCTAATATCTCCCAACTCTTGTACCTTGCCTTTTACTTTGGAGCTCCATGAGTTGAGGGTCCCTCCTAAGAGTCTTGTGATCATATTCAGAGTCACTTCAAACTTCAGAGTCACGATGCAATGATCTCTTTGACTCTTCCTTTTGAGCCCCCCTACCTAAGCTTCCCTCTATGCACTTCTATTAGAAGTGTGTTCGATAATCTCTCTCTTCTAGGTTATATATTGATAAGCCGGTCCCACTTGGAGTTGTATTTAGATCTTCTCCTATAAAATTAATCCACTTATCTTGATTCAAGCTACTTTGATCAAATAATATGGATCTTTTAAGTTGGCTCATGTCTAGGGCTCACACTTTGTGTCCTTTAGGAGAAAAATTCCAAATAATGACCATACATAATTAATATGTGTTCATGAAGAAATGATATAGAACACATTATTTGTTTCATATGCTCTTTTTTCATTTAATGCAAGATCACTCTTGTAGAAAATATTTCTATAAAAGCTCATCATAGTTCTCTTTTTCATGTTTGAAGAAGCTGGGTTTAGTATGCAAAGGTAATTTCCACATGGCTTATGAAGGCCGCACTATCTTGAAAGCCCCCATAGGGAGTTTGTAACCACTCCCAAAACTAGTATCAAAGTAAAATCAATGACATCATGCATTTGATAACTGAAATAAAAGAGGAAAGAGACCATCAGAACCTTTGAATTCAAATGATTTTACTAGAAACATCAACAAAAGGTGCATACATCAATTGGGAGCTACATCCAAGCAAGAGGGAGGCATGAAGAACCTTTTTGAAAGGAATCTAAGAAGAATGTAGTACCTTGGTCGTTTACATTCACAACTATCTTTAGAGAGGGATAAAAGCTCAAAAGTACTTAAAGAAGACAAATATGGTAGATTTCAATAGCCAAGTACTAATTTGGAGAAGAAAAAATATGAACTTAAAGGTTTAGAAGTTTTGATTTATGCCTTTGGTATATGCTTCTATGGTCTTATGAGTGACATAGACCCAAAGCATAAGCTTGGAGAGAAACCTAAGCATGATCAGTTGTAAGCATTTAGAAAATGTGATGATAGGGTTAAGAGAGGGTTCTTTATTCCAACTCAACATATATCCAATATGATGATCGGCCGCATTTGCAATTTGGATACAAGTGGAAGAGTTTCGGGAAATTTGAGGTCTTACACCATAATAAAAAAGCTGAGGAAGATTCAAGTCAAAAATAGTTAACAAACCCTAGCAAAAGATGGAAAAATTGCATTAACAACTAAAAACTAAGTATGCACATGCTATTATCTCAATATCCTGCCATGTAGAGGAAATTGATCTTTTGGCACATATCTTAAATCTTCTAAAGAATGATAATAAGTTTGAGATCATTCACCACCTCAATTTATTTAAGGAATTCATTGGTTGAGTTTGAAATACGCCTAGAATCAATGAAAACAAAGAGATTAAATGTTGGAGGTGGGAAGTACAAAGGCAACCAAGCCCACTCTTTGCATGAAAGGAACTCAATAGGTAAGAATAGAAGAGGAAGACCAATCAAAGCAAGTGAAAGGTCTTTGCAAAGAAAATGATCATTAAGAAATCAAAGCAAAAACATTGGACGTTCATCTGAAATGGGAATACATAGAGCAAGAGAGGGAGAGAGAGAGAGAGAGAGAGAGAGAGAGAGAGAGAGAGAGAGAGAGAGAGAGAGAGAGAGAGAGAGAGAGAGAGAGAGAGAGAGAGAGAGAGAGAGAGAGAGAGAGAGAGAGAGAGAGAGAGAAAGAGAGGTGGTTATTCAGGAGGGAATAGAGGTGGCTATTCAAGGAGACAAAGGTGGCCACTTTGCATTTTAATGTTGTCAAACAACAACAAACTAAAAATCCAAAAGTATGGAGTGAATTATAGAGGCCAAGGTAATAAAATGTATTATCAAAGTATTATTAAGAGAAACTATTATCAATGATGCATGTTATTGAGAAAAGGCAAAAGGTAGACAATATTTGATACATATAGATGAGTCCTACAACCAACACATTAGATGAAATAAATTAATGGTGTACAAATTTACCTACAATAGAGAGAATGTGGATTATGGGGATAACATTCCAATAAAAGAAGGTCACATTAATGTTTAAACACTGAAAGACAAGCACATTAACCACATTGTGTACAGTCTACCATAGTTCGAGTCTGATGATATGAAGATTTTTGTGTGAGGGGTCATCTACTATGGAAGGAAGAAGATTCCCATTCAAAAACATTACCTAAACAATCAATCAATCATCCATTGGATATTATAAGCAGGTTTTTGGTGTCCAACCAGGGAGCCATGATTAAGAGGAAGTAAGTTCTTTATCACAATCAAAGATGATAATGCTAAGATAACCTAGATCTATTTTATAAAGAGAAAAGCATTTGTGTTCAATATTTTAACCAATTCAAACAATATGTAGAGTTATAGGTAGAAACATGTTTGAAGACATTGAGATCAAATGTACGAGGAGATTATTCCTCTCAAGATGTTTCTTTTTTATTATGCTGGATACAAAGATATTGAAAGGAATACTACCTGTAGCTACAACATAACCGAAATTGCATAGGAGAGATAAACAGCAATATATCAGAGATGTCAGAAGGACTACAAAAAAATGAAATGAGTATACCTAATTGTTATTGTATAGATGTGGTTACCATATGTCTTTACTTGATAAGTATAGTGCCCAACTTAGGATATGTGTGCAAACATCTTATGAAGCTTGCAGCATAGAAATAATTCACCTATTTCATTTGAATGTCTTTCATTTTGCATCAATTATGCATATACCTAGTGCACTTAAAAGTAAGTTGCAATCTAGGGGAGAAAAATACATCTTTATTGGATTCCGTTGTGGCCAAAAGGTTTAAAGTGTTAAATAGCACTGATTGAAGAGTTTAAGGTCTAATGCAATGTTATATTTTGTGTTTTAACTCCTTGGTATCGTAAAAAAAAATCGTTGCATGTAGGTGAAAGCATGTTAATGTGAACACTTTTTAGGACTATTTACCACTTTTAAGCATCTCATGATTTACCTATTTCGAAAGATTTTCAAATAGCAAAAAACTAAATTTGTAATATCCTCTACTCGATGTACGATGATTCATGTGAAATTGATTTTAGAATATTTTCATTACTCATCTAAAACAAAGCAGTCCATGGGGTATCATGAATTAAACGTCGAGAGTAATTGTCATTACTCATCATGTCCTGCACAACTTCGCTATACATGGAGTGTGCTAGTGGAACATAGAAGTGCTGAGCAACTTCCTCAATTATGAGAGAAAGCTACCATAAATGAAGTTGTTCCATCAGATGAAGACAAAGCAAAAACACTAAGAATGAGTATGATCAAATATGAAAAATTGAAAAGCATGGGTTTGCGTCTAGCATCACATGCATGCATGCATGCATCATTTAGGTGCTCAAATGGCTAGGTGTATTTTATTTGGTCCTAATGTAAGAGCTTCTTGTTTTCAATAGAGTAGAATCATCATCTGTTAGGAGTCCGTCATTGAAGAGGAAGCAATGGATGAGGTAAAACCCTACTTGATTTGATTCATTCATTGCATTTTTCAACGTGTACCTTCTTAGTTGCAATTATGACCAATAATTTACCTTCTTGATGTAGGTATATCCAGCATATCCAAAAGTGCGAAACCATAGCGTATTCTGCCAAAAAAAGAGAAATGCAACATCATGTATGTCCTTTCTATCACTGGTGTAGATCCAAGTATTATATCAGAAATATTTTTTAACGAGGTAGATTGGTTGCGTGTGTTCAAACTAACTCAAGTGAAGGGAAAAATGAGAGTGAAACATGTAACCCTAGAGTTGTATGATGCATTGATGGTGTTTCATCACAAGGTCTACCAAGAGATACCAATAAACTACAATTTTTTTGTATAGTATGTTGGAGCATTTGCATTTGAAAATGGCTCTACTGCTCTTACATCAACAAATCTAGATATGTACCAAGTGGCATGGGTTGTAGCTGTAGAAGAGTTTGTTGAGAGATGTAGGAAGATGGGTACATTGTAATTGAAGATGCAAAGGTTTCACAGTTTTTTGAAGGATGATGCTTCACCGGTTCTAGAGCCTCTAGATGCCAACTGGCAGGAACAAAAACAAGATGTTGAGCTACATGCTCCACAAGGTACATTAGTTGCTCCCATTAGGCAATTGGAGGGTACTAAGATTATATGTACCTTAGAATTGTTTATTGATAACAAAAAGATTAAGTTGGATAGGGTCAAGATTGCTTTGGATCAAGCCAACCTATCAAAGGTTGTTGAGTCTAAAGTGTCTACAACAATCATCGAGATGAGAAAAAAGTTACAAGCATCTCTGATGGAATTGAAATTTGATGTGGGAATGTCTCTAGAGAGGAGGATTCAATTGTAGATGCAAATTTAGATATATACTACTAATTTGGAGTTGTCACGGGTTGAACCAAATGTGAATGACAAGGTGCTTGAACTATAGGTTATATTTAGCTTTATTGACATTTATTGGAGGATTTTTGAAAGGTTGAACACTAATCACATGGATTGTGACATACACAAGAGGAATACAAGTTGCTTGAGGATGAGCTCAAGAATGAAAATCGACATCTATCCTTTGTAAAGAACATATTAACCATGATGGAGTCACATAAATTTTCACCCTCGTTGCCATTACCTTCCCCACAGTTACCATCATCCCTCTCATTCAGTGTTTCATCCATGTGCATAGCATGTGGTTTGAGTATTGAGGAGAGGGTGAATTTTTTGGTGCACCTTATGCCATGCAACCATTCATATAATTACATTTGTTTTGCAAAAATATGTTGTATGTTAGTCAACTATTTAGGTGAATGTGGTATTGAAATACCACAACATATGTAGCAAACATTCTTTAGATTCTTTGATGGTGGATTCAAATTCGACAGAGGTAAGCTTATCGTGTTGATTATAGTGTTGTTACTAGCATCTCAAGTATTAACCTAATGATCTTTAGTTATGTCTTCTTAAAGCTTTTGAAGTACCAAACATATTAACAATATTCCTTTTTATCCAAAGTTGTGGGTTCTTATCTCTTTTGGTGTTTAAGTTATTTCTATTTGCAATTTGAGATGTCACAAATTAGGTAGGTAGGTAGGTAGCTAGCTATATATATATATATATATATATATATATATATATATATATATATATATATATATATATATATATATATATATATATATATATATATATATATATATATATATATATATATATAGATAGCTAGATAGATATATAGATAGATAGGTAGATAGATACTAATTAGTTTTCTATCTATCTATCACATTACTAATTAGTTATTACTAAGAAGATATTCCTCATTTCGTTCTTTGTAATTAGTTATTACTAATTAGCTGTTATTAATTAGCTTTTTACTAGTTAGATATCATTATGTAACTAGATCTTAGTTAGTTGTTAGTAATTAACTATTACTAATTATCTTGTTACTAATTAGCTATTACTAATAACTGGTTCTTGGTTAGTTGTTTGTAATTAGCTATTACTAATTAGCTTATTACTAGTTACCTACTACTAAGTAGCTTGTTCTTAGTTACATGTTAGTAATTATCTATTACTAATTAGGTTGTTACTAGTTGATATTACATAGTTGGTGGTTCTAGGTTACTTGTTAGTAATTAGCTATTGTTGGTGAAATCAAGCCGAAGCCTTCATACTTGATAAACTCATACTAGCTTGATGTATTAGCATATCACTTGAGAAGCTTCATATGTACAACTCTTGTAACTTTGAGTTTAATAACCCAATGTAAAAGGTCAATAAACCAACAAGGAGTTAGGAAGCATCTATCGTGTATCATTGGGTAGTTGAACTCAAGAGAAAATCAACCCTATACTTCAGGATTACTTTTAGGTGGAGATTTGAATTGAAATTCAAATCCTTGGCTCCAACAAAAAGCTATAAAGCATGAAAGGAAAATCCCACATCTATCTAGAGGTTGAGAGATCATTTTCCATGCACTTTCATTGAGACGAGGAGCTCATACCATAGATCACTCATTCCTCACACATTGATAAATGCGTTATTGCCAATGACTTTGTAATTTTACATGATTTAGTCAATACATGTTCATTACTTCCTACTCTCATATCTCTGTCACACTTCATCATAATAGTGAATTTGTGTGAGCTAGTTCTTACTATATACTGCATCATTTTGCATGATTTAAAGCATGAAATCTTTAGCATACTATCTTCTTTACTCCTACAAAGTTTCATTTATAATGGTTCACTCGATCATCAGTTATTAATCAAACATTGCGCATTGGTCTGTGACGATCAAGGCTCGTAAAGTCGGGGTGTATGCTCAACTTGTTAAGTATAATTCTTTGCATATAGTTTATCACTTTAATTGATTCCACTCATGAATGGTAGCTTGTAAAGCTAACTAAAGTTCCCCAAAATGAATTTGACTAATTGCTATTGTACATTGAGAATTGAGTAAAACATTGAGCAGATGTCTCAATAGAAATAGCAATGTTTTGTGCCTTAGATTATATGCCTACCTATTTGTTTTGATCCTATCAGCTGTGCATCATCTTCCAAGCAACATATATGATCATTTATGCTTATATGGTAGCTAAAGGGTCCCACAACACTCTCCAGCCATCACTTATAGTAGGTGTGAAGCAGGTTTTAGCTACACCAACTCATCTCTTGCGATTATCCACCATCTCCTCCAACAGTGGTATTAGAGGAAATTCAAGAAGATGGGAGATGGATTTCCATCCTTCATAGACAAAGTGGATAGGAACAACTACAGAACATGGTCCCTAAGGATGCAAGCATACCTTCAAGGGATAAGCTTATATGGATACATCTTAGGAGATGAAGACATGTCAATCTTGAGGAACAAGAATCAATCAACAAGGGAAGAGCAAGAGAGACTAAGCACATGGTGTGCAAAGGTGGTCTTGCAAGTATACCTTCTAAACTCGATCTTTGATTTCTTGTTACCAAAGAGACTTGGGAAGTGCTTTCATCATACTTCTACTCCAACACAAGAGCAAGGAAGAATCAGTTGTGGATGGAATTCACAACTCTCAAGAAGCAATCAAAGAAAGGCGTTGCTATGTAACCAAAATGAAGGATCTTGTAGACCAACCTGCAAGCATTGGAGAAGAGATAGAGGAAGAGCACATAGTGAGGCAGATTATCAATGGAATTAAAGCTGATTACAAGTGGGAATCCTTCACCATTGCAATGGATCCCTACATTGATTTGCAGATACCTGATCTCAACACTTTGATGGGACAACTCTTCACACATGAAGCAAAGCTCAACAGAAATGGTGATAAATCAAGAGGTAACCAATCTTCTACCCTTCATACATATAAGAATAAAGCTATGGATAAAGGTAAAAATAAGAAACAGGATGAAGAGGCTAGTACCTCTCAAGCCAATTATGTAGGAAGAGGAAGAGGTACTAGAGGTAGGGGTAGAGGAGGTAAGGAAGGTAGGGGGAGACCCAAAAAGAGTTCACCATGCAACATATGTGGTCTCAACAACCGCACTACGGAAGAATGTTACAAAAATACAAAGAAGCAAAGGGGAAGAGGCTTTCATAGAGGAAGCTATGGACACCTAGAGGGAGGTACAATAGTGGTGGAGGCAACTACAATCCTAACTACAATCAAGCCTACAACAACAACAACAACTATCAAGGAGGCTTTAAAAGAAGAAGGGACTTCAATACCTACACTTAAGATCAAGAAGACTCTCTCCTCATTATGAACATGACATCCGCTCTTTTTTACATTGACTCAGGTTGTTCCAATCATATGGCAGAGAATGTAGCACTTCTATCTGATCTTCAAGAACCAAAGGGTAAGCATGAGGTACAAATAGGTGATGACAACAAACATTCAGTCAAGAAAATTGGAAATGTTAAGTCTTCTAATGGTAGTATGAACCTTTTGAGCAAAGTTCTGTATGTGCCTACCATAACCAAAAATCTAATTAGTGTTGGGCAGATTGTAGAGAAAGCTCTACATGTCACGTTCACAAAGCATGGAGCATATGGGGAAGAACCTCAACAAGGATTCAAAAGGATTTCCAAAGGTGAGAAGTGAGGTAACTTTTGAAATTGAAGACACAAGGAACATAGAACTATTCAGTTATAGAGACCAAACCCTATTTGATTTGGAAATATGGCACAAGAGACTAGGGCACATAGGAGAGAGAACTCTAAAGCAAATTCGGAGGGATCAAAGTGTGCTTGGGATTCCTAATGTGATCAAGCAGCACATGATATACAAATGTGGAGCTTACCAATTTGGCAAAGCTCATAGGAAACCATTCAATAGGAAAGGATACATCCATGAAGATTATTTGGAGCTTGTACACACTGATGTGTGGGCTCCAAATAATCTTCATGGATGTATCCTAGCAAAGATCCATCCATCTCGAGTTCAAGGTACTATGTCTCTTTTATTGATGATTACAGTAGGTGGACAATTCTCTATTTAATGAAGCATAAGGATGAGGTGTTTTCATGTTTCAAGAAGTATTTGGCACTAGTTGAAAACCAAACAGGAAGGAGCTTGAATAGAATCAAGTGTGATGGAGGTGGTGAGTACTTTTCACATGAGTTTGATCTACTTTTACAGGATAGAGGCATAAAGAGGGAAGTAACAACCAGGTATACCCCCAAATTGAATGGAGTGGCAGAAACAAGGAACATGTTAATTGTTGAGGCAGCTAGGTCTATGTTACATGAGAAAAAACTACATAATTATTTATTGGCAAAGGCTATTTCTACAGCTACCTATTTGGTTAACAGGATTCCATCCAAGTCATTGGATGGTATGACACCATATGAATCTTGGAATGGTACGAGACCCTCATTGGAGCATTGCAAGATATTCGACTGCCTTACCTATGCACACATCCCATCACAAATCAGAGGGAAACTTGACCCTAAGGCTAAGAAGTGCATATGTATTGGGTATGATCATAATCAAAAGGGATATAGACTTTATAATCACACTAACAAGGCATTCATAGTTAGTAGGGATGTAGTCTTTGATGAGAATAATTATTGGTTTGAATATGATTGTAGGAAAGTCAAATTACCATATGATTTGGAAACTGGATTTCCAGCCCTAACTCAAGGAGACCAACACCAAGTAGAGGACATCAACTCAGAAGATGAGGAGCACATTGAATTCAAAGCTTGGAAGAGAAGAGGCAAGATCAAATACAAACAATTACAGGATCTACTCGAGTCTTCCAATAAAGATTTAAGGAGATCACAAAGAGAAATTAAGAAGCTCATAAGGTATGGATATGATACATCCTTAGTCACAAAGCACTCTTTATACATCACTAAGGATTCAATGGCACAAGAGCCTTCTTCATTTGAAGAGGCTAAGAAGAAGAGAGAATTGAGAGAAGCCATGTAGGAGGAAGTGGAAGCATTGCAAGAAAACCTTACTTGGGACCTAGTTCCCAAGAAACTAGATATGAAGGTAATTGGTTCAAGGTGGATATATAAAGTTAAAAAGAACTCTGATGGTTCTATAAACAGGTACAAGGTAAGACTAGTGGCAAACGGATTCACCCAAACACATGGAGTAGACTATGAAGAAGCTTTTTTACATATGGAAAAGATGCCAACAATTAGGGTATTGGTAAGTCTTGCTTCATCAAAAAAGTTGGAATTTATGTCAGTTAGATGTCAAGAATGTTGGAACATCAAGCTTACACTATGCTTGAGGTGGATTTGATCTACATCAAAGGCTATAGTGTCGAAAGAATATCCGTTGGAGACTTCTTTTTCATATGTTCATTTATTGTATTTTTTGAGAGATTTTTGATGGTTCATTTACCATTGTAAAAGCCATGAGCTTTACAAATGTAAAGGTAGAAAGATACAGCCCAAATCCCAAGAATTTGTGGTGGTTGAAGTTGCATTCAATCAAGCAATCAAATCACCCAAAAGTAGATCAAACTAGATCTTCACTTTTCCTAGATTGTAGGAAAGTGAATTGATTCCCTCTAACAACCATTCCCACCTTCATTTGAATTCAAATTTCACTTGTAGAAGTTTTGGAACACTCCTAGAGTCTATATAGAGACTTGAAATCACTTGTACAATACATGGAAGCAATATACATACACTTGTGACCATCATTGTCTTGCTCCTTCACTTCTCTGCATCATCTTCTTCGCCAACAGTAATCTTGGAGAGGCTGCTGCTCTCTTTCTAGAGCTCCAAATTGAGTGCAAGATGGCTCATTGGAGAGGTATTAGTGTCTAGTTTATGACTATACATTTTCATATCATTTAGTTTAGTATATTGGGAGAATTCTGAGTTTTTCTATCTCGGGATCAATCTCTACGTATTCCTGAAAACTAGGAAGTACCACCGGTGAATGTTGCATTCATTCCTATAGCATATTTTGCTTATTTCTTATAATTTTGTGCATTCCATACACTAAACCCTATGTGTATCACTCCCATAAAAGTATTTTTTCTAATTGTAATCACATTGGTTGCTATTGGCATTTGAAGTTCATTGTCTCTTCCATAGATAGTAAGTTTTTGGAGCTAGTCGACCCGCGAACCTATCTCTTTTGTATCGAATCAATCTCCTTGATGCTCCAAAGTACATAGTGTGTTTCTTTGCACTTATCACAAGCTTATAAGGTCTATTTGAGTCTCCATAAGCTCAAGGGCTGGTCTTGTGCCGGTTGGCTTGACCAAACTTCATCGCTTCGAAATGCACTTTTCTACCTTCTACAAGCTTCTCCAAGTTCTTTCAGTGGTATTAGAGCAAGATCAAGATGGGTGACGGCTTTCCCTCAAAGATCAAGAAGCTTGATTGACACAACTACGCGGCTTGGAAAATTAGAATGAAGGCCTATTTGCAAGGTAGAAATCTTTATGGAATTGTAGCAGGTGATGAAGCTATGCCTATTCCAAGATCCAAAGGAGGACCTACACAAGAGGAGACAGATAAGCTTACACTTTGGTGTGCAAGGGATGCTCAACAAAGGTCGTACATACTGAACTCTATCTCTGACTTTCTATTACCACATATTAGAGGATGCAAGACATCTCAAGAGACTTGGGATGCCCTCGAGAATTTCTTTTCTTCTAGTACCAAAGCAAGAAAGAATCATCTTTGGAACGAGTTCAACAAAATGAAGAAGACACCTAAACAAACCATCACACAGTTTGTTACGAAGGTCAAGGAGGTTGCGGATCAGTTAACATCCATTGGAGAGCTGATTGAAGAAGAGGTCATCATGAGGCAAATTCTCAACGGCATTCGAAGTGATAAGCAATGGCAATCCTTCACGACAGCTTATGATCTCATCATGGATGTACAAAATCCAGACTTCAACATCTTTCTTGGACAACTCTTCAATCAAGAAGCCAACAATAGCATAAAGGAAGGTAACTCTTATCATGGTAATTCAACTAGTGCTCTATATGCAGATAAGAAGGATAAGAAGCAAAAAGGCAAGAAGAAGGAAGAAGATGAAGAAGAGACTTCCCAAGCCAACTTCGGAAGCAAGAACATGTGGAAAGGGAAGAAGAAAGGACCAAAGCAAGACAAAGCCAAAGGTCAAAATGTTCAACCTTGTGGCATATGCGATAAGACCAACCACACCACTCAGAATTGCTGGTTCAATGGGAAGACCCAGAAAGGAAGTGGAAGAGGTGGATATGGCAACAATAGAGGCAGAGGTGGGCACAACTTCAATAATAACAATAGAACTTATAATAGAAGGGACAACAACAATTATTCAGAACATCAACCACATGAAGACTCATTGCTTCTTATGAATCTAAGCCACAAAGAAGGTAAAGAAGATGATCATTTGTTCTACATAGATTCAGGATGTTCAAATCATGTTGCAGGCAACATTGCTCTTCTATCTGATTTGGAAAGTCCAAAGCATAGACATGAAGTGCAAACAAGGGATGACACAAAGCCCAATGTGATGAAGATTGGTAATGTCAAAGCTTCCAATGGCACGACAAACATTCTGAGTAAGGTTCTCTATGTACCCACTATCACTAAAGACCTAATAAGTGTAGGCCAAATAGTTGAAAAAGGCTTGGAAGTTAGATTCACCCAACATGGAGCTTTTGTGGAAGATCAGGCTTCAAGAAGATAGCCAGAGGTGAGAAGCATGGTAGGCTCTTTACTTTTGAAGTAGGAGAAACCAGGAACATAGCTCTATTCAACTTCGGATCTCAAACCCTAAGTGAGCTTGAAGTGTGGCATAAGAGACTTGCTCATGTGAATGAAAGAACCTTGAAGGATATATGCAGGGATCAAAGTGTTCTAGGACTGCCGAACATATCAAAGCAACACATGATCAGTAGGTGTGATGCATGTCAGATTGGGAAGGCACAAAGACAACCATTCAACCACAAAAGCTACATCCACAATAACTTATTGGACTTAGTACATACAAATGTATGGGGACCAAGTGAAGAACCTTCATTGGCAGGATCAAGGTATTATGTCTCATTTATTGAGGACCATAGTAGATGGACACTTTTATACTTTATCAAGACTAAGAATGAAGTGTTTGATTGCTTCAAAAAGTATCTTGCACATGTGGAGAATCATACTGGTAGATCACTAAAGAAACTTAGATCTCATGGAGGGGGAGAATACTTCTCCAAAGAGTTTGATGAGTTCTTGCAGGACAAAGGTATCAAAGGGGAACTGACTACTAGGTTCTCTCCTCAACTAAATGGAATTGTAGAGAGGAGAAAGAAGAAATTGGTTGGATCAACCCGAACAATACTTGAAGAGAAGAAGTTGCCACATTATCTATGGGCAGAAGCTATTTCAACTGCTGTGTACCTTGTCAATCGACTACCATCCAAATCACTTCATGGCATGACTCCTTATGAAGCATGGCATGGAAGAAAACCTAGTCTTGGACATTGCAAGGTTTTTGGTTGTTTAGCTTATGTTCATGTACCATCACAAATAAGAGGTAAGCTAGATGAAAGGGCAACAAAGGGAGTGTTTATTGGATACGATTTAACTCAGATGGATTAGAGGTCCTTCAATCCTTCAACCAAGCAATTCACTACAAGTAGAGATGTTGTGTTTGAAGAACACAGGTCTTGGTATGATGAAGACAAACAAAAGGTAACATTACCATATGATCTTGATTCTGACTCTCATCAATTAGGAAGCAAGCATGATACACAGGTCCAGGATCCAAGAAGTGATATAGACGATGACCAGGATGAAAGAGAAAAGGATTAACAAGCTATGGAAGTCAAGAGGCAAAGCAAAGATGCAAGAGATTGGAGAATGCTCAAAACAAGCACCTAGAAGAACAACAAGAGAGAAGAAACAACCAGAAAGGTATGGATATGATTCCACATTTGTTACAAAGCATTCAATCTACTTGGCAAAAGACTCTAGTTTAGAGGAACCCTCAACCTATGAAGAGGCAAAGGGAAACCCTAATTGGGAAAAGGCCATGAAAAAAGAGATAGATGCATTGAAGGAGATGGACACTTGGGATTTGGTTCCAATGTTGTTGAATCAAAAGGTAATTGGTTGCAGATGGGTATATAAAGTTAAAAGAAACTCAGATGGATCAGCTTGCAAGTACAAGGCAAGATTAGTTGCCAAAGGATGCTCAGAAACTCCTAGTATAGACTATGAGGAAACATTCTAACTAGTTACAAAGATGACTACAATTAGGACAATGATAAGTGTAGCTCCTGCAAGGAATTGGAGACTCCTCCAACTTGATGTGAAAAATGCATTCTTAAATGGTTGGATAAGTGAAGAGGTATACATGTCACAACCACCAGGTTTTGAAAACCCTAATCATCCATCTTATGTTTGCAGACTTAAGAACGCATTGTATGGACTGAAACAAGCTCCTAGAGCTTGGAATTATAGGTTGGTTACATATCTTCAAGATCAATGGTTCAAAGCTAGCAGCTCAGATCCTTCTGTATTCATCAAAAGGGATCACAATCAGGTTATCTATCTATGTGTATATGTAAATGATATTATTGTGACAGGCGATGATCTAAATGGCATTCAAAGGATCAAGAGACACATGCAAGAGTTCAAAATCAGTGACCTAGGTGAGCTCACATATTTCCTAGGTATGCAAGTAATATATATAGATGAAGGAATGTATTTGACTCAGAGAAGATACATTCAGGATCTCTTTCTCAAGTTCAAAATGGAGAACACTAAACCTGCATGCACACCTTTGGAGATGAATCATAAACTAAGTGTTTATGAAGGTGAGAAAATTGAAGACATTAAAGAGTATCAAAGCTTGGTAGGTAGCTTGATATATGCTACTCATACAAGGGCAGGCATCTCATATAGTGTGGGAGTGCTTAGTCAGTTCATGCACTCACCGAGAAGACCACACATAGATGCGGCTAAGAGAGTACTTAAGTATCTCAAAGGTACAATCAACGAAGGTATATTCTATCCTTACTCTTCAGATTTGGATATCAAAATCTACTCAGATGCAGATTGGGCAGGAGCTAAGGATGATAGAAAAAGTACATCTGGTTACTTAGCATTTGCAGGTTCGAAGCTAGTGTCATGGAGTTCCAAGAAGCAACCAATAGTTGCTTTATCTTCAACTGAAGCAAAGTACAGAGGCTTGACCATAGCAACTCAAGAGGCAATATGGTTAAAAGCATTGTATACAAATTTGGGACTTGTGAGTTCCAAACCTCACATATTTGGAGATAATGTAAGTTCCATGCATCCAGCGGCAAATCCTATTTTCCATGCGAGAACCAAGAACATAGAAGTCCATTACCACTTCATCAGGGAGAAGCTCATGGCAAAGGAGATTGACATTTCTTTTGCTCCTATTGAAAAGCAAGTAGCAGATATGATGACGAAGGCACTTGATGGAATAAAGCTTTGTAGATTCAAAGCTATGGCAGGTATTCAACCTATTAGAGAATGAAGACTCAAGCATACTTTAGCTTGAGGGGGAGCTGTTGGAACATCAAGCTTACACTATGCTTGAGGTGGATTTGATCTACATCAAAGGATATCGCGTCGAAAGAATATCCGTTGGAGAGTTGTTTTTCATATGCTCATTTATTGTATTTTTTGAGAGATTTTTTATGGTTCATTTACCGTTGTAAAAGCCATGATCTTTACACATGTAAAGGTAGAAAGATGGAGCCCAAATCCCACGAATTTGTGGTGGTTGAATTTGCATTCAATCAAGCAATCAAATCATCTAAAAGTAGATCAAACTAGATCTTCACTTTTCCTAGATTGTAGGAAAGTGAATTGATTCCTTCCAACAACTATTCCCACCTTCATTTGAATTCAAATTTCACTTGTAGAAGTCGTGGAACACTCCTAGAGTCTATATAAAGACTTGAAATCACTTGTACAATACATGTAAGCAATATACATACACTTGTAACCATCATTGGTTTGCTCCTTCAATTCTCTGCATCATCTTCTTCACCAACAGTAATCTTGGAGTGGCTGCTACTCTCCTTTTAGAGCTCCAAATGGAGTGCAAGATGGCTCATTGGAAAGGTATTAGTATCTAGTTTATGCCTATAAATATTTATAGCATTTGGTTCAGTAGATTGGGAGAATTCAGAGTTTTTGTGTCTCAGGGTCAATCCCTACGTATTCCTGAAAAATAGGAAGTACTACCGGTGAATGTCACATTCATTCCTATAGAACATTTTTCTTATTTCTTATACTTTTGTGCATTCCATACACTCAGACCTATGTTTATCACTCCCATAAAAGGATTTTTTCTAATTGTAATCATGCTGGTCGCTATGGGCATTTGAAGTTCATTGTCTCTTCCATAGATAGTAAGTTTTTTGAGCTAGTCGACCCACGAACTTATCTGTTTTGTATCGACTCATTCTCCTTGATGCTCCAAAGTACATAGTGTGTTTCTTTGCACTTATCAGAATCTTATAAGGTCTATGTGAGTTTCCATAAGCTCAAGGGCTGGTCTTGTGCCAGTTGGATTGACCAAACTTTGTCGTTTTGAAACGCACTTTTCTACCTTCTACAAGCTTCTCCAAGTTCTTTCAAAGAATGCATTTTTAAATGCTCGGATCTCAGAGGAAGTGTATATGGCACAACCACTAGGTTTTAAAGATGAAGAGAAAGCGAGATATGTATACAAGCTTA
Organism: Ceratopteris richardii; assembly: GCA_020310875.1. NCBI lineage: Eukaryota > Viridiplantae > Streptophyta > Polypodiopsida > Polypodiales > Pteridaceae > Ceratopteris > Ceratopteris richardii. Next base: position 164,022,786 of record CM035426.1, on the reverse strand, counting down.
GAAAAGCACTCTATGGACTTAAGCAAGCTCTCAGAGCTTGGAACCTATAGACTTGTTGCCTATTTGGAGGATCAAGGATTTGTAGCAAGCAAGGCAAATTCTTCTTTATTTGTGAAGAAGATTAAATGAAAGATCATCTACTTATGTGTCTATGTAGATGATATCATTGTTACAGGTAATGATTCTAATGGCATCATGTTGGTCAAGGCTCAACAGATGAAGGAATTCAAAATCAGTGATCTAAGGTTGTTAACTTATTATCTTAGCTTAGAACTTATGTATATAGATTCAAGTATATTCATCACACAAAGGAAGTACATACATGATATGTTGGTAAGGTTTAAGATGGAGAACACTAAAGATGTAGGTAATCCCATGGAGATCAATCATAAGCTAGGCTCACATGAAGGTGAACTACTTGAAGATATTGCAGGGTATGAACAACTTGTGAGTAGTCTTAATTATGCTACTTTGAAAAGAGTGGATATTGCATATGCTATGAGTACATTGAATCAATTCATGCATGTACCAAGGAAGCCACACATGGAAGCTGCAAAGAGGGTTCTTAAGTACCTAATAGGTACAATGAATGAGAGGTTATTCTATCCCTTCACTTTTGACATAGATATAAAGTTATATTCTGATACAGGCTGGGCTGGCTCCAAGGATGATAGGAGGAGCCCTTCGAGGTACCTATCTTTAGCACGTTCAAAACTCATATCATGGTCATCCAAGAAGCAACCAACTGCGGCCTTATCTTCCACAGAAGGAGAGTATAGAGGCTTGGCTAATGCACTAAGCACATTGAAGTGCACTATCATCATGTTAGAGAGAAATTTCTTAGCAAGGATATCCAATTATCCTTTGTATCAAATCATTTGCAAGGTGCAGATTTACTCACCAAAGCATCGGATGGAACAAAGATAAATAGGTTCAAACTGATGATTAGGCTGCAAGAGATCAAGGAGAAATGAAGATCAAGCATGTTACACTTGAGAGGGAGATGTTGGTGCAATCAAACCCAAGCCTACATACTTGATAAACTCATACTAGCTTGATGTATTAGCATATCACTTGAGAAGCTTCATATGTACAACTTCTTAAAACTTTGAGTTAAATTACCCAATGTAAAGGTTCAGTAAACCCACAAGGAGTAAGGAAGCATCTATCTCATATCATTTGGTAGTTGAAGTCAAGAGAGAACCAATCCTATACTTTAGGATTACTTCTAGGTGGAGATTTGAATGCAAATTCATATCCTTGGCTCCAATAAAAAGCTATAAACCATGAAAAGAAAATCCTGCGTGTATCTTGAGGTTGAGAGATCATTTTCCATGCACTTTCATTGAGAAGAGGAGTGCATACCATAGCTCACTCATTCCTCACACATTGAGCAATGCCTTATTGCAAATGACTTTGTAATTTTATATGATTTACTCAATACATGTTCATTATTTCCTACTCTCGTATCTCTGTCACGCTTCATTAGAACAATGAATTTGTCTCAGTTGGGTTTCCCTATATACTGCATCGTTTTGCATGATTTAAAGCGTGACATCTTTAGCATACTATTTACTTTACTCATAAAAAGTTTCATCTATAATTGTTCATTGGATCGTAAGTTATTAATCAAACATTGCTCATTGGTCTGTGACTCTCAAGACCCTTAAAAATCAAGGTGTATGATCAACTTGTTAAACATAATTCTCTGCATATGATATATGATTTTAGATGATTCCACTAATGAATGGTAGCTTGTTAAGCTAATTAAGTTTCCCCAAAAAGAATTTTACTAATTGCTAGTGTACTATGAGAATTGAGTAAAACACTAAGCAGGTGTCTCAGCCAAAATAACAAGTTTTTGTGCATCAGATCATATGCCTACCTATGTGTTTTGATCCTATCATTTGTGCATCATCTTCCAAGCAACATATATGATCATTTATGCTTATTAGCTAGTTAAAGAGGCCCCCAATACTCTTCAGCCATCACTTATAGCAGGTGTGAAGTAGGTTTTAGCTACACCAACTCATCTTGTGATTAGCCACCATCTCCTCCAACAATTATTAATTATTGTCTTGTTACTAAATAGCTATTACTAAGTAGCTGGTCGTTAGTTAGTTGTTAGAAATTATCTATTAGTAAATAGCTTGTTACCAATTAGCTATTAATAATTAACTTGTTACAAATTAGCTATTAGTAAGTAGTTGGTTCTTAGTTAGCTTGTTAGTAATTAGCTATTAATAATTAGCTTATTATTAATTGGCTATTAATAAGTAGCTATTACTAATAAGATATTACTAAGTATCTATTACTAAGTAGCTACTACTAATTAGCTATTACTAATAAGCTATTATTAATTAGCTATTATGAAATAACTATCACTTATTAGCTATTATGAATTAGCTATTACGAATTAGCTATTAGGAATTAGCTATTAGGAATTAGCTATTAGGAATTAGCTATTAGGAATTGGCTATTGCTAATTAGCTACTACTCATTAGCTTTTACAAATTAGCTATTAGGAGTCAGCTATTATGAATTAGCTATTATTAATTAACTACTAATTAGCGATTACTAATAAGCTGTTACTAATTAGCAATTACCAATTAGCTATTACTAACAAGCTATTACTTGTTAGCTATTACTAATTAGCTATTTTGAACTATGTAATATTAATTAGCTATGACAAACTAACTATTACGAATTAGCTATTATGAATTAGCTATTATGAATTAGTTATTAGTAATTAGATATTACTAATTAACTATTACTAATTAGCTACTACAAACTAGCTATTACTAATAAGCTATTACTGATTAGTTATTACTAACTAGTTATTACTAATTGGCTATTACTAATTAGCAATTACTAACTAGCTATTACTAATTAGATATTTCTAATTAACTATTACTTATTAGCTATTAGTGATTATCTATTCCCAATTAGCTACTATTATCAGTTATTATAAATTAGCTATTACGAATTTGCTATTATGAATTGCTATTACAAATTAGCTATTACTAGTTAGCTTTTACTAATTAGCTATTACTAATTAGCTATTAATAAATAGCTATTACAAATTAGCTATGATAAATTACCTATTAGGAATTATCTAGTGCAAACTAGCTATTACTAATTAGCTTGTTAATAATTAGCTTTTTTTGAGTAGAGAGTTCTTGGTTAGTTGTTAGTAATTAGTTATTACTAATTATCTTGTTACCAATAAGCTACTTCTTAGTAGTTGATTCTTTCATAGTTATTAGTAATTAGCTATTACTAATTAGCTTGTTACTAATTAGATATTACTAAGGAGACAGGTTTTGGATAGTTGTTCGTAATAAGCTATTTGACTAATTATCTATACCTACCTAGACTCCAACTATGCATCAACTATCTATCTCTTTGTTAATCGTTAACCCTCTATCAAGAAACTAATCTGGCTACTTTTTGTTGGAACATCAAGTTTATATTATGCTTGAGGTGGATTGAATCTACATCAAAGACTATCACTTCAAAAGAATATCCGTTGGGAAGTTTTATTTTATGCTCATTTATTATACTTTTTAAAAATGTTTTTCATGGATCTTTTACCATTTGTAAAAGCCTTGCCCTTTACACATGTAAAAGTATAAAGAGAGAGCCTAGATTCCATGAATTTATGGTGGTTGAGTTGCATTCAATCAAGCAATCAATCACCTAAAAGTAGATCAAACTATTACATTCTATGTAAAGACTTCAAATCACTTGTAAAATGCATGGAAGCAATATACATACACTTGTGACCATAATTGTCTTGCTCCTTCAATTCTCTCCATCATCTTCTTCACCAATAGTAATCTTGTAGAGCGTTTGGCTCTCTGTAGAGAGCTGCAAATTGAGTGTAAGAGGGGGTCCTTTGAAAGGTATAGTGTCTAGTTTATGGCTATAAATTTTCATAGCATTTGGTTTATAGATTGGAATAAATCTCAGTTTTTTTGTCTCCGAGTCAATGTTTGCATATTCTTGAAAAATAGGAAGTATCAATGTTGAGTGTTTGATTCATTCCTATATAATATTTTATTCATTGCTTATAGTTTTTTGCATTCTATACAATCAACCCTATCTATGTGTATCACTCCCATAAAAGGATTTTTTCTAATTGTAATCAGGCTGGTCACTATGAGCATTTGAAGTCTAATGTCTCTTCCATAGATAGTAAGTTTTTTGAGCTAGTCGATGCACCGACCTATCTGTTTTGGATGGACTCCTTCTGCTTGATGCTCCAAAGTACATCATGCATTTCTTTGCACTTATCGCATGCCTATAAGGTTTGAGTCTTCATAAGCTCAAGGGCTGGTCTTGTGTCAGTTGGCTGCACCAAACTTCATCACTTTGAAACTCACTTTTCTACCTTCTACATGCTTCCCTAAGCTCTTTGAGTTTCATTGTGCTAAGCAATCGGTCACACCTCTTGAATCGGAAAAACTACCAACAATGTTGATGTTGCATACAATATGGATCTTGAGAAAAGTGAGAATGTTGGATGTACACCGTTTGCTGAAAGTAAGAATCATGCCCAATCCTCAACATCTAAAGCGAGAGACAATATTCCATCCTTCCTCCAAACCTAGCCTACAATGGATGTCAATGTCGATGCTTGTCCAATGGACCACATGCATGATGGGTAGTCCACATGCATTTACTTTAGTAGTGGTCTAGATAGAATGATTGAGAATGTTCTTGATCAAGTTAGAAGCTTAGATATTAATCTAGCTAGTAACAACTCTCTAGTTGAAAAGAGGTTCCTCTTTCTATCCACATGTTTGTTGTTTGTCACTTTGAATCTAGTTTTGGGTTTAACTTTAACCTAGATGATGACATCCCCAATGGGTTCTTCCTCCACAGTGTGATCTAGATACTCATCCAAATCAAATTCTTCCCCCAAATAGGGATCTTTTAAAGCAAGTTTCTCTGCTAACTAATGATCCCATTATTTGTTCAAACAAAGATCATGTGCGGAATCCAACTTTTGGTCCTACTCAGATGTTCTTCAAACGATGCTGCAAATGAAACCTCCTTGAAGCAAAACTAGTGTAAGCTAGCCTAAGTTTTTGACATGTGTGGATCTCCAACAAAAGTTGTAGGTGTTGATGCTCACCAAGATGCCACTCTAGCACAGCTTATGGAAAATGCAGAAAGAAATTTACAAGCACCTATTCAACGATAGAAGAAGCCAAGGCATTTGCACCAAATTACAAGGGGAGAGACTACTCGATCACAGTTGAACGGAGGCACTGTACCTAATATAGAGGATCTTTTGAAAGAATGGTACCCATGTTCAGCCTCTTAAATCAGACTCCTTTGTAATGGGTACCATCCCCATGTGTGGCATCATCCAAATCCATTAGCTATCATTGCATTTTTTGATCAGCCTATTTTGTATCAATTTTATTAAGATATTTTGTTGTCTATGCTTCATATTATGTAGCCTACACATATTTGATAGCTCGATTGTGTCATTGATTCTACTGATGTTTGGCTTTTCATTGCATGGAGAACAAAATTTCTTTCACAAGTTCCGTAGAATACAGTTCTCAAAATCAATATCACGCTACAATAGACATTGAGCACAAACTTGGGAATACATAAACTTTCATGCATGGGACATTTTCACATACAAAATGCCATTATCTTATGTAAAAGAATCCTCTTTTGGTATGACATGGAAAAATTGGTGTTTTTCCATAAGTTAAGCACCAATTTCAAAATAATTTGAAGTTTTAATGCCATCATAAACATTAGGAATGCATTTCTATGAATTTCAGAATTGTTCCTCTCACAATGTCTTTTCACAATGATATGATTTGGAGAGTAATAAATGGTTCAAAGAAACTGATTTCACTATTTAGTTCGTGTTCACCTTCTTGCAACAACTCTTTTTAATGGTTAATATCCACACATGTCACATTGTCCAAATCGATTATCTCTCGTAGGAATTTGTATTTATGCTATTTTGTAATGATTTTATTAAAATATTTTCTCTTTTGTGCTTCATATTGTAGACCTCTATACAATTTTCATTAGATTAACTCGGTCATTAATTCTAAGTTGTAATGAAGTTTGGCTTATATGTCAAATAAAGAACAAAGTTGCATCCAAAATTGCCACAAAAGATAATGCTCCATCCTCAACAAGTCAATGCTAAAATGCAATAGAAGTTGAGCACAAAGATGACCAAGAAGATAAAAAACCAAACAAAGTATCCGTTTCAACTGAAATTGATCCTAATTGAATTTGAACATGTCCTATTTTAACTCAAATTGATCTTGTTGCAACAAAAGATGAGTAGAAAGTAGTAGTTTTAACTTAAACTAATATTCTACTAGTGTTTACACCACAAAGGAATAAAGAGCCTAAACAAATACCACACAAGTAAAAAAAGGAAAGAGGTTGTATGATGTGGTAATGGAACCTAAATTTATTGAGATAGAAAGCGACCCCCAAAGATTCAACATGGCTTGATAGAGGAGGAGATACAAGAATTGAAACCTGTTCACAAGGATTTTCAGCCTAGAACTTTGATTCTAGAAGTTGATGCATTTATGAACATCTAAAGTAACCAAGATTTTCTTGAAAGTAAACCTTTTGTAGGATGGTGCCTTGCACATTTCAATGTCTAGATTTGGAGCGCCTATGATCTAGACGAGGTCAAAAAATATATTCATACAATCTTCCCTAAGTTCAGGAAGAAATTTATGGGTATTTGGGGGAGGGATCCATGTTTATGGAATTTTTCAATCCATTTCAAGATACTGACTCATTTATTGGACAAGAGTGTGGAGTACATGTAGGATAATACATTAATAATTGATATGACTATTTATAGGTTATTAAACAACATTAGAAGATGTCGTCTCACGTTACCAAAGTTGACAATCAGTGAAAGATGTAACTATCTATTAGGAACTCTTTTTGTTCAACTTTGGAAATGGTTAATAGCCCCAAATCATATCAAGTATGTAGATATTAGTTCCAGATGTATTCCTCTTGATGAATAGAACTTAGCTATGTATTATGGAATACATCGAGAGCAGATCATATATGAAGCCACTAAGTATGCAGATAACAAAACATTGTGTAGAATCATTCTTATATACTTATGTTAAATACTTTGATTTTAAAAAGAATGTTAGCTATGTTGATCCAACTGTTAGCTATATCGTTCAACTCTTAGCTATTTACATGTTAACTACTTTAAGTCTATGGGTGCATTCAAACTATTTTGGTGGTACATAGATGGTATGTCCTTCCAAACTCATGCCTCCACCCTCTCGACTAATACTTATTTGACTAAAACGCAAATGCTAAATTACTATGATCATTGGATTTAAAGAAAAAGACCTTTAGAAGCATCGGTTTCATCTATTTTATGGGTTTGTGTTTTGTTCCGAGGGGGTTGAGCTACCACACTTTTTTTGAGAGAACAAAGAAATTGAATATTAAAATAAAAGAGTTACAAACTATGTTAGGGGCAAGCACTCACCAGATACAAATAAGCACTCCACCACTTGATTCAACTTCTCAACACACAAATGGTTACTCAAGAAACTAGTTTATAATTATCTAGTAGCTAATTTGTGTGCTACATAGTGCCACACAAAAAGATTGTCCATCATCACATGGGTATTACAAATTCTAGGGCATACTATTGTAAACAACCTTATAAACATGACCATTAATGGTGAACATGTCTATAAAATCATGGACTGTTGACATGGTTATTTTAATACATCTTATAAGATGGGAATACATAGAAGCCGATGCTCTTGTTTCTAACAACATGTAGACATTTTCTTCTAGTCTCTTATAGAATAAACCCACCATCATAACATATTCGTAACTCTATCAGGTTATTCCAAGCATGCATTACACTCTTCAAAGTAAACTGCTTACCTTCTCTACACTTTAATAAATAGAAAATTGCACCTTCATCATTGTCCTCTTCTGCATTGACTGCAAAGTTCTCATCCACTACCAATGCATTTGATAGATAGTTCCCATTGTGTTCAAATGTAAAATTGGAAAAGGATGTGTCTTTTGCTTCATTTGATTCACTAATAGGATTCAAAGTATGGTATGCTGGATTTTGAACGTGGCATTTTTTGATGCCTCATTTTTACTCACCCTCGATACAAGGAAAGCAATAACATAGTTCTCTAACAACAACACAGTTTCAATCTAGCCTTGAAAAGCCATGAATCAAATACAATGATTGAACTTGAGATATCTCCTTACAATCCTAAGCCTTTTCCCTATTCACTTTGTCAATCTTCACTTCCCATACGAATCATGTGACATCTCTCCCTTTTGACCTTGACAAATGTCCCTTGAAAAATTCCACAACATCTACAACACACTTCAACATTGCACCATGACGTTTAAGTTGTTCATGGGTTAGTGCCCTTTTCACAAATGCCCCTACACCATCATGTTCTCCCTTCCCATAACTGGACTCAAAGAAGTTCAATATCATGGTCATGCATATTAGCCCTGGATATCTTCCTACGAAGTAAAATGGACATTTAGCTTTAAATTGAGAAGCTCCACCATCTAACCATACCCAATATTGGTGAACCTAAGCTCACAAGATCTTAGGAATTTGTGATGAAAGAGACTATAACTTAATCATCTACAAGTGTGTATAGTGGTGGATTAATACACACTTTAATTTATCAATTGATGGACATAGTATCAGCTGTATGAGGACACATTCTTTCATAATGGGAAATGAAGTGAATGTGCAAATTATGCATGTAAATTAGGTCTATCTACCTCTCACATCACCTATCTCACTCAAAAATGTATGTATGATACTTGCTACAACGGTAAGCAAAAATTAGGCCTTTCCTCTCAGTTCCAATACCCAAGTACATTCAATGGTAAGTTCATTTCTAAGCTCTTGATCAGATGCATCTAATCATTGTACTTTCAACTAAATTTGACAAATGCACTTCAAGTTATGAGCAAAATAGTGAGTAGCGAGAGACACCAACTGTTGCTCCATAGTTCACCAAGCTTCACACACACACACAAACACACACAAACACACACGAAAATGGCAAAAACAACAAGGAAAAGGGTAGACAAAGCCTCTAGACACACATTCCAAGCATCAGATACACATGCAAGCTCATGGAGAAGAAGATACATAGGTGGGAAGAAGAAAATTCCAAAATTTTAGCTGATTACTCACAATGGTACATCGTCTTTACAAAGAGTCACAAAGTGACTTATGTACATGTGCCCTAAAAATGGTCATTTCACACAAGAGACTAGCACTTTTCTTGTAAACTATTAGCTATGCTATTTCAAGTGTGAAAGAAAGTATTGATAGTGTATCAAAAGAAATTGCAGCATGCAAGTGTAAATATGAACATCAAGTTCAAGTTCAAAATATATCTACACATTCTATTGAACAAAACCCTTTATCCAACCATAGAAGATTCACTCCTAGCACTTTACATAGAAGAACACATAGAGTCCAAAATTGACATATTAGATGCTTTTGTTGTGATCAAATTGGTCATATATATGGGAATTGTATAGCATATGAGAAATGCATGTAGACAAAGTTGGTACTTGAAATTGAATGGAAAATATGTATTTATGATAATAATTTAACTTTAGACTTGAACTTAGGAAGAGGTGGAATCAAAGAATATTTTGATCAAACAAAATCTAAAACAAGATCATTTAGAAAACAATGGAGACCAAAGAGATATCATGATAAGAAATCTTCTGAATAGGAAACTATGATACCAATTGACAATCAAGTTAAAATTTTTGAAGAAGAGAGAAGTGAACAAATCAAGTTGGATAAACAAAATGTTGAACACATTTTGCAAGAAAGATTGGAAGAGGATAAGCAAGAATATGAAAAGCCAATACGATTGAAAAAGAAACATCATGAATACTATGTACTATGTGATCCAAAGTTCCTCGAAAATGAAAAATGTTTTGATCAAGATATAGTGGGAATTTCAAAATTTCAATTATGCCATAATATTAACACTGAAGAAAATAGTCAAAGTGAACATGAGGACTCCATAAGTGTGAAGCAAGATGAATTACTACACATAGATATAGAAAGATTTGAGAAAATTTTGAATGAACAATTACAACCAAATAAAGAAGAGCATGAAAAACCAATTAAAGTCAACCGTAAGGAAGATGGCACAGCCTATATGCAACTTGATGTAAAGTTTTAGCATAATGATAAGTTTTTCAATCTTGAAAAGATTAAAAGTTTTATGGAAGCAAAATACAAACATATTCTAAAAAAAATTCAAGATGAGATTGAAGAACAAGAAGATGATGGAAATATAAGCATAGAAAATGACCAAGACAGTGATTCAAATTATGAGGAAGAAGACATATGAATAAAGTCACACATATTTCATGAA
>CM035426.1:163919841-164007341 GCA_020310875.1 Ceratopteris richardii | reverse complement strand
ATTCTTCCCTCCATGTAGTTCTTTACGTTTGCCTGGATTCTACCCTCTGAGTAGTAGCTCTCTCCCCGAGTTCCCTCCATCTTTACTTTTGGCTGTAGCAGCTTTACCGGACTGCAACTATCACGTAAGGCTGATCTTTTGGAAAAGGAAGGTGTGTGATTCACTCAATTTTCGTTTCTTTCATGCGCTGTGATCCTTCTCCCACCATCTCAGAAATATTGATCATATGTTTTGCAAAGAAGTAATTGTATGATCACTCTCTCACTTTTTATATTCAGCCATTAAGAGATTATAGTGTGTAGTTTATTCTATCCTTGTCTTTCTCATTATTTAGTCAATAGAAAGGTTTTCTCTATCATTAGAAAGAGTGGCACAACAATACTATTTCTAATACATTACAAACCACTGAATATAGTTGGATTTCTAACAATGTAAGTGTGTGTGTGTGTTTTCGATAAGATGGCATGTTGTTATTATTCACAGATGGTATAAAGACTGAAAGATGAGGCTATGGAAACTCAACATGATGTTGTTAGGCAGAAAATGCATGATTGAAAGTGACCAAAAGAGAGGTGGTTGGCCAGTAGGGCAATGTTCTTTTCTGTGCTCATGAGGATCGTTGAAATACAAAAGATCAACTGAGCTATTATTTATAAATTGACTTCCTTGTTTTGGCTCTAACAAAAACAAAAGGAGATAGGGATATGTAGATTTCTTTATCAAGAAATATAATTTATTTTCTTATGTTTTGGGATGACATAAAGTTCAAAACTCTAATTTCTCAATTTCTTGGAAATTTCAAGATTCTTGATTGTGTTGTGACGAAACAGATTTGAAACCAACAAAAAATTGAAAGTGCAACAATAGATTTTTGTCTTACTCTTTCTGCATTTCTTTGTGCTTAGGGCATCTAACATTTATTATGGAAGTGATGCAAAAAATTAGATGTGGTGATTGGCTAGAATTAAGAACATTGCTCTAAGGTTGAGAGCCAAATCTAAAGCCCATTTGATATAGAGAAAGGACGATTGTTTGGGCAACAATCATAGAGAAATGATTGATGTGTGTGTATGTAAAGTACATCCAGAGAGCATGCATGGAACCTTTCTTGATTGTCTCTATAGTGTAATCATTTCAATGTTCCTGTTTGTACGTGTGTTGTACATCCATGTGAGGGAAAAAGATTTAGGTTATGGTATTTATTTGAGACATGTTTTTTCGAACATACCAAAATGTCCTCAAGGAAAGAAAATTTTAAATGTTTCTTCTAGTGATATATTTTATCTTGCCTATAAAATCTAGGCCATGTATGAGGTGCATCATAGGCTCTATGGTGGTGTTGGTGTTGGCCTTAAGTTGGTTTTGGCTCTTATGCTTTACACTCTTGTGCTGGTGTGTTATTTTGAGCTCGTTTGGCTCTAATGGCCAAGGTCACTGGGCCTTTGAGGGTGTTGGTTGGTAGGACTGAAATTTTATCTCATCCCTTGTAGCTATGATGAACTCTAAATATTTTTTTGTTTAAGTGTGTGTGCATGTGTGGCTTTTGTGTTCATGGCTGCTGGAATGTGTGTACATTGTTTATACATATGCAGGTATGTAAGTATGTATCTATCTATGTATGCACATGTAAGCATGCATGTACATGCACTATGCATGTGTATATGTGTGCATGAGCACGTTTCACTTTTGTTTGCAAGACTATTGGAATGTGCAAGTTTGTCAATGTGCATGTGTATGAGTGTGCATATTTATACATGTGTGTGTATGTGTGAGCATGTATGTGTGTGTGTATGTACATGTGGTTGTTGTGTTCATGGCTGCATGAATGTATGTACATTGTGTATATGTGTGCAGCTATATATGCATTTTTGTATGCATATGCATGCATGTGCACTTCACATGTTTATATGTATGCATGAGCATGTGTGCGATTATTGTGTGCAAGATGTTTGGAATGTGCATGTTTTTATATGTATGCGTGTATGTGCACATGCATGATGTGTGTGCTTATGTATGTATGTGTGTATGTGTTTCTACGTGTGTATATGCGCATGTACATACGCATATGTGGTTGTTGTGTTCAAGGCTATTGGAATGCGTGTGCCTTGTGTATATGTGTGCATATATATTGAATGAGTTGGAGGTGTTGATTACTATTAATAATTTTGTGCATGTCCCATTGTGATGGAAATTGGAATGTGCTACAATGTTGATGCATGCATGTGTATGTGGAATGTGCATGAATCAGTATGTGAGTCTATTTGAACGTGTCTGTGTGTTTTTTTGTATGTGTGTCTATGTATAAATATGTGTGCATGCGTATGCGCATTGTGTATATGTATGCACATATGTATGTACATACATACGTATGGTTCTATGTATGTATGTTATCACCTTAATGCCTCATAGGAGGTGTGTGCAAGTGCTACCATGCCATCTACAATGACAGACGGGAGGTGGATAATTTATTGGTTGCTATACATATATATTTCTCCATGATATAATTTTGCAGGTATTGAAGAGAGCAATTTCTGGCAGGGCATAGTAGTTGCTTTGAAGTGCAATGCAATAAGAGCTGAACTAGATGCTACTGTAAGATTTCTGTATATCATTGGTCTGAAACAGTGTTTGAGTGCTTCTAACCAATTTTTCTTCGGTCTCAAACTATTCATAAACTATTCCATAGTTGCAAGTGGGGATACATCCATGTGCTGCAGAAGATTTTGTGATACTAAGAATAGCTACTAGGAGGGTTTCTTGAGATGAACAACTGAAAAGCATTTGAGTTGGAAGCAGCAGTTTGCACATCGAGAATATCATGAGCTAGGACCAATCTGAGAAGTGTGTTAGCATAGTAATGCTTGATGTTTGAGTGGAAGCAACAACATTGAATGGCTGTCAAATCATGATTTGGTTTTTCTTCATAGATGTAGGATCTTATGAGTGTGGTTAACAGTTGGGAAAGCTTTTGAAAAGTATATAGTGAACCCTGTGTAGATACCTCTTTATGTACATATTAAAATGAGTGATTTTTTTCTAGACAGATTTCTTGATTCTATGAGGTATTTATTGCCCAAAAGGATGCTCACCTACAAGAACATGGTTTGTTATACGTAAAACAAGGAGGAAAGGAAATAAGGCTATCAAGATTTTACATTATGAAGCTTTTCCCAAGCTTCTAATCTTTCTTTGAATTTTCTTGTATTTAATACATAAGTCCAATTTTCTGAGCATAAAGCCAACAAATAATGTACATGTGCATCTACATATGGATGTTTTTTATTTCACATCTAACTGTTATCCTTGATTGGTTGATGACTAGACATCAGTTCTCTACAAGATGCTGACATCATGTTCATCTTAGATTTGACATTTGCAGTCCATGTTTCTGTGATTTGAGTTAGCTTGGTGAGCCGTTCTAATAGTATTGTGTCTAAAATGATAATACATACCTGATTATTGCAAATTTGTTGAGAAATTTCGCATATTTGAAGGGCAATCATTTTCTTTTATTGGAGGGTTAATATAGCCTGTTACTATAAATATCTTTGACCACCCTTCATTTTCACGGGTCTAATTTTCAGAATTTTTTGCTATCTAATGGATTTGAAGAAAATAGCTTCCTTTTAATTATGAAGCATGCATGTTTTCGCTCACATTCCATTGGCTGGTTTCTAGTTTTTCGGATCCTTTTATATTCACTCAATTTGTAGATATTTCCTATACCATTCTTATGGAGAAAGTACTAAAATACCCCAAATACTCCTAGGAGATGTGCATATGTACCTAATGGGAGGTTTGTATGTGAGACAAATTCTTGAGAACTTGAGAGTATGGATCTCTTGAAGTATTATTCTGCTTGGCAGGTAACACTGCTAGGAAAGGTTTTGCCTATTTCTGCAATCAACTCTTTTCAATGAACTAAAATTATAACATGCAGGCAACATTAATGGGAAAGGTTTTGCGTAACTCTGGAGTGAACTCTTTTCAATGAACTAAAATTTTAACAAGTTACTACTTGGCAAAGGTGTTGATTCCTTGAAAGAGTGTAGTGACTACCCTTTGAAATTAATAAACTCATTTCGTGGGCCTCGAAACATGCATCATGCAACTATTGCTAAGGAGATACTTCTGTAAATTATCAAATTGTAATAGACACCTTGATTTTCTATTGATAACTACACAAGTGGTGTCTATTGAGAAGATGGCATGAACAAATCGAGTCAACCGAATTGTTTTCCGTACAAGTATCTTCATGTACTGCAAGTTCCAAAAGAGTACATAACTTTAGGACTACATTATGGAAAAGGGTTTAGAACCTGAGTACACTGTATTTTTCTTCTTTGATGAGGAATTCAAGCGTGATCTAGAGAATTTATCACTCATTGCAACTGGAAAAACCTGATGGTTTTTGCATCAATACAGGTTCATGTTTTGACAATGATTCATTCCAGCCTATTTAGATGGAATCAAGATTATCGCTATTGATTGAGACTGAACTAGTAAATAGTCACCTTGTTCTAATGATGTTTCTATCTGCTAAGCTATATTCAATACAAGCATCTTGAAGTAGTGCAAGTTCCAAAAGAGTACATTTAGGACCACATTGTACATTATTCATTCCAGCGTATTTAGGTGGAATCACGAATATCACTGTTGATTGAGACTAAACTAGTAAACAGTGGCCTTCTTCCAATGATGTTTCTGTCTACTGAACTATTTTCAATATGAGGATCTTGAAGTAGTACAAGCTCCAAAAGAGTACATAACTTCAGGACCACATAGTGGACAAGGGTTTTAGAACATGAATACACTATATTGCTCTTCTTTGATGAAGAAGTCAAGCTTGATCTAGAGATGAATCTATCAAACATGTAGCAAGCAAAGGTATGGTGATAAATTGTGGAAGTTTTGTTTGTTTTATTAGCAAATGGTATCAAATACTCAAACATTTCTATATTTTTAAGAGCGGTTATTATAAAAATTTGCCTAAAATTTTATATTTCAAATATAATTTATCACTAAAATTCGCCAACTTTTTCAATTTTCAAATGGAAATTACTATCAAAATTTGCTAGAATATTTATACTTATAATATGAAATACTTAGAGAAATTCGCTCATGTTTATATACTTCTGAGAGAGAGGGGTGGTCTTATTTTTTACCCTGGTAAGTATGTATGTATGCATATACATTATGTATGCATATGTGTGCATGTATTTGTATGTCTCTCTACGTGTGTGTATATGTGTGTGTATGCATGTAAGCATGTATGTATGCATATGTATAATTGTATGTGTATGTGTGTGTATGTCTCTTTATGTGTGTGTATGCATATATATGTGTGTATGTGTATGTGTGTATGCGTGTGTATGTGTGTGTATGTGTGTGTATATGTGTGTGTGTCTATGTGTGTGTGTCTATGTGTGTGTGTCTACGTGTGTGTGTCTATGTGTGTGTGTACGTGTCTATGTGTATGTGTGTATGTATGTGTGTATATACATGTGTATCTATATATATGTGTCTGTATGCATGTGTATATGTGTGTGTAAATGTGTGTCAATGTGTATGTGTGTGTGTATATGTGTGTGTATGTGAGTGTATGTCTATGTGTGTATGTGTGTGTGTCTATGTGTGTATGCTTGTGTCTATGTGTGTATATATATGTGTGTGTATGTAAATTAGTGTGTATATGTGTGTGTGTGTGTATGTGTGTGTCTATGTGTATGTGTGTGTGTGTCTATGTGTGTATATGTGTGTGTATGCATATGTATGTGTGTGTATGTGTGTGTGCGTACCTAGCTTCACACTGTGTGTCCATCTCTCTCTTTCTTGCTCGCTCTCGCTCTCTCTCTCTCTCTCTCCCTCTCTCTCTCTCTGCCTCCAAATCGTGGCACAAATGTGCCGAGAGAAATCAATTTTTATTTTAACATTCTAGAGTGTTGCTTATGCGATGCTGTCGAACATAGGACATCCCCTATGTGATGCTAAAGCATCACAACCAGTTTGGCAATGTCACAAATAGCATCGCTAATTAGTGACACTATTCATGACGCCTACTTCTAGTGTCGCATAAGTGATGCTAACATCGCTTATGCGAGGACTACCCTTTTAAAAAAAATCAAAACAGGGCCTTCGCGCATAACTGGCGGTTCCCTTTTTTTTTTCAATTCGGGGGCATCGCTATGCCCCCCTATTTCTTGTAGTGAATGTTATATCTTTTCAAGTGGTTCGTACATTTTGATCTCAATAAGTCAAACTTCCTTGTTTCCAGTTGTTGGAGGAACTCCCTAGCCTTCCCTAATTCCTTTATTGTTTTATCAGAAAGATTGTATCCCCAAATGGCCATTTGTTAGCATGTTGAGATGACGTTGGGGGTTTTCATCAATGAATGTGTCATGCACTCTTTTGATGCTATGTGGCATCTAGAGATTTTTGTTGAAGTGAACCTTAAACTTATTCTTACCACCAAGAGCGATGCTATGTTGGTGCTATGTTGATGCTATATTGGTGAAGGATTCCATCTCAGATAGGAACTAGTGTACAAAAACTTGCCCAATGATTGCTTCTACTTGGGGGCACAAGGTCATAGGATCAAAGGTTTCCTACCTAAAACAAAAATCATTTTTTTTCGAAGATAATAAGGAAAATGCACGTTGAAATGTTCAAGCTTCACTTGCAAAAATCATTTGACCCAAAAATATAAATCCTCATATCTAGAACCACAAAAATGCAAAGAAACACAAAACACGGATCTTGATTGAAATGCCTTCATGGAGGTTAGGCATAGAAGGAGAAGAAATCCCATAGGACAAGGGGGATTGCTATCACTCAATCACATCAACTAACAATAATTTTGCAACTTAGAAAAGGAGATCAATATTTTAGACCACTCAAGTGGATGGAAGCAATGGTTGAGCGAAAAGGAAACTCCAAACACTACTTCCACAGCCAAGAAGGTAATCGGGAAGAATTCATGTCCAAAAAAAAAGAGGAATTCACATATAACAAAGAGGATGGCTTCACCTCCAACAAAGACGATAAATGTGGCAATGAAGGTTCTATCATCGGCTCCATGTTTTGTGATAATGTTGGAGGTTTAGTTTCTTAGAAAGATAAGGTTCTTGCTAGTCTACCATCGAAGGTGTCTCTCAAAGGACATCTCGTATGCCTAGATCCCTCAAGACATAGAAGAAGAGAGGAAAATGAAGACAAGAAAATATGGTCAAATCCCTAAACAATAAAGATACCTCCATTTGTAAATGATTGTTGTTTCATTCAACATTCAGGGGCTCTTTGAACCCTCAAGAGAAACCATGCTCTTTCAATGGATTCAAGATAAGAATGTCAACCCAGAATTTATCTACCTTTTAGAGATCAAAGTTGAAGGAGTTAAATTGCTAATAAGCTTAAAGAGCATATCTATATCTCATGTGCGGATTGCCACACAACCCCATCACGGGAACAATGGTGTGGCTATGGGATTCAAGCTGATTTGTTAACTATTCTTGGTGGATACTATAATAGATCAAAACCCTCGTTGGATTTTCAAATGTTGTAGGGGGATCCTTCTTCTGACCATTGCTTCAACTTATGCTTATAATCAAGATATGGAAAGACTAGATACTTGGAGCTCTTTAGAGTCTCTAATGTTGGAGTTCATACTCTATGGGGAGTTTCATATGGTGGAAGTTTTGTCTGATAGATCAAGGCATATAGGACTTGTTATTGATGGAATTCAGAAAGTTGTCTAGGACCAAGTTAAACTACACCGCAATCTAGTATAAGTCAAAAGCTCACATGGCTTCTCTTCATCAAACCTATAGTTAGGAAATGAATTGCAGAAAGCTAGACTTGATAGTAGCTTTATCTTGTAGAACATCATTAATAAGCAAGGTTCCCCATCCCTCTCTCAATGTATGAACTTAGTTTCATCTCATGTTTACCCTATGATTCTGGCCTTTCAATGTCTCCCCAGACACAAGAGGGCCTCTTGGTTTCATGCAAATCACTCAATACTCTCCCTTCCTCCCATTCAATAGGCAATCCCCATGGTCTAGAGCAAGCCCTTTAGATGTTATTGCTCTCTGGCAAAGTGTTGGAAGATGGATGTTAAGTAGTCCTAAGTTCTCCTTGTCAATGTCCAAAAATAAATTCTTAACATTCAATGGATGAGAAGAGAAAACCTTTATTGTCGGCTCTCACTTCTAGAGATGAAAGTCAATAATGGTAATTCCCAACCCCAATTGGGAATCTAGAAAACTAAAAGAAAACTATGATATGAAGAGGAAATCCAAACAAGAAACATGTAGATCAACTTTAAATATTGGTGGGTGGGCAAAGCAAAAAAACCAATAAAAAAGATGTGTAAGATCCTAAAGAAGAAAAAAACTTAAGGAAAAAATCCTTTTTATAGTAGATAAAATGAGGTGGAATGCGCTAATGAGATAGAGAATATTGAGTTAAGAAGCAACCACTGCACTCAACTCTTGGGGGTGTCCACATTGCTCACTTCTTAGAGACAAGATTGCATGGCTACCATCTCAAGAATCACATAAAAAATAATTCCTTGAAATTTTGTGCATCTCATTGACTCCCCTACCATTGAGATAGAAATTCTTGAAGATATCAATGATCCTCCTAGTGGTAGAAGCTTAGGTCTAGATGTTCTTACCAATGAGTTCTTCAAGACTTTTTTGAATGACATTGTGAAACTGCTTCCTTTCATGTGGAAAGAGCCGCTGAACTTTGATGCCCTTCAAAAATTTGTGAATGAAGTGGTAATTAAGCTAATTCACAAAAAAAGACCAAAAAAGCAAGACTGAGAAGTTGTGACCCATCACTATGCTACACATTGGGTATGAGATATGAGCTAAGGTTATATCAAATTGCATTACCTTCCACTTATGCTTTTGGATCAATGAGGAGAAAAAGGGTTTCATAAATGGAAGGCCCATTGTGAAGGCTATTATTGATGTGTGAGAAGGCCAGGAATTTTCCAAGGTATCTTCCCAAGGTATCCTCTTCATCAAGCTAGATTTCGACAAAGCTTATGATTACCTCAAGTGGGGTTTCATTCACCAATGCCTAAAGGACATCTATTGTGGTCATAAACTCATCAACATGATCTATGCTTATGGGGAATGCATAGGTTCATATGAATATTAGTAGTCAACTCTTTGCATAGATCAAGCTAAAATGATCTATTAGATAGGGTTTCCCTATCGCTCCTCTTCTTTTTTCCATTTTCACTTGGGACCTAAGTTGCTTGGTGAACCGTCAGGCCCTTCTTGGGTAGATCCTAGGTCTTTTGATTCCTCATAGTCAGAACCAATTGTTAATGAGACTCCTCACTAGCAACATGATTGCTTTTGTACATAATGACCATGATAAGATGAACATCTTCTGGCAAAGACTCAATATTTTCTCGACTATGTTGGATCTAAAATAAATCACTCCAAAACTACATTCAAGGCCTTCTATGACATTTTCACATTTCTTCACTAACTAGGGTTGTAAAGAAATACACAATAGAGATATTTTTTGGAATTTGAAATTTCGATGGATATGGAACTAGATGGACTTTGAAATTTCGATGGATATGGAACTAGGTTCTATCCAAACAAGATTCTAAATTCGCATACTAGAAGGGAATGCATGTGAACTTGGTAGGGCATTCTATGGTCATCAATATCTTCCTCATTTTATCTATTATCTATGTTCTAGCTTGTTGGAGGCAAAAAGACGAAGAATTATCAAAGATTGAAATTACTTATAGAAACTTCCTTTGGACCGGTGATCCCAATAGGAGGGTTGTGGCCAAAATAAAGTGGAGCTTATGTCCTGATCAGAAAGAATCAAGTGGTTCAAGTGGTTTGGGCATTCAGGATGTGAGATTTATGAGAGATAAATTAGCTGCCAATTGGCTTATCAAAGTGTGGTGCAATGAGGAAGTTTCTTGGGGAAAGATAAATTTAAAGAAGTCCATTTGAGTGTTCATATCAAATCTACGTTGAAGTATAGTTGTCCGTATATTTTCTGTGGAACTGTAAATAAATGCATGTTGCGTCTGCGTTCAATTAAAAACATTTTCCTCAAGAACGAAGCCCATTAAATCCAAAAAAATTGGATTTCTGACATTGTATAAAAGTCTTTTAAAACAGCTACTAACAAACCTGAGATTGAAATGTTCGTGAGATCATCTAGATAACGATATGATTTGTAAAGCCCAACACTCATTTATTTAATTAATGTCTAATCAGATTAAATTATCTAAGCTGATTCATCAATTTCAAGAGCTTTTCTTTGCGCATTTTCGTTACTGTAGTAAATATCTAAGGTAGCTACAAACCATTAACATTAATGAAAATATGTGCCTAACCTTATGGGATAGTATTACGTTTACGGCTATCCTAAGCTTAAACATCCAGATAGATCTTCCAGACTTATGGTATACAAAACATTTCCAATGAAAAGAATTAAGAAATTAAAAAAAAAACCTTTCATGTACATAAATTATAAAGCTTCCTCCTGTTCTACACTGACATATATGATTTTGCTTTCTGAGTTCGCATCATAATCCTCGCTTAAAGGAGGTTCGCATTTTCTGAGATTGATGTGATATCTCGAAAGCTTTTGGAAAAGTTTCTGCGTCTGTTAGTGTACTGTAGATCTTAGAAATGAAGTTGACAATTTATGAATATATTTATATATATTTCATTCATGAATTTTGAAACTCGCAGCCAACATGGAAAACGGATGACGAAGGTGAAGATATGTACTACGTACAGTATGCTTTTTAGATGTCTTAGAGGGAGAAAGCATGACTTCCCGACAAATGTCTTCGTCCTTTTGTGAAAAAGTACTGCGTCCTTTTTATCAAACGATCAAGTGGCTTTTTTTTCTTCCTTTTTTTGGTATACGTTACAAATAAAAAGCCAAAACACATGGCTTATATGATGTCATCCCTTTTAGATAGAGAATGCGAGTGTTATGGATAGGGAAAGAAGGAGAGAGATGATTTTAAATGATTGGGAAACATGAGATGCGGCGTATAAATGTCCCGTCTTTCTGATAGCTGTGAGTAAAGACTGTCCAACTTTGCGACTTGTGACAATCCAGCTGTTCGGAGAGGAGCTTTCACTGGAGGATGTATGGCGACGACAAAACAGCGAAGAACAGAAGCTGAAACCGAAGAACTTCGGTTGTCAGTGCCGTCGTGGGAAAGAAACTCAATAGAAAATAAGCATGTCAGTTTAAATGCATCTCGAAATTTCCTCTCAGAGACTCGGAGTTTTATCTGCACTACAAAATTGCTTCAATGGCTCATCTCCCACGGTTCTTTACCATGATATCTCATTGTATATTTTGTAATCGGAGTTTTTGTGGACTTTCTGTCTGTACAGAAGTTAGTTTTGTTATTTTGTTTTGCAAACTCTAGAGTTCTCAATACATGGAAGATGAAGTGTAACCTTGGAAAAACTACATTAACTGTGATTAAAATGTTGACAAAGAACTCTTTTTCTTATATTTCTTATGGAAATACTCACTTCAGTATTCCCGTGAAGATGGAACGACACCTTATTAACTGTGTATCGTTGCGTTGGATTCATGCTCTGTTTGATCTCATGTTCCTCCTTCCCGCCTTTGCGGCGTTGTGTCTCTTTATTTATGTAATCTAGTTTGTACTATTCTCTTAAAATAAATGAATAAAAGAAAAACTTCCAGACTTACATACACTGCATAGAGGGATGCCAATACACTGGATTAATGCTCCTTTTGAACTCATGTAATTTGAAACTATCTGATGGGGTTTCACCTTCCAGCCTTTGAGGCATTGTTATTCAGAGTTCTATGCTCTAACCTTTCATCCAAGACCACATTCATTCTGATGAAAGTCCATTTATCCCACATGCAAGGTGATTTGCTGTCAACTTCATATAAGCACCTCATTTTTCTCCCAAAAAGCTGATACACTCAAACACTTGGCAAGAGTGATCACATTCTCTTCATGGAGTCTCCATGTTCAAAGAACATCTTATATAAGTCATTCCCATTCTATTTAATTCACCATGTTCCTTTATCTTTTTTTCCTTCCTCCCTAGCTTGTTAGATAATTTATGTATTTGAGTAGAGTAGGAGTAGTCCTTTGTCATTTTGACATGCTATCAAAACATGGGTTAATTTTTCCTTTGAATTCAGTTCTCAGTTTTAATCTTTATCTTTAGCCTATACATTATTCTTCATCCCTCCATCCCTCCTATATCTCATTTTGTAATAACGATGCTTCTGAGAATCATTTCCTTACTTAAATTCTTCTCCCGTTTGCAATTTTCTATCCATCTTAATGGTTTTATTTTGTTCATAGTTTCGAGTTTTCATAGTTATGTGCTTCTAAGCACTATAGCTTGAAATAAAAGTGATTTTTAGCACTTGCAAAGGAGTTGATTATCATAGTGCACTTTAGTGATTGCGAGCACTCACAAGTTAGAAGCCAAAGAAAACTCTTCATATGATGGGAAACTCCCAAATTTATAGATATTCCATAGGGGATGCCACTACACTGGATTAATGCTCTTTTTGATGAAATCATGTAATTTGTAACTATCTAATGAGGCTTTTCCTTCCATTCATTTGAGGCATTGTTATTCACAATTCTATGCTCTACCCTTTTGTCCAAGTCCATGTTCATTCTCATGCAAGTCCATTGATTCTAGATGCAAAGAAATTTGCTCTAAACTTCATATAAGGAGGGTCTCATTTCACTCCCAACATGCTCATACAATCAAGATCTTGGCAAGAGTGATCGCACTCTCTTCTTGGAGTGTCCATGCTCATACAACATCTTATGTAAGTCATTCCCATTCTATTTCATTTGTCATGTTCCCCTTATCCTTTTTTTTTCCTTCCTCCCTTGCTTGTTAGATCTATGTGTGTGAGTAGAGTAGGAGTAGTCCTTTGTCATTTTGACATGGAGTCAGAGCATGGGTTAAATTTTCCTTTGAGTTCATGTTCTCATTTTTAAGCGTCATCATTAGCCTATACATTATTCTTTATTCCTCCTCAAGATGGGCATGTCTTCATCTCCTAAGATGTATCCATATAAGCCTATCCCTTGAAGGTATGCTTGCATCCTTACGGACCATGTTGAGTAGTTGTTCCTGTCCATTTTGTCCATCTCCCATCTCCCATCTTCTTGAATTTCCTCTAATACCATTGTTGGAGGAGATGGTGGACAATCGCAAGAGATGCGTTGGTGTAGCTAAAACCTGCTTCACACTTGCTATAAGTGATGGCTAGAGAGTTTTGTGGGCCTCTTTAGCTACCTAATAAGCATAAATGATCATATATGTTGCTTGGAAGATGATGCACAAATGAAAGGATCAAAGCAGATAGGTAGGCATATGATCTAATGCACAAAACATTGCTATTTTGCTTGAGACACCTACTCAATGTTTTACTCAATTCTCAAAGCACAACAACAATTAATAAAATTCCTTTTGGGGAACTTTAATTAACTTAACAAGCTATCGTTCATGAGTGGAAGCATCTAAAATGATAAACTATATGCAAAGAATTACATTTAACAAGTTGAGCATATAGCCCGACTTTACAAGCCTTGACACTCATAGACCAATGAGCAATGTTTGATTAATAACTGATGAACAGTGAACCATTATAAATGAGACTTTGTAAGAGTAAAGAAGATAGTATGATAAAGATTTCATGCTTTAAAGCATGCAAAATGATGCAGTATACAGTGACAACCAACTCAGACAAATTCACTATTTTGATGAAGTGTGATAGAGATATGAGAGTACAAAGTAATGAACATGTATTGACTCAATTGTAAAATTACAAAGTCATTGGCAATAAGGCCTTGCTCAATGTGTGAGGAATGAGTGATCTATGGTATGAGATCCTCTTCTCAATGAAACTACATGGAAAATGATCTCTGAACCTCCAGATACACGTGTGATTTTCCTTTCATGCTTTATAGCTTTTTGTTGGAGCCAAGGATTTGAATTTGAATTCAAATCTCCACCTAAAAGTAATCCTAAAGTATAGGAGTTATTCTCTCTTGAGTTCAACTACCAAAGGATATGAGATAGATGCTTCCTAACACCTCGTTGGTTTATTGACATTTTAAATCAGGTTATTAAACTCAAAGTTACAAGAGGTTGTACATATGAAGCTTCTAAAGTGATATGCTTATACATCAAGCTAGTATGAGTTAATATTCCCAAGAAGCAATCAAAGATCCTATCTACACAAGGATTTACTTACACTAAATTCAACAATATATTTATGGATCTTTAGAAGCTTCAACAAGCAATGGTTCACTTTTATAGTTCAACAATCAAAGGTACACGTACTATAGTTTATTTGGTGTTTGAGTTTATTGCATTCAAGTGTCACTAGTAAGATAATAATTTCTCTTTTGTGAAGACTGTAATGTTAAGTCAAAGTTTATACTAAAGCTTGATAAGTGCCAAATCATTAAGGTTCGACGATTGGAAAGGTTGAGTGTGATGCTAATGAATGAATTTATGCACCATGCAATGAGCGATGAAACTTTAGGATCCACTTCCCATTTTACTTAGAGTGTGCAATCAGAAAGACATAAGTGGTGGTTAGGTGCTATAGAAGTTCACAAAGAAACAAACAATGTTATTTCATGGATTTTTAATAGGACTCCATGGATTACAGAAGTAATCTCTTCTCAAATACATGGGCAAAAGCTTTTTGTAGATGATATATGTGATTTTGAGGTAGAATGGCATTTGGGTGGAGACCTTAAGAGTAAAAGAATGAATGTTATGTTGTAAACAACGAGCATCTTTTCTCTCACCTTGCCCATATTGTACAAAAGGTTACAAAGGATCTATGAGACAATCTAAACCTTCAAGGGAATTGATGAGAGTTGTTGACTCTAAAGAAATTGATGAAACAGACTCACCGAATCGTAGGGAATGGAAGATACCAATTTTGAGGTGTCCAATCTTACAAGAACCGACTCGTGATAAAATAAGCAATGAATCGAACCCCATTATTCCATTTCCATTAGTCAATGTTCACTTTTGTACTTTGCCTACATTCATGAGGATCTTTGATAGGCTTCTGAAGATCCATGTTGAATATGCATTTGCAATGAAACCACTCGAGAGGTCTACAATAGCAATCCAAAAACTAGAAGTTCTTTTGAATTCTATTGGTTATGATGTTGGTCATGTATCTTTAGTTGTTAAGAAGTATGGTGAGTCTCAAGAGATTTTACAACAAGTTTCAATGCCTGGGAGGAAGGCAAGACATTTCTTTAAAAGATATGTGAATAGTCAAGATGATGGGAAATGGAAGCTTTGGAAGGACCTCTGTTCAATTACGACAGACAATGATAGTCACATTGATCTCATTAATAAGCAAAAGAAGGTTTGGTCATCGTTAGATCAATTGTTACATTTGATTGGTTTGGTTTCCACTAATGCTTCACAATGATAATTATTCCAAGTGAGTTTGAAGGAGTTTACACAGTCATTCATCTTATCTTGGGGAGAAAGCAACATTACACATTACATAGTAAGTTTTTTTTTTTTAATATAAAGGAAGTTCGGCATTAGCCTACTCTCCCGGACTTGAATTAAATAAAGAAAGAAAAGTACAAGAGAAGGGAACTAGTGCCCACGGGACCCCCCAAATCCCACAAAGCAGGGGAAGCTTTAACAAAGCTTAGATGGCATTATAAAGAAGGTTAATCACCCTCTCGTCACCCTCATGTGGGGCCCACTTGGGTTTAAGCTTGTTATTGATCAAAAGGAGAACTTGATGATGCCTGAAGGGGGGGGATTTCTTGCAGTTAACAATCCTTTTGCCAAGGAGGAATAATGATTTCTCAATTGACCACTCCTTGGGGGAGTCACCGAAGTTGAGAGCACATCTTTCCCGCCATATTTTCCATAGGACCTCCCCTCTGATGGCGTTCTAGAGGGTTGCGGAGCAGCCGATCGCTTCTCCCAGCAGGGCTTGCTGCCAACTGAGATGTTTTTGAAGTCTAATTTTCATTCCAACCGTCTGCCAGAGTCTGTTTGGAGTTGGGGCAGGTAAAGAGGATGTGTGGGACATCTTCGATAGACCGGTACCAGCGTTTACACCAAGGAGAAATCCCACAAAGTTTGCTAGCCTTGAGGTTGGTCCAGATTCCATGATGAAGAATTTGCCATAAGAGGAGAGACTTTTTGATTTCTATGAGGGGGTGCCAGATAGCCATGAACTTCATGTCCCACCGAAGCCACGTCCATGACAGACACCACTTCTTGTTGAGGTTAACCTGATAGTCAATCGTTTCTTTGATGTTCGGGATTTTTGATAGGCTATTCCCATTGTGCCATTTGAGACCAAGCGAGCTTGATGTGTCGTGTCCCATGAGAAGGCGAGTTTTGTGTCGATCCGAGGCAAGAAATCTGCTTTGCAAAGTGTTCCATTCTTCGTACGAAATGTTGACGTGAGGGTCAATATCCTCGAAGTTGATCCAGCGGTTGGTGTCATGTTTCCAGAGATGTTTCCATTTGTTGAAGCCTTTGTTCCATAATTTCTTGGCATTTTGAATGTTCCAAGGTTCCACGCTCCGGATGCCATGGATCGGAAACCAGATAGAGTCGTTTTGTCTGATACCGGCTGCCCACTTCGAGTCTTCACTAATTCTTGTGTAGCTTTTGACTTTATTCCAACTCTTCCATAGGGAGCATACGAGATTAGAGCCTTTCGGGAAGACGAGGACTGGCGAAAACAGCAGGGTCAAGATGTCGAGATTCTTCCAGTTTTGGAAACCCATGAGAGCCAACTCGTTCTTGTTTCTGAAGATCAACTTGGCCCACGAGGCCTCCCCATTGCTCCAAGCCTTAATCATGCATTTGGCTGCCTATTTGTTAGCCATGCACCCAGTGTCCAGGATACCAAGTCCCCCACTATCTCTAGGGCTAGTGTAGATGGACCATTTGATTTTAGGCACCCCCTTCTATTGTGATCGCCCGTCCAAAGGAAGTTTCTACAAATCTATCCAGTTTGGACAGATCTTGCTCTTTCGGTCTCCAACATGAAAGGAAATAAATGGTAGAAGAAAGGAGGAACGTGTTGATAACCATCGCACAACAAGCAAGATTGATTTGCATACCTCTCCAACAGTTAAGCTTCTTTTGGAGTTTGGCCAGCGCCCAGTTCCACCGCTGTTCCATAGAGACGCCAAACCCCAAAGGGATCCCAAGAAGCCGAAAAATTTGGCCCTGCGGAATGATTTGACAGCCATGATCAGTGAGAAGGCCGGGCTGAGACCCCACAATAGCTCTAAAGGTGGTCTTAGAGTGGTTGATTATGGATCCAGAGGCTTCACAAAAGGTAGCAAGACACCTCCAGAACGTCTCAAGGCTGGCACTATCATTGTGAACAAACGCGTTCATATCATCGACAGAAAGTCTCATGGTGATCTGACTGTGGTCGTGAGGCAAACGGAGGCCTTTGATAGTACCAGCTTCCACCTGGTGCGCCACAAGCCTGCTAAGCCCCTCCGTGGTGATGGCAAAGAGAAGGGGAGCCAATGGGCACCCTTGTCTGATAGATCCTCTAAGTTTGATCACCTTCGAAAGTTTTCCATTAATGTTAATTTGGTTCGATGTGTTTCTGAGAAGGGTCGCGATCATCTTGGTGAATTTATGACTACATCCAAGATCTTGGAGCGACTGCAGAATATAGTCCCATTCAAGCCTGTCGTAGGCTTTATCAAAGTCAATCTTGAGGAAGACCACATCTTGTTTAGACTCATTTGCGAATTCAAGTCCTTCCCAAATATCAATAATGGTTTCCAAAATTGACCTGCCTTTGATGAAACCTTTTTGGTCCTCGCTTAGCCACGCTCTCAAGTGGCAAGAGATTCTATTGGCAATGACTTTGGCGATGATCTTGTATCATGTTTGGAGCATCGTAATAGGACGCCAGTTCTCTATTTTGTTCTTTTCCCCTTTTTTGTGAATTAACTTGATAATACCATTGTTGAGAAAAGAAGGAAGTGCGCCGAACCTGAGCGCCTCCTGCCAAACTAGACGAAGAGGGGTGGCAACCACCAACTTGAAGGATTTAAAGAGCTCGTTAGTGAGCCCGTCCGGTCCGGGCTTTTACCGAGAGGGAGCGCATCAATGACCTCAATGATTTCTGCTTCAGAGATAGGGGCATGTAGCAGGGAGCGAAGGTTGGGTGGTATCCTGCGGGGGGAAACCCTAGATATGGCTGCCATATAGTCCCTTCTATGGTGGGAGAGGGGGTTCAAGGTCCCCAGGAGTCTCGTGAAGTGCCCTTCAATGATCCCAAGATTATCTTCTTCCGAAATGCATACATTGCCATTTAAGTCTAGCAATAGGGGAATCGATTCTCTGTTATGTTTCCTTTTAAGGATACGGCACATCTCTTTGGTGGGTTTGTCGGCTTTGCCAGCCCACCACTCCTTGAAGAAAATTTGCAAGTTTTTCCTTTGTATTTCTTCCTCGTATCTCAACAGTGCTCAGATTTTCCGAAGACCTTTCAGGGTTTGAGGTTTTCCTTTTTTCACTTCCTCCTCAAGCCTCCAGAGTCTGTGGTAAAGAGCTTCCCTACGAGCCCGCCGCACAGTCTCGAGCATCTTCTTGGTTTTAGTCATGATCTTTCAAGACTTATCGACCGCACTTGTCCAGCACTTGGCTGGGGACAAGCCGGAGGGAAATGCCTCCTTCCACACATCAGCAATCTCTTGATGTACAGAGGGGAGAGAGAAGGTGGGCACACTGGCATGGAACCAAGGCACCTTGTGGATCTTGTTGGAAGGTTGGAAAGTGATAACGATCGGGTAGTGATCAGAGATGGTGAGGTCGGTGCGTTGCGCGAGGGACGGGTGGCCCCATTGATGGGTTAAAATCTGAGAGATGTAACATCTATCAAGTCTAGCTTTCCTCAGGTCCTCGCCCGCTTGGAGATTTGACCAAGAAAAGCCATTCGAGTCTTTGAATTCAACCAAATCCAAGTGAAGTTTGGTCTTGTCCCATGTTTCTTTCTCCCGACTGTCGATGACCCTGCCCTTGCCCATCCATCTATCCATAGGGTCCTCCACCATGTTGAAGTCTCCACAGATAAGCACGTTCTGGGGGAGCGAGTCCAAGGAGGCCCATGTGTTCTGTCTCTCTAATTCCCCATTAGGGGCATACAAAGAAAGCAGAGTAAAACAAAGAGGAGCACCAAAAGAAACAGCGATCCATCAGTGGCTTTCATCTTCAATGGAGTTCTCAAGCTTTTCAAACCAAACTTGATTAATACCGATTACCGTTCCACCGGACCCCCGCTGGTGCGCCGTTGAAATCCAAACATGGGTCGAGGACACCTGTCTAAGCCGTTTTTGGAGGTCTTCTCCGTCAATTTTAGTCTCTTGAATACATATAAAATCTGGGTTTATGCTAATGTCGCGAAGCCATTGACCAATGATGGTCGCTCTTGAGGGGTCAGTTAGCCCTCTAGCATTTAACGAGATGATGATCATTGTCGTAGTGAGCCCTCTTTGCGGGAGGGAGCTTTGTCCTTTCTTTTCTTGGATTCATCTTTCTTTTTATCTGGGATCGGATCCTGAATTAGCAATAGGTTCTTGTGGGGGCTTTTCCACGGTAACTCCATAGGTTGTTTTCCTTTGCGGGGTGCCTCTTGCTGGGAAGACTTGGGCACCGTTTTCGGCACCGTTTCCGGAATAGTCGATCCGATGATGGAACTTTCACTATCCATGTTATCTTCGTTACTAGTGGTAAAGCCGTCTTCTTTGCTTGTAGTGTAGCCCTCCTGGGAGGTTTCTTTATTGTCAGGGATCTCTAGGGCTTTGTCGTTGGTGTCCACCTCAAGTAGGTTCCCACCTGGGTAGTCAAGCTCATTGATCTCCTTTTCCAGATTGCAATACAAATTGCTAGAGGGGGTAACTGACAAGTTGTTTCGCTCAGAAGTCGCCCTAGGGCTTCTTTTCCTTCTTCTTCTGACTTCGATGAACCCATCCGCATCAGCTTCTGGATTAAGGAGGCCCTTGCCTTCCTCTTCCTTTGTCGAGTGGGTCAAAGCGCCTTTGTTGTCTTGAGCATTTTTGGAGGCTTCTTGATTTCGCTTGCTTTTTTGTCTCAAAGGGAAATCTTTAATCCTGTGACCTTGTTGGCCACAACGAAAGCACGCATTGGGAAGGTTTTTTTAGTTGATGTCTTGCTCCCAGACATCCCCTTCGCCCAAGTCCACTTTGATCTTCGATGGGAGCGGCATGCTGAGGTCAGCCTTGACACAGATTTGAGGGTGCCACCGAGCATTGAACAAGTGTCTTGCACCTTCATAGATGAGACCACCAATGTCCTCGCGTGAGGCCAACAGCTTGCCGATAGGAGAAACAATGTCCCACACAAAGTTGTACAAAAAGTAAGGAAGGTTAGGGAGCTCAACCCAGAGAGGGTACCGAAGCGATTTCGATTTGTCAGGAGTAAAATCAAGGGACCATCTGAATAGGCAGAGGGTCACCCGGCCAAGTTGCCAGGTGCCGACGCTTAGGGCTCGGAACACCATATCTTCATTTTCAAAGACTAGCAACAAGTGGCTAGCCGGTAAGAACTGACACTTACAAACAATTAGTCCACGGGGGAACCACTCGTTTCCGAGCCACTATCACACAGTTTTGAGCGGGGGCCTAGGGCCAAACATTTGGCCGACGAGGCAAACTTTCTTGAGCTCCTCCTGAGCTGACAGAATTGCGGATCTACTGAGGGAGACCACGGGGGGTTCAACACTCTCGGAGGCCCCGGGGACGGCACAGGACCCCCCCTCCAACAGAGAGGCCAGGTTACCGGTCTCCCCCAGAGGAGGGGCCAGGTTACTTCTCACAAGTGAGGGGGTCGCCACATCCATGACCAAGTTAAAAGGATTTTCCCCGCGAAGGGCAGAGTAGCCGCCCGCGATGGCCACCCACGATGGACAGCAAAGAGCTCCGCGAAGAACGAAATTGGGCTTGGGGGACTCAAGGTTTATTTCCAACTAAGTTTGGCTCATTTAATTCTCCGTTGAAAAGAACGGTTACTCCATTTCGAGGATATGCTTGGTGGCTGTGTAAACATTTTTTATCTCATGGCCTTTGTTGACGAAGTATCTTAACTACTGCCTTTGATTTACGCTTCTTCCTAGAAATGTGATCAATAATCTATGTTTCCCTTCTTTTATAAAAATCAACTGTCTGTCGTCCGAAGGAATGCTTCGAATGACAAGCCGTTCAGTCAGTCGCGAAGGATATCCTCGAATATCACGCCCTCCAGTCGATCGCGATGGATACTATCCTCTGAGTCAGTCGCGACGGACATAGCAGCCCGTCGATCGTGGGTGCGAGCAGTCAGTCGCGATGGATATCCTCGAATATCACGCCCTCCAGTCGATCACGATGGATACTATCCTCTGAGTCAGTCGCGATGGACATAGAAGCCAGTCGATCGTGGGTGCGAGCAGTCGGTCGTCGCGATGGAGACAGCTCTGAACTTCTTCCTCTGCTTTACTCTTGCGCTGTAAAATCCTTCAACTTTGGAGCCTACAGATAACCATCCATTGCTTCTACAAAGAGTCACGAGTCCACCATGCTTCGTTCAAGCCCCGTTGCTGGTTCCGTCGCTGCTTTGTCACTTCAGTCCGTCGTCGATTCTCCCATCACTTCAGTCCGTCCTTCTACATAGTAAGTTTTGCTTACATTTTTTTATTTGGTCTTAAGTACCATGTGTATATCTTATTGACCAGATCAGAGCATATTCTTTTTGCACATGGAGCATATTTTATGAATTGATATGGATCACTAGACATTTTTACACTACAAGGAATACGGGCATATAGCGACGGTTAAGGCGACACAATTTCGTCGCTATAAAATTGCAAAATGCATCGTAATGAGCATCGCACACGGACCATCAATTAAACGACGAGCCGAACGATGTTTTTTTCGACTTGTGATGCGACGGTGTCTGCGACACTCGCATAAAGCGTCGTTAACACGACGGTTTTAAAAAGCGTCGCATAAGCCATGTTTTTTAGGTCACATAAGCGACGCTTTTTTAAGTCGCATAAGTGATGCTTGCAGATGTTGCTTATGTGACGCCAACTCTATGCGTAGCATCACTTACACGATAGTCTGTTGACAGAAAAAAAATTAAAATATTGGAGGCTCTTCGATCGGCATTTTTCACGCATCTGATCGAAGAGCTCTCCAATGTTCGCAATTGCGCTGCGCTTACGAGCTAAAGCAAGTATATGCACAATTGTTGTTTTGCCTAAGCTCTCTCTTATTGTCTCCTTCTATCTCTGTTTCTCTCTTTATACATCTTTCTCTCTTTGAATTCCCTCTCTCTCTCTCTCTTTCTCTCTCTCTCTCTCTCTCTTTATTGCAGGTTATTCAAGAAGCTAACCAAGAAAAAAATATGGCTAACTATTGTAAGTACAATTTATATTCTTTGTATATGATTTGAATTGTGTTATTTTCATTAGATAGCATACTCACAATTATTGATATGCACTTATACACTTATACATGATGAAGATGCACTTTCACACATATACACATATACACATATACACATATACACATATACACATATACACATATACACATATACACATATACACACACACACACATATTCACACACAGATACATGTGCACATACACATAGACATACACACATATACACACACAGATACACACACAAATACACATGCACATACATACATATACACACACATACATATACACTTAGGTACACACATATGAATGAATTATATAATTAAAGTGTTAAAACACATACTTAATATAAACAATAATAACAATCAATAGAACACTTGTGAATGATTTGAAATGATTGTTTCTCGTTGTCGCTCAATATCCTAAGCATAATATGAAGTCAACCCTAAGTACTTTAAGTGAAATGTTATTCTTGGTTCTCCTAATTGTTGATTCTAGTTCTTGAAATGTTATAGAAGTTCAAGTTTGCCAACATCTATATATCTACATCTTGAGAATACAACATGAACGAAAGAAAGGAGAAAATAGCACTACATACATGCAACTTTGCATCGGTATATTTATTGTGATATTATTGTTTAAGATTTCAATCATCCACAATTTACTAGAGTGGTTCATAATTCATGAGTAGTTGCTTACATGGATATAGGTGTCATGATATTTGGAGAACTCCAAAGAGAATTTTTAAAAATATTGAAATAAGAAAAACAACATATTGGGTGTCATTAGCTAGTATGAATATGATGTTTGATATTCAAGAACTCTCTTCATTAATTCACCCTTGGAATCATCAACATGCACAATAGTGAAAGGTACAAGAACTCTCTTCATTTATTCACCCTTGGAATTGTTGAAATGAAAAAAGGACTACTCCTACTCTACCACAATCACAAATGTAACAAGCTAAGGAGGAAGGAGCAAAAGATAACAAAAGATTATGAATGAATTCAAATGGAAATGGAAATGACTTACATAAGATGCTCTAAGAGCATGGAGCCTCCATGAGGAGAGGAAGCACACTCTTGTGTGGAGTGAACGGAGGCCTTGCTAACATGGATTTTGGGAGAATTCCCTTGCATGTGGGATAAGTGAACTTGCATGAGAATGAAACTAGCTTTGGACAAAACGGTGAAGCATGGAACTCTCAACACCCCCCCTCCATGTGATGACCC
The DNA here is from genome assembly GCA_020310875.1 of Ceratopteris richardii. NCBI lineage: Eukaryota > Viridiplantae > Streptophyta > Polypodiopsida > Polypodiales > Pteridaceae > Ceratopteris > Ceratopteris richardii. The sequence continues at coordinate 163,983,591 of CM035426.1, read as the reverse complement.
TTTTGTTGTTAATATGGGGGACTAGTGACATATGGGATCACTTAGTTCATGGGTTTTTAGGATCCAAGGACATATGGGATCTTTGGACATAACTTGGACATATGGGATCCAAGGGGTTTTTAATGGGATCTTTTATCAAACTCCTCGTCTAGCTCATCAGGTTTGGTAGCCTCTGCGTGTGAGAGACGAGGATCCATATAGGGTGGTAGGCGTGGGCGAAATTTGTAATGCCAAGCTCCGATCAGGAACATGTAGAGGAAGAGGAAATGGAGGATAACTGTGGTGATACAGTTCTTCCATCTGCAAATATCAGAAAACCACCTCCCAACGGTGATCATACCCAATAGAACACCCAAGATCTTGAACTAGTTATCCTTGCTCTTGCGCATGCTCCACAAATTGCTATCCACATCATTGTCAGCTGCATCCTTGACAGTGAACTCGTGAATGCTAGTCTGAGGAACATTTGGAGAAGACTGGTAATCCCCCATGACTCTCGATTACAGAAGACTGGTAACCTCCCACTACGCTCACTACAATGCTTTCTTTCTATGTCGCACTAGGGCACAGGACAGCTTACTTGCGCTTGGTAACCATAGTCAAGGATATCACTATGACATGGATTGATAAAAGTTCTTGGAATGAGTTCCTCTTTTCCTAATAGGACTAATCGGATCTACCTTTCCAAAGTGAGAACTCTCTAAGGCTATTATGAATTATCTATTACTAATTAGCTATTATGAATTAGCTATTGCTGATTAGCTACTACACATTAGCTTTTACAAATTAGCTTTTACAAGTTAGCTATTATGAATTAGCTATTACTAATTAACTACTAATTAGCCATTACTAATAAGCCATTACTAATTATCAATTACTAGTTAGTTATTACTAACAAGCTATTATTGGTTAGCTATTACTAATTAGCTATTTTGAATTAGGTACTAGTAACTAGCTATATGGAATTAGCTATGACAAACTAGCTATTACGAATTAGTTATTATGAATTAGCTCTTACTAATTAGATATTACTAATTAGCTACTACAAACTAGCTGTTACTAATAAGCTATTACTAATTAGTTATTACTAACTAGTTATTACTAATTGGCTATTACTAATTAGCAGTTACTAACTAGCTATTACTCATTAGATATTTCTAATTAGCTATTATTGATTACCTATTCCCAATTAGCTATTACTAATTAGCTATTATGAATTAGCTATAATGAATTAGCTATTACGAATTAGCTATTATGAGTTTCCTATTATGAATTTGCTATTGCAAATTAGCTATTACTAGTTAACTATTACTAATTAGCTATTACTAGTTAGCTATTACTAATTAGCTATTAATAATTAGCTATTACAAATTAGCTATGACTAATTACCTATTAGGAATTATCTAGTGAGGACTAGCTATTACTAATTAGCTTGTTAATAATTAGCTTTTTTTAAGTAGCTAGTTCTTGGTTAGTTGTTAGTAATTAGTTATTACTAATTATCTTATTACCAATAAGCAACTACTAAGTAGTTGATTCTTTGATAGTTATTAGTAATTAGCTATTACTAACTAGCTTGTTATTAATTAGCTATTACTAAGGAGATAGGGTTTGGATAGTTGTTCATAATAAGCTATTTGATTAATTATCTATACCTATCTAAACACCAACCATGCATCAACTATCTATCTCTTTCTTAGTCGTTAACCCTCTATCAAGACACTAATTTGGCTAGTTTCTTTTGGAACATCAAGCTTACACTATGCTTGAGGTGGATTTAATCTACATCAAAGGCTATCACATTGAAACAATATCCATTGGAGAGTTTTATTTTATGCTCATTTATTGTATGTTTTAAAAAGGATTTTTCATTAATTTGATCTTTTACCATTGTAAAAGCCTTGAGCTTTACACATGTAAAAGTAGAAAGAGAGAACCTAGATTCCATGAATTTGTGGTGTTTGACTTCAATTCAATCAAGCAATCAATCACCTAAAAGTAGATCAAACTCGATCTTCACTTTTCCTAGATTGTAGGAAATGAAATTGATTCCCTCCAACAACCATTTCCACCTTCATTTGTCCACTTGTAAAAGTCGTGAACACTCCTAGAGTCTATATAAAGACTTCAAATCACTTGTACAATAGATGGAAGCAATATACATACATTTGTGACCATCATTGTCTTGCTCCTTCAATTCTTTGCATCATCTTCTTCACAAATAGTAATATTACAGAGGCAGCTGCTCTCTTTACAGAGCTCCAACTTGAATGAAAAATGGCTCATTGGAGAGATATTAGTGTCTAGTTTATGGAGAAGAATTTAAATATTAGTTGGTTTAGTAGATTGGGAGAAATCCTAGTTTCTCTATCTCGGGGTCGATCTCTACATATTCTTGAAAGATGGGAAGTATCATTGTTGAGTGACTGGTTCATTTTTGTGCACTTATCGCATGCCTATAAGGTCGATTTGAGTCTCCATAAGCTCAAGGGCTGGTCTTGTTCTACTAGGATGGACCAAACTTCATTGCTTTGAAACTCACTTTCTACCTCCTACAAGCTTCTCCAAGTTCTTTTAGTGGTATCAGAGCTAGATCAAGATGGGTGACAACTTTCCCTCAATGATGGAGAAGCTTGATCGACACAACTATGCGGCTTGGCAAATTAGAATGGAGACTTATTTGCAAGGTAGAAATCTTTATCGAATTTTAGTAGGTGATGAAGCTATGCCTATTCCAAGATCCAAAGAAGGACCTACACAAGCGGAGACATATAAGCTCACACTTTGGTGCACAAGGGATGTTCAAGCAAGGTTGTACAAACTAAACTCTATCTCTGACTTTCTATTACCACATATTAGAGGATGCAAGACATCTCAAGAGACATGGGATGCCCTCAAGACTTTCTTTTTTGTAGTACCAAAGCAAGAAAGAATCATCTTTGGAACGAGGTCAACCAAATGAAGAAGACACCTAAACAAACCATCAGAGTGTTTGTTACCAAGGTCAAGGAGGTTGAGGATCAGTTAGCATCCATTGGAGAGCTGATTGAAAAAGAGGCTATCATGAGGCAAATTCTCAATGGGACTCGAAGTGATAAGCAATGGCAATCCTTCACGACGACTTCTGATCTCATCATGGATGTGCAAACTCTAGACTTCAACATCTTTCTTGGACATCTCTTCAATCAAGAGGCCAACAATAGCATAAAGGAAGGTAACTCCTATCATCGTAGTTCAAAGTCCCTTGGAATAATTCTCATTGTGAAGCATCATAGGAAACCAAACCCATCAAATGTAACAATTGATCTAACGATGAACAAACCTTCTTTCGCTTATTAATGAGATCAACGTGACTATCATTGTCTATGGTAATTGAAGAGAGGTCCTTCCAAAGCTCCCATTTCCCATCATCTTGACTATTCTTATATCTTTTAAAGAAATGTCTTGCCTTCCTCCCAGTCATTGAAACTTGTTGTAAAATCTCTGGAAACTCACCATAGTTCTTAACAACTAAAGATACATGGCCACCATGATAACCAATAGAATTCAAAAGACCTTCTATTTTCTGGATTGCTATTGTAGACCTCTCTACTGGTTTCATTGCAAATGCATATTCAACATGGAGCTTCAAAAGCCTATCAAAGATCCGCATGAATGTAGGCAAAGTACAAAAGTGAACATTGAATAATGGAAATGGAATAATGGGGTTCAAACCATTTTCTTATTTTATCATGAGTCGGTTCTTGTAACATTGGACACCTCAAAAGTGATATCTCACATTCCCTACGATTCGGTGAGTCTGTTTCATCAATTTCTTCAGAGTCATCAACTCTCATCAATGCCCTTGCAAGTTTAGACTGTCTCTTAGATCCTTTGTAAGCTTGTGTACAATATAGGCAAGGTGAGAGAAAAGATGCTCCTTTTTTACAACCTAACATGCATTTTTTACTCTTAAGGTCTCCACCCAAATGCCATTCTACCTCAAAATCACCTATATCATCTACAAAAAGCTTTTGGCCATGTATTTGAGAAGAGATTACTTTTTTAATCCATGGAGTCCTATTAAAAATCCACGAAATAACATTTTTTGTTTCTTAGGAAACTTCTATAGCACCTAACCACTACATATGTCTCTCTGATTGCACAGTGTAAATAAAATGGGAAGTGGATCCTAAAGTTTCATTGCTCATTGTAGGGTGCATAACTTCATTCATTAGCAGCACACTCAACCTTTCTAGTCGCCAAACCTTCATGATTTGGCACTAATCAAGCTTTAGTATGAACTTTAATCTAACATTACACTCTTCACAAAAGAGAAAACATTATCTTAATATGACACTTGAATGCAATGAAATTCAACACCAAATAAAATGTAGTAGCGGTACCTTTGATTGTTGAACTATAAAAGCGAACCATTGCTTGTTGAAGCTTATGAAGATCCACAAATATATTTTTGAATTTAGTGTAAGTAAATCCTTTTGTAGATAGGATCTTTGATTGCTTCTTGGGAATATTTGGATGATAAAGAGTGACAGGCATAATGTCTTCTATGAATAAATATTGTTCAATAGTATGAGTCACATCCTCATTTGAAGTTTTTTATTGATAGAAACTTTATATGGGCATGGAAATATACTTTGAGAAATACCTTGTGCTTGTTGGAGATAGATGTCTGCGGAAGCACATGAACAACAAAAGAAAGAAGAAGAAGCTTGGAGCACAAACACACAATACTGAATGTATTACTAGAGAATGTACAAAGATAAGTAGCCCATTAGGGCAATAGGCGTATATACAAGCCGCAAGAAAAAAACCTCCTAAAGAGGGAAAAAAGTGCCCCGACAGTCCTAGTGTGTTCACACACATCACTACCTAAATATATCAACAAATCCCCCCTGGGAGTGATGCGGTGAACAAGGAGCTGGCACTAATGTATAAGGAAGTGCCAAGCTATGTGGAAATCACTCCACAAAAGGAAGTAAGCCCAAAGCTTTGCGGAAAGCTTCAAACTTCTCCCTAGGCAGAGCCTTCGTGAAAAGGTCTGCAATGTTCTCTTGCGTGGGCACATATGCCAAGCTGATCTCCCTAGCAGAGAACCTCTCCCTGACATAGTGATAATGCACCTCAATGTGCTTAGTGCGAGCATGGAACATAGGGTTCCTCGCAACGCTCTGACTGTTAGTGAAGATGGTGGTGGCAGAAGACTGGCCAACATCCAAATCAGCCATAAGGCGTCTGAGCCACACACACTCAACAGTCACTGTGAAAGCTGCCCTATTCTCGACCTCACAACTAGAAGTGGCCACAGTAGGCTGCTTCTTGCTCAACCAAGATATACATGAGCTACCAAGCATGAAGCAAAAACCACTGGTGGACATACGAGTGTCATAACAACGAGCCCAATCAGAGTCAGAAAAAGCATGCAAATCTGGCGGTAGTGATCCCCCCTTGGGATAAAACAACCCAAGTAGCCGAGTACCACTCAAGTAGTGAAAGATGCGCTTAACCGCCTTCCAATGCGTGACTCCTGGGTAATGCATAAACCTGCTCATCTGTGAGACAACAAACTGAATATCTGGCCGAGTAATGCATAAGTAAATCAAGCATACAACAGCCTGCTGATAGAGAACAACATCAAATGCATCTCCAACATCATGAAGACTCAATCGTAAACCTATCTCCATAGGAGTGGCAATAGGCTTATAGTCTTGAAGGCCAAAACGTTGCAATAATGTGTCAATATATTTCGTTTGACACAAAGCCATTCCACCATCAACTTGCATAAACTGAATGCCCAAATAGTGATGCAAATGCCCCAAATCAGACATCTCAAATGAGGCATTCAAATCAGCCTTGAAATCAGCAATATGCTTCTCAATAGGACCAGTGAGCAGCATGTCGTCAACATAGACAACAATGATAAGAAGCACATCATTAGCACGCTTAACATATAAGGTGCTTTCAGTTGGACTGTTCTCAAAACCATGTGCAACCAGATAGGCATGTATCTTCTCATACCAAGCACGTGGTGCTTGCTTTAAACCAGATAATGCCTTCTTTAACCTGCACACCTGGTTTTCATGCCCTTTTTGCACAAAGCCACGGGGCTGAAAAACATACACTTTTCATGCAAGTCACCATTTAGAAATGCTGTTTTAATGTCCAACTGATGTAAATTCCAACCAGGATGGGCTGTGAGTGCACAAATGCTCCAAACAATAGTCATACGGCATGTGGGTGCAAAGGTCTCATCAAAATCAATGCCTCTTTCCTGCGCATAACCCTTTGCAACAAGCCTAGCCTTATACGTGTCAACTATACCATCATGTTTATGCTTCAACTTGTATACCCACTTAGTGCCAATGGCCTTCTTGCCAGGAGGCAAGTCACATAAAGACCAAGTACCATTCTTCATTATTGCATCATATTCAGATTGCATAGCAGCCATCCAACTTTCTGAATTTTGTGCTTCATCAAATGAAACAGGCTCATTCTCATCATAGAGACTAGATGCAGCCATAGCATAGCAATCTGATGCAAAAGAGGCACTATGAGAGCCTGAACGAGTACAATATGAAAGAGGTGCATCTAATTTACTGTCACGCAAAGTCTGCACCAGCCATTTTGGCATAGTTTTTGCCTTCTCAATATCAGCTCTCTCATCAACTAGTGCATCATGTAAATCTGCATCACAAATGGAATGATCTCCATCATCACATGAAACCTGCAAAGGCTGAGAAGTTGCCTCATTAGGACCAGCACTAGACTGTCCACCTGTAAAAAGAGGCATCAAAGTATCATACATGTCTTTGGAGCTAACATATGTCTCCTTAGTACATGAAAGCAATGGCTGAATAGCATCTTCCACAAAGACAACATCACGGCTAACCACAACGCATTTAGTCTGTGGATGATACATACGATAGCCTTCACTTTCAGAACTGTACCCAACAAAAATACATTTTACTGCCTTATCATCCATTTTTTTGCGATGTTGTTCAGGCACTAGTGCATATGCCAAAAAACCGAAAACATGCAGATGAGCAACGGATGGCTTGTGATCATGCCAAGCCTCATATGGATTGATAGACTGTAGCGCTTTAGTGGGACACCTGTTCAGTACATATGCTGCACACATGACAACCTCAAGCCAAAAACTATGAGGTAAAGCCTGACTCTTGACCATACACCTCGCCATCTCCATGAGTGACCTGTTCTTTCGTTTAGCAACTCCATTCTGTTGAGGTGTATACGGCACTACACTGGTGTTTTATCCCACGTTCAACCAGAAATGCATTAAAATCAGAAGACATATATTCCCCCCCTCGATCAGAACAGAGGGTGCCCATTTTACATGCTAACAGATTTTCAGCCAAAACCAAAAACTGTTTGAAGCACATGAACACTTCGGACTTTGCCTTCAATGGATATACCCATGCATGCCTGGAAAAATCATTGATGAAAGTCACGAAGTAAAGATAGTTCCCAAAAGAAGGTGTATGCATAGGACCACAGACATCACTATGTACAAGTTGTAATTTCTGAGTAGAGCCCGAACTAAACCATCTTTTGAAAAGGATGAACGCTGCATTTTGCCCAAAATACAGCCTTCAGAAACATGTTTGTTCAGGTGCCTCAAGTTTGGGCAACGAGGACACCATTTCAGATTTCTACGGGCATAGCAAACTAGCAAAATTCAGATGACCAAAGCGTGCATGCCAAAGCTTTGCAGCTGACATAGCCTGAGAATCATTTACTCCACATGCCAAATCATTTTCAGATCTTTCATAGTCTATGAGCTTATACAGCCCACGACGTAAAATGCCAGAAGCAATAATAACATCGCCATTTGACAGATCATGAACTGTACACCTGTCATAAACAAATTTCACAACCAAGCCAATCTTGGCTAATGTAGAAACTAATAACAGGTTCTTTTTGATCCCTGGCACAAATAAAGCATCTGACAAAGTGAAAGAACTACCATCAGCAGTAGTCAAAATGATCTTACCAACTCCCATAACAGGATAAGAGGAGTTATTGGCGCATGTAATAGTATTCCCTGTAGGGGTAGGCTCTAATGAAGAGAAGAAACTGCACTGCGAGGTAATATGTTTGGTCGCCCCACTGTCAAAATATCAAACATCTGAGTCTACTACAGACATGCACTGCTCATGAGAAGATGGGTCAAAACTGCAGACAATAGTAAACGCCCATTCTTCTTCCTGCACAAGATTTGCAGACTCTGTTTTTCATGTAGAGGCCTCTGCAACAACCATTCCAGCCTCTTTCTTCTTTGCCTCTTTAGCAGCCAGTTTTGGATAGTTCTTTATGATATGATCATTCCCTTTACAATACTTACAAAACAACTTCTGCTTTTCTGATTTCTTCTCATCTTTATCTTCCTTCTTCGAATATGCAGAATTAGTAGATTTCTACTTACTAGTTGAAGAGCTCCATTTTCCTTTGCCCTTTTGACTAGCCAGGAAAGCTTGATCTGCAACTCGCATAATGGACCTGTTCTGCCTGGAGTTATCTTCGTGCAATAGATCAGAGACTAACTTCTCAAATGATAAGGCGTTCGGATTGCCTTTCATAATCAAACGAAGAGGAAGACCATTCAGAACGGTTTGCACAAGTGAGCTATCATGTATAACCTCATCAGCAGAAATCAATTGTTCCTTCAAGTCTTTGATCTTCGTTAGGAAACTGTCCATAGAATCACCTTCATTCATGTGCTCACTCTCCAACTGTTTTAGGAGGTAAGCAACAGGAGCCTCATTCCTAGCTTGGTACAATGTGGTAAGTGTATCCCAAGCATCCTTAGCTGTTCTGCAAGAGCGAATGTGAGGAATAATGGCACGTTTGATAGAAAAAGCTATCAATGCATGTGCCTGGGCATCTCTGCCATCCCAGCGAATCTGCTCTGCAGTAGATGCAGCAGAAACAGCAGCACGAATAGGAATCTGTGGAATATTATCTTCGACACCATCTTCATCAGCTCCAGCACCTGTATTTGCAGTACATGTAGTCGGAGGTAGAATAGGACGTCTTTCAACACCCTGCACAATGTTCCACAATCCTTTTTCAACCAATACATGTCGCATCATATAAGCCCATAATGGGTAGTGGGTACCATCCAACTTATCCTCAACAGCCAACATACGGAATACATCACTGCTTTCAGCCATGGCCGGTGACTAAAATACCTTGACACAGAAAATTGACTGTATCTCAAAAAGTTAAACAGAACTACCCAGATGAGTTCTCCTAGACTTGTAGCAGACTTCGAGACACTTAAACTGGCGAACATAAACTGGTATATACCTTTGGCACAAGAAGACGAAATAGTCTGCACAAGCGCTACGATAGTGCGTTCGGAGGCCGAAACGATCTTAGATCGCGATTTCCGCACGCCAGAGCGAAGATGTTTTGATCTCGGAAACATGCTAAGTATGCTCATCAAAATTCGTGCGATTCTGAGACTGCAAACAGAGGAGTTTCGACGGTGCCCTAGATGAAGCGACGACCTGCTCTGATACCAATTTTTGGAGATAGATGTCTGCGGAAGCACGCGGACAGCAAAAGGAAGAAGAAGAAGCTTGGAGCGCAAACACACAATACTGAATGTATTATGAGAGAATGTACAAAGATAAGTAGTCCATTAGGGCAATAGGCGTATATACAAGCCGGAGGAAAAAAACCTCCTAAAGAGGGAAAAAAGTGCCCCGACGGTCCTAGTGTGTTCACACACATCACTACCTAAATATATCAACAGTGCTTGTAAGGCTTGCCTCAGAAGGGTGTACATTATAGTATACCCATTTCTATTGATGCCCACCTTGTCACGTATTGCCTGCACATCTTGCACTTTGATAAGGGTTTTTAACTTCTCTGAAAATTGAGCTTCAACAACAACTCTAATACACATTCCTATGGGTGTGTCTATAGCAGAAGTGATTTCTTTACTGTTTATACAGCTATTCATCAACTCGAACTAAACTTGTGTTGTTGATGAAGTAGTTATGTCTTGAATAAATGACCTACACAATCAATGATTCCATTACAAATCTTCATTAAAACATATAAAAGTAAAACAAACACTCATCTTGCTGCATATATACGTTGTTTGTGTGCTTTGCCACCTACTGAAGTAGCTTCAAAGGATGACAATGCTATTTTCCTATATCTCATACCAAGTGGAGTCTCTTAACTGTTGGAGATTGGCATTTAACTTTGAAATTGTGCTTTCTTTTGCTTCCATATCCTATTCAAAATCTGCAAGCTTTTTTTGTAAAGATATGATTGTGCTTTCTAAAATGACCACCCTCATATGTTGGAGTTGATATTGTTTGAACCAATACTTAGTAGTAGCATGTGAATGTGTAGATAATCGTTTGTAGTAACCTAATGGTCCAACTTCACTCGCACCAATGACCTGAAGTAAAGTTGAGAGGTTATGGAGTGTTGGATGGTAAGAAGATATTGGATCAAGAGGATATAGTGAACCATGAGTCCAAAGATCAATATTTTTTTCTCGAGCTGCACCATGTTCATTTTTAGAATTGGCATCATTGTTGCATTGTGTTTTTGGAGCAAACTCTCTAGGCACAGGAACATGGATACTTGTTGATGCAGGAGCATGAGGACGTTCTGCTATAAAGTTTGTGATACACATCAACAGCATCTTTGCTAATGACCAACAATGTCAAAAACAAAGATGGAAAACTGGTTCGAAGGGACTGTAAAGCATATGTTTTGCTGAAAAAATGTGTTTTCTTGTATGTGTATGGATTAAAGTGTATTTTTCCACTATGTATGGCTGAAAATGATGAAATTTGAAAAAAGTCATATTTTGGGGGAAGCATAGTCATGGATTTGATGATCTGGCATTTACTTTTGGAGGGAGTTTAAAAATTATACTTCTTCTAAAAGAAAATTTAAAACAAGGCCCAAGAAAGTGACTTTTGACATATATATTAAAAATAAGGCTCTTCTGAGTTAATATACACTGAAAATGAGACTTAAAAAAATCATTTTTTTATTCAAATACATGCATGAGTTTCATGATGTGGAAAGTAGATTCTCTTGGTCTCTCTCTAGAAGAAGAAAGAGAGAGGCATAGTAAAGCCCCCAAAAAAGCCTACTCTAGCCTACTAAAAAGTTCCCTATTAAATGCACTTTGTCCCGTTAAACAAGAATAGAATTAAGCATAATCCCTAAAAATTAGGGATCTTTACAAGGCCCATGCAGGGTTCATTTTTTCTCCTAATGCTTTGATTCTCATTTCTCTTTGAATCATCTTCAATGTTCTCCATGGCTATAACATTCTCATTTTTAAGTTGTTCAAGTTTTTGTGTATAACCTAAATTTGATTCTTCTTCATTAGGAAATCTTTGAAAGTTGTTGGTTGCTCTTTTATCTTTGGAAGGCATTCCTTCATAGGTGTTTGTGCTAAAATTCTTTTGATGATCTATTTTGTATGTTGTATCCTTACCTTTGGCTACTCTTTTCTCTCTTTTAGACACGGTAAATACTTTCATATTTCTCTCTTTTCACATGGTAACTGCACTCAAAACACTCCTTCCATGGAGATGGATCCTAATAGTCCTTTTAAATTACTTTTATGAAGACGTATTCATGAAATTCAGAAATTATTCAAATCCCATTTATAATACAAGTGATGGTATTAACTTATAATTTCTATCTTATATTCTTCTTAAAAAGATCACGTCATGAATATATCTTCTTTTTTATTCAATGTTTAAAGTTTTGAATAGAAAAGAAATAGTTGATGAGCTTATTTATAAATCACCAAGGAGAATATGAATATACAAAGAAAAACGTCCATAATTGAATTTTTAAAATTTGAAGTCTCTTTTTTCTTCCTAAAATGTATTAGTTTTCCATTGAGATATTAATTTCCATTATGCCTTAAATTGAATTTTAGGGTTTAAAATTTGATTACTTCATAAATCACGTTATCTTTTTGTTCAAAGTTCAATTGTTTCATTACATATTATAAGTTAGTGATATTCACATACATTTCAAATTTCATAAGTTATGTAAAGTTGATTATCTCAATCTTACGTCTATCAAAAATATTAGAAAATGTATCATTAGTTCAGAGTTGAGAAGAAAATCCAATTCAATAATAGCTCGTATATACGTGTTTCGATCTATCAATAAATTCTCATCAAATCAATGTTGAAACATCCCAAAATATGACATTTAAGTAACCACTAAATCGTTTTAACTTTAATTTTATGGAAAAATTATCTTAATATGACTTTAGAGCTTCAAAAGAATACAATTTAATATATATGTCAAACATATGCAAGTTTCTGAATAATATATATATATATTTCTTATGATTGTTAAAATCACTAATGAATTGATTTGAATTTGATTGTATGAAAAAACACACATGAACTTATAGGTTAGAAAACTAATCTAATTCAGTAATAGCTTAATTATATGCAATTTGACATACTAATAATTGTTCACTTAGGTGAACAATATGAAAACATCAATATGGTGTTTAAAAACATGAATAGATTGTTCCCATATAATTTTTCAATAAATCTATCATACTAATTTAGAGCTTTGAAAAAAAATCAAACTTAGGAATAACTCAAATATATGCAATTTTATTTAGCAATAATTTTTCACTTGGTTTAACAATCCCAAAAATATTTCATGTTTAACAACAATAAAATTGAATACATGATCTTCAAATATTTGAAAATCATTGATAGCATCTCTTAATATGTTGTTCAAGTATACAATATGTTTCTCTATCACAAGGCGTTTGATTGACAATTGTATTGCATATATAAGTATGCCTATTCTTTGTGCAAATCCATCCATAATGCTAAATCCCCCTTTTTGTAACTAACTCCCTCTTTCATCATAACTATTTTCATGCTATATGGTTGCTTGTACACTAACACAATCAATAATGTTCTGATCATACAAGATATCTTTCATGATTTCTCTTTATGTGAAGCATTTATAGTATCCATATCTTCCAAGATTCTTTTATTACCTTCAAGATAAGATGATAAATACCTTCCAATCAAGAGCCCATCCACATGCTCTCTATATGCTTGGTTAAAGTTCACGATTGATGGTTGCAAATTAATATTTTGGCCTTCCACCACCCTTCACATCAACAATGGTGCTTCTTTCACTTAACAAGGCTTGCCATTCGTCCTAAGATGGTCTTACTTTCCTTTAGATAGGCTTGTTTCTCTCTTTTGTGGTCTCATTAGCGTGAATCTTTGACTAAACCTTCACTTCATCTTTGCTTCGAACTTAAAACCACAAACAATGTAGGTTTTGTTTTTTAGCCCTTTACTTCAATACTTAGATTTGCAAATTGACTTCTTTATCTTCTTGGAGTTCAACTAATTTGTCACACTTCTCTTGGGTGACTCCTCCATCTATCTTGACACTTTTTTGTTGCTTGTTAAGGCTTTGGAAATCTTTTGAAGTAATTGTAGAATCTTGGAAACTTTACGGTAGCCCTTCATTGGACTCTTCTCCTCCTTCTTTGTTAGGAAGTTTAGTCCTAGGCCGCAACCCTCTTTGATGTCATCATCTTCTTAAAACACACTTTAACTTGATGGCATTCCACTCCAAGTTTAATAGATATTCACTTTCCTTTTTGCAAATTTCTAATCTTGTTTTGATTTTCATCAAGTTATTCAAATATTCAAGATTCTTCTTAAGTGCATCCTTGCTTTGACCAGGTTCCGCTTTGTGTTCACTTTTTAAGCCTTCAAAACTTCAAATGCACACACTTTGTATTTCACAATCTTTTAGCTCCAGTTGCTTCCTTCACTTTGGCTACAAGATTTGTGTCCTTGTATCAACCATACTTTTCTCACCTTGCTTTGCCTTGTAAAGATAGAAACATTTAGTTCACTTACTATGTATAGTAAGATATATCCACAAACTTAGTACATAGTAGTCTTCTTTTTCATCAACTTTCAATGCATCCAAACATATAAATTTCCAACTCATATATGGATGAGCATTAAGAACCTTTAATGCTTAAATATTATTCTACATATTCCACATAATCACATATGCACATGGCCAAGCAATCAAGCATAAATTCTCTACTCTTTATGTTAATTATTGTGGCTACATAAACTTCAAAATATTTAGCTTATAGTAACTATACGAAATAACATGTTACTTATCGATACATCATGAAACATGTATACATATTGTCTTTGACCATATATGCATACATTCGTTTCATGTTAGACATCAACATTCAAATCTAGATTCAAGTTATATTCAACCTTTGCATGGTTGTCCAAAACCATCATTCATCTTGATCATGAATTTCAAAAGCATGCAACCATAAGCATCCACATTGCCTTCATTTATTACACCCAATAAGAGCCATAAAATGCAATCCTCAAGCTTAAACATAAGGTTCGATCTTCAAACATGTACATAATGTAATATTGTGCAATATCTACACAATGTTTATATACAATTAGATGTAGTTTCAGAACCATATCTTTTGAAGACATATGTGGCATATTCCAATATCTTCGGACAACCTTAACTTCTTCCATAATAGACATTTTTTTGAAGATGAACTTTTTATTTGTTAGACTTCACTTTCTAAGAAATAGAGAAAATGTCACAGATCTACATAGGAAGAACTTAGTTTCAATGAAAATCAATAAATGACATCTAATACTCATCTTTCATAGAAATGAAATGTTCAAGAATCGATAGTTTTTGGCATTTTAGCAAGTTCCTTGTTTTAACCTATAGATGGGGTATCTCCAAAGTTAAATGGGCTACTTGCATAAGCCAAAACAATCAAGGTGGTTTGGGCATTCTAGACATTGAACAAATAGAAAAATAGCAATAGCAAATTAGTTAATTAGACCTTGGAGCAATAGAGTGGCCTCTTGGGTGAAATGGATCCTTAGAAATCAGAACACTCTTAGGCTTGTGGACCTTTGTGTGTGGAGGGGACTAAATCTTATCACTCTTTTGTTCCCTCAGTATGAGTGACTCTGAGAGGCTCCAACTAAGTTTGCTGCCCATGGAAGAGCTTGAACTAGGTGGAATAGTTTATCAAGATCAATGAATACTAGAAATGGGCAGCCAATATTAGGAAAAATGATTCTATATGGTTCCCCATCAAGGGCATCTGAGGTGTGGAGTCTTGGAAATTCCAAAAAGTGAGGGAGCTTTGATAAAGAAGGTTTTCTTTTGTCCAAACACCATTGGAATCAAGAAACATGCCAATGGATTAGGTTTGAGGACATGGACTCGACAAGGAGAGCCGACTATGAAGAATGGTGCCTATTTGAGAGGAGATGTAATGCTTGGAAGTGCTAGAGGACTTGTCTTCTTATTGTGCATGACTCCCCTCACCTTTTTTGGAACTTCAAGCTTACACTATGCTTGAGGAGGATTTGATCTACATCAAAAAAGCTCTGGTTTGGATTATGCCAAAATACCCGTTGAAGTGTTCTTTTACCTATGCTCATCTATTGTATTATTTCAAAAGATTTTTTATAGGTCATTTACTATTGCAAAAGCTTAGAGATTTACATGTAAAAGGAGAAAAAGAGAGATCACATTCCATGAATTCAAGGTGGTTGATTTGCAATCAATGAATCAATCAATCACTTAAAAGTAGATCAAACTAGATCTTCACTTTTCCTAGATTTTAGGAAAGTGAATTACTTCTCTTCAACAATATTTATCTCCTTCATTTGAATTCAAAATTCACATGTAGAAGTCATGGATCACTTCAAGAGCCTATATAAAGACTTCAAATCACTTCCACATTACATGGAAGCAATATACATATACTTGTGGCCATCATTGTCTTGCTCCTTCATTTTTCTACATCATCTTCTTCAACAATAGTAAGTTTGTAGAGGGTACTGCTATCTCTAGAGAGATCTAAATGGCATGAATTAGTAGTCTTTTAAAATATATTAGTATTTATTTTATCTGTATAATGTTTCAAAGAATATAGGTGAAGCTCAAGTTTCTATCTTGCACTCTATCTTTGCACATTCCTAAAAAAGAGGAGGTACCATTGTTGAGTATCAAGATCATTCCAAAAGCATAACTTTCTTATTTCTTGTACTCTTGTGCATTTTATACACTAAACCCTATGTGTATCACTCCTACAAAAGGATGTTTTCCAATTGTAATCATGTTGGCTGCTATGAGCATCTGGAGTTGATTGTCTCATCCAAAGATAGTAAGTTTTTTGAGCTAGACAATGTGAAAACCTATCTTTTCTGTAGTGAGACCTTCTCCTTGATGCTCCAAAGTACATAGTGCATTTTATTTTCGCTTTGCAACTCTCTTTTCTGCCTCCTACAAACTTCTCCAAGTTCTTTCAACCTTTAGGGTCTTAGATGGTAGAATGGCCACAATCTTGATAAAATTTTGAGATTCAACAAGAATGTAGACTTTCATGTCATACTCGATAGGAGATGGTCTATGTATTGGTCAAGGTTTTGTTGGGATTTTAAGTTCCAATCCCTTTGGCACCCCTCATGGAGGTCAAAAAGTCAATTTTCATGAGGCAAATCCTCCACCGTTAATTCAAACTAATGCAAAAGCTAATAGATCCTTCAAGCCCCTACCTAGTGTAAATATTGTGCTCATGCCAATGGGAATCTGAGACACCTCTTCTATTCTAGTCCAGATTCAATGTCTATCTGGCAGACCCTCGGGAGAATCATGTTGCTACAAGAAGAAATCAACTAGAAGCACACATTACTAGGTGAAGGGATTGATTGTTCCTCAGCATTGTGGAATGCTATAAGAGGTGAGACCATCTAGAATATGTGGAAAGAGAGATGTGACATCAAATAGGTGAAAGAGTTTCCAATTGTAAAAAGCCCATACCTTTTAAACATCATAGAGTGTCTTTTCGTCAAGAAAAACAAGATTAAAAGAAAGTGGACCCCCTCATTAGGGGGAGGAAACGGTTATCAACCTTCTTTGTAATTTTTTCTAGCGAGTTTTAAGTAATCCCTACTTTTTGGGACTCCTGGGGTGCCTTGGGTACTAGGCACGTTCACTTGTATAGTTGTGCTTTCTATTATCTAAAGTTTGGGAGAGTAGGCTATTCCCAGACTTCCTTTTGAAAAAACAAAGCTACCAAAATTAATGCAATACCATAACTTGGAATTAAGATAGGTTTCTTCTTTGCCTTATGGAATGTAATCATGGGAAATCAATTTGGAGGATGTGGAAAGAAAGATGTACAATCAACTTTGATGACCATCCAAAAGAATGGTGGACTCATAAATCCTTTGGTCACTTAGGTCAAAGAATATGTACATGTAAGAATTATCCTTCTTTTAGACACCATAGGATTTTAGTCTTGAAGAATAAAAAATCAAAAGTAAATGGATCATCCATGAAGGTAACGAAAGGATAATTAAACTCTTATCTAACTCTCTCTAAATTTTAGTTTAGCCTTCTCTATTACTTCGTCTAAAACTTAGCCTTCCTACTAAATCTTGGCTACCACCACTATTGTGCCTTTGGCTAGTCTTACCTTTGTTTTGTGGTATATCAGAGATGTCAATGGCATTATGCACTTTCACTATACAATTTATTTTTCCAATTAATTTAAACAAGATAGATTAATCTTCTGCCAAACTTTCTCTTATCAAAAAATAAAAAACAAATTGAGATAAATTTCAAAAATAAAACGAACCACTAAGACCAAACAAACAAATTATAGAGAATAAGGAAGTAATAAACGGCCAAAATCAAATTTTCTTTCATGCGTCAAGTATTAATAGGGACACACTCAATGAGATAACTCTTCAATGAGTGAGATAAGAGAGAAGGCGATATATATATATATATATATATATATATATATATATATATATATATATATATATATATATATATATATATATATATATATATATATATATGTATGTATGTATGTATGTATGTATGTATGTATGTATGTATGTATGAATGTATGTATATATATATATATATATATATATATATATATATATATATATATATATATATATATATATATATATATATATATATATATATATATATATATATATGTGTGTGTGTGTGTGTGTATACACATATATACATATATACATATATACATATATACATATATACATATATACATATATACATATATATGTATATGTTGGAATGCAGTCATGAGAGATTAGATTTGGGAGAAAACCCTAATCCTAATTTTTTGCTGATTTAGGGTTTTTACCTCATGTGATAGTTCTCGGCATGAGGATCATAAAAAAGTTGTCAGATCATTCATCATGTAGTCAGAAGTGTGAAAAAGCAAGTCAAGAAGTTACTTTTAAAGTTAGCTAAAAGCAACTTTAAAAATGAAGCAAACTCACTTAAAAATAAAGCAAAATCAAGTGAAAAAGCGATGAGATTAAAATAAAGCACTTTTTAATGAGGTTTTGTTACACATCCTACACCAATTGGCAATGCCAACTTTGGTCCCTCATTAGAGGTGGTGCTCTAGCATACATGGGGCTGCCATGGTGCATTCTAGGATCATGTTGAGGAGGAGCTATGGAGTTGTTCTTGGAGAAGAGTGTGCTGATACTGTTGCTTATGGAGAGGAATTACCCATCAGCAGCTTGGTGGTGTGGATCAGCCATCTACATAATGTATTTGAAGATTGTCTTCTACATGAAGATTTCGGTGTACTTCAAAGACATTGGATGGAGGTTAAGAGAAGATTTGCATCTTATGTTAAGAATTCATGTACATATTATCTTTATGCACATAGGTACTACTTGGAGTCTATGGAGGTAGTGGCATCCATATAAGGTGGAGTCCTATTCGGCATATCTAAAGGAGAATCATTACATGCATACTTCATGTATATTTGGATGAGGTGTTAGAGAAGGTATGTTCATATGAATTTGAGGATTTCTAGCAGTAAACTTGTTAGCATGCTTTGCTAATTTTGTAAGTATGTGATCTTTTCACACACATATCTGATTTAGGGTCTTCCATAGCCTAAGTTCAGATCAGGGTTTGCTGATTATCAATTTTAGACTAATCCTTCCTCTTTCTATCACTCATATTCAGTCCTCCACAACTTATTAGGTCACACATCTCATATATATTCAGATTTCTATCCATACATCTGAATATGTTTATTACATTTGTATATTCACTCTTTGATCTATTTGTCATCACATAGAGTGCTTGAAATTTTGACTCCCACATTGTAAATTGACATTTGTATATGTGAGTGTGAGTAAGCAGTGGCTTATGTAACACTTTGAACATGTTGTATAATCTCCCTCCATCTTTGTCTCATCATTCGTTTGATTAAGTGTGGTATGTTCATGTGTTGTCAATATTGGAAGATTGCTGGATTCTATGTTGTAGAACCTAGGCCTATGGAACCTTGGACCTGTGGTATTAGTTATGGGCCTACTAAATTTCCAACATTTGGTATTAGAGCTTTAGGGTTTTGGTATCAGAGCATTCAGGCTCTCAGATTCCCAAGTTCCGAGACTTCTAGGTTTACAACATTTGATTGAAGAGCATCTTCTAACATTTGACATTTGACATACACACCTAATCTATGATGAGAGGAGATTTGAGAATTAGACAATTCAGTCACGTGTTTATTCATCATGTGGAGTATGAAGTTGATGATCTATTAGCAGCCGAATACTTTTGGAAGAGTATGAAAATACTTTACAGAAGTATTATTTGAAGAACAAGAATTGATGAAGAGAATGGCACTTCAAATTCAAGGAAAAACAATGATTTGGAGAAGATGAAGGAACCAGATTAACATCAAATCAGAGGTATTAGTTTCTACTTTCAGATTGTCATTTGCAGGTCATATCTTAGAAGAGCAGTTATGAAGAGATTTGAATGATTCAAGGGGTGCATTTATACACTTTCATTATTTGAAAGTTAAAGGCTACATCAAAACAGGTATCTGGAGGTTTTTCTAGAGAGTTTTGAGAGATGTCTTTCATGGCAAGAAAGTTCATCTAAGAAGACAAACATGGAGAACATCAGTTTTTGTTTCCACCTAATCTTGTGTTGTAAGTTGGTTGGAAGCTTTTTGCTCACATTTTGTATCTAGAGAGGTAACTCTAGAAAGGTAATTCATCATTCAGACAAAAATTTGGTGAATTTAGTCATATCACTCACATTTGAAGCAGAGTTTTGATTCAGAGATATGAGGAGATGGTAAAACATGATTCTATGTTCACTTCCATTTGTATACCATGTTTGTTTTGTCTCTTACTCATAGCATTAGAGGAAGAGAAATAGTTCATTTGAAGAAGTTAAGAGTGCTTGCTACTTCAAGATGAAGAGAATAAAAGGTATGGAAGAGAAGTTTGAAGACGTTGACATCATCATTAGGTGGAAGAAAGATGTAGAAGAAGAAAGTCCAATATTTTTAAAAGATAAGTAAGAATTCCTTTTCTCATATATTTTCCATATAGTTTTCCTACTTTATCCTCTACACCCAAAGACAAGTCTAGAAGAACATCTTGTGTGAAGAAGATAGTCTAACGAAGAAGCAGTTTCTTCTTTTGTGTTATACTTGGTCACGTTTTAGTAGGTTTTGACAAAGAATTGCATTGAGAGAAAGAAAAGGAGCCGCTTATATGTTTTGACTCATATGTGTATGAGTTATGTTGACGATATTGAGCAGGCAGCTACATATTCCCTGAAAGAATTCTTGGAGTGTCAATTCAGAGCTACTTGGTATATGACAAGTTGTAGAGAGGTATTTTTCTTCTTTATCTAACTCTTGAGGTAAAAGAGTATTTGTAGAAAATGTTGGTGACTTCGAGAGAGGTTTTATGTTTGGAAAAAGTTACCTCATATTCAGTATTTTTAGAAAACTTTAGAAAATTCAAATTTGTTGATGTACAAGCCAAATGGTGAATCTACTTTCTATGTTTGTCTTGATTTTTGAATACGTGTTTATATTCAAAAAGGTGATGCATCAGATCCTATCACTTAATTGAGAAGTGGAGTCAACCAAAAGAAAGTCAAGCATATATTTCCACATTTCACTTGGGTAGAATACGAAAAGATGAAGTATCAACTTGCACCTTTTGGAGTTCTCAAGGTGAGAGTTTGTCCACTTTTGTTTCAAGTAGGAGTTGCAGATGCTTGGAAAGGATTTGGTTGAAGAAAAGTTTTATAACTTTATGTGAGAAGCATGGACACTTATAGACATTCAGGTAACAAATCAAACATTCAGTCATGAAGGTTTGATGAGAGCAGATTCTACACAGGTATCTTGTTGGAAAGATCATAG
This sequence comes from Ceratopteris richardii, assembly GCA_020310875.1. NCBI lineage: Eukaryota > Viridiplantae > Streptophyta > Polypodiopsida > Polypodiales > Pteridaceae > Ceratopteris > Ceratopteris richardii. The sequence goes on along the minus strand of CM035426.1, from coordinate 163,962,248 downwards.
ATCTTGTATGATCTTGTATGATCTTGGATGATCTTGTATGATCTTGGATGATCTTGAATGATCATGAAAGATCTTGAATATTTATGAGTTAGTTGTTTATCCTTTGTTTGTGAAGATTCTTAACATTGGAGGAAGTAAGTCAAAGATTCACATTATATAAGATTAGTGTTGTAGAAAAATAGAAGAAGATACTTGTTATATTGCAGAAGATTATGAATCTTAAAGTGCTTTTAGCAAGGTTTTTGTTATATAGAATAGCTAACCTTATTCTAGATTTTGGGAAACGAGAAGCAAACAGTGAAAGCCATTAGCATCTTCAGTGCTAATAAAAAGGGTTCAAAATTTTTATTTCAGATATAGGAATTTGATCACTAAAAGACAGATTTATTGAAAGAAGGAAGAAGTTCCAGATTTCATAAAGTCTTATATACTTTGAAGAATACTGGATACTAGTATTAAATCATCCAGGGGGTGATGAAACATCAAGAATTATTTTCAGCCATATGTTAAAGAATACAGAGTCATACCTATAGGTATTCTTATATCAGGTATTTCTATATTTCCTTTTTCAGTTTTTCTTTATGTTCCAGCTTTGAAAGAAGAAGGAAGAAGGAGAATGTCTAGAGAAAGTTCCTATTAGGTGTTCCTCATCAAGAGAAGGTTCCAGAGTTCTATTGAAGAGAAATTTGATATTTCAGAGAGGTATGTTTTCAGAAGGGTGCACATATATGTTTATACCAGGTTCTGAAGGAGAGAGGTATGAAGGACTTACAAATAGAGCAAAGATGAAGAGAAGATGAAATCATAGATATGAAATTTTGGTAAGCCTCTCATGAGGAGTTGAGTACAGTCAGAGATGAACCATCTAGTGTTCATAATATACTAAGTTGTGAGTTGTAAGTCACAAGTCCCAAGATTCAGTCATTAATTCTGTTTAGTCTATTTACATGACTTAGCAGAAGTACGTTGAGAAACCTTTTGTAAGGTAAATGCAAATATGTGGATCCTAGTGCATGTTTACAGGTTTGAGAAGACAGAAGATAGCAGGTTGAGAGTCAGTTCATGCTACATATGTTGTCAAGTAGTGATTGCTTGATGTATACACATTGGATATCTATTTTTCATATGATCTGAGGTATTATGGTTCATATTCAGCCAATTCAGTTTTTTGAAATTTGAAGAAATTCAAATTCAGTTTTGAGGAAGATTTTTGAAGAAAAGATTTGAAGGTCAATTCGTGAGTACAAGTTTGAAGTTTATGTCACATTGCAGATGAATGAAGTTACATATCCATATGAGTTTGTACCAATATGACATTGTAGGGGGGATGGTTCGAAAACAATGTCACATCAGTCTAGAGTCCATTTAGGGCAGAAACCCTAATTTTGGTACTTAGTCATTTTTGGCACAAAACTTGGGTAAAAGTTTTATGAGCCTATCTTCTAGAGCTTGAAGAGATCTTTCTAATGGTATATGACATGTAGTCATCAAAGATTAGATTTGGGAGAAAACCCTAACCCTATTTTTCTACTGATTTAGGATTTTGACCTCATATGATAGCTATCGGCATGAGGATCATAAAAATGTTGTTAGATCATTCATCCAGTAGTCAGAAGTGTGAAAATGTAGGTCAAGAAGTTACTTTTAAAGTTAGCTAAAAGCAACTTTAAATATAAAGTAAACTCACTTAAAAATAAAGCAAAAGCAATTTAAAAAGTGATGAGATTAAAATAAAGCCTTTTTTAGTGAGTTTTTTGGATGGAGCTTTAAAACCTATATAAGAGAGTCTTGGGTCATTTTGTTAGACATCCTAGACCAATTGGCAACACCAACTTTGGTCTCTCATTAGAGGTGGTGCTCTAGCACACATGGGGCAGCCATGGTGCACTCTAGGAGCTTGTTGAGGAGCAGCTATGGAGCTCTTCTTGGAGAAGAGTGTGTTCACAATACTTATGGAGAGGTCAGGAGGAGTCCTATTCGCCATATCTAAAGGAGAATCAGTACATGTATGCTTCATGTATATTTAGATGAGGTGTTAGAGAAGGTATGTTCATATGAGTTTGAGGATTTCTACAACAAACTTGTTAGCATGTTTTGCTAATTTTGTAAGTATGCGATCTTTTCACACACATATCTGATTTAGGTCTTCCATATCCTAAGTTCAGATGAGGGTTTGTTGATTATCCGTTTTAGACTGATCCTTCCTCTTTTTGTCACTCATATTCACTCTTCTAAAACCTATTCGGTAACACATCTAATATATATTCAGATTTCTTTCCATACATCTGAATATGTTTGTTACCTTTGTATATTCACTCTTCCATCTATTTCTGATCATATAGAGTGGTTGAAATTTTCACTCCCATATTCTAAATTGGCATTTGTATATATCAGAGTGTGAGTAAGCAGTGGCTTATGTAACACTTTGAACATGTTGTCTAATCTCCCTCTATCTTTGTCTCATCATTTGTATGATTAAGTGTGGTATGTTCATGTTTTGTGAATATTGGAAGATTGCTGGATTCTATGTTGTAGAACCTAGATCTATGGAACCTTGGACCTGTGGTATTAGTTATGGGCCTACTAAATTTTCAATAATATATATATATATATATATATATATATATATATATATATATAGTGAGAGAGAGAGAGAGAGCGAGAGCGAGAAATAGATATAGTGTCATTGTTCCCTCCAATTTGTTCTTGAATACCAACTACAATAATTTGATGCACGAATCAATTGAAGCTAAATGATTGAAATTGCAGAAAACAAGAAAGTAACGAAAATGTCAGTGCTTGACTAATATTATTACGTTATATATATGCTTTCGTGCGTGTACATATGTGGATGCGTATTTGTGTAAGAATGAATGTTTGTTTATGTATCTATGTATGCATGTATATATGTACATATGTATAGATGTATGCATACATGCTGGTTTTTATTTATGTATGTATATATGTATGTATGCATGTATATTGTTTGTGAATGTATGTATTTATTTTTATGTATGTATGTATGTATGTATTTAGGTATGAGTTTTTGTTTGTATATATGTTTTTTTGTCAATATATTTATGTATGCGTGTCTATTAATGTATGTACATATATGTATTTAGACATACATGTTTGTGTATGCATGTATGTAATGTTGTGTATGTATGTTTGTATGAATTTTCACGAATCTATGTATGTGTGAATGCATACATGTTTGTGTATGCATGTTTTCGAATGGATCATGTATGTATGTATTTATGTTTGTATCTACATATTGACGTATAAATGTATGATTGTTTTTAGTTATTTATTTTTGTATATATGTATATATATATATATATATATATATATATATATATATATATATATGTGTGTGTGTGTGTGTGTGTGTGTGTGCATATATGTATGTATGTACAGTAAATCTATGTTTGAGTCTAAGTTTGTATGTATGTATGTATATAAATAAATAAATAAATAAATATATATATATATATATATATATATATATATATATATATATATATATATATATATATAGAGAGAGAGAGAGAGAGAGAGAGAGAGAGAGAGAGAGAGAGAGCTCATCCCTTTAATAAGGAGGAAAATAAAACAAAAGGTTAGGCATTATATTCTTCTTTCTGCAAAAGAGTCATTAAACTGGACTAAGATGATTGGTAAGTGCAAGTAGATAGTCGGGAGGATATAAGAATGGCTCACAAATCTCCAATCTCAAGAGTATGGAACCCTCTTTAAATTAGTTTCTCTGGCGTGAGATTAAAACGAAAGGAGAAACCCTAAAGTTCTCGAGAGAACTCTTAGATTGGATATACGGAGTATATTTCTTAAATTTTATTTTCTGCATAGAAATAGAGAATTTGCAATCTTGGCATCTCTAACCAATGGCTGATAGATCCATAGTAATATATTTTCATATTCTTTTAAATCTTGAGCAAGAAATCGAAGGCTATTGAAGGAATCTGAGTATCTTGGTTTCTTTCTATGCACATGTTGTGAAAAACAGTCGGAACGCTGAGTGTGTCTCTAGTTCATTTATAAAAAGTACATTTTATAGTTAGTCAATATAAACTACCTAAGTCCTTACAATATTAGAACATCTTCATTTTTTTATGAACATAATAGTTATTCCTTCTTATCATTGTGTTTTTAATAACTTTGCAGTACACGAATTAACACAATTCTCCTCATTATTATCTAAATATAAAATGTATTATTTGATGTTTTCCGTGAATATATTATTGATTAGGTTACAGATAGTTTTCCTCTCATCAACATTCGTTTGCAAAATTTATTTATCCTTCACCTTCAACTACAACAACTTCCTCATGACACTATAATATGTCGAGCTAAAGTGTAGAACCAATAATTCATATTCATATAGTCTTCCAGGTGAAACATAAAATGTAACGTTCATCCAATTAAATTGCTTTAAATACATGAAAAATACCCAGAGTTTATTGAAGAGATTTACTAACATTATATGACTCAATATATAGTTAAGAAAGCATAATTATCATAAGAAATGCTCAAAGAAAAAACAATTTGGTCTTACAATAAAGACCGAAGTTCCAATTTTGTCATGACTATTTATAAATATTCAGCTTTAGAGTAAGATGTTTGTAGTCATTTCATTTTAATTCTACTTAAGTTTTTTTAAATCTATGATATTTTTAGAGATATATTGGACTCATATAGAACGTGTTTGTTTAACGGATTGTCAAGGATCGAAATTGCCCCTAATAGCATGTTGCAAGCATGCATGTATTCCAATAGGATATATTTTTCTACATAGTCATCTTGTAGAAGCCATATCTATCTATTTATGGGTCCATTTAATTCATATATATCTTTTTGGATAGCTAGTATTTTGGATGTTCTAAAACCTAGTTATGGCTACGAAGTTATTCTCTAATAGTTATAGGGAGCAATGTTTCTCAACCTCAGTTTTTTGTAACCTAGGTTGAAAAGAAGTTTGAATTAGGAAGTAAGCTTCTTCATCATTTGATCTCTAATTTGAGTGATCTATAGGGTTTTAGAAATCTGGTAGGATCTTTTGTGTGTAGAAAAATCTCAAAGTCTTTGGGTATCTATGTTGTAAATGAATCTAGTTTTACTAAGAAGGTGTTTGATAAGACACATATTGGAAGAGTTTTGCTAACTTTCATTGCACATAATGACGTTCAATTTCTCCACACCTACAGCATGCATTTGGTTTAGAGTTGCATATATTATGGGTCCTAATACTCATCTTTAGATTTTTGCATCCTTGGACTTCTTTTTTTACCAAAAGTGAAGTTCGGCCTTGGCCGACTCGCGCGAACTAAAAAAAGAAGAAAAAGTTAAGAATGAATGGGACTAGTGCCCTTGGGAACACCGAGTCCCACAAAGGAGGGGTAGAACTTCTAGATCTATAAAGTGTTACCAAGGAGGTTAATGACCCTCTTGTCCCCCTCATGCGGGGACCACTTGGGTTTAAGCTCATTGTTCTCGATGAGAAAAACTTTCTGATGTGTAAAGGTTGGGGAGCTCTTGGAGTTGGAGATTCTTTTGCCAAGGAGGAACAAAGACTTCTTGATTGACAATTCTTTAGAAGGATGTCCAAAGTTTTAGGCACACCACTCTCTCCAAATCTTTTTAAGGGTTTCCCCTCTTATAGTGTTATAGAGTGTTGCTGAGAAGTCGATCGCTTTTCCTAGAAGCGTTTTCTTTTAGGGGATTTGTTCTTGTAGTTTCAAAATATTCCCAAGGGTCCACCAAAGCAGGAGAGACTTGGGGCACATGAAGAAGATGTGCCCAAATCCTCAATGCTACCATAAAAGTGCTTGCACCATGGTAGAGCCCCACAAATTTTTCTTGCCTTTAGATTGGTCTAGATACCATGTGGAGAATTCACCACATGAGAACGGACTTTTTTATCCGAATGAGGGGATGCCAGATAGACATGAACTTCAAATCCCAATGCAACCTTGTCCAAGTGAGGCACCACTTCTTGATAAACATGATATGATAGTCCGTGTTCACCTTGATTCTAGGAGTTTTGGACAAGCAATTTCCATTGTGCCAAAAAAGACGCTCATGGCATGAGAGATCCTTTCCAATGAGGAGTCAGGTTTCTTATCATTTTGAGGTGAAGCATTTGCTCTAAAGGAGAGTCCATTCTTCATAGTTCACTCTTATTTCAGGGTCTATGTCCTCAAAGTTGATCAATTGGCCAATTTCTTATTTCGAGAGGTGTTTCCTTTGTCTGAAACCCTTGTTCCAAAGCCTCTTAGCATTTTTGAGGTTCCAAGAAGCCACACCCTTGATGCTTGTAATCACCAACTAGATTGAGTCATTTTGTTTGATACTAGTTGCCCATTTCCAATCTTCTCTGATTCTGATAAATTGTTTGAATTTGTTCCAACACTTCCAAAGGGAGCACACAAGATGAGAGCCTTTAGGGGAAATCGGAAATGGGGAGAATAAAAGGGTTAGGAGGCCCAAGTCCTCCCAACCAGGGAGGCCCACTAGAGTAATCAATCCTTGGACTTTTTTCATGGGCAATTACAATGATAATTACTTGGAATGGATTCATGAGTGTCTTGCAAACAAATATCGTATACCTTTAAAAAATTCCAATAATTTATTCCCTCTTATCAGAGAAATGTCATCATGCTCATAGGAAACTTCAATCTTAAAAAGTTACTATTTTTTCTGAGATGTAATATAATGAACTCCACTCCGATTCCTTAAGGGCTCCATTTATCATTCACTATTGTGGTCCTTTCATCCACACAAATACAAATGAATGTAACATGATGAGCTTTTTCCTTCGTGTAGAGGAAGCGAAATGCATCACTCTCAATCTTTCCACATGAGTACTTTGTTCCATACTTTGCATGACTGTTAACCTGGCTACACAAACCCTTATCGAAACCACAGACATGATGTGATAGCGTTTCGAATTCAAAACCTTGATGTGAAATCTTAATTTAAAAAACTCTGCTTCGCATCTAAATGATACATCTTAACTCCCTTTTCTTGCAACACCGACCCGGAAACCTATTATTTAAGTCATTCTTCATCCTTGAATAAAGATCCGGTCAAAATATATACTGTTGGCTACGCCAAAACCTTTTTGTGATGCCATCATAGTTTCAATACATATTTGTCTTTGTTAGTATGAAGAATAATGTACCAGGTGCCATAAGAATGCCAGGTTTGAATCCTTGTCTTGCTGATTTACCTCCTTTGCAAGCATCATGCGTTACATCCATCATTTTTAATACGATTTGAGATGAAACTCTTCCCCGTTGCATTTTTTTGTTCGCACCCGTACACACGCATGAATGATAAACGTAAAGGGACAGCCGCGCATGTATGATAATGTTTGTCCTTAACGAGTTTTTTTGTTCGAGTTTCATTGTTAACGTTTTTTAAATTTATAATAGTCGGAATCTTGCATAGTGATTAGTATGCATGTCTCTCCCTTAAAGAAAAGAAAACTAGATTTGATGTTTGGGATCTATTCTTGTGGATAAATGTATCTTTTGATAGTTGTAGATTGAAAAGTATAATGAAGAGCATACCACTCATGGAAACCACACAAGGAGAAGTTGAACGCTAGCTGTTCTGATTAGAAAAGAGAATGCATTTTGGGGGCTTTTGTATATATCCTGATTATGGCCTTAAGTATCTTTACGTGTATCGGCTTTTTCCGTTTTTTTCTAAAAAATAAAGAAATTATATAATTTTCTTTAGGCTTTGTAAGTGTGAAAGTTAATATATTTTAATGTTAATAAGTAGAAGGACAGACAGAAATTCCTGAGCTACAGAAATCCGTGATCGGTTAAAGTATTTATCAATGAATGGTATGTTTTTTTTTGGTGAATTGAAAAGATGCGATTGAAATGGTTTGAGAGCGAAAAATTCCTGCAGACAACAATGACATACTCTGTCCACATTCCCTAGGGGAATTTGTTTGTCTGTAACTCTTGAGGTGAAGGTAGAGGTCGAGCGTTCAACCTCTCGGTTGAACATGTAATAACTTAGGTGAGTTAAACCAATTGTAACCAAGTTGTCTTTTTGTCTAACCCTTGCTTTGTGGGATATGGAAGGTCCCATGGGTACTATGCCCATTCACTTGTACAAATGCACTTTAAAAGTTAAAGCTGGAAGGAGTTGGCTTCGGCTGAACTTTCATTTAAAAATAAAATGACATTCTCTCACTATCTCTATCTTGCTGCTTCTTCGATTCTATAGAAAAATATGAACACTTATCTGTGTAGTATTTTGATATGCTAATGGCATTCTTTTTTTTTGTTGTTAATGGCCTGCTCCATAACTTGTCTTGCTTTTTGGAGAAAAATAACTACCTTAATTATCAGAAGCCAACCTTTAGACGTGTCGCCATGAGGTACACAAAGAATCATCCTCTTTTTTCCATTCTAACAGATCCTACACACATAGACACATATGGAGTTTTGAAACTTCATACAAACTTCTGGAGAGAACAATGATATTCAGACAAGTTCTTGGACAAATTAATTGCATTATCTCTATTCGTTCCCTCTCTCTCTATCTTTGTGTATATATATATGCGTTCTCACTAGTCGAGCAGTTATGTCACTACTTCTGTCCCTATTAATACTTTGATTTTGGCCGTTTATTTTCCTGTGATGTCAGGCGGATAAAGAAATCAATTTCAGAATAACCCACATACGTTTTCAAGACATATGGTTTTCCGAAGGCATTAATTTCTGTATTCTTTTGGCTTTTAATAGGACTCAGAAAATGTCAAATATATTGTGTTCATATCCGAAAAGGTGTACACGCATTCAACAACTGGATTATGCTTTGATTTTTAAAATGAAATTTTGATCATTGAGAACCACTGTTCCGGTTAAGATTGAGTTAATTGAAAGGTACAAGCGTTGAATTATCATTCCGTATTCCGAAAAGTATTGCTTCCAGTAATTATTGCTCCATGTTACGTTCTATAATTGCTATGCCCACGTTCACTCGCAGTTTAAATTCAGTCAAGTATAACAGAAAAGTGGTCTTCAGCCGAATTTCCTCACTGAAAAAAAAGCAAAAAAACAAAAGATTTATTTACTGATACAACAAATTATGATACGAAATCATATGTAAGTTTAATCATCTATCTCATAAAAGATAACGAAGAATGTGTTCACAGATTGTAAAAGATTATAAAATAGGTGGAACCTAATTATTTTTAGAAATCACTCTTCATGCAAAACGTCATATCCGTAAGTGCTCTTGTATCATGTTCACCTTTTCGAAGCTTCGTTTTAAAGCGACCCTGCATACGCGCGATATTAATTACAGTTTGCATTGAAGCACTTGGAATACATATATGTATGTATCTTTATATCATTCATGTACGTTTACATGTCATCATTGATGTTTGTATCTTTGCATGTATGTGTGTATCTATATGCTCGATGCCTAAGCATGTATGTGTGTATCTATATGCTCGATGCCTCAGTCTCATGATGAGTCACTATTTGTTTTGTGATACTCTATTTTGTTATGTACCCATAATTATGAGAATTCATGTGAGAGTGTCGGACATTATTAGATTCTTGACTATAGGGCGGGATGTGATCAAGAGTCAAGGTGTATATGGTTTAGATCATGTAGCTCAGCATAAAAATATATCATAAGAAGCACACGAACTTCAAAACATATATCATAGGAATTACACGAACTTCATGATTGTTGGATGGCATTTGTACACTCAATCAATGACCTCGTAACAAGGTTCATTTCTTCCTATAAGATTATCCATGTAGGAGAAACGGTGCGTAATTGAATACTACGTGGGTTTGTAGGATGAAATTTATGGTTTTTTTATGTAATGATTTCCATTTTTCTATACCTATATGATTCTAAATAATTGGATATTTATGTATCCGAAAATCCGTTTCCATAACTCAAAGTTCATGATGCATTTTAATTATAAATTTTAGTTTCACTTTTATTATTAATTTTGTTTCCATTTTAACTATTATTTTTAATTTCATTTTAATTTTTTTTTTTCAAATATTTTTTCCCAACACAGTTGTCCAGCTTCAAACTTTTCTCTTGCGTACATCCATATGAATACATGCTCCAAAGAAAAGCTATATGCGGTGATTCCATTCGGCTTTGAGACTACTAAGCTAAAATATCTACATAATTCCTTTTCGTATCCTTTGATATTTTTTCTCATAAAACAATGCAGTTTTCATATGTTTGTTACCCAAAGGCATGTGCTAACCATTAGCTAGTTATGCATCAAAGAAGTAAACAATAAGATGGAACTGTGATCCAATAAGGGCGCAATGATCACATCTTAATATGATCTCCAAGTTTTTCTTTTTATTTGAGGTTAATTAGTTTTTTTTTTCCTTTTTGAAATTTTATGTAATCTTTTTGTTCACAGTTCTAATTCGTAGCTTCTGTAATCATTATCATATTGTGATAGATCCTGGTTCTTTCTTGTAAGTCTTCATCCAACCTTAAACCTTTGTAGCTATTCTAACAGGATGTTCAAACTCGCATTTGAAGTTCTCGGCTCTCCCATGTTCTGTTCCTTGACCGTTGAAATCCATCAATCTAGATAGACCAGAAGTGGGCCACTGAGGTCTAAATGGGATATAAATATAACATTCTTCTGCCTCGATTATATAGATCTACCAATATCTCCTTTTTCTTTCTAGTGTTCACGTGAACTCAGGGTAGTCTTTGTCTTCGGCATTCTCCAAGAATCCCTCTAAGGCCGAAAGAACCCTTTTGAGGTCATCATAAGTGCTTGAAGTATCAGTAGAATCCTTATACCTAGACATTGACCACTAATTACCACTACTTGTCCCGTATAGACATCGTGGTAGCTTGCCGTTGTCTCCATAACATACCAAGTGTGAACTTGTGATTTGAATGCAAAAACCAAAACTATAAATAGAAGGAGGATGCTTATTTAAGTAGACCAAGAGCCATGAGTATTTGTAGGACAACCCTGACGTAGCGTCCGAGCTTTTAGAGAGTCCTTCAGTAACTAATTTAGCATGAAATAAAAAGAAACATAAGCGTATTAGGAAACTTACAAGGTATGCCTATTATAGGTGGAATTTCTGGGATAAATCCGGTTTTAACCTCAAAAAGTAAGTGTGTAGATCTAAGATAGTTAACTATTATAAGGTAACTCGACAAAGAAATGAAAAGGATCCCAATACGTGATAGAGAATTTAAACATAACCAAGTTTTAGAGGTAAACTCCTTAAAGATTAAAGAAGATCATAAACTAATGTGTATGATAAAACTAACTATTAATGGAAAGATATTCCAAATATTGTGGCACACACTCACCTCAATTAAATCACTTACATCTAGTTACTCGCATGGAATGAGAATCCAAGATTTTATTTGATCCATTTATCCATCGAAGAACTATGTCTTTCATACCAATTGAGTTAGGATTCCAATTGTAGAGCGACATCTTTGATATGGAATGAATCATACTCAAAATATGGATCAAACTCACTCATATAAGAGAATGCAATAACGGTAGGAAATACCACACACTACTTTATGAAAACACTGAAGTTCTTCAATTGTGAAAAAACTTCTCTTTTTTCATATCATAATTATGAATGAATTGCTTCAAATTACTAATGTAATTTCTTTAGAAGGCCACATTCATACGATCTATTGGCAATATTTTTCCATTTCCAAATGCAATAGATACTCTAATGCGAGTTTTCCTGGCCTAATCAAACGAAGATGAATTGATGGGTACACCATTGTAGCCAGTTATGCTAGTCATCTAGTTTACACAATATAAAGTATGCTGAAATGATTTTTCAAAGTCTCTAAGTGTTACATAATTAGATGTCCTTTAGCGAAAACCCTTCTGTGAAGTTTGTCGTTAATTTCTATGTCCCCTTGCCTATGAAGTGACCGTTTTTTTTTCTTGCAAAAAAAACATAGAGTATTCCTTCTAAGTGAATTCTTTTTCGTAGTATCCTTTTGATAACTAAGAAAATACAAATTTTGATGCCCCATAATAATATACTTTATATTCAACATAAAATGGTGTGGAAAATAATAAATAAAGCTGAAGGATTGAGTACTCAAGCTGGGTACTTGATAACAAAACTACTATCTCTTTCCCTCCTATTGGAAACGATTGATTCGTCCCTATGACTCATTGATCAAGAAGAGAACTTGACTTGCGTTCTATGATAAATATCAAAACCTGTGTTTGTTTCGTTTCATTCTTACTAAACGAAATCAGTTGCAACTATAAAAAAGGAAAGATCACTAACTAGTGCATCACATGCTTAAATCTATTGTAATTCCACTCAGCTTAAGTGGCTAACAATGCAAGGTGCATTAATTTTCAAGATAGATAAGCTTTTGATTGATAGAATATGTACCAATCTAGAATAAAAATAAGCAATCATTTGAATTTCCCAAAAACTTTATGAACATTATCTATTGCTAGTGTTGTATTACAAGAAAACATAGTAGGCTAGCTCATTCATTCCTTTGCATACCGAATATGAGTCATATTTCTTAATTTCCCATCAGAACAATATGTTTGTTGAGTTTTTTTGATTTAGGGGCCAAATTCGAATTTAATATCCATAATGAAGCAAGTGAGGTACATCACGCTTAGTAAACAAATTGTAAGAACTCAAAAGTATCCTTGTTTGCTATTTTAAAAATCAATATCCAACCTAAGAATCAAAACCTCATGACATTTAAAGCATCATGACTCAAGGAGCCAAGCACAAGAATGCGTAAACTAAATTTAAATTTAAATCCAACTCATATTTCACAATGAATCACCTATCACGTTTACGTGTGATGAGTCTTGTTCTTTAGGAAAAGATCATCTTGCCTTCTAGAAAATCGTTTTCAAATTTCAAGGATGATCTAAGTTAGGAGATTAATGAGAGAGCTCCACATAGTGGTTCTCTCATAGACATATTCCGAAGCATAGGTAGAGACAATAATAAAGGGAAAAAGACCCGTGAAGGGCACCCTAAACCATAGTGTTGGGGATCCGAGATAGAACCAACAAAGTCCAAGGACCCATTGATTTTAAACCCAACATTTGCACCATCGCACCGAAGAAGGTTGTTATTGGGGAGCAAGGTGTGTCTAGCAAAGATGCTCTTTAGTTGACTAAGGAGTCAATAACCATTGGCTTCTTGGAGATAAATAAAATATAACTTCATGTTTTATTTTTTGATCCATTATCCAATAATATCCCTTCTAAAGGCATTTTACAATCCTAGAACATTGGAAGATAGCACGATAATTATGTAGGTCCATGATCTTTGTGTGGTGGGAATTTATATATGTCTTTTTAGCTTTACTTTCTTCGTTTGTCTTGGTGAAATGAGAATTATAAGAATGAATACCTTGGTTAGTGCAGCTAGTGATTGACCTTTCACTATCTATATTGTCTTCCTCACTTTTTATGTGTCCTTCCTTATTATATTCTTTAATTCTGAAATAGTATTCAAGAACTTTTTCTTCATCGTATCCTTCATCCGAGTTTAACCCCCTTGGGTAGTCCAAATGATATATTTCTTTCTCCAATTTGTTTTCGAGAGTGGATGCATGTGTATGTGTGTATGCATGTATGAGTCAGTGTGTGCATGTGAATATGCTATTCCATATGAGTGTATGTGTATGCATATATGTATATGTGTGTATGTATGTATGAGTATGCATCTCCATGTGTGTATGCAATTCTATATGTGTGTATATGTATTCAAATATGTATATGTGTGTATGCATGTGTCTATGTGTATGTGTGTGTATGTGTGTACATAAGTGTATGCATGTGTATGTGTGTGTATGCGCATGTTTATGCATGTATGTGTATGTGTATATATGTATGTGTGTATGCTTGTGTATGTGTGTATATGCATGTGTATGTGTGTATATGCATAAGTATGTGTGTATATGTGTATATGCATGTATGCATGTGTATACGCATGTATGTGTGTGTATGTGTATGCATATGTGTCATGTGTATGCATGTGTATGTGTGTATCCATGTATGTGTATGTGTGTATGCATGTTCATGTGTGTGTATGTGCATGTATGTATATGTGTGTGTATATGTGAGTGTATGTGTGTGTATGTGTGTATGTATGTGTATATGTATGTGTGTGTATCTGAATGTTTGTGTTTCTTATGCATGTCTATGTATGTGTATGTGTTTGTGTGTATGTGAGTGTATGTATATGTGTGCATGTGTATGTGTATGTGTATGTGTATGTGTATGTGTATGTGTATGTGTATGTGTATGTGTGCATATATGTGTGTGGACCTGCATGTATGTATATGTGTGTGTGTATGTATATGTGTGTGTATGTATATGTGTGTATGTGATTGTATGTGTGTGTATATGTGTATGTGTGTTCATATATGTGTGTATGTATATGTGTGTGCATGTGTGTGTATGTGTATGTATAGGTATATCTATGTATGCATGTGTATGTATATGTATACATGTATGTGAGTGTATGTGTGTGTGTATGTTTATGTTTGTGTATGTGTGTAGGCATATGTGTGTGTATGTGTATTTTTCTATGTGTGTATGTGTGTGTTTGCATGTATGTATGCAGGTGTTTATGTATATATGGAGGTATATATATGTGTAAGCATGTATGTGTATGTATGAATGTGAGTGTATATGCATATGTGTGTGTCTATGTGTGTAGGTACATGTGGGTATGTGTTTGTATGTAAGTGTATGTATATGTGTATGTGAGTGTTTGTGTGTGTCTATATGTGTATGTAGGTATGTGTGTGTATGCATATGTGTAAGTATGCATGTGTGTATGCATATATGGAAATGCATTTGTGTATGTATGAATGTGAGTGTGTGTATATGTGTATGTGTGTGTGTCTATGCATGTGTATGTATATGTCTATGTATCTATGCATGTGTATGTTCATGTATGTATGTGTTTATGTGTATGTGTGTGTATGCATATGTATGTATATGTGTGTATGTGCATTTTTAAGTATTCATGTGTATGTATATCTGTGTATGTGTATGTGTGTGTATGCATGCGTATGTATATGTCTATGTGTGTATGTATGCATAGGTGCATGTATGCATGTGTTTGCATATGTGTGTGCATGTGTATGTGTGTGTATGCATGTGTGCATGTATGTATGTATGCATATGCAAGTGTATGCATGTGTGTGCATATGTATGTGTGTGTCTCTATTTGTATGTGTGTGTCTCTATGTATGTGTATGTATATATGTTTGTATGTGTATGTGTGTGCATATGCAAATGTGTCTATGTGTATGTGTGTGTGCATGTGTATACATGTGTGTGAATGTGTATGTGTATATATGTGTGTATGTATGAATGCATATGCATATGTGTGTGTATGTGTATATGTGTGTATGAATATGTGTATGTATGCATGCATATGAATGTCTATTCATATGTGTGTGTATGTGTATATGTGTTTATGCATGTGTGTATGTATGCATGCATATGCATGTGTATGCATGTGAGTGTACATGTGTGTATATGTGTATATGTGTATATGTGTATATGTGTGTCTATGTGTGTATGTGTATGTGTGTGTATGTGTGCGTATGTGTGTGTTTGTATATGTGTGGGTATGTGTATGTGTGTGTATCCATGTGTATGTATATGTGGCTACATGACTTTATGTGTGTGTATGCATATGTTTGTATGTGTTTATGGGTGTATGTATGTATGAATATAAAATGTATATGCATGTCTGTGTATATATGCATGTGAGTGTATGTGTATGTGTATATGTGTATGAGCATGTCTACATGTGTGTATGTGTATGTTTGTATGCATCTGTGTCTATGTCTATGTAAGTATGTGTGTGTGTTTATGTATATGTGTCTGTTTATGCATATGTTTATGTATGCATGTGTATGCATATGCATGTATGTGAGTGTATGTGAGTGTATGTGTGTGTGTCTGTATGTGTGTATGTGTATGTGTATGTGTGTGTATGCATTTGTGTATATATGTATGCATATGCATCTATGTGTATGTAGGCATGTGAGGATATGTGTGTGTGCCTATGTGTGTATGTATGTATATGTGTATGTATGTCTATGTGTGTGTATGTATATCTGTCTATGTGTATGCTTGTGTATGCATGTGAATATGTCCTTTATGTGTGTGTGTATGTCTTTGTGTATATGTGTACATGTGTGTGCATGTGTCTATGTGTGTATGTATATGTGTGTCTATGTGTGTGTGTATATGTGTGTGTATGTATATGTTTATGTATGCATATGCATGTGTATGTGTGTGTATATGTGTGTGTATGTATTTGTGTGTGAATGAGTATGTGTATGTGTATCTATGCATGTGTACTTATATGTGAGTATTCGAGTGCATGTGTGAGTATATGCATATGTATGTGTATGCATATGTGCATGCATGTATATGTATGTGTATGCATGTGTGTATGTATGTATGCATATGCATGTGTCTACATGTGTGTGTATGAATGCATGTGAATGTATGTGTATCTATATGTGCATGTGTGTGTATGTGTGTCTATGTATATATGCGTGTGTATGTGTGTGTATATATATGTGTATGTATGTGTAAGTGTGTGTATGCATGTGTATGTATGTGTGTATGTGAGTGTTTGTGTGTATGTGTATGTGTGTGTCTCTTATGTGAGTATGCATGTGTGTGTATGTATGCATGTTAGTGTAAATGTTTGTATATGTGTGTATATGTGTATGTGTGTGTGTGTCTATGTGTGTGTATGTATATATGTGTGTGTTTGTGCATGTCTCCATGTATATGTGTGTGCCCGCATGTGTAATGTATGCATATATGTGTGTATTTTAGTGTATGTGTGTGTGTATATGTGTATGTGTGTATGCATATGTCTGTATGTATATGTGTGTGTATACATGTGTGTATTTATTTATGTAAATGCATGTATGTTGGTAGCTTGTGTGGATGTAAATGTACATCCTCTCGTATGAATGCATGCTCTCTCTCTCTCTCTGTCTCCCTCTCTCTCTTGCTTTCTCTCTCTCTCTCTATTTCTCTCTCTCTCTCTCTCTGTCTCTCATCCTGATGCAAATGTGATGGGAGAATTGCTTTTTTTTTATATGTGTAGGATGCCGCTTATGTGATGGTTTTGCATCACATGCAATTCCACATCATCGTTACTTAACAACGCTACTAGCAATAGTAATAAACTATCATTGCATAAGTGATGATGATCGTAACTTATGTGATTAGGAATTTTTTCTTTGGTGTTGCTTATGCAATGATCCCAAGCTAGGACATTGCATGTGATGCTAGTCATCTTTTTAATAATTGGGAGCATTGATATGTCCCCTTACTCCTTCTAGTGTAATATTTTTCCATGCTTTTAGGAGTTATATTTTAAATTTGAATTCAAATAAGATCGTCTAATTTAGCTCTTAAAACATCCACAAGATTCTCTCTTAGCCACCCTTTTACTTTTACAAGAAGTAATATATTAGTTTTAGCTTGAAATCAATCAAATAAGACGTGTATGCATAATGCTTTAGATCAAGAAAGTAGTGAAGTCCAAAACATAAGATCAAGGACTTTGGATTGCCTATATGTAACAAAATTACCCATATATCTCGAAGCTTTAATTAACCATTTGGTAGCCAACGTTTTGGCTAAACTCGTCAATGTCGAGAATGCCAATCCCACCCAAACTGTTTTTACTAATACAAATCGTCCATTTGATTATGGGCATAGCTCTCTTGTTAGGATTACCCATCCAAAGATATTTTCTGCAATTTCTTTCAAGTTTAACTAGATCTTTGTCTGTGAATCTCTAGTATGATATAAAATATGTAAATAAGACTATAAGAAACATCTTGCACACCACAGCCCACCCCATGAGGTTGATTTGCATTCCTTTCTAATAACCACAGTTTTTTTCAAGCTTGGTGAGAGCCCAATCTGAGTGTTGCCCCATAGTAACTTCAAAGCACATCATTATTCCCAAGAGATGAAAATATTTGACTTCTAAGGGTCACTTAAAACCCTTGGTTCACAAAAACTTTGTGGTTGATGTCCAATAATACCTTGAAAGAAATTTGGAATTGATTATCTTTAGATCTAAATATGACACAAAATGAATTTAAATAGTGTCAAAAGAGGGCTATACTATCTATATCATTATGTACGAAAGCATTAGTTCATCAATGGACATTCTCATGAGCATTTGGTGTTGGTATTGAGGCAACAGAAGCCCATGGATTTGATGAATTTGGGCATGATGGTTAACCAAGCAACTAAGTACATCAGTAGCAATAGCAAAAAGGAGTAACATCAAGGGAAATCTTTCCTAATTATTAGGTCATAACCTTTCCATGGCTAATTCAAGCCTGTAAACAAAGAATTTTGTAAATCTCTCCACCTAACTACACCTAAGATCTCATAAATAATACATGAGATATATTTTATTTCTCCGTATCAATGGGTATGGACATTTAGCCTTTCGATGTAGTGACCATGCGAAGAAAAATTATTGGTGTGTTCTCACCATCCTTGTTATATGATGTGACATTTCCTTCACCTTGAAAATATTCTCATCCTTGAAAATGTAGGTGAATGTCCGTATAGGTGAAAGAAAGTGCTTGGACTTCCTTGAACGCCATGTACTCTATGTACATGGTCATCTCCATGTCTTGTTTCCCTATATACATAGAAAACTATGTCATGGTGCTAACTATATCTCATGTAAACCTAGTTGCAAACTATCACTCCCATAACCTCGAACATCACCAAAGTGACATACGTCCATGTGATGTTTGCTCTCAAGAGTAATAAAATGAAAGATAAGTGCTAGTGTCAAACTATATATGTTTGACCATACCCTAAAAGAGATAATAAACCATAAAATCCTATAAAATGGAACAAATTCCGATAGTAAAGTAAAATGAAAATCTTTCCCTCATGTCAATCCAAGTTTTTATAACCTTGAAAATGCTCACAACAATATTTTTTAGCTAAACAACCTTGTGACCTATGCAAGTCCATCATCCTAACTCACATAATGTTGGGAATCAAACTCACAATAATAGTTTTTATCTAAACTACCTTGTGACCTATGCAAACCCATCATCCTAACTCACAAAATAGATGAATTCATAAGTTGTAGAATAAAATCTCTACATCAAATAACCAAGAAATCCTTGGTTTATCATCCATAGACTTGGACTTAGTTCTATTGGAAAAGCATCTAATGGAACTAGTGCAAACTCTGATATTTTCTCCTCCCCTTAATTTTCCATATAAATGTGAAGCATTCCTCTGAACATTTAGATAATCCTTAAGTACCAATATTTCTAAGTGATGCTCAATTACCATCCCCATGAAGAAGTAATAACTAAGATTTTGGTAACCAGATGGGTCAGATCTATTCCCATCTTCTATAAACTCTAAAGAGAGGAGTCATTACTCTACTCTTAGTCTCACTAATTTCAATAACTAGAACATCTCCTCTAGTCACAGACTATCACTCAAAATTTACTTAGAAATAGATCCATGGTAGATATTTTGTTGAGATGGCACACATATCAAGTTGAAGATTTGACTTGGGTGAGCTTAGACAATTTTTTGGCACATTATCCTTCTTCTCAACTTTGAGGAAAGAGTTCTTAAAAGGGGTGAAGAATTTTAATAGGCCTTTTGATAGTGAAGTAATTCATTATGAACTTTCCGAATTACTTTGTGGGGATAATGTTTAGAATGAATGATTAGGTCAAGATCTAAGGATGAGAAGTTTTATATTCTCTCTCTAAATCTTATCTTGATCATGTTTTTTGGTTGAAAGTTGAACAAGAAGATGGAAGAATTAAGAGAAATTCTATATGAGAGAAAGGTAGATCATGCATAAGAGAATGAGAGTATCTTTGTGGAATGTTTATGAATCATGTTTTAGGTACCTCCTTTAAGTCTCTAGATTTAACTCGCTATGAGAAAATTCCTTGATTTTATTGTTTCTCTAGAATTTCTAAACTTGCAGGGCTCAAAAGTGATACTTGGAGGCTGATTTGGACCTAGGTCATATCTAACACTATTGTGCATATTGAGTATTTGAAGACTTTTGTGTCTCACGAACTTAAGCTGATTCCTCACTGTTTTTTAGTAACAGGGGATTGGATAAGTGCACCATTTTTAGGTACTTCAAAGAAAGTGGGCTTCTCCATTTCTATTTGAATCCGTGATTTTGAAGCCTAAGCATTGTCATGCACACTTACGGATGTCTTTGGATATGTCGTTTCATTTCTTTGCTTCTATTTTTTGATAGGTACTGCTAAAGAAAGTACTTGAATACCAAAAACACATTCTTTTGTGAAAGTTTTGCATACAACACATGGGGAGCTGACTTTTTCTATATTCAGTGGATCACATACTTTCTTGGGGGATAATAAACTATGGTTTGAGGGAGATTTGATGCATTATGGAAGAACACACTCAAAATCAGAGAATTAACTCATGACTAAGAGCAATAGTGAGAGTGAAAGTGTGATGGAGAGTTTGCATGTAAATGAGATCGTGATAGCTCAGCGATGGTTGAGAGGTTGAGGCTTCATCAAGAAGCTATTATCCAAAGATATTTTATCAATTGATTCAAATCTATAATACCATAACTTCTCTTCGTTTGAGTCATACCTTCTCTACTCTTCCGCATCATATTTTTTCTTATCTTGTGCAAGTTCTATGCTTTTCTCTCTTCTGCTCTATTTGAGTGATGAGAATCTTGGTTTGAGGATATCTTAAGATTAAGTAAATGCTACAAGTGGTAGAATCAAACATCTAGAATGATGGAAGGTTTGACACAAAAGGTCTATGAGCAAGAGGAGCTTATCCAAAAGCTTCTTGGAGAATCACACAAAGAGTAGGGCAGAAACCAACCAAAATGAGCAACCAATTTATTTGTGGAGCTTATTGATGAAGTCGATGAAGGTGCAAGAACATCTAGTGTCATAGAGCAAGAGAGTAATGCAATTATGAAGATATGTAGGGTGTGATTTTGACCTCAATGAAGTCTTCAAGAAGACAAAATTGAATGATTTTGATGGTGAGAAGAGCGGCGAAGATCTGGAGGCATGGATTTAAAAACTAGAGGGTTTCTTTGATCATCCAAAATTATGTGAGGAGTCCACGGCAAGGGATGGGATCCCACACTTGCATGGCATCACAAAGTTATGGTGGAAGTCCTATATGGGGACCCATACATGTTCTAGTTTGGTTTGATGGAAAGAATTTAGAGAGCAAACAAAAAAATGCTATTGTTATCCACACTACCTTTTGGATAAGAACATGGAGTTCTATAATTTTTGACAACACAAGAGTGACAAGCATAGCTTTTCTATTGATGAGGATAAATAAAAGCCTCTATGCCTTCATAAATATGCATTAGAGGTTAGTGGTGAGGAACTTTGTTATCAAGTGAAGGGATCCGAATGTGTTAATTGCCTCGATGCTATTGCAATGGTTGAGAATCCTGATAAGGTGGAGAAGTTCAATATGTAGAAGGTGAATCGAACTAGATTCATTGCGATGGGGCATAGGCCATAGAGACCTTCCACAACAAACATGAATAAGCAATAGAAGACTTCCTCTTAATAATTAACGTAAGAATTTTGCTCAGATGCAAAACCAAAGGAGTTGTCAACCTCTCCATTGGCAACAAGAATCGGGATTTTATTGAGTGAGGGAAATGACTAGATTTGTGTTTCTATTGCTAGGAGCAAGGGCATGAGACATGAATGCCCAAACAAGGTAACATGTCAACCTACACAGTCAAAGGCTATAAACATCATTGAGGAAGGTGCAACAATTGAGAAAGCAGATAATGGAGGTAAGTGCCCAAATTCTAATTTACATTGCATGGTGCCTAGTTCTTTCCCAAGGGATCCTATAATTCGGATCTCAGGTATGATTTATAAGCATAGAATAAGATTTTTGATCGATTCGAGTAGTATGCATTGTTTTCTATCTTTCAAATTTGTATAGAATTCATGGATACCCCAAAATACATAGATAAAAAGACTTGTGGAGATGGCCAATGGATGCCTACAGTATACAAAAGGATACATTGAAAACCTTGCATTGAAATTTTTTATAGGTGCTTGTCTAGTAGTTTCCATGTGATTGAAATGAAACAAAGTGATGCAATTATATGCATGGATTGGTTGGTTGAAAAACCTACAACAAATTATTGAGGACAAAGAACACTCATGTTAAGGCTAGAAGGTGAATCTTTCCACATTCTTGGTGATTCGTATGAACATATGCCTATTCTCATTTGTGATATGCAGATAATAGAGGAATACATGATGGGTGTAAAACATTTGTAGTGTATGTGAAGAATCTACATGAGGAAGATAATGATAAAAATATTTTAAATTATGTAGAAACTATTTCAAAAGAATATGCAGATGTATTTCTAGAAGACTTGCCTAGTAGACCTCCACCTAGGTGGATTGACCATGCCATCAACATGTACCAGGGGAGGGAACCATATTCTAAAGCAGCCTATAGATTTAACATAGATGAATTAAATGAGCTTTAGATTCAATTAGAGGATCTCTTAAAGAAAGTCTTGATAAGATCAATTGTTTCACGTTGGGGAGCACCAATTTTATCTCATAAGAAGAAAGATGGCTTTTATAGATTATGTGTTGACCATAGCTGGTTGAATATAACAACAATTAAAAATAAGTACCCACTTACTCACATAGATGATTTATTAAGTTAATTAAGTGGAGTGATTGTATTCATTAAAGTCGACTTAAGATGTAGATATCTCTAAATTAGGATCAAAATAGAAGAGGTACCCAAGATAGCTTTCCGAACATCTTATGGCCACTACGAGTGTAGAGGAGGTACTGGGGTATCTACTTTTAGAAGGAACATGCACCATGCACTTCTAGTACTTTGCCTACTCAAGCGAGGTTCTCCTTAGGGAAATATACCCTTTAACACTTCTGTGAGCAGGCAGATAACAATAATTGCACAAAATTGTAAATACTCAGGGAGAAGATTAATGACAAAATAGTGGAAGATCAAACCCCTCCTTAGTTCGAACAGACGATTACAATGTAGGCAAAGGAAATGCTACAAAAGCTGATGCTCTGTGCTAACATGTCAATCTAGAACAAAACGTAATTAATACAAGAGATTCGTCCAATAAAATGAACACAACTAGATGAAGACTTGCACTAAACACAACTAGATGAAGACTTGCACTTCTTTGTACAAAGATATGAAGAGTTGCTCTAATGGAAGAGCACGGAAATACCACTGACTCAAATTGAATGGCAAAACCAAGCTACATCTCTACACTACGATGCTAATAGCCCTCCACTGGGAAGCCCATGCTTTGTATCCTCACCATAGAGTGACTTCCTATAGTAGGCTTGTAGCCACAGAGTCCAAAGAGAGGACTAAAAGAGATGCTGGAAATAAGCTCTATACGTTTTTGTATATATCCCCAATGAGTACTACTCCATTGCTTTTATAGGCTCCAATAGGCCAAGAGGGCCTTGCCGATTCCTCATGTCCACTGAATATGCACCGATCGATTGCCCCAAAATTGGAGGGGTAGATCAAATATGCCACCAGTTTTGAATTGGATCCTCAAAAATAGGAAGTCGTCAAGAATGGTTAGCGACAACAATCATTTATCCACTTACACTTTTACTAGTTACATCTTTACTATCGTTTTTGAATGAAAGCTGAGATCCTCATTATGTGCCGCCCGTGATTTTGGACTGACCCTCAGAAGAACATCCTTCACATAATTTCTTGTAGTAGCTTTTGACCCTTACATATTGAGTGGGAGAGATGGTGGGTGGTGTGGGAGATGTGGGTGGAGTGGTGGGAGGTTGTGGGTGGTGTGGGAGGTGTAGGTGGAGAGGTGTGCGGTTGTGGGTGGTGTGGAAGGTGTGGGTGGAGTGGTGGGAGGTTGTGGGTGGAGGTGTGGGTGGAGCGGTGGGAGGTTGTGGGTGGAGATAGCTAAGGTGGAGGTGACATCTGAGCTGCACCTTCCTTCAAGAAGTGTATCGTTAACAAAAGAGTAAAGAGATCCCGAAACATGGGCTTCACATGTACCAATCCTAGTAGATGATTCATAATCCACACTGATCCTGTTCTTGGGAACCTTTGCAATTACTGAAACATGCATTGGGATTGAAGTGAAAATTTAATGATTTTCCCCAACAATCATCTGAGCCTTGGGCTTTAACCAAGAATTGGCCAAAAATCAATATACGTGAAAAGTTGACCATGTATGACTTCAAAAAAAAAACTTAACCAGAGCAAGTAATCAGTAATTGAGAGGCTTCCATGCATCTTCTTCCCTAGAACTGTATGGATTGGTTTGCAGATAAAAGAAATATGAGAATCAAGTACATTGTATCTACATAGGTCAAATTTCTTCAACCATACTCAAGAATAATCCATTGGGATTTTGTACCCTCCATAAATATACCTTCCTTTCAACCTGATGTCGCAACCTTGAATATATAAGGGCTTCCAATTATGTAGCCTACACTATTGTATCCAAGGTACAACTGATATGTGCCAAGCACAAAGGGAATGAATGTTGCATTGGCAAATCCAGTTACTTCATCATAGATCATCTCGAATGATTTCAAGTAATCTATGCTGTCTTTAGAAAGCTGCGCAAAGGCATATGTGACTGTTGTGGTTCAAAGGGCCCGTGTCGTTTGGTTCTTCAGATTGTGACGGGGGTGGTGGTGGCGGGACTGGTGGGGAGAGAGAGGAGGGGGTGGCAGGGAGAGGTGGCCGTGGGATAGTGGGGAGATAGAGAAGGGGCTTGCGGGGTTGGTGGGGGGAGAGAGGAGGGGTTGGTGGTGGCGAGACGGGTGGTGGGAGAGAGGAGGGGGTGGCGGGGAGAGGTGGCCAGAGGGCGGTGGGGAGAGAGAGGAGGGGCTTGCAGGGTTGGTGGGTGGAGAGGGGAGGGGGTGGTGGGGGTGGTGGTGGTGGGATTGGTGGGGGCAGAGAGGAGGCGGTGGCGGGGAGAGGTGGCCGTAGGGTGGGGGGGGGAGAGAGGAGGGGCTTGCGGGGTTGGTGGGGGGAGAGAGGAGGGGGTGGTGGGCGGTGATGGTGGCAGGACTGGTGGGGGGAGAGAGAAGGGGGTGGCGGGGAGAGGTGGCTGCGGGTTGGTGGGGGCTGCGGGGGTGGTGGGGGTGTTGGAGGATAAACACTCCTATGTGCACAACAAAAGCAAATGAACCCTCCTAGGATCCTAAAATTTTTTAGACATAGGTTCTGTATTTTTTGAGTGTCTTTGAGTATATGCAGAGACTGAAAATGAAATTTTGCAGGCATAAACTAGACTTTAAGAGCTTTCAAATGAGAGTAAAATCACTCCATTTGGATATTGGATGATGCCTCAGCTAGCTGCAACAAAACAGATAACTTGATCTCTTCACAAAGTATGAGCTAACTAGACAGAACTGTTCTGGACATTTCTCTGCACATGTGCAGGTACTGAACATGAGACTTATACCAGACAAAGTAGAACTTATAAGGTTTCCAACAAGACAAAAATCATTGCAAATGGATTCCGGATGAAGGAGAAACAACAATTACAAGACCCGGGGGTCTGCCAAAAACATCTAGATAGATAGAGTGTGTAAAAGTGAAATTTCTGCAAAATATGCAGAGAACATCTAGTAGGGGGTGTGCTTAAGCAAGGGGGCAGCTTGGGCACGTATTTCCACGACTCTAAGTCATGATACAACTCATTAGAGGTTTTAAAGACCACATACTAACCTCTTTAACCAATCAAAAGCATATACATGTCAAAAGTGACACTACAACAGATCGATGGTATACCGAGGTTTCTACCGAGGAAAATGAACGTGGCTTTATTTGCCGCGACGCCAGTGTAGAGGTCGGTCTCCGCGTCGGTACCAAAGGGTCGGTATAGGCGCCGGTGTAGGCGCCGGTATAGACGTCGGTAAAGGCGTCGGTATATACGCCGGTACAAGCGTCGGTATATGCGCCGGTACACGCGTCGGTATGAGCGTCCGTATATGCGTCGGAAATTGGTTCCTGCTGCACACCCTTCTAGGTGTACCGACGGTTATTCCGATGACACTACTGGGAGTACCGTCGCTTATACCGACGACCATACCTACAAAATTTTTTTTTGGGCAGAATGTTTTGTCTTTTGCTACAGCAACATTACCATGATGTTGCTGAACAAAAGACAATACACTCTGCCCAAAAAAAACCGAGTACATGTGATGTGTACTCTAATGACAACCGAAATATGATTTCATGAAATAGAGTATTATTGTACACAAAAGAGATCGATAATCATAATGAACAATGAACCATGTACAAAGGAAGTTATATATTTCAATAATGAAGCAAGTACAAGAGTGTGGCAAACCACTGTCATATATGACGCTTTTACAAAATGTGGCAAAACAATGTATTGCCATATGGAAATCAAATATAAAATATTGGTCTTCCACTGCCATACACATGCAAAGAATGTTCCATATCAATAGTCTTGCAACAAAGAACAATAATGGAATGAGATAAATTCACATGAAAATTACAAACAAGTAAAAACCAAGTTTATAAATTAATTACCTCATCGCAAACGCTCCCATGAAACTACCGCACCGCGTCCCTCCAAGTCTTGCAATATTGCAGTCAACCCATGACTATATCCATAAGACTCCTTCGATCGTGTTGGAGGAAGACCCATTGCCAGCTCCTAAAACAAATATAAAAAGATTAGAGAAATATATATGAGAAATTTAACACAAATAAATTCTATAAATGAAATGGTACTTACAAACTCATGACGCATCGTGTCATATCCGCCGCTGCCCAAATGTGACGGTCCAATCATGTCTAGACGTGTGGTTGTGGCATTTCGCTGCTCCCGATATCGATCAGGAGTCTACTGCTGCTCATCACGAATCATGTCCCACTCCTCAGCATCTAACCACACAGGCTTTGGTAAGCCTTCTCTGAATGCATCACGAGCCTCGGATCGTCAATGCGACATGACCTCACGTGCCGTATGCAGAATCCACTCTGAACTGACAATCGATTGTTCACCGACTGGTCGGAACTCCCGGCAAATCGTCTGTGTGATATATTTCTTCCGATCTTTATCCTGTTCACTCCATTTTCGCATGATGGAGTGTCCAAACTGGATGGAGCAAAGCTGTGAAGATGCTCATACTCATTCCGAAAGAGAATGCAATCATTCGGACACGCATGAATTTTCATATAATCCATTCCAATGGACTGTAAAAGTTTTTTCGCATCTCCACGTGTTGGAGGCATGTCATTTCCCTCTGGCAAAATTTGATCTTTAAGAAGTCTGCAATAAGCAATTAAAATGATATTAGTAAATGAAGTTATTGTGATACAACAATGAAAGCCAATTTGTTCTCCACTTACCTGAACAATTCAATGACACTACTATCTGACCATCCATAAATGGATTGCGGATTGAGCATCGCGAGTGAAGCACGTAGTACAGATATCTTTGCTCCATTGTAAAGTGGTAAACGAGCTAATCTTTGCATGTTTTCATATTCTTCATCAACTTCTGATCCTGGAATTTCTATTGTGTCCATGAAACTCTCGTCGACACCTTCTTCACCATCATGGTCTTCGTCTATCTCATAAAAAGCTTCAAGCATCTCTTCCATATGATCATTCTCTGTAATATTATTAGTGCTTGCTTCTACATCTAAGTGCTTTTTTGCTCTCTTTTGTCCACGAGATGTTACCGGTGCAATGTCGTTTGGATCCATCGGCTCACCTGGGGGACCATGCAAATGATAGCGTAGGTTTTCCAGTCGACTCCTATGAAAGGATCCATACTCTCTAACATGTGCAATACAAATCCATCATTTCCGATAAATTTGATACTTGCACTGTGTGCAAGGACATGCCATTCTCTCTTCAGGATCCAAAGAAGCCATCTGCTACAATATGAACATTTTAGAACATTTCTTTTTTTATTAAACCTAAAAATCTAACTCTTAAAGACCTAAATACTTAAATACCTAAAAAAACTTAAAATCCTAGTTTTAAAATCCTAATCTATATAGCTATCCTATTTTATCTATATATTCGGATTTTTTCTTGATTTTTTCTATATACCTATCTATATATGTGTATATGTATATATATGTGAATATAGATAGGTATATAAGTATGTGTGTTTGTGTATTTATATATTTATTTATATATTCAGATTTTTTCTTTACTTAATTATATTTAATTATATATATTTAATTAAATAATTTAAAACACTAGTTCTTTTTATATTTATTTATGTATATAATTATCTTATTTTATATATATATTTATTTATATATTCAGATTTTTTTCCCACGTAATCCTATTTTTATATATTTAATTTTATATATTTAATTATAAATATTTAATTAATTTATTTAAAACACTAGTTCTTCTTATATTTATTTATGTATATAATTATCTTATTTTATATATATATTTATTTATATATTCAGATGTTTTTTCCTTAGGTAATCCTATTTTTATATATTTAATTTTATATATTTAATTATATATATTTAATTAAATTATTTAAAACAATAGTTCTTTTTATATTTATTTATGTATATAATTATCTTATTTTATATATATATTTATTTATATATTCAGATTTTTTTTCCTTATGTAATCCTATTTTTATATATTTAATTTTATATATTTAATTATATATATATTTAATTAAAACTCTAATCTTAAAATTCTATGTATATTTTTGTATGCATGTGTATCTACATGTATGTATGTATTATATGTATATGTGTGTTTGTGTATATATGTAATCTACGTATTAAAATCCTAAAACCCTAATCAGAAAGACTTAGACTAAATCTGAAATACTAAACCCTAAAACCCTAATCTTAAATATGTAGACCTAAAATATGTATATTTCTGTATACATGTGTATATACATGTATATATGTATTACATGTGCATGTGTATGTGTGCATATATCTTATGTAAGTGTTATAACCCTAAAACCCTAATCTTAAAGATTTAAATCTAAAATATGTATATTTTTGTATGCATGTGTATCTACATGTATGTCTGTATTATATATATATGTGTGCTTGTGTATATATGTTATCTACCCGTATTTATTTATATATTCAGATTTTTTTTCCTTACATAATCCTATTTTTATATATTTAATTTTATATATTTAATTATATATATTTAATTAAATTATTTAAAACACTAGTTCTTTTTATATTTATTTATGTATATAATTAGCTTATTTTTTATATATATTTATTTATATATTCAGATTTTTCTTCCTTACGTAATCCTATTTTTATATATTTAATTTTATATATTTAATTATATATATTTAATTAAACCCTAATCTTAAAATTCTATGTATATTTTTGTATGCATGTGTATCTACATGTATGTATGTATTATATGTATATGTGTGTTTGTGTATATATGTAATCTACATATTAAAATCCTAAAACCCTAATCAGAACGACTTAGACTTAAATCTGAAATACTAAACCCTAAAACCTTAATCTTAAATATCTAGACCTAAAACCCTAAAACCCTAATCTTAAATATTTAACCCTAAAACCCTAATCTTATTTAAAACCCTAATCTTGTGTATATATGTGTGTATGCATGCATGCCGGTATATGTGTGTGTATGTATGCATGCATGTGTGTATATGTGTGTATATATGCGTGTGTGTATGTATGTGTGTATATGTGTGTGTGTGTGTGTATGTGTATGTATGCATATGTGTATATATGTGTGTGTATGTATGTGTGTATGCATGTGTGTGTATGTATGCATGTGTGTAAATCTATGTGTGTGTGTATGCATGCATATGTGTATATGTGTGTGTGTATGTAAGCATGCATGTGTGTATAGGTGTGTGTATGTAAGCATGCATGTGTGTATAGGTGTGTGTATGTAAGCATGCATGTGTGTACATGTATGTGTGTATGTATGCATGTGTAAATTAATGTGTATCTTCCTTTCTCTTCTCTCTCTCTCTCTCTCTCTCTTTCTTTTCTCTCTCTCTCTCTCTGTCTCTCTCTCTCCTTCTCTCTCTATCAATAACGAATAAAAGAATCACTTACAAGTATATCTCTTTTTGAATCATTGTCGTCAAAGCGTAATGTAGGTCATCTCTCATCCAATTCCAAACAATCGACGCCAATGAACTTCTGCAAAATCAACGAAAAGAGAAATTAGAAACCCTAAAGCATAGAGAAACACAAATGCTAACAGTACGTGCAGCACTTACCAATATGTGAGAGCTAAGCCGAGAGAGAGTGTGTGTGTGTAGAGAGAGAGATCCGTGTGTGTGTGTGTGTGCACAAGGCAATGCAGGTTCGCGCGCGCAAGTTCGACAGTAGACCGACAGTACTCAAACACGCGTAGAAATGTGAAGTTTTGCTCTCGGGTTCGCGGTATGTTTAAAAATTCACCGCCGGTATAGGCGCCGGTATAGACGTCAGTATACGCGCCGGTAGTTGCCAGTAATTTACCGACGCTCATACCGATGCTCATACCGACGCTCATACCGACGCTCATACCGGCGCTTATACCGGCGGCAGCGGGGAACACCGACGATCCGTTTAAAACGGTCATACCGACGGTCACTTGACCGTCGGTATCTTTTAGTGAGATTTTTCGAGGTTTTTACCGACGCCGACTATGACCGTCGGTATATGCAGCGTTGGTATGCCCCTCATATGTCGTAGTGTGAGGTCCAATCACATCAAGAGGTGAGCTAAATCTTCTCTAATCAACTTCTTTCCATTATGGGCATAATTGGATGCCTCCAACTTGTGGAAATCAGCCTCCTTTGATTGTGGATGATGTGGAAGGTTCAATTTGGGGCATGTTCCCACACTCTTGAGCTTTAAACACTTTCAACACTCCCCCTCAAGCTCAAGTCTTTTCCTTTCGTTGCTTCAGCCTATGTCTCTTATGTTGATAGCTTCCTTGAATCCTCCAAGCTTTGTACCTTCAAGAAACTTTGTCATCATGTCTGCAACCTGCATTTTAGTGTTCACATACCTTATATCTAGCTCTTTTGCCATCACCTTTTCTCTAACGAAGTGGTAATGAACCTCTATGTGCTTGCTCCTTGCATGAAACATGGGATTGTTAGCCAGATAGATGCTTGAAATGTTGTCTCCATAAAGAGGAAACTCCTCCACTTCTACTTCCAAGTCCTTGGGTAGCTTCTTAAGCCATAATAGCTCACATGTAGCCAAGGCTAAACCTTTGTACTCAGCCTCTGTGGATGAAAGAGCAACAGTGGGTTGCTTCTTAGAGCTCCAAGCGATCACTTTTGTACCTATCATGAAAACATAACCCGATGTACTCCTTCGATCATCCTTGCTACCTGCCCAATCAGCATCACTATATCCTTTGACACTTAGATCAGCATCATATGAGTAAAATAGACCTTGGTTGATGGTGTGATTGATGTAACGAAGCACCTTTCTAGCCGCCATAAGATGATCATGAGTAGGTGCATGCAAAAATTGAGAGAGAACACCTACTACATATGCAAGATAAGCTCTAGTGAATGTAGCATAAATTAATGAACCAATTATGCTTCTATATAGTGTAATATCTTGTATAGCCTCTCCTTGACCTGCAACCAACTTTGTATTGGGCTCCATGGGCTGAGAAAGTGGCTTACAACCACTCATACCAAACTTGTATAGCACATCCAACAAGTATTTTCTTTGAATCAAGAAGATGCCATTGTGTGCATAGATTACCTCTATTCCCAAGAAGTACTTTAGTGTTCCAAGATCAGATATCTTGAACTCCTTCCCTAGCTTTGATTTGATATCTTTAATACCTGCAATATCACTTCTTCTGATGATCAAATCGTCCACATAGATGCATATGTATACCGTCTTGTCTCCTTGCTTCTTCATGTAAAGTGATGGATCTGCAACACTTTCTTTGTATCCACAACTTGATAAATAATCCACTAACCTCTGATTCCAGGCCCTTGGGGCTTGCTTTAGTCCATATAGTGCTTTCCTTAGCTTGCAAACATGATTTGGGTACCTCATACTAGCAAATCCTTGAGGTTGGCTCATGTACACTACTTCTTCAAGCTCTCCATTGAGGAAGGCATTCTTCAGATCCAACTGATATAAGCTCCATTTCCTTGATGTGGCCACTGCAATCAAAGTCCTAATTGTTGGCATCTTGGCTACGGGGCTGAAAGTTTCATCATAATCTATCCCGTAGCTTTGGGAGAAGCCTTTCGCCACCAACCTTGCTTTGTACCTAGCAATGGAACCATCTGAATTTCTTTTAATTTTGTAAACCCACTTATTACCTATCACCTTCATGCCTTCTTGAGCTGGTACCAAGCTCCAAGTATGGTTCTCATCAAGTGCTTTGAGCTCTTCCTTCATTGCCTCTTGCCATTCCTTGCAATCCTTAGCTTCTTCATAACTAGTTGGTTCTTTGTCCTTGATTACTTGAGTCATGTATGCATAATGCTTTGCAATGAAATTATCATATGTTAACCTTTGTACAGGATATCTTACTCTTGAAGACCTTCTTTCACTTCCTTTAGGTGTGGTTGCCATCTTCTTTCTTTGTTTGGCCACTCCTCGAGTTTGAACTTCTTCTATCTCTTCATCTTCCAACATGCTCTCGTCCACATAGCTTCCTTCTTCAACTGAAATCTTCTCTTTGCCATTGACTTTGCTTTCTTCAGAGCTGGTCTCTCTTTCCCTAAGCCTTCCACTCCATGGTGAGGGTGTCCTTGTGTTGCATGAGTTGCTTGGACCACTCAAATCCATGCTTTCTTGAACTCTATCATCATTCTTCAAATCCGTCTCACCTATGTCTTCAACCTGCAATGGACTTGTGCATGCATACCAAGGCTTCAACTCATCAAAGACAACATCCCTACTTACCTTCAGCTCCTTGGTGATGGGATTATAACATTTATACCCCTTTTGTTCCATAGAATATCCCAAAAAAATACATCTTTCAGATTTGGCATCTAACTTTGACCTCAACTCTTGAGGTACATGTACATAGCATATACAACCAAAGACTCTAAGATGTGAAATGCAAGGTTTTCTTCCACTCCATGCTTCCTCAGGGGTTAGATGATGTATACCTAATGTAGGACATCTATTCATGATGTATGTGGCTGTATATGTAGCCTCTCCCCAATAACAATGCAGCATATTCATTTCGTTGAGCATACACCTTGCTACCTCTGCTATGTGTCTGTTCTTTCTCTCTACTACCCCATTTTGTTGAGGGGTATACCTTTTGATGCCATTGACCTGCAAAAAATCAAAAAATTCATGGGAGAAGTACTCTCCCCCTCCATCGGATCTCAAAGTTTTGATAAACTTGCCAGATACCTTCTCCACCTCTCCTTTGAATTTCTTGAAGTAGTGGAACACATCTGATTTGTTTCTAATGCAATACAACCGCACTTTCCTTGAAAAGTCATCAATGAAGGTTACAAAATACCTATTTCGAGCAAGGGATGCTTCTCTTGTTGGACCCCAAACATCTTTGTGAATGAGGTCTAAAACATTTGCACTTACATAGGTACTCTTCTTGAAGGGCAGGCTTGATTCTTTTCCTTGTTGGCAAGCTACACAAATTTCATGCAACATTTTAGATGTAAAATTTGGTAGGCCTCTTATCAAGCTCCTCATTTGCATGTCCTTGAGCTTTTGTAGGTTGATGTGACCTATTCGTTTATGCCATAGATCCAAATCTGCTATCTTCTTGTCTCCATATGTGACATACATTGAATGGTGTGGCTGATTTATGTCCATTGAAGGCCTATTCACGAAATTTGGGAATTATTCAAGTCCCATTTATAATACCAAGTGATGGAATTAACTTATAATTTCTATGTTATATTCTTCTTACAAAGATCAATTCATGAATACATCTTCTTTTTGTTAAAATGTTTTAAGCTTTCAATAGATAAAAAATAATATTAGTTGATGAGCTTATTTGAAAAAACACCAAGGAGTATGAATAAACAAAGAAAAGCATTCAACCTTGAATTTTTTTTTATATGAAGTCTATTGTTATCCAATTCAATAATAATAGGTTAATTATTTGATATATCAATAAATGCTCATATTAAAGTAAATATCCCAAAATATGATGTTATAAAAATCAATAAATTGATTTCAATTTAATTGTATAACAAATCTATACTAATACAAATTTAGAGCTTACAATTTAATATAAACAATAAATATATTCAAATTGGGGGTCACTTGTTCGGGTGGTTGGGCCTCTCGACTCTTGAGGCGGGGACGGGGGGTTCAACCCCCATTATCACATGTAAGGGACATGTTTAACATGGAAAGTTGTATCTTGTGGGATAAGGTGGGTCCCACGGATACTATGCCCTTCCTTATACAGTTGCAAATTCAAAGTTAAATCCTGGAGGAGTAGGCCTCTACTGAACCTCCATTTAAAAAAAAAAGCAACCACATGAATTTAGATCTAATTTAACAATACTTAATAATATGCAATTTGACATACTAATAATTGTTCATTTAGGTGAATGATATGAAAATTATGTCAATACTATAGATTGTTTCATATAGTTTTATAATAAATCTATCATACTAACTTAGGGCTTTGAAAAACAATCGAATTCAGTAATTACTCAAATATATACAATTTAGGCTTTCAATAATTTTTCACTTGGTTGAACAGTCCCAAAAATATGTGGTGTTTAAAAACACCAATAAAATACATGATGTTCAAATATTTTAAAATCATTGATATCGTTTCTTAATATATTGTTCAAGTACATAATATGTTTCTCTATCACAAGGTTTCTGATTTACAATTGTATTACATGTATAAGAACGTCTGTTCTTTGAGCAAATCCATCCATAAAGCCACGGAATCATTGTTTTGGATAAAAAGTTTTCCAACTCCTCCGATGATTGCCTCCACAGCTTCGGTAGAATTACATAAGTGCCTTTCATATTCCAAATCA
Source organism: Ceratopteris richardii (assembly GCA_020310875.1). Classification (NCBI taxonomy): domain Eukaryota; kingdom Viridiplantae; phylum Streptophyta; class Polypodiopsida; order Polypodiales; family Pteridaceae; genus Ceratopteris; species Ceratopteris richardii. Next base: position 163,927,119 of record CM035426.1, on the reverse strand, counting down.
CATGATATAATGTATCATAAAAAATAATGGTATTATTTCCATCCAAATCTGGACAAATTTTCCAAATTGTGTCCAAGTTTTTATGATGCACAAACTTATATCCGATACGGATATCAGTTTTTTGGCATGCACTCTGACCTGCTATAATATGAAATCTTTGATGGTGTTTTGGAAAACATACTGCAAGTGTTCTTTGAGCTATCGACACTCTTTCTGTGGTCCAAATCCACACTTCAAAAAGATCCATACAAAAATCCAAGAAATATAATGCATCCTTGCGAATGTAATGCGCAATTCTTGTGTTCTCTTCAATAAAATTCATATGGTTTTGCAAAGATTCAAGTAATAGATCACCCCTTTCCTTGTCAATTGTCTTGAGCAAAATGCCATTCATTTCCAGTATCAATACCCTTCTTTCATCTCTTGGGAATGAAGAAAATCCTTGCTTTCTTGATGAAGATTCATATATGTGTGAAGACCAGCAAGACATCAATGCCAAGCTTGGGTTTTCTTTGTAGTTCATATGCAAATCAGCATTTTGTTCTGCAAAATAAAATTGAAGTTAATTAGATTTATATAAAAATCAATTGTTTTACATTCTATATTACTTCATAATCACAGTAACTAAAGATATGTTTAATTAAGCCATTATCATTTCTCTCAATATTTAAAACTTATAGTAAATTAAAATTGATAATACATAAGAAAATGTAGGAAAATTGATTTGAATGCATGATTTTATATTCATGGGGATTCCAATTTCCTTTTATAGTTTTTCTTATAATCAATATAATTAAAAGTAGACTAAGCCTAGAAAAAACTTCATATATATGTGTGTGTGTGTATTTATTTGTGAAGAAAAACAATCTTTCATGAAAGAAGGAAACTAACATTAAAAAAATGGGTTATCATATGTGTGTGTGTGTGTGCACATATATATGCGTGTGTATATATATATATATGTATGTATGTGTATGTGTGTTTATTTGTGAAGAAAAACAATCTTTCATGAAACAAGGAAACTAACATTAAAAAAATGGGTTATCTTCAAACCAATCAAAAGATCTTGAGAAAATTTAATAATCCACCTTGCCGTCAACGTTTTTCTTTATCCTGCAAAAGAAAAATTTTATAAATATTTGTCTGTAGATATTAAAGAAAAACATAAATATTGTATGACAAATTTCTTTACCTATTAAATTAAGGTATGCCTTTTGTAACCTTTTTATGTATGCTTTTGCTGCAACTCCGCTTATGAAACGACTTTGTCGATAGCCCAATCTTGTAGCATACACTATTGCATGATTTTCTCTCATGCTTTTATTTTTGTAGCACATTTGTAACAGTTTTAGCTGCTCTTTATTTAAAAGTGGAACACCAAATGTTGAAGCTATTGTTGCTAGATCTCCCTTTTCGATTTCCTTGCAATTCAATGGAACCTCTAGCTTTGTCGATGCTATTGTTGTATGTTCCTTTTCAATTTCGTTGCAAATCAATGGAACATCTACATTTTTCTCACTATTATTATGTACTTCATAGTCATCAAAAGAAGATACTCTCAAGTTATTTGAATGATCATTTGATTCACTCAAGATATCATGTTCTAACATAGAAGATGAATTCTCCATTGCAAGTTGAAACATAGGAAATATAAGATGTTCTTTGATGATATGTGGTTGTCGGATTCGATTGAGCAAAATATCATCTCTTTGGATGAAGCTCAAAATATAGGATAGAAGATCACTTGGTACTGAACGATCATGTCTTGCTTGATAAGAGGTAATGTCGCTGCAATTTTCTATTGGGATAGAACCTTTGAAGAAACTAGCATTAATGATAAGTTGATCTGGTTTATATATTTCTTCAATGTGATCCATATAATAATCTTCTTGGCTCCTCACCATAAGAAAAGAATATCTTTTGTCATCAATATTTGAATGATTTTTTACATAATCTTTCTCTGATATGTTCCATCTTATATCTTTTTTGAACAAAAGGGCATTTAGATCGAGAAGGAGAAAATTGTTGCTTATATGAAGATGATAGATATTATCTGCATATATCAAACAATGAGGTTTATTATACACAATAACTAAAAAGAGTGCTTTAAGATAACTTATTGATATATCTACAATAAATGAGTTATAATATGAATAAAATAATCATAATATTACACAATATACCTGGTAAAATCCGAAAAGGCCTAGCATGTCGTTTCTCCATAACATTAGATAGCTTATCTGATGTTTGAAAAGAGCTTTGCTCATGTAGAGTACTCATTTCATCCTCAAAGTGGCCAATAAGCTTTCCAATACCATCATCACTTATGAAATGTTTATTTTTGTTAACATCTATAATAAAAAGAAATCCAAAATATGTATAATAATCAATACAATATGCAGACATATCAATACTTATTTTCTCAATTAATTTCTCTTTATGATAAAAATCTATCTATTAATTTCTCTATCTAAACACTTATAATTAATTTCACTGTGCATCTACGTCAAACAATAAGCTTTCGATTTTAAAAACTGCACAGTTCAATATTTGCATCTTAACCGTACATTTCAAAATTGTATTTAATCAAATGCATCATAATTTTAAAAACAATATGTTTCAGATTTTTTCAAACAAAGGAGTCATAAATCATGCATATCAATTTAAAAATTATAACATGTGAATTTATGCATCTAATTTTTAAATTACTCGAATAGACAAGAGATGTCGAACTTTAACTCACAAACATATGATATTAACAATAGATAAAAAGATTTAAATATAATCGATTCACATCACTTTACTCAACAAGGTAATATGTTCAAAATAAAAATCTATTGTTCAAGAAATGCAATCATCACTAGCATATAAAGAAAAATATACTTTGAAAATTATGGTATTTATTACATTACATGGAATCAATATTTTCTCAACCTTCTTTTTTTCCTCATACATTTGAAGTACCTGCAGTATCTTCATCCATTGTAACAATATGTTCATCGGTTTCTGTATCATCCTGATTACTTTCTGATTCTTCTCCACTAGGTTGTACATCAATCTCAGCATCAACATTCTCGAACACATTTGTATTATCTGTATCTTGATTCCTGATATCTGTATCTTGATTACTGATATCACACCATTGATGCAAAGCAGGGTCATTCTCAAAAACTGAAGAGCAAATTGATTCTAATTGTTTTTCTTCAACATCTAAACATATACCAAAACATCTGCGTTTCTTAGATAAACTTCTTTGAAGAACAACTCCTCGACAATACAACTCTACAACATAGCTGTCTTCACGAGCAAAACTATTAATGAAATCATCAATGAAATTTTTTTCTATGAATCCATCCAGACCTTTATGAGCAAAAATATTTAGATTTGCTTGATCTATTCTATCAATCATCTGATAATTATCCTCTTTGCTAATGTACATAAGCACTATTGCAAAATCCATCTCTCCTTTGATGGAAGGATTACTACTCTGAGTGGCTCCAATTTTGAAAGTCATTTTTGTAGCTATATGTTGAACTCCTTCTACAAGCATATGGACATAGAGGAAATCAATAAAAGATACTAGAACATATTCTGTCTCGGAGTTCATCGCGTTGAGTGCAAAAATCAATCTGGAAAAGAACGTTGCTGAAATGCATTCCCGACTATGTAAACTGTACAGTTCTGAATCAAACCTTAAGAAAACAATATTGAATGGAAGAACTTGCTCTGCACAACAACTTTCCACCTTGTTCAAATCGAAACCAAATCCATAGATTGACCATGGAATAACATTTGTTGTGGTCTTTATTCCCATTGCAACTCTATACAAATGACTCAACAAAGTTATGGCGGCCTTTGGTAAAGGAGGAGACTTCTTTGCCCTGTTTAATGAGTCTTTCACAAATGTTTCACTGTAACTTTTAATTTTTTCATATTGTACATCTGTGATATTGTATTTCTCACAGAGCTTTTCCCAAGTCAAAACCTCTGTTGTTAAATCAATAAAAAATGCAATTATAGCATTTTTCAAGACACGATCTGTCTTTAATCTCCATGCCATTTCTTCCATGTCAACCATGTGCTTCAATGATTTTGCCTTTTTTAACAAAATTTTCTTCTCTAAAGGCTCGAACTTAAGTTCGAGCCTCTTTCTTCTTTTGCACATTAGACACAAAAATCCTAAACTTGACATGGCTGGAAAAGTTGAGGCTCATATCATGTGATCCAACAATCCTAAACTTGATATGGTTGGAAAAGCTTAAAGGCTCGAACTTAAGTTCGATCCTCTTTGTTCTTTTGCAATAAGACACAAGAAATCTAAACTTGATATGGTTGGAAAAGCTCCGAGGCTCGAACTTAAGTTCAAGCCTCTTTGTTCTTCTATTCATATCATGTGATCCAACAATCCTGAACTTGATATGGTTGGAAAAAGCTGAGAGGCTCAAACTCCTCTTTGTTCTTTTGCTCATATCATGTGACCCAACAATCCTATAACACACAACAATCATAAACTTGATATGGTTGGAAAAGCTAAGAGGCTCTAACTCCTCTTTGTTCTTTTGCTCATATCATGTGACCAAACAATCCTAAACTTGATATGGTTGGAAAAACTCCGAGGCTCGAACTTAAGTTCGAGCCTCTTTGATCTTTTGCACATGAGACACAACAATCCTAAACTTGATATGGCTGGAAAAGCTGAGGCTCATATCATGTGACCAAACAATGATATGGTTGGAAAAGCCCAGAGGCTCGAACTTAAGTTCGAGCCTCTTTGTTCTTTTGGACATAAGACACAACAATCCTAAACTTGATATGATTGGAACAGCTGAGCGGCTCGAACTTAACTTGGTATGGCTGGAGAAGCTGACGCTCATATCATGTGATCCAATAAATCGTGAACTTGATATGGTTGGAAAAGCTCAGAGGCTCGAACTTAAGTTCGAGCCTCTTAGTTCTTTTGCACATAACACACAACAATCCTGAACTTGATATGGTTGGAAAACCTGAGAGGCTCGAACTTAACTTGGTATGGCTGGAAAAGCTGAGGCTCATATCATGTGATCCAACAATCCTGAACTTGATATGGTTGGAAAAGCTTAGAGGCTCGAACTTAAGTTCGAGCCTCTTTGTTCTTTTGCACATAATACACAACAATCCTAAACTTGATATGATTGGAAAAGTTGAGAGGCTCGAACTTAAGTTCGAGCCTCTTTGTTCTTTTGCTCATATCATGTGATCTAACAATCCTACACTTGATATGGTTGGAAAAGCTCAGAGGCTCGAACTTAAGTTCGAGCCTCTTTGTTCTTTTGCACATAAGACACAACAATCCTAAACTTGATATGATTGGAAAAGGTGAGAGGCTCGAACTTAAGTTCGAGCCTCTTCGTTCTTTTGCACATAAGACACACCAATCCTGAACTTGATATGGTTGGAAAAGCTGAGAGGCTCGAACTTAAGTTCGAGCCTCTTTGTTCTTTTGCTCATAATACACAACAATCCTAAACTTGATATGATTGGAAAAGCTGAGAGGCTCGAACTTAAGTTCGAGCCTCTTTGCTCATATCATGTGACCAAAGAATGATATGGTTGGAAAAGCCTACACTCGATATGGTTGGAAATGCTCAGAGGCTCGAACTTAAGTTCGAGCCTCTTTGTTCTTTTGCACATAAGACACAACAATCCTACACTTGACATGGCAAAAGAGGCTTGAACTTAAGATTCCTCGTGTCTTATGTGCAAAAGAGGCTTGAACTTAAGTTCGAGCCTCTTTGTTTTTTTGCGCATATAACGTGACCCAACAATTCTGAGGCTCATATGGTTGGAAAAGCTCAGAGGCTCGAACCTCTTAGCTTTTCCAACCATATCAAGTTTAGGATAATTGTGTGTTATGTGCAAAAGAACAAAGAGGCTCGAACTTAAGTTCGAGCCTCTCAGCTTTTCCAACCATATCAAGTTCAGGATTGTTGTGTGTTATGTGCAAAAGAACAAATAGGCTCGAACTTAAGTTCGAGCCTCTGAGCTTTTCCAACCATATCAAGTTCAGGGTTGTTGGATCACATGATATTAACAGAAGAACAAAGAGGCTCGAACTTAAGTTCGAGCCTCTGAGCTTTTCCAGCCATATCAAGTTTAGGATTGTTGTGTGTTATGTGCAAAAGAACAAAGAGGCTCGAACTTAAGTTCGAGCCTCTCAGCTTTTCCAACCATATCAAGTTCAGGATTGTTCTTTTGCACATAACACACAACAATCCTAAACTTGATATGGCTGGAAAAGCTCAGAGGCTCGAACTTAAGTTCGAGCCTCTTTGTTCTTCTGTTAATATCATGTGATCCAACACTCTTTGTTCTTCTGTTCATATCATGTGATCCAACAATCCTCAACTTGATATGGTTGGAAAAGCTTAGAGGCTCGAACTTAAGTTCGAGCCTCTTTGTTCTTTTGCTCATAATACACAACAATCCTAAACTCGATATGGTTGGAAAAGCTTAGAGGCTCGAACTTAAGTTCGAGCCTCTTTGTTCTTTTGCTCATAAGACACAACAATCCTAAACTCGATATGATTGGAAAAGCTAAGAGGCTCGAACTTAAGTTCGAGCCTCCGAGCATTTCCAACCATATCAAGTGTAGGATTGTTGGACTTAAGTTCGAGCCTCTTTGTTATTTTGCTCATAAGACACAACAATCCTAAACTCGATATGATTGGAAAAGCTGCGAGGCTCGAACTTAAGTTCGAGCCTCTTTGTTCTTTTGCTCATATCATGTGATCCAACAATCCTGAACTTGATATGGTTGGGAATGCTCAGAGGCTCGAACTTAAGTTAGAGCCTCTTCGTTCCTTTGCACATAAGACACAACAATCTTAAACTTGATATGATTGGAAAAGCTGAGAGGCTCGAACTTAAGTTCGAGCCTCCGAGCATTTCCAACCATATCAAGTGTAGGATTGTTGGATCACATGATATGAGCAAAAGAACAAAGAGGCTCGAACTTAAGCCTCTGAGCATTTCCAACCATATCAAGTGTAGGATTGTTGGATCACATGATATGAGCAAAAGAACAAAGAGGCTCGAACTTAAGTTCGAGCCTCTCAGCTTTTCCAATCATATCAAGTTTAGGATTGTTGTGTATTATGAGCAAGAGAACAAAGAGGCTCGAACTTAAGTTCGAGCCTCTAAGCTTTTCCAGCCATATCAAGTTCAGGATTGTTGGATCACATGATATGAGCCTCAGCTTTTCCAGCCATACCAAGTTAAGTTCGAGCCTCTCAGGTTTTC